>JAKSZU010000003.1:170660504-171860504 GCA_026018925.1 Tupaia tana | reverse complement strand
AATGCAAATAAATAAATTGAAAAAAAATATAAGAAAAGGAATCACTTCTCAACTCATTTAACACTCAACTCATTTACCAGGTTAGTATTATATTAACACCAAAAATGACAAAGATATTATGAGAAAGAGAAAACTACAGATCAATATACCTCCTACACATATACAAAAACTATTCAAATATTTGCAAATCCAGCAATATATTGAAAAGGTAATATGTTATGAGTAAGTCAAATTTACCCCACAAATGCAAGGTTATTTAAACATCTGAAAAACAATCTATATAATTCACCATTTAAATTATACTGATTCAGAAAAAAGAGAAAAAGAATACAGTGATTTCAATAAATGTAGAAAAAGCACTTGAAAAAATTCAACATCCACTCTAGATAATATATTTCAGCAGACTAGGAGTAAATAGGGACTTCTCAACCTAATAAAATTACACTTATAATAGAAAACTGAATGCTGGGGCCAGAAAGTAGCATGATGGTTAATGCACTGCATAGCACACAGCTGACCACAATTCAAGGCCCAGATCCAGTAGCTTGAAAATCATGTTGGGAGTGTGTGCTTGTGTGCCCCAAATTGCTAGAGCAGAATGGAGGAGAAGGAATTGTCATATAGCCATCCCCCCTGGGAAGGATTTCTCACTTCCCCCCTCTCTGTTTCTGTCTTTCTCCAGAGAGTGCATGCCCCTATGGCAAAAACCTAAAAAACAAACAATAAAACTGAACGCTTCCCATGTAATACAGAAACAAAGAAAGGATGCTCTCTGATCGTGTCTAGTTCATATTGTACAGGACATCCTAGCTAGTATAAGAATGGTATAAAATTAAATGAAAGACATCCAGGTTCAGTAAAATGATATAAAACCTTTTAATCTTAGTCATGAACATCTATATAAAAAAAACTTCTTAAAATTAATTTATTTGGAGATGGATACTGAACTTGAGCAGCGAAATATTGTTTTCATTGACTAAAATTGAAGATTTTCTGCTGAGACTTCTCCCTCCAGATTCATTTCTAGTAGTGAGAAAAGCACAAACCAAGGCCCATCATGAGATGGATACTGAACTTCAGCAGTGAAATACTGATTTCCTTGACTAAAAATGAAGTTTTTCTGCTGAGACGTCTCCCTCCAGATTCATTTCTATCTCTACACATTAAGTGTCTAGACAGGTCCAAGTGAACATGATCCAAGCATCTGAATATAATTAGGAACAAAATATTCCTCAATTCCCGCTGAATATGATGCACAAACAGTAAAAAACGAAATGGAAGTGAGATTGGAGATCACCTCCTCCTGCATGTCTCTGAAAGCTCAGATTGAACTTCAAGAATTAGGAAGAAATACACCATCCAACAGATGACTAGAAATCACCAGAGTCACAAGAAACATGGGAAAGCAAGAAAATACCTCTCCTCCAAGGGAAAAGAATAACTCCTCTTCATCCTCAGGCAGTACAATGAAACTCATGGAAATGTCAGATAAAGAATTTAGAATATTCATAGTGACAAAGCTAACAGAGATGTTAGAGAAAGAGACAATGAACTGCAGAAGAGGCAGGAGAAAGGAGCTGACAGGTCGAGGAGGTGAGGAAATTATTGCAAGATCTAAAAGAAGAAATACACTTTATCGAAAAGAATCAAATTAGAAATGAAGGCTATATGTTAGAAATGTTAGAAATGAAGGCTATAATTCAGGAAGTCAAACCTCTCTTGAAAGTATTAAAATCAGAGTAAATCATACAGAAAATCAAATCTCAGATATAGAAGATAAAATCTATGGACTAGAAAAATCCAGCATGAAGACAGAAAATTGCCCCCCCCCCCAAAATGAGAATAATATACTAGAAATACTAGATACCATCAAATGTCCAAACGTCCAGATAACTGGTATCAAAGAAGGTGAAGAGACTCTTAAGGGCATTGATAATCTATTCCATGAAATCCTGGAAGAAAACTTTCCAAACCTTGAGAGGCATTCAAAGATCCAGTCCCCTAAAATACAAAAGACTCCAAATAGAATCAACCCAAGACCTTCTCCAAGACACATTATAGCCACATTGACCAAAACCACAGACAGAGACAAGATATTCAGACTGGGAAGAGAGAAATGTCAAGTTACCTACAAAGGATATCCCATCAAGCTTACAGCAGACCTCTCATTGGAAACAATACCAAAGAGGAAAGAATGGGAAAATATGTTCAAAGTGTTAAGGGAAAAGCAATTTCAACCAAGAATATTGTACTCAGCAAGATTATCCTTCATATGGGAAGAAAAAAACAAGGACATTCTCAGATAAACAAAACCTGAAAGAATTTACCAACACCAGATCAGATCTCAAAGAAGTTCTCAAAGGAGTGCTATACCAGAAAAATTAAATACAGACACACAGAAATATGAGTTCAAAAACTAAGGAAATGGCCAACTTAATGTAGGGACAAGTCTAAAGTTGAATATTATATCCCAGAATTTAATTGGGAAGATCAGACCACAACAGAAGATAAAGTACATGAGACTAAACTGGTGAAATAGCTTTTTATGACTTTTGACTAAAACATTGCTGATTTTCTTCTAGGCTTTGTTTTCCGGTTTTAAGGATTTGTGTCCTGTCTTGAGTTGCCATTAGATTCACGTACCTCCTATTTGAACAGAATTGTAACCTGTTTCCTGGCTTTAGGATTCAAGCAAAGTTCCTTAGCATTTCTGAGTTATTAAAGCTAAAACTGCTTTTCTTGACATTAAAAAATGTATTAAAAAGTAAGCTATATAGCATCAGCTACGTGCTACTTTATAGTATATTCATTCTACTCAGAGTTTTATGCCTGAAGTCAGACATGTATTCACAGATATGTAGAGTTGAACTTCTATTGAAAGTAGTTGGATTATTTAAGAAATTTTGTGAATCAATAAAATGTGGAGAAAAAAGGAATGGAAAACAACTGTAGACACCAGAGTTAGTGTGGGAAGAGGATGGGAAATGGCAGAGGGTGAAAAATAGGGGGGAAATGTATAATACATACATACATATATATATATATATATATGTATGTATTATACATATATATATATATATATATATGTATGTATGTATGAAACTAGAAGTGGAAAATTATCGATGATAACATGTATGATTAAGCCTCTAGGCTTAATGTAAATTAATTAAAAATTAAAACAAAATAATAAAATTATTTTACATTCTTTCACTGAACATTATCACAGCATACAAAATGTGACTTCCCATCCAGAATATACTGTATAGTGGCTTAATCACACATGTTTATCATTAACAAATAATTTTCCATTTCTTGTTTCTTGTATATTTCCCCCTATGGTCATTAAATAGGTATATTTTTAAATATATGTTTTAATTTCAAGAAAGGCAGTTTTAGCTTTAATAAATGAAAATTAAAAAATGTTAAGAGAACTTTGCTTAAGACTTAAAGCCAGGAAATAGGCTAGGATTCTGTTGAAACAGTAGGAACATGGACCTGTCCACAACTCAAGAAAAGACAAAAAACCTTAATTCTGAAAAACAAAGCATAGAAGAAGATCAGTAATGTTTTAGTCAAAAGTCATAAAATTCTATTTCACCAGTTCAGACTCCTGTACTTAATCTATCTTCTGCTGTGGTCCAATCTTTCCATTTAAATTCTGGAAGCTAACATTCAACTCTGGACTTGTCTCTACCATTAAGATGGTCATTTTCTTAGTTGTTTTTGAACTTTTATTTCTGTGTGTCTGACTTTAGTTTTCTTGATACAGCACTCCCTTCAGAACTTCTTGGAAAACTGATCTGGTGTCAGTAAATTCTTTCAAGTTTTTGTTTATCTGAGAATGTTCTTGTCTTCTCTTCCCATATAAAGGATAGTCTTGCCAGATATTGTATTCTTGGTTGAAACTGTTTATTACTCAACACTTTGAGTATATTTTCCCATTCTTTTCTTGCCTGCATTGTTTCCGATGAGAGGTCCACTGTTAGCCTGTTGGGGTATCCTTTGTAGGTAACTTGACATCTCTCTTGCCAGTCTGAGTATCTTGTCTTTGTCTGTGGTTTTAGTCAATCTGGCTATGATGTATCTTGGAGAAGATCTTCTTGGGTTGAACCTATTTGGGGTCCTTTGTATTTCTTTGGACTGGATCTTTGAATCTCTCTCAAGGTTTGGAAAGTTTTCTTCCAGGATTTCATGGAATAGATAATCAATGCCCTTATTAGTCTCTTCATCTTCTGAGATAGCGATTGTCCAGATGTTTGGATGTTTAATGGTACCTAGTATTTCTTGTATATTATTCTCTTTTTTTGGGGGGGGGGGGCATTTTCACAGTCTTCATGGTGGATTTTACTAGTCCAGGGATTCTGTCTTCTATATCTGAGATTTGATTTTCTGTATGATCTAGTCTTTTAATACTTTCAATGGAGGTGTTGACTTCCTGTATTATAGCCTTCTTCTCCAACAGTTCCATTTGATTCTTTTTTTATGCTGTGTATTTCTTCTTTCAGCTCTCACAAAAACTTCCTCCCTCCTGGAACTCATCAGCTTTTTTCTCCTGCCTCTTCTGGAGTTCGCTGTCTCTCTTCTCTTCCATCTCTGTTAGCTTTGTCACTATGAATATCCTAAATTCTTTATGTGACATTTCCATGAGTTCCATTGTACTGCCTGTGGATGAAGAGGAGTTATTCTTTTCCCTTGGGGAAGAGGTATTTTCTTGGTTTCTCCTATTTCTTGTGCCTCTGTGGTGATTTCTAGTCATCTGATGGATTATTTGTTTCTTCCTAATTTCTAGCAGTTCAATCTGAGTGATCAGAGGTGTGTAGGAGGAGATGATCTGCAAACTCTTCGTGTTCTGTTTTTCCCCCTTTGTGCGGCGTATTCAGTGAGAATTGAGGAATATGTTGACCCTAATAGTATTTGAATGCTTGGCTATGTTTAAATTAGACCTGTCTAGATGCTCAGTGCATGGAGGCTGAGCAGGAAAGTGATGAGGTAAAAGAATAAGGAGAAGAAAACAGAAAGAGTGAGAGAAAAGAGAGGAAAAAAAGAGCAAAATATTTATTTATTTATTTATTTATTTATTTATTTATTTATTTATTAAAACAAAAATGAAAACCATGTGACGCTCCCATGGAGGACTCGGTCTTTTTCTGAAGGCCTGCTCTTTTTGCCTCTCTTAAGTGGGAGGGAGGAAAGGGGATTATTAGCAAGATAAAGAAGAATTTCAGAGCCAAGAAAATACTTTACCTTAAAAAATTAAAAAAAAAGAAAAGTAAAAAGAACTGAAAAGACAGAGACAGAGACAGAGAGAAGGATACAGCGGGCACTACCAAAGTGAATTCTCAGCAGAAAATCTTCATTTCTCTTATTCCCTGAAAGCACTAGATCTCTGCTTCCATGGAGGATTCAGTCTTCTTCTGAAGGCCTGCCCTTTTTGCCTCTCCAGGGTAAATTCTCAATAGAAAATCTTCATTTTTCTTATTCCCTGAAAGTACTAGATCTCAGCTTCCATGGAGGACTCAGTCTTTTTCACCTATATTTAAAAAAACTTAAGGAATCTATAAAAAAATTACCACAACTAAGAATCTGAAAATAAATTTTTTAAAGAATGAATTTAATAGGGTAGTAGGATATATGGCCAATATGTCAAGGATTTATTTCTATATAATCCCAATAAACAACTCAAAATTATAATTAAAATAGTATTGGGCCAGCCACATAGTGTAGTGGTTAAGTAAGCACTGTGCATAGGAAGCTAGATCCCACATGGCTGTGGTTCAAATCCCAGTTTGAAAACATGCCAGGTATGTGTGCATTTATATCTAGAATGCTGATTGGATATAGAAATAAAAGAAAAAGGATTGTAGTGACCATGTTCTGTTTGGGGGAGAGGGGGTGCTTGCTCTTTTTCTCCCTCCCTCATTGGTGAGCACACATACCCTCTGGCAATAAACAAATATATACTTACAATAGCGTCCAAATATATAAAGTACTTAGGGATAAATTTAACAAACTATGTATAAGATCTTTACACTTAAAACTATAAAACACTACAAAGAAAAAATTAAAGACCTCAATGGATAGACAGCAGTGCAGAGGTAAAACAAAACACTTTCCAAGATAGATTCACATGGGATGGTTGCTGGTTCACATCCAGAGACCTCTATGAGTATGCTAGGCACATTGTGCCATGATCCAGGAAGGGTAAAGCTGGGTGTGGATCATGGCATCAAGACTCTCTCAGTAGTGCTATTTCTATCTCCCTCTTTTTCTCTCTCTCACTCATAGAATAAAAAAAAATTAAAATTTTTTTTATATAAGGAAAAAAAAGATGACTTAAATAAATGGAGAGAAACTCTGTGCACATGGATCAAGTGACTTGATATTGTTGTCATTCTTCTTCAAATTGATCTAAAGATTCAACATGGGCCAACTGGTGACATGATGGTTAAGACAGTGGATCCTAAATGTACAACTGAGAGGTTTGAGTCCTGCAGCTTGAAAAATACACCAGGAATGTGTGCCCAAAATTTCAACAAGAGGGCCAGCAGATGATGTAGAGGTTAAGGTGCTGGATCCCACATGGTCAACTGTGCAGTCCAAGTCTGAGACCTGGTGGCTTGAAAATCATGCTGGGCATGTGTGCTTGTGTACCCAAAATCCCAAGAGGAGACTAAAGGAGAAGGGATTAAAGTATGGCCTTTCCGCTTGAGAGGTGATTTTTCACTTTCCCTCCCTCACTCTGTCTCTCTCTGATAAACACACTTGGTAGCAAAAAATTAAATTAAAATAAAATAAAATAAAATAAAATCCTGACAGACGGGACAAATGGAAGAGAGGGGATTGCCACATGACCATGTAGCATATAGCTCAGTGGAGAAGAATAAAGTTTATTCATAAACACACACACACACACACACACAGAATCCAGGTAATTCAATAGAAAGAAAGATACTCTTTCCAACAACTGTCTCAACTAGTACTGGAAAAATAAAATACTCACATTAAAGATTAATCTCAACCTATACCTCAAACCATATGCAAAAAAAATGAAGGGGCCAGCAGGCAGCATAGTGGTTAAGGCTCTGGACTCTCACATGACCGACTTTGCTTTGAAATCTGGACCTGTGGCTTGAAAAATGAGAAAGTTCTGGGAATGAAGGAAAGGAAAGGTATTATATTTTGACTGTGGTAGTAATTCTAAGGATATATATATGTATATATATGTATTTGTTAAAACTCATCAAACTGTACACTTAAACTGTATGCATATTATTTAAGTAAATTTAATCTCCAAAAACTCAATTTAAAAATTCCTCATTCCTCATTACATTCCATTATTGGTACATGATGGAATGTAAATACATCTTTAAAAAAATTTATCATCATGGGGCTAGCATGTGGTGTGGTGGTTAAAGCACACTCAGATATGGCAGCTTCTTTCTTTCTTTCTTTCTTTCTCTCTCTCTCTCCCTCTCTCTCTCTAGTAAGCAAATTAATAATAATAATAAATAAAATTAAATACATAACTCTTTAAAAAAATATTACGCTAGTTTGAAGAAAATAGAATGCTGTCTGCAATAAAAGTTCATTTCAAATTATATGAAATCCAACTTTAAGATGACTAAGCACCTAATAAAGTACCTGACATTTCTATCCAGCAATAAATTACCACCAATTACCATTTGGGCAAAGTACAATATTAAATAACTCACGAGCTGGTGGTGTGGTTAAGGTGACTGGGCCCCACATGACCAATTGTGTGGTTCAAGTCCCAGTCTCAACAACTTGAAAAACATGCTGGGCATGTGTTGTGCATGCCCAAAATCCCAAAAGGAGAGAAAAATGGAGAAAGGATTGCAGCATGGTCACCCCCCAAGGGAGTGTGAGGTATTTTCTCCCATTCTCTCTCAAGAGTGCACACACCCTCTGGCAAAATTAAATTTAAAAAATACCTCTTTTGAAAAAAATGTACTTTGTTTACAAAGTTTCTAAGAGAAAAAAAAATCATACTACAGGGTGAGTATCCCTTATCTAAAGTGTTTGGAATTAGAAATGTTGTGAATTTTGCCCATTGTTTTGAATTTTGGAATATTTGCACATTACAATGAGGTATCCTAGGGATAGAATCCAAGTTTAAACAAGAATTCATTTATATCTTGGGACTAGCAGATGTTGTAATGATTATGATGCTGGACTCCCACATGGCTGCCTACAGTTTGAGTCACGGATCCAGAGGCTTGAAACTCACACTGGGCACATGTGCATGCATGCCCAAAATCCCAACAAGAGAATGGGGGGGAAGGGATTGTGGCATGGCCATCTCCTCTGGCAGGTGATTTCTCACTTTCTCTCTCTCTGTCTCTGTTTCTCTGGCAAGCACACATGCCTTAAAGCAAAAAATTCCTCAAAAAAATTTTCATTTACATCCTATATACAGCTTATAACAGAGCCTAAAGGTAATTTTATACAATCCTTTCACATTGCAGTCATTTGTCTGAGACCCTCACATCAGGTCAGGTGTAGAATTTCCACTTGTGGCATCATGTCAATACTCAAAATGTTTTAGATTTTGGAGCATTTCTGATTTCAGATTTTTGGATTAGGGATGTTTAAGCTATATTCCTTATTCATTAGAAATGGAGATTCGAAAGTGACTTATGTACCTTTTAATTTCAATCAGTTTTGAATTCTCTCAGAATGGGAGAAGAATGACACTATTGTGCTGGTAAGTAACAGTATTAGTATTCAAGTTTGGAATTACTCTAGTGGTAGGGCTTTGAGTCCTTTAGTACCACCTTGAGAACTGGGACCTATAATGGTGTTATCAGAGAGAAGCCACATTTAACTTTTTCCTTACTTTGGAGGATCTACAAGGGCATTGTGGGGATATTCCAAGCAGATATAGTATTATTAACACCACTATGGAAGGCGTGCCATGGCCGAGAAGCTACATTAGAGGAGATAAAGTCTGGGAGGCAGAGTGAGGCTAGTTAGCCACTCCATATTTTGAGCTAGAGAGCCCATGACCCAATCTGCAGTTAAAAAGATCACTCTGGTGGCAGTCATAGAATTAGTTGGAAGGTGAGATGGAAGGATGGGATGGTTAGAATAGGGATAAAGGGCTTCTGCTTGATTATGATAAAATAGGGAAGATCTAGACTAATGTAATAACAGTGAAGATAAATGGAATGAGTTTTTCTTTTTAAACAATTATTTAATTTTATTTATTCATTCATTGATTTTAATTTGACTAGAGAGAGACACAGAGAGCGAGCGAGTGGGAAAGTGAGAAAGCAAGCCACTGGGTCCGGGACTCAAACTGTGGTTGGCCATGTGGGAGTGTCTAGCGCCTTAATCACCATGCCACCTGCCGGCCCTGGAATGAGATATTTTTGACATTATTTAGAAGGTAGCACTGATGGGATATGGCATTAGGGGTGATGAAGGATTCTTGGAGGTTCCATCTGAATACTTACACCATTCACCAAAATAGAGACTACAAGAGGAAAAGCAGGTCTTGGGAGAAAGATGATGATTTCCTATCTGTTCATACTGATTGAGTCTGAGGCACCTGTGAACAGCTAAGGGGAGGTATCCAACAAGTTAGGTGAATATGGATGTGGAGTCAGGAGTGGTCTGGGCTGGAGTGAGACATGGGGTAGCAAAATTAAAAATAAACTCTCAACCTATACAAAATAAGATAAGAGGTACAAGTGGAACCCTGGAATCTCAATATCTCATGAAGCAGAAGTACATAAAAATGTAATGGAGAGTTGCACTCAGTACCATGCAAGGGAAGTATGAAGAGAGTTCTAAAATAGTACACACAGTCAGGAACTATCGAATGCTGAAAAGTCATCAAGTAACATAACAGAAATATATCTCACGTAGAAAGTCACAGATGATCTTTCCAAAAAAGCACTAATGACATAAGCCAGAACGTATCACTCTGAAGAGTAAACAAGGAGTGAAGAAGTGAGTAAGTCAGTGCTCACTAATATTTCAATGACTTTGGTTATGAAAAGATGGTGAACATTAGATAACGACAGAAGGAAAACCATTTTAAGAGAACATTTTATTTTGCTTTGGTTTGTTTTTATGGTATAGTTTGGACCTGTTATCTATTGATTAGAAAAATTCATGGGGAGCTGGGACAGGGACAAAGCAAAGGTGTCAAAGGGAATGCTGCAAAACCCACATGGGGTGTAGTGATGGAACTAGTCTTAGACAAGAAAGAGCTCCTTTTTTACTGAATTGAGAGGGAAAGATTCATGTGTCCATAGATAAGTGATTGGGTGAGTGGTAAGAAGCAGATAAACTTAATAGAGTGTCAACAGAAAGGTGAGATCCTCTGTTGAGAGGATAGGGAGCTAATCATGTGAGCTTAGAGGGTAGTGAAAATTGGAAAAGGTACCGATAAGAATGGGAAATCTCAGGATTGTAGTATATTAGTGCTTCCTCTTTTTAAAAGCTCAGTCTATGCGCAAATATGGGATAATGATTGTCACATAAAGTAATTCTGAATACATCTTGTTTTACATAAAACAATTATTTCTTGGCTTCCCAATGGAAGGATAACACTTCTAGCTGCCTTTTGAGGAAGACATGTTCTTCAAATTCTTCTAATGGGGGGACCAGCAGATGGCATAATGGTTACGTCGCTGAACTCTCACGTAGATGACGGCAGTTCAAGTCCGAACCTGGTGGCCTAAAACTCATGTCTGGGCACATGTGCGTGCATGTCCAAGATCCAGAGAAGAACAGGGAGGAGAAGGGATTGTGGCATGGCCATCCCCACTGGAGGGTGATTTCTCGCTTTCTGTTTCTCTGTCTTTCTCTGTCTGTCCAGTAAGTGCACGGGCCCTATAGCAAAAATCTCTCTCTCTCAAAAAACAAAGCAAAACAAAACTTCTAATAGTTGTGAAGGTTGCTTAAGGCCTAGCACATTTGAATAATCATTGTTAAGTATTGAGTATGAAAGTGCTAGCCTCGGAACAGCTTTCCTTCAACATTTCATGAACTGACCTAATCAAACTCAAAAAAATCTTAGCACATTGGTATCAGTCACACCTATGTTTACATATAACAGCATTCTATTTTAAACTATGATCTGTGGTCTATCTTTACAGTTTTAAACTGTGAGCTACACCTTTCATGTCAAATTTTCCAAAGGCTTGCATAATAAGGACCTGAAAAAAAAAATCTCATAAATGCTCCCTAATGGGGAAACTGCACATGCAATTACCTGTTTATATATGCAGTAACTTGAATTATACATGAAAATTCTACTTGGATGCCCAGAATCAGCACTGTGTTAATGCAAGAAGTATATTAATTTTTTTGGATGTATTTAGTAGCAGATCATAAGAAAAATCTGTTCTTTAAACTGGGTTTTCTTAAAATAAAATCTGCTAGTTGGAGTCTACTATTTCAAGGAATCTACTCTTCCCAGGAAAAATAATTTGTAATAAATATTAATCTTATAATACATTAAAAATGAGAAACAGAACTTTTTAAAAAGCCTTGGAAATTCTATATTTAGATCTTTTAAAGATTCTGTAAGACTATACAATTTCTTTATCCTATAAAACTTAAGCGTCATATTGAAAATAAAATTTAAATGATAAATGTCAGTTGCAGAAGTTATCACCTTTTCATTTGAATGCCTGACTTCTATTGGATAATTCTCTTCCAAGAGACCTTCTTGGGAAAAAGAGGTGACAGCCAACTCATTGCCTAATTGATTTAGGAACAGTGCCCAGGGAGACAGTCCAATTAAGTTTACAAGCTGGCAATTAGCAGGAAGCCCTCTAAATCCCTACACTGAGAGCCTGTTTACTTTAGTAAGAAGGCAAATGTGCTAGAGATAGGAAGAGAAAGCTGTGCTTTTTGCAATGCTGTTGTGAGTAGGCCCACAAGGGAGGGCTGAAGAAAAGCTCTAGGTATACGTGGGCAGACAGCCTTCTGTTTGACAGGTAAGTGAGTAATTTAGAGAGAGAGAGGTGGAGGTGGAGAGAGAGAGAGAGGGAGGGAGAGAGCGAGTGTGTGTATGTGTTTTAACATTCAAAACATCAAACATCCACTTTAATTAGTGTTGTGTATGGAGACATACAACTGTGAAACATGTAGTTGGGCAAAGAATAACTAGATTATCTCATAATAGATGAGATTCCAAACATTTTTTCCTTGAACAATATTAACATTATTTATAGATTTAGTTGCATTTTTATTACATGGAAGGAAGATAAGCCTTATATGCATTACATTATTTCAGATATTAATCACGTTGTTTTCACCAGATTTATTTCATGTGTTCAATTTCAGAGACAAGTAGATCCATAAAATGTAAACAAATAAGTTGAAAGTTATTTAAAAAACTCTATGATGTCTTTAAAAACTTACCTTTATATCACACAGGCAAATCCTATAAAAGGGTTTTAAAAATATATTTACAAAATGTATTTATTATTCTTTGTTTTCAAGTAGCCATAGAGTACATTTGCCAGTGGGTGCATGTGCTTGACAAAGAGAAACAGAGAAAGAGGGAGAGAAAGTAAGAAAGTAGCCCAGGAAGGATGGCCACAACGCAATCCCTTCTCTTCCATTCTCCTTGAAATTTTGGGCAAGCACACACATACACCCAGTGCGTTTTTCAAGCTGTTGGGTCAGAGACAAACAGTGCAATTGGCCATGTGGGATCCAGTCACTTTAACCATCACACTGGCTGACCCAGAAATTCAGGCTTTTTAATCATAATGGACAATTAGTGCAGTTTCCAAATCTTCAATACCTACTGTTTCTTTGACATTTAGAACATCATCCACTAAGTTTTTATTTTTAGGAAATACTTGAAAGACACACATATTCATGGGATGATAAACAGGAAAATCTACATTTCAAGAATAGTTTCATTGCCTTAATTATGTCACCTTCATAAACACTTTAATTTACATACTTACTGGGACCAGCAGTTGGCATAATAGCTATGTTGCTGAACTCCCATGTAGTCGACCACAGTTGAGTCCCAGACCTGGTGACTTAAACTCATGCCGGGCGCGTGTGCGTGCGTGCCCAAGATCTGGAGAGAAGAATGGAGGAGAAGGGATTGTGGTGTGGCCATCCCCTCTGGGGAGTGATTTCTCGCTTTCTGTCTCTCTGTCTCTGTCTTTTTGGCTAGTGCATGTGCCCTATATCAAAAACCTCTCAAAAGAAAAAAATAATACATACTTATCAAGTTCTGTGACTTACCAAGTTTAAACAAAAGCACACCCAAAGGTCCTCTGTCAAACCTGAGGAAGAAGAGGTCACAGATGTTCCCATTTTCATGCTTCTGAGAAACAATCTGAGGTGCTATCCACTGCATTTGAACAAGACTGCTGGAAACATCAAAGAATTTACTGAATTGTAGAGTCTCCTTGGGTAAGCGGTCTTCAGCCAACAGCTGGATGCTAAGAGGGGATAGAGCCATATCAAAAATTTGCAGCTCCCCTTGGTTGCTGCCAACTAGCAGAATGGCACCACTTGGGTGGCAGCTTATTAATGAAGGCAAAAGTTCAGCCTGCGCTGAGTGAGTCACTCTACGGTGAGTTTCATAAAGAATTACTGAAGAATCTTCACAGCCCAGAATCAATTTGTCTTCAGTAACATTCCTGCAGCAGCTGATGGCCTTCGATCTTAGTGGTATTCTGGTGATGGACACACACTGTATTTTGTTCCGAACACATTCATAGATGCAGTTGTCGGCCAAGGGCTCTTTGTCTACACTGTTGGAGCACTCCACTGTAAAAACCTGATAAGGCTGTTTGGTACTAAAACAAACATCCAATGGATCCCATTCTGTGCGGACAGAACTCAGAACCTACAAGAAATACACCAAGTATACTCAGATAGATTTTGGGTTTTCTTCAGCTGCTACACAAGGGCCTGCATATTAATTTAGAAACCTATTAATGATCGTCAATTACTACCTTAAACATCAGTCACATGTAAATACATAGCAGTGCATGCAGCACATATACATCTCATACAGAGCATACACACATACATGTGGCACAGCTGCAGAAATTAAACTATACGATTGTAACTTAAATGCTGTTTTGGAAATGTACAAATCACTTAAAGTAAAATATATCTCCCAACATACAAAAACTAAGATGGACTTTTAGTAACATAATATGGTTAAAGAGTATCTTTAAAAGTTAGAAGGGATTGGGGCTGGCAGGTGGTGGTTAAGAACTGGACTCCCACATGGCCAACTGTGGTTCGAGTCAAAGCAAGTTGCTTGAAAATCATGCAAGGTACATGTGCATGCGTGCACAAATTCCTGAGTAGGGAGGAGAAAGGATTGCGGCATGACCATTCCCCTGGGGGTAATTTCTCTCTTTCCCTCTCACTATCTCTCTCTGTATCACTCTTTCCTGGCAAGTGCATGCACCCTATGACACAAACAAAACAAAACACAAAAACTGAAAAAAAAAGTTAGGATGAATAAAGAACTGGCTATTTTTTTAAAGTTGAATATACATAAGTTTCAGTAAAGAATAACCATAATAATAATAATAATAATAGTGATGAGCAACAAAATAGGGTTACTGTGCTAATCCTTTTCTGTTGTTGTTTTTCTAATTGCTAGTAGGCACATGTGCTCACCAGAGAGATAGAGAGATTGAGGGGGTATGCCAACCCTTACGATGTGTGGTCCTTTCTCCCTTTCTCCATCCTTTTGGGACTAGAGACAGGCACGCACAGGTGCGCGGTTTGTTTTTCAAGCTGCTGGGACTGGTATTAGAACAATAGTCAACCATGTGGGATCCAGTTGTCCTAACCACTAGATTACAGAGCTGGTCCACTAGTCAGTTTTCTCACATTATCTTACTTAATCTTTTCAGTACTGCAAAGTTAGTTTTTACAAAAAAACATTATAGCGATATAGAAAATGAGAGTCAGAGAGATGACCTAAGTTACTCTAGGTCCCAAAGTCCCAAAGTAATGAAATTTCAGTTTAAATCCAGGTCTGACATTAAAGCCAAGGTCTAAAAACTAAGGTCTCTGCAGGACATACTGCCTTACAGGCACAGGTAATTAATCAGTTTATATGACTGTATCAGCTTTACCTCTTTGTGATGGGGTTGGGGGCTGGGGGGAGTTTTGGGAGCCACAAGGCACTGGGGACTTTAAGAATGCTGGAGGGATACCTACAGAGGAAGAGGGGGAAAGAAAAAGGTGAACAGAGGAAATATGTTACACAAACGACAATGGAACCTTGTTAACTTTGGGAAGGGAAAGAAAGACACTTTTGTTGAACCATTGGTATTTTTGTCAAGCAGTAAATAACACAGGCAACTTTACCTTGCATTACTGAAGAAGTTTGGAAGGGAGATTCTTAACATGCTGACTTCTTTTAAAAATGCTTTAATCATGGATTAATTGAATTTTATTGATAACAAAGAGTATGCTCTTTGAAATGGGAAAAAAAAAATCCCTAAAATGAACTATTGGATTGTTGGAAAAGTCATGATGCATTTGTCTATGCAAACATATGCCATGATTTTTTAAAGAATTATTTTATTTAACTTATTTATCATTATTATTATTTTCCAGTTTGATCAGAGAGAGACAGAGAGAGAGGAGGAAAGTGAGAAAGCAAGCCACCAGATCTGGGACTTGAACTGCAGTTGGCCATGTGGGAGTCCAGCGCCTTTCACCACCACGTCACCTGCCGGCCCCACATCATGACTTTTCTGATGAGCCAAAAAATAAAAACCAAACCTTTGGGACCAGAAGATGGAGTACTAGTTATGATTGTCGCTGGACTCTCACATAGTTAACTGCAGTTCAAGTCCCAGACCTGGTGGCTTAACTCATACTGGGCGCATACAGAGGCTTAAACTCATACTGGGCGCATGTGCGCACATGCCCAAAATCCCGAGAGGAGAATGTAGTAGAAGGGATTGCAATGTAGCCATCCCCCCTAGGGGGTGATTTCGTACTTTCTCTCTCTCTCTGTCTTTCCAGCGAGCGCACATGCCCTGTAGCAAAAAATCTCTCTGAAAAACAAAACAAAATTTTTTCCTTAACCCCCGGCCAGAATGGCAAAGATTAAAAAAACAAAAAATGGTAAGTGCTGGCAGGGATATGGTGAAAGGGGAATGCTCCTACACTGTTGATGGAAATGTAGACTAGTCCAGCCACTATGGAGGACAATATGGAGGTTCCTTAAAGATCTACAAATGGGACTACCATATGATCCAGCAATTCCACTCCTGGGTATCTACACAAAGGACAGGAGAATGCTCAGTCAGAAAAGTGCTTGCTCATCTATGTTAATTGTGGCAGTATTCACGATTGCTAGGACATGGAACCAACCAACCCAAATGTCCATGAATAGATGAATGGATTGAAAAAACATGGCACATATACTCCATGGAATACTATTCAGCCACAAAAAACAAGATGCTGGCATTTGATAGAAAATGGATGAATATGGATGATTTATTGCTGGTGAAGTAAATCAGGCTAGCAAAGACACTATGTCTTCACTTAACATATATCAACTATCTACAATCTATGGTAGAGACTGAAAGATTGGAGGACATAAAAGCATTGAAAACAGTTATGGACAGTGGAGACAGTGTGGGAGGAGGGGGGGGGAAGTATAAGGAAGGTAATTAGGGAGAAAAATGGAGAGGTAAGACATTTGTGGGACACAGAAATGGTTTCTTCCTGTTGATGATGATGTATATAGTATTCTCAACTGGACTGGTCTGAGGTGTATTTCATGTTGGGTAAACTCTATATAAGCTAAATGATGCACAGCAATCGGATGTATTAAAAATAATAAATTAAATTGATAATTCTTTTTTTAAATGGATACTTTACCTTGGGTTTTTGAGTTTTCAATCTGAAGGATCATGTATCACATAAAACTATGATCAAATAAACCTGGTAAACTCAAAAAAGAAAAACTCTCTCCTTAAAAAAAACACATAAATACAAAATATTATTGTTAATTATGCAACTGTTTATACAGAAGATAAGGAAAACTAAGTTTCTTCTATGAGGGGACTATAAAAAGTTTGCATAAAATGTCATTAAAATACGAGTTCGCTTTGGTGCAAAACAAAATTGAAATCCAAGCACAGAGTTTTCACAATATGTATTTTCTATGAACTGTTTGAAGACCCCCCCCCCCCAGTAGGAAGTTACATGGAGTCTTTTAAAAGTCGTATATGTCAAGAAAAGTTCATATGATTCTTATACTGACATGACATCATACCTGTCTGCTTAAAGTATTTTATATACTTGGGTTCAGAATTTAATTTTTAGTTGGACTTAACCCTATAAAACAGTCACAAACAATAATGCTTAGTAGAAGATAACAGGACCTGCCTCTTTGTTTTAGTAATAGAGAACTCTAGGATCTTAGGCAGGATCACTGCTTAGAACTATAAGATAAGGACTTATTTATCCATGTTGCAAGACTTCTGTAAGTATTAAAAGTGATGTAACTAATACACAAGGGGCAGAGGCCTTGCTAAATAGTGACTATTATCATTGTTCCTGAAGAGAAAGTCCTGGAATTTTTGGCAAGGATAGCAGATGATAAAAAGAACGAAAAGCACTGATACTAAATAAAATCCATATTTGGTTATTTAGAATTTATGGCTGATACTTACATAGTACAAACTATAAATGTGAAAGATAATTTTAAACATAGGAAAGATGTGGCTTAGAAGTTAATATTAAACTGATTTCATTTATTTATGATATTTAGCACTGTACTTGGCAAATGGTAGTAGCTCAGTAAACACTACTGGTTGAATACATTTTAAGTAAGACACAATTTCATATTTAATTTCATGATTTTAAATTTAAATTCATAATTATGTGATATTTTAAAAGATAATCAATATTTTTAGAATGAAAGAAATATTTCGGTATATGAAAATAATAAATTTGTATACTGCCATGGTAAAGGTGACATGTGCTATAATACAATAAACAAGGAGCAAGAGTGAGTACATAGTAACAGTAAATATGCACAGAGAAATGTTTATAGATAATTTGACTGTAAGGCATAGACCCTTAGCGTAGAAGTTAAAGTCAATCACGAACAGTGAAACAACACTTGGAGGTCATCTAAATGTGATATAGAAGTGTGTGCACTTGTCAGAGAGAGACAGACACAAAGAGAAGAGAGAATGACCCCAAAATGGGTCATATCACAAACTCTTCTCCATTTCCCCATGCTGTTGGCACTTTGGGCATACATATACACTCACCCAGCACATTTTTCAAGCTGCTAGGGCTGGGATTTGAACTGAGCTTGGTCATGTGGTATCCAGCTCCCTTAACCACTGCGCTTTGGGGTTAAAATTAAAAATACTTTGGGGACCAGCAGATGGCATAATGGTTATGTCACTGGACTCCCACGGAGTTGACTGCTGTTCAGTCCCAGACCTGGTGGCTTAAAACTCACACTGGGCACATATGCATGTGTGCCCAAGATCCTGAGAGGAGACAGAAGGAGAATAGATTGCGGTGTGACCATTCCCCCTAGGGGGTAAATTCTCACTTCCTGTCTCTGTCTCTCTGGTGAGTGCACACACCCTATAGCAAAAATCTCTCTAAAGAAAAAAATTTAAAATACTTTTAATTGGAAGGAAAAGTGAATTGAAATTTCAGTTAGGATTCTGAAATAGGACATTTTACATTCCAAAGTAAGGAAGAACAAATAATTATCAATAAAAATGAGCTCATGTGACAGACCAAAATAATGTGAATAATGTGCAAGGGCTAGAATTTTTAGTAGCCTTTAAAGTTATTAAAGTACAATCTATTGACTGAAGAACTATATGAAAGAAAAATATGTTCATATATTTTCTAACTCTAAGACACTGTTAGCAAATAACTTGAAAACACTACAGAGATCTATGTATTAATAACTATTGCAGAATACTAAGACAAAATAAAGAATTTTTACAATCCAAACTTACACATACTAAGACACCTCTCATATTTATGTAGCTAGTTTTTCTCCCAAAATGAACTTAGATTGAAATTCTAGTCAGATGATGATCGAGGCCAAGATAAAACGATAAGATAAAGGACTGAAAAATGTGGTGTGTAGTGAAGGGAGAAATGTCAAGTGACAATGCCCTGAAGAAAAGCACAAAAGAAGACAGAAGAATCCAAAAAGAGGATCGTGCTTGGTGTCATCATGTCACCTATCAAGATTATTTTGAAGTATACACACCACCCCCACCCTTGCCTTGTCCATGCTCATTGCTATCCTCCAGAAACTTCATGATCAAGAATTTCCTTCTCTTGGGACCAGTAGTTAGCATAATGGCTGTGTTGCTGGACTCCCATGTAGTCAACCTTGGTTTGAGTCCTGGACCCTATGGCTTAAACTCATGCCAGGTGCATGTGCGTGTGTGCCCAAGGTCCCGAGAGGAGAATGGAGGAGAAGGGATTGCGGCGTGGCCATCCCCCCCTGGGGGGTGATTTCTCACTTTCTGTCTCTGTCTCTGTCTTTCTGGCGAGCGCACACGCCCTATAGCAAAAACCTCTCCAAAAAAAAAAAAAAAAAAAAGAATTTCCTTCTCTCATGGAGTTCTTGGTCTTAATCCTATCTTCAGGTCTTCTCTAGACTTGGTAAATTCTGAAATCTGAAAACTTTTACAGATTTTTTTTTTTTGAGAGATTTTTCCGATAGGGCACGTACGCTTGCTAGAGACAGATAGAGAAACAGAGACGGAAAGCAAGAAATCACCATCCCCAGAGAGAACAGCCGTACAGCAATCCCTTCTCCATTCTCCTCTCAGGATTTTGGGCACACATGCCTGGTGTGAGTCTTAAGTTGCCAGATCTGGGACTTGAACTGCAGTTGGCCACATGGGAGTCCAGCACCTTAACCACTACACTACCTGCTGGCCCCTCTTTTTACTTTTTTTTTAAAGAAAGGGTTTTGTTGTGTTATGATCTTCTCTGCTGGGACTACGAGCTGGGGCACCATGCACAGTTCTTTTTTAGATAGGGTCTCACTATGTTACCGAGACAAGCCTTGAGCACAGGATCCTCCAGACCTCCTCCAGAGTCATCAGGACTACAAGCATGTGCCACTGTGCCCAACATTTAGGTTAGTTTGGAAGTCATGTCGGGCTTCCCACATGACCCCAGTTTGCAGAGCACAGTCTCAGCAGCACACGCTACTGTGAAGGGCTAAAAAGATTCCTAAACATATCTGTCAGAAGTTCCAGGAACTGGTCATTCGAATTTAAGTGGGAATGGGTGTAATAATGAATAGGATAAAAAGTTCTGGGACCAGCAGTTAGCGTAATGACTATGTCGCTGGACTCCCATGTAGTCGACCGCGGTTCGAGTCCCGGACCCGGTGGCTTAAAACTCATGCCAGGCGCGTGTGCGTGCGTGCCCAAGATCCCAAGAGGAGCATGGAGGAGAAGGGATTGCGGCGTGGCCATCCCCCCGAGGGGTGATTTCTCGCTTTCTGTCTCTATGTCTCTCTCTGTCTGTCTGGAGCGCACGCACCCTATAGCAAAAATCTCTTCAAAAAAAAAAAAGTTCTAACAAAGTCATAGTAAATAGGCAAATGATGAAAAGAGAAAGAACAGTATAAAAACAAAGGCATGAAAAAAATAAAGACTTTCAAAATGTGAAAAGTCTCCTAAAGTCAGAAAAGATGAAGAAAAAGATCTCTGCTTTAATTCTAATGCAATAGGATGGTACCAAAAAGAAAAATTGTGCAAGCTAAATCACAAGTGTGGTAGAAGTGACCAATGAGAGGTTTGTTATACCAGAGATGGATAACCATGGCCCAATGGTTTTTTGTTTGTTTATTTGTTCTTTTAAGAAAACCATGTGACATGGAAAAGAATAGTAAGAATTGAAAAAATTTAAGCTGATAAAAGCAGAAAAGATAAAGAAGAGTCCTAAAGGTCCTGGAATTTCCCAATTTCAAAGATAAACAAGTTAGTAGTATCAGCCCTAAGATGAGTTATTCTAGCCAAATTTAAATCAGTCAGTTTTAAAGCTGAAACCAGTTAAAAAATTCATTTTTATTCTTTAAAAAAAAAGGCCAAATTTGAAAAAACTAGACAGGATTGATCTGAAAGTCTTCAAGGAATGATAGTATAGAGAAAGAAAAGCATCAACATAATTGATGTCAGCTCTAGGAGATATTTTAACACTAAGAAAGCACATAAAGAAGAAAAGAAATCCTGGTGAGTTAGAGAGAGACTGTAGATGTTACATTTCACCTTTTGGCTAGAGAGGGTATCTATTATGACTCTTTGAAAAAGTCACTGAGCAAATAAATCAGGAACAAAATTATTTAAAGAGCAGAATTTCCTGGAACTAAAAACTTTTACTAGTGGGTAACCAGGTTATTTAAAAGATTTACGTACCAATCAAAAGTTCTGAGCTTATCACTATAATTGATTCTGGAATCTATACTTTCTCTTCTTAGTTTGTGCAAACTTTGGAACACGACATAAAAGTTCCACTTTATTTTTCTCTCTTTGTTATGAAACATTCAAAACATACATTAAAGGAGAAAGAATATGACAAATGTGAAAACTGGCTGTCAAAAACACTATCTTTGTGCTTCAGTTTTTATTTATTTATTTAGTTTCTACTATAGGGTGCATGTGCTTGCTGGACGGGGAGAGAAAGAGAGAGATTTGGAAGCAAGATAGAGAATGTGATAAATCACCCCCCAGGGGGAATGGTCATGCCAGTGTCTTCTCCTCCATTCTCCTCTAGGGATTTGGGGCATGCAAGCACACACTCCCAGCATGATTTTCAAGCCACCAGGTCCAGGACTGGAATGGCACAGTTGGTAATCCAGCCACCTTAACCTCCACACCACCTGCTGGTCCTGGCTTCAATTTTTTTTTTTTAAAGAAATAAAATATCACAGATACAGTTAAAGCTTGCCAGATTTCATTCCATGCTCTTTTTCTCCAGAGGCAAACTATTATGAGTTTGGTATTTATTCCTAAGCATATTGTTACTTCACCAATCCAGAACAACCCTTTAGAACACAGAGTGTAATTTTGTATGTTTTAAATTTTTGTATGAATGTTATTATAATGTATTATACTGTCATTTGTTTTTGTTCAATATATCCTTTTGCTATTTCACATAATCATGTGACTCCAGTTTAGCCATTTAAACCACTGTATAGCATTCCACTTTCTGAATATACTGCAAAATAGTTTTAATTTTCCTTTTAGTTGGCGTTTAGGTTGCTTATTTTTTCTATAATTACTCATTTATTTTTACTTATTTATTCATTTATTTTAATTTGATCAAAGACAGACAGAAAGACACACACACACACACACACAAACACACACGCACACACAGGGGCCGGGGGGCCGGGAATGAGAAAGCAAGCTGCCAGGTCTGAGACTCGAACCATGGTTGGTTACGTGGAGTCTAGCGCCTCAACCACCATGCCATCTGCCAGTCCCAATTGCTTCTAATTAAAAAAAAAAAAAAAAAAAAAAAAAAAAAAAAAAAAAAAAAAAAAAAAAAAAATTGCTAGAGAGTGCATGCACTTGCTAGGGGAGAAAGAGAGAAAGAGAAAGACAAGGAAAGTGAGAAAGTACCCTCTCCCCCAAATGAGGGTTGGTCACATGGCAATCCCTTCTCCTTCACTCCTCCTTTCAATATTTTAGGCACACATGCATACTGTGCAGTTGGCTATATGGGATACACTATGGTATTGGCTGGCCCTCTAATTTTTTTTTTTTTTTTTTTTTTTTTACTATTTTAATGTTCTTATGGACACCGCTGTACCTATCTCCTTGTACACATGGGTCAGCTTTTTTTTTAGACAAAGAGACTCACATATTCAAAGAATTGTATTACCTACTGTTAAATTACTCTCCATAGTAGTTTATTAATTTACTCCCAATGAGCAGTGAGAATTCCCTATTGCTTCACATCTTTATTTTTTAAATGTATCAACTAAAACCAAAATAGGACTATGTGTTTCCAAATTGATACATCTCTTGTTTTCAATAGCTTTCAATGAAGTCTGATATTTGTATTTAGGATAAATACATAAATGCCTTAGAAGCACTAAATGAAAAGTTTAGAAAAACACACATACCTGTGAGGAGGTATACAAACTCCTCTATCCACACATTTGTATGTGAAAGTTATAGATATATATGTTTATATTAATAAAATTCTCTAATCCACAAAACTACTTGTTCTATCAGTCAACACAATATATAAAAACATTATTTCATGAAAGAATAGGCAAACAGAACAATGGAACAGGACCTGGAAATGACTCACGTAAATATAATAGGCTTCTATTTTTTTAAGGCAAGGTCTTGCTGTGTCACTATCCTCTTGCTTCAGCCTCCCGGAGTCACTAGGATTACAGGTGCATGGTCCTGTGCCTGGCCTTTAGTCAACTGATACTTGATGAAGAAGCAAAGGCCATTCAGTGGAGACATGATACTGTAATCTTTTCAACAAATAATGCTGGAATCACTGGATATCCACATGCAAAAACATGAATCTAAACATCGCCTTTACATCCCTCACAGAAAATTGGTTCAGATTAAAGGTCTTTGTCATGACCATGAACATAGCACCCGATTCTGGAAAAGTGGCACAGGTAGTCCTGTCATTTTTTTAATCTCTGTAAATCTCCACATAAAACGGTTCAACTAAAGAGCAAAATCAAAACCTATGGACAACTAGATGAGGAATAAAAGAGAGAGCACTGTATGTAGTAACTACATGATCCAATAAGGTGAACAGAGTATGACTAAAAATGGGAGGAAAGGCAATGAGAAAAACACAGACAAGAAACATTTAAATGTTTTCAATAAGTCCCCTACTGGTAGGGTCTAGCAGAAGCACAGGTGGTAGGATGTTCTTCTCTATACCAGAGCCTCATCAGAGGCCCAGATTGGATCCCAGGTTGACCTGAATACACTGAGTATGCCTCTGTGCCTGTAATGCAGACAGGCTGAGAAGCTGGAGGAAGGATTGTGGCATGACAAGATTCTGTCAAGGATATTTCTCTCTCTCTCTCTCTCAAAGAAATAAATAAGCTCAAGAAATTAAGTATAAATATGAACTCAATGTATATGTACATGTAAAAAAAATCCCTCTCTTCAGAAGAAACCTAGAAACAATGACCAACTCTAAAACACAGTCCAATATCCCTGAGACTTAGACATGAGATACCATTTTCTATTAAAAAAAAAAAAAGAGTCTCTTGGAGAAATGACCAATGCCAGGTCAATGGCAGAAAATTTACAAGATGACCAGGGAACATACTGTCCTAATAGATAGCACAAAAGCTACCTAAGATAGCTGAGGTCATGACAAAAAAGAAGAGACAACTTGAAGAAACTCCCAGTGGACAAAAATGGGACACTTTGAATTCCCAAAAGAATAACAATGACAACTTACAGAGTCTATCAAATAGAATGCTTTAAATCCATGAGTTAATAATGCTATTTTAAAAATGCAAACTAATGTGTCACCTTCAGAGAATGGTAGGAAATCAGTTCATTATCCTGAAAACCAGAAAATGAAAAAGAATCATACATCCTCCTATCCTATATGAATACAAGCACTGGGAAAACAGAGGAGTTGGGAACCAGCAGTTAGCGTAATGGCTATGTCGTTGGACTCCCACGTAGTCGACCACGGTTCGTGTCCTGGACCCAGTGGCTTAAAACTCACGCCGGGCGCATGTGTGTGCGTGCCCAAGATCCCGAGAGGAGAATGGAGGAGAAGGGATTGCGGCGTGACCATCCCCCCTGGGGGGTGATTTCTCGCTTTCTGTCTCTATGTCTCTCTCTGTCTGTCTGGCGAGCGCACGCGCCCTATAGCGAAAACTTCTCCAAAAAAAAAGAGAGAAAAAAAAGAAAGAAAAACAGAGGAGTTGAGTATAAGTGTCTTTTTTAAAAAGAATTATTTTATTTAACTTTATGTTTTTTCACTTTTTTCACTTCATTTATTATAATTTATTTATTTCATTTTATTTTATTTGACCAGAGAGGGACAGAGTAAGAGAGAGAGAGAGAAAAAAGGTGAGAAAACAAACCCCAGGTTTGGGACTCAAACCATGGTTGGCCATGTCAGAGTCCACCTCCAACCACCACACCACCTGCCAGCCCCTATTAATTTTTTTAAATTTGACCAGAGAAAGACAGAGAGAAAGAGAAAGTAAGAAAGCAAGTTGCCAGGTCAGGGACTTAAACCATGGTCAGTCATGTGGGAGTCCTGCATCTTTGACGCCACCTGCCAACCCCATATCTCTTTATAAAAATATCCAAAGTATAAATGAAAAAGAAATAAAACAATTAGAATATTACCATTTTGCAACTTGAATGAATTAATGGATCAATAGCTACTAACATAAAAAGAAAGAACTAACAAAAAGAGAATTAAGACTGAAATTATGTGCCTCCTGATGAAAATACTCTGCCCCACATAAGTCTTGCCAAAACTTACTGCTAACTTGCACAGTTTTCAAAGGACAGAGAAACATGTTGAGCCATGCCATGAAAATGCAAACCATAAAATCCAGATCTGGGGAACTACAATTTTCTTTCTTTTTTTTAAATTTCTCTCTCTTTTTTAAAGAAATTAATTTTGGGACTGGCAGGTGATGTGATCGAGACGCAGGACTCCCACATGACTGACCATGGTTCAAGTCTCAGACTTGGCAGCTTGCTTTCTCACTTCCTCTCTGTTTCTATGTCTCTCTCTCGTCAAACTCAAAAATAATGCTAATGAATGAAATTAAATTAAATAATTCTTAAAAAAAAAAAGAATTATCGGGGCCAGTGGGTGCAACAGTTGTGTCACTGGACTCTCACATGCCCAACCATGGTGTGAGTCCTGGACCCGATGGCTTGAAACTCATACTAGGTGCATACATGTGCATCCCAAAATCCTGGGAAGAGAATGGAGAAGAAGGAATTGTGGCATGGCATCCCCCCTCAGGGGGGCGATTTCTCACTTTCCTTCTCACTGTCTCTGTCTCTTTCTCTCCAGCAAGCACACACACCCTAAGGCAAAAACCTCTACAAAAAAAAAAAAGAATTAATTAATTTCATTTACTATTACTATTTTTTAACTTGCTATGGGATATGTGTGCTCACCAGGGAGAGAAACGGGGCGGGGTGGGGGGGAGAAGAGTCAGAAAGTAAGCCACCAGGTCTGGGACTCGAACTGGTGTCAGCCATGTAGGAGTCCATGCTCCCTGCCAGCCCTGAGACTACAGTTTTTGTTTTGTTTTTGTTTTCTAAGAGAGATTTTTGCTATAGGGTGTGTACCCTAGACGGAGAGACAGAGAAACAGAAAGTGAGAGATCACCCCCCAACACACACACCCAGGGGATGGCCATGCTGTAATTCCTTCTCCTCCATTCTCTTTAGATTTTGGACAAGCACACACGCACGGGCTTGGCTTAAGTTTCAAGACCCTAAGTCTGGGACTCAAACTGCAGTCTGCTGTGTGGGAGTCTAACAATGTAACCATCATACCATCTGCTGTTCCCAGGTTCCAACACTATAGTTTTAAAGCATACATTTTAAGGATAGGAATGGGATGAATAGAGAACTTGTAGATTAAACAATATTTAAAATATATATTAAAATATTCTAAATGAATATTAAACTATGGTGTCTAGGGATGCCCTCTTAGATGATAAATACTGTGTGAGTATATGAGAAAGTGATTAAAAGTCAAAATGGCAGTTACTTTGAGGGACAAGGAAGAAGTTAAGATTGTAACAGCGTGCATGTATATCCTTCCAGGTGCCTGCAAAGTTTAATATCTGGACTCAGGTGGTGGTTCTAGGGATGTTTCCCTTATAATAGCTCATTAAACTATACATTTGTGTGGTTTCTTTATGTGTGTTTTACTATAAAATAGACTTTTTAAAAACTGTATCCTTAAAATAGAATATCTTTGTTACTGGGCTAAAAGCTAACATAGTACATACACAGTACATGCATTTCTTTGAAAGAGATATTTCTTAAATATTTTGGCTTTTCAGTTGAAAGCATTTATAATGCTTTCTGAATGCATCCTTTGTCAAATTATACTATATTAACAGTTGGTCACATCTATTACATTTCTATCAGTTACTACTCCTGAAAATTACTGCAAAAAATGTGTTTATTCTTATGAGAAAAAATAATCTTTGTGAAGTTATACTTCCCTAACCCTGACAACAAGTTTTAAGGTTTAATACCCCTGTTTGTATGTTTTTTTAATTAATTTGACAAACAAATTTAGGTGATCTTTCATAAGATATTGTGAAATTACCACCATTCTCTTAAAGTATTATCAAATCCAAATATTCAAAAAATTAAAATGTCTGTTTAAATACAAAAGTAAGGGAAGAATAAGTTGTGGCTATCACATTATTGACAAAGTGAAGGAATGAAATAGGTATTATAGTAACGTTCTAAAAGGAAGTATGAAGAATATGTGGAGAGATAGCTCTGTGACACAGCTCTGTGACACAGCTCTCATAATGCACTGCTCAAGAGAGGCAGGATCTCACATGGTGGATCTCACATGGTGACGGCAGTTCAAATCCCCTACCCAGTTAGTCAGAACATGCCAGGCATGAGCGTAAGTGCCTGATATCCAAAGAGCTGAAGGACTGATGATAGAAGGAGATCAGACCATGACCAACTCTGTGGAGGGTGCTTTTCTCTTTTTCTTCCTCTCTCTTTCATATGTGCACACAATCTATATGAATAAAGAGGGAAAAGAAAAAAAAAGAAAAAGAGTATGTGGAAATTTAAATGAAAACAACTACCATATTATATATGATAATCCACACTCACAGCATTAAAAGATATTTTAAAATAAACTTACTGATAAAAATGTCCTTTTCTGTATTATCTATTGTATATTTTTCAAAAGAAATTTTTGTCTTAGCCTACGTAACTCTCCCTGCTCTGTACTTCTAATTAAGATATGGACTGTTGTTTAGAGCTCTGTGGTGTGAAATTAGGCCAGCAGTTTTCTAATATCCATAAAACAAATTAAAAATGTTTCTCTTCTGAAAGGCAGATAATTCAGTCACAGAGAGCTTATTTCTATGTTTCCTTTGTTTTCTTTTTTTTTCCCTAGCTGCTTGGTAAGCCAATTTTCTACTTAGAATCTACTGTTAAAACTCTCATTTGGTTCAGTATGTGGGCTTTATCCTTTCCATGGTCTGTTATGCAAAAAGATGGCTTAATTTTTTTTTTTTTTTTTTTTTTTTTTTTTTTTTTTTTTTTTTTTTTTTAACTGTAAGGCAGTGGTTCTCAACTTGGATGCACATGAGAATCACCTAGGGAACCTGTAAAAGATTACTGACATCCTGTCCTCTCTAGAGATTCTGATGTAACTGGTCTGGGTGGGTCCCTTTTTAAAAGCTCCACAGGTGACTGTAAGGTGTTGCTAAGACTAGGAAGGACTGCTCTAGGATCCTGCAACTGTCCAAATTACAGTTTATTTTCTTCTTGAACGTGGATCAGAAGGTTTTTAAAAATTCTATACTTTAGAAGATCCAAATATTAAAGTTCTCTACAAGGCTGCTATTTTTTTAAATATGAGTTTTAGGGTTAAGAGTATATTGCATCTTGGGACCAGCAGTTAGCGTAATGGCTATGTCGCTGGACTCCCATGTAGTCGACCATGGTTTGAGTCCCGGACCTGGTGGCTTAAAATTCACGCCAGGCACGTGTGCGTGTGTGCCCAAGATCCTGAGAGGAGAATGGAGGAGAAGGGATTGCAGCATGGCCAATCTCCCTGGGGGGAGTGGGTGATTTCTCACTTTCTGTCTCTCTGTCTGTCTGGCGAGTGCACTTGCCCTATAGCAAAAAAAAAAAAAAAAAGAGTATTGCATTTTTATTCTAAAGATTAACTCAAGAAGTCCTTTCTTTAATGCTGGTGAAAACAATTTAATGGGGTATATCTTAATATCACTTTAATAGACTGATAGTTTTAGTTCATGATATTCTAAAACATTTGCTACACTTCAGAGTTAAAGATTATCTTCACACACACAAAAAAGAAAAACAATTATATCCCTAGATATTTCATCCAAAAGATGTTCACTTTCTGCATTATAAAGTTTACGTAAGGTTCTGTAATACAAACTTGAGAGATTTTTCCAACAGGTTGATTTTGATAGAATAAAAGGAAGGGTCAAATCCTAAACAAAAGCTGTTGCCAAAAAATTTAACATATTAGTATCAAAATGGAGGACAATATGCAATACATGATAAAAAAAACATGAAAATATCATATATGACTTTATAAAAATATATGCAAATATTTATATAGAATGGATAATTTTCTAGATACACAAGTTGTGGAAAACAATGCAAGATGAAAATGAAATTCTGAAAATAAACAACCTTTTAATAATAAAATCAATAATGAAAGATACCACACCAAGACAGTTTTACTTCAAGTATCAGATAATTCCTTTTGGCCTGGTGCAAAGAGGAAAAGGGAAAAATCTAGCCAAAGCACTCCACAAGGCTACTACAACCTTGATATCAAACCTAGAGAGAATAATAAATGAAAGTGAAATTGCATACCAGTTTCGTATTGAGCACATCAAGAAGCCTCTTTAATCATCCTTCAACATCCTCTAAGCAGAATCAACCACTCCCCACTAGCTCCTATTTTACTTTCTACATACTTGACCCCCAGTACCATGAATACTTCAATGCACTTACATATTTTTATATTTGCCTTTCATTAGCGAACACTAGGACTATAATCCAGATGACACTAGATGATGATGTATATAGGCCACAAATAAACTCTTCTAGGACAGTTCTAATTTCATAAAATATACTCATTTCAAATAAAAATAGTTTAAAAAATGTATATCTGGTTTAATTATTTTTAGTTTTATTATAAGACAGAACATTTCACCGAATTCTAATTGCTTAATTACATTAAGTCATTTTGATGAAGTCTTATTCAATGAGCTTATGGACCCAAGATCAATGAAATGGTAGGTATGAACAGGAAGTGAATTAGAACAGAGCACTTCCTCGGCGTAACACAATCCACTACAGGTGGATTTAGTCACTGCAACAGGATTGGAAAGCACTACAAGTAATTTAGTCATTGCAACAGGATTAAAAAGTTCCAGAAAAAGGAAACAAAACTCTATAGAAGATTTAGGGGTCCTTAAGGAAAACATAAATACATATGCACATATGTAAATATTAGGACTCTGGTCTTAAAAGACAACTTGAATGTTTATAAAACCAAAGGAAGGTTAGAGAAAATTTAGACTTGTTTAATTTTATCTTGGAATATTACTTCTGGGAAGTACTCCTTAACGTCTTAAAGAAAGCAGATTAAGAGAAAAATATAGGAACATACTATTTTTTTTTATTTCAATTTATTTATTTGCATTCATTCACTGTACATCATTACAGCATACAAAATGAGATTTTCCATCCAGAGTACACTGTATATTGTCTCAATCCAGCACATCAATAAACATGTTATTGTCAGCAGATGATCTTCCATTTCTTGTTTTCTGTATGTTTAGCTTTTTTCCCCCCCATCCTTGATTCCATATCTCTTACTCTCTGCCATCTCCCATTCTCCTCCCACACTGTCTCTGGTATCTATGTTTGCTTTCTATACTGTTTTCCCCCCACATTTTATTGAATCACTAAAGACCCTAATCAATCCAAATATCCTCATAGCAAACACAGGTGACATCCACATTTCCATGAACACAAGTCTAACTTTATGCATCCTATAAAGTAGCACCTAGCTGGGGCTACATATCCTACTGCAGTCATTGAATAAATATATATTTTTTTCCCTGAAACTTTACACACTGCATAGTGACTCAATCATGCACATTACAAAACATTTTCCATTTCTAGTTCCTAGAAATATTTCCACCCCTCTTTCTGACCCTCTGTCCCTTCCCACCCTCCTCGCACACCACCTCCAGTGTCCACAATTGTCCTTCATTCCCTTCCCACCCACATTGCATTGATCAAACAATTTCCTACATAATCTAACTACTTTCAATGGTGAGTTCACTCATTACTACTAAGAAAACCAGTTTTAACTTAAATCAAAGAAATGCCAAGGAATTTTGCTTAAAGCCAGGAAACAGGTTAGAATTCTGTTCAAATGGTAAGTGCATGAACCTATCAGTCTCATGTACTTTTATCTTCTGTTCTGGTTCAATTTTCCTGGTTAAATTCTGGTATATAATATTCAACTCCAGACTTGTCCCTATGATTAAGTTGGCCACTTTCTTAGTTTTTGGACTCTTATTTCCATGTGTCTGTGTTTAATTTTCCTGATACAGCATACCCTTGAGAACTTCTTGGAGATCTGGTCTGGTGCTGGTAAATTCTTTCAGGTTTTGTTTATCTGAGAATATTCTTGTCTTTTCTTCCCACCTGAAAGATAATCTTGCCGGGTACAGTATTCTAGGCTGAAATTGCTTCTCTCGTAACACCTTGAATATGTTTTCCCATTCTCTCCTCGCTCGCATTGTTTCCAATGAGAGATCTGCTGTTAGCCTGATGGGATGTCCTTTGTAGGTAACTTGATGTTTCTCTCTTGCCAATTTTAGTATCTTGTCTTTGTCTGCGGTTTTGGTCAACCTGGCTATAATGTGTCTTGGAGAAGATCTTCTTGGGTTGATTCTATTTGGGGTCCTTTGTATTTCCTGGGACTGGATCTTCGAATGCCTCTCTAGGTTTGGAAAGTTTTCTTGCAGGATTTCATGGAATAGATTATCAATGCCCTTATGGGTCTCTTCACCTTCTGGAATGCCAATTATCCGGATATTTGGACGTTTGATGGTATCCAGTACTTCTCGCATATCATTCTCAAATTTTTGAGCCATTTTCTCAGTCTTCGTGGTGGACTTTTCTAAGCCAGCCATTTTCTCTTCTACATCTGAGATTCTATTTTCTGAATGATCTAGTCTGCTTTTAATACTTTCAAGGGAGATTTTGACTTCTTGTATTATAGACTTCATCTCTAGCAGTTCCGTTTGAGTCTTTTGTAAAGTGTGTAATTCCTCTTTTAGATCTTGCAAGAATTTCCTCATCTCCTGGAACTCGTCAACTTCTTTCTCCTTTCTCTTTAGCAGTTCATTATCTCTCTTCTCTTCCATCTCTGTTAGCTTCGACATTATGAATGCTCTAAATTCCTTATCAGACATTTCCATGATTTTCACCAAACTGCTTGTGGATGAAGAAGAGTTACTCTTTTCCCTTGGAGGAGAGGTATTTTCTCGTTTTCCCATATTTCTCGTGATCCGGCGGTGATTTCTTGTCATCTGATAGATGATGTGTTTCTTTCAAATTCTTGAAGTTCAGTCTAAATGTTCAGGAGCAAGCAGAGGTGATCTAGAATCTCTTTGCCGTTCTGTTGTGATCGCTGGTGCAGCAGTTTCCGTAGATATTGGGGAATAATCTAACCCTATTAGTATTTGGATGTTTAGCTACAGTGCTCTTAGATCCGTCTAAGAACACATTGAATGGATATTGGAGGGTGGAGAGACAAGAAAAAGGAAAATGAAAAAGGGAGAGAGAAACAACAACAAAAGCAGAAAAAAAGACAAAAAATTTTTTAAAAATTGTAATTACTGTTCTTTTTTTAAAAAAAAAAAAAATCACAAAATAGAAAACCGCGCGGCGCTCAAGAGCCAGAGAAAAACTGCCTTTTAAAAAAAGTGTAAAAAGGAAAAATTACAAAAAAAAAGGGAGGGCAGAAGCAGGGAGAGATAGGAACTGAGACACAGAATGAGAGATAGGAGACTGGGGGTGCAGTGGGGGCTCCCTACTGCTAGCTCGTTTGTTGGAGGCTGAATTATCAGTAGAAAATCTTCATTCCCTGCAAAAATCTACTTCGCTGGCGCCATGTGGAACCTTGTTCTGAAGGCCCGCCCAGCTTCTTCTGCCGCTAGCTCGTTTGTTGGAGGCTGAATTATCAGTAGAAAATCTTCATTCCCTGCAAAAATCCACTTCGCTGGCGCCATGTGGAACCTTGTTCTGAAGGCCCCGGAACATACTATTTTACCCAGGTAAAAACTTTTAAAAGTAGGAGGGGTAGGACAGGGACTCCGTTTTTGAAGTTACAATAAAAAAGATAAACAGGGAATTTCATGTTCCACTTACTGATACAAACTCAAAATACACGTAAGTTCACACATATGAATAAATGATCAAACCATTATCAGGAATAGGTACAGTGAGAATATAGTCATTTGGAGATTAACCCTTAAGATGCTCCTGATGGAGACAGGGCACTGTGCTGAACAGGCTTTTGCTTTATATATTCTTGCCTTAGCTACAGTATGGCCTTGTACAATGTAGGCTTGACTAATGTTGGTTAACTGACCAAAATTTGGAGACAGTAATTTTGCCAATTACTCTCATTACAGGCATAAAATCATGAGCAAACAGTAATGGACAGTATCAATAATAGTAAGAAGAATAACAATAGTAAATAGTGATTCAGAGTTTACTGTATGTAGATATTGCTCTACATGAATGTATTGACTCATTTATCTTCATCAATTATTTTTCAAATAATGAAACCATAGCACTCAGTGGGCAGTCATTTGTTCAAAGTCAGAGAGTTAAGTAGATGTCTGGGTTTTGGGCCCAGATATCTATGCTCTTAATCACTGCACTATCCAAGGTCAGCCCTGGAACTGTCTGAATAGCCTCTAGATATGACTTCTTAGGACCGCATTTCATATGTAATTTCCTTTTTTGAATATTTGAAATATTTTTCAATTAAAAAAATAAAATGTAGGTTTAAAAATTATTCATTTATTTCAGAATAGAAAAACTAATAATTCTATTTTATTTTCATTTCACTAAGGTGTATATATTTGTTTTAGATTTACCTCCAGTCTTCCTTGAGCAAAACCCAGGAGCAGCAGATTGGCTCTGTCCTTCTCAGAAGAAATGGGGGCCCAAGGCCAAGCAGCACTGCTGACCAGTGGCCACCAGCAAGCAACTGTATCCTGAACACAATTGATAGCTAGATGACGTTCTGTGGTCCTGTTAACTGGGCCAGGTATTTCATGATAGGAAATCTAAAGGTTAAAGGAAAAAAAAGCATATCAGAAACATTTCTTCTTCAAGATGTAAAATCCTAAAAGGATTACAAAAATTAAAGCATCTGTAAATGTAGATACATGCAAGTAAATATGCATGTTAAACATGTGCTTAAGATGGTGTCAGAATTTACCAAATTCTTTTGACACATGTATAAAAAAGACATATGTTCAAAATTCTCCCCATTTTTAGCCGAGGAAAGGAAAAAGAGAAAGAAATGTGAGTTAGGGAGGAATTGGATGTAGCAATTCCAATCGATACCAAAATGTACAGTCATGGTTGCTTGACAGCATCGACCTACACATAGGATTTAAGACCAGCTGTATTAAATGACAAGTTCAGTACTGCTGACCAAGAGTGTCTGACTACTGTTTAAGACATAACACGTTAACAATGACTGACAACAATAAAAAGAAAAACAACTTGAGGCAAATATCTTTTTAAAAAATATATGAGACATACACACATATATTCTGCATAAAAGGGATAAGCCACAGCATCATGCGTAAAAGTTTATGCAGCTTCTGAGAATTATGCTTCTCTTTCTTAGGAAGGATTTGTAGAATTTATTATTCAAACTATGTTATTTTGGAACATGGTTATTTGAAAACATAAGCACGGCACCATCTGGGTGACACATGCCAAGGAAATATAGATTGCACCGTATTTCTGCTTAAGGAATTAATGGAAGGTTGATAGCTTGGAAGAAAAAAAAAACTATCTTGCCATTGCTGGTCAGCAATAATCGAACCACTTTCTGGGGATTAAGCGCATGGCTAAGCCTACTGGACCAGACACTAGCAAAGGGCAGGGGGTCTTCTTATCAGAGAAATGCTTCTGGAGCCAGTCTCACTACATGACAGATTGCTTTCATATTCCTGTCTGCAAGGCAACAAAGGATGGCAGTAATGCGATAATGCCAGAGTGCAATGGGTGTTAAGAACCCGTTGCATTTATGTATTGTATTTAGTAAATAATCAGGCTCATCCAAATTGTGATCTCACCACTCAACCAAGGCCATTAAAATCAAGGTTAATGCTTTAATAATCCTCTGCTATTTTTTTTCAATATGGTCAAAAGGAACCCTTTTCTATTTGCATGGCCATAATATTATTGACCTCTTCATCCTCTGAATGCACATCAAAAGAAACTGAAATCAAAGTAATTACCAGTGTTGTTCTCTCATGGTAAACATTTAACTCCTTGCGCTGTCCATTCACTGTTAAACAAATTGAATTGGTTTTTTTAAATGTAGACAGGAAAACTTGTTAAAGGTCAATAGTTTCAGGACATTTACTCTGCAATTTTCTTTGCCAAAATTATTTCTGAAAGAATTTAATTATGGTGCTACTGTAAAGAAAAGGCAGAATTATACTTGCCATCACTTCCTTGTTTTAAAATGCAAATGGGCAATGGCAGACAATACAGATGTACTTGATGCTTGTAAGTACAAATTCTTATCCTGAAGCGTTCAGTATTATTTTAACTATCTTCTTATCTGAGATAAATACTACAATGAAATGGAGTACTTAAAAGATACACATACATTTTTTTATGTCTGACTTGCCATGTAAGCATGTTACTTAAAAATTTCTAGATGAGGAAATAGAGTCAAAGTGGTTGGCATTTTCAGTTTTCACACAATGCAAATCATTTATTTATTTGAAATCTCATGTTTTCTATGAGTTTTAATGGTATGAGTATTCTGTCATTGTGATCCAGAGAGCAAGTAAAATAAATAAACAAGTTTCTTAAATATCTTCCAATAGATGAATGGCAGTTTGACTATATATATACATATATATATATTTTAAGTATTGATCCAGGAAATTAAATTCATGAGTTTTCCAAAAGGAAATAGATTACTTTTCTAATGTACAGAAACGATGTGCAGTGCTCATGTTCCTAATTTCCCAAATTCAAAGGCAGAAAGAATAATCGTGGAAGTAACTCCCTTACTTAAGGCATACGGATGCAAAAACTTGGTCTGTTTTCCACATTTTTCTATAGGAAAAGATGACATCTTGACAGTTTCTCTCCACTCTTTTTAACAGGTGGCAACCATTATGCTTCAGTTTACAAGAAACTAGTACTACAAAACTTTATATATTATATAACAGCATTAACAAAACTTTAATGGTTGTAGTTAGTGCACGCTGGTATATTTTAAAGACCAATATTAGTAAATAAATAGTATTTTAAATAAACCTGTAGTTAGCCATTTTTTATTATTTATTTATTTTATTTATTCATTCATTTATTTTTTAATTTGACCAGAGAGAGATAGAGCGTGAGAGTGAGAGAGAGAGGAAGTGAGAAAGTAAGCCACTAGATTCAGGACTCGAACTCTGGTCGGCTATATGGGAGTGTCCAGCGCCTTAACCACCACGCCATCAGCTGGTCTCTAGTTAGCCATTTTTGAAATAATATCCTTTAAGAATGATACCATTTAACTTTCTTTTCTTAAAAGAATGATTTTATTCAGTTTTATTTATTTATTTACTTACTTATTTTTATGTGACCAGAGATGGACAGAGTGAGAGAGAGAAAGAGAAGGAAAGTGAGAAAATAAGCCAACAGGTCTGGGACTTGAACTGCAGTCAGCCATGTATGAGTCCAGTGCCATTAACCATCATGCCACCTGCCAGACCCCATTTACCTTTTGACTAACCAAATATAATACAAGAGTACCATTAATTTGTAGTTAAAATCAATTTTATAAAGTTTTATAGAAGATCCAAAAAACTAGAAAACAAAACCAGATCGTAGTTTACTGCTGCAATTAAAAATTTATTTTAATATGTTTCATTACATGTTAAAAATATTTTTACAGACCAGCAGGTGGCGTGGTGAAGGGTGCTGGACTCCCATATGGCTGACCACGGTTCAAGTCCCAGACCTGGTGGCTTGCTTTCTCACTCTCTTTCTCTCTCTGGTCAAATTAAAATACATACATATATAAAATAATTATTTAATAAAAAAAGAAAAAATATTTTTATAATATGTTTCCACTAAATAAGACTAAATTCTCCTTATACACTACTACCTCAATTTTGAGGAGACTTCAAGTTCATGGAAAACTGGAATTAAAGTATGAGTTTATTTTGGTGCAAAATAATGTTGGAATGCATGCATAATGTTTCCATAGCATGCATTTTCCATGAACATTTTGAAGACCTCTTATATGATAACAATTCCAAAGGGAAAAGGTTGGGTTAAATATTCCTCTTCCAAAAATACATAGTTTAAGTCACAATGCTGGCTTTTAAAAATCTTCACCCTTGCTATAGATACTCTAGGTATGGTATAAGTGTGCATCTTTTTTAAGGAAGCTGTATATCAGTTCTGTTTCCAGTGAACAGTGAACTGTCTCAAATCCACGTCACAGAGGCTGGATCAATCTTGCAAACACAAGTCTTTGCTGAAAAGAGGCCTTGAACTGAAACAGCCTGGAAAATGTATTAGATACCCATCCAAACAGAGAGCATGCCTTCCCAGCAGTTAAAATGTAATGTGGCAAAACTTAAATTAAGCACATCATTTGAAATAAAAATCCTGCCTTAACAGATGCAAAGTCCCCGATACAAAGAAACAAATTACCTAGAGTTAGGGAAGAGAGAGATACTAACATATGAAGGAGATTTCTTTTTGCATTTTCTCCAGTTACAGTTGGGGGTGGGGAGTCTTTCCATTCCTTGTTTATTACACTTTACTATTAACCTTTGAAAGTGTTTTCTTCCTCTTTCTTTTCTAGTGAAATGGAAACCAAGAGCACTATCCTATCTCAGACAGATAATATAAGGTTTTAGAAGAACCGAGAATGGTGTAAATGGTATATATACTACCGCTAGCAAGAAAATTATTTTCAAACTTGCCTTTATTTTCTGACTTTTGACTTTCCTAAATACCATATAAATTTATCCACATGTGGCACTGTTAGACTCTCCTTCATAGAGTCAAAAATAAAATTTAGGATAGTCACTGTTTGTAGTCAATCAAGCTTAATCCTTAGTAATTCTGTTTTTTGTGTGTAATCCATTAATGTTTAAAAATAATGACCATAGCATCAATCCATGTGATATGCTAGTATAACTTAGTAATTAATAATACAACTATATAAATTGAAATCTCTACCTTATAATCCAAGGCTGAGAGTTTTTCCAGTCTTCTGTTTATATCAGGAGAATCCATCTTCTTGGTAAACTGAATAAAACACAGTTTGTTTTGTGATGAAAATGATAAGATGATAAAACTATCTGTGAGAAGACCTAAAAAAATGATTTGAAAATACCAAATTAGAGTAAAATGATAATGAGTCAGTAGATCAGTTCTACTAAAATATTATAATAAGTCATTTTCAGAAGTTAATTATTAAATGACATCACTAAAATCTATTAAATGTCATTATGACATATTACAAGGATATTAAATATACTAAGAATAAGCAATAATCATCAATCTAATCATGTATGAATATGATATATTTTTCTTTTTTCCTAAGACTATTTCAATACACACTGATGTTTAGGGATAACCACCAAATGAGATGCATTTGTAATCAAGGCTAGAAAAGACTTTTTCACACCTGAATGTAAAGATGAAAACATTTATTTTTATCTGCACTCAGACTTTAATCCCGTATTTGTATGATATAAACCATCTGTGAATGAAGCAAATTTACTAGAAAATACTGATTAATAATCACCCATATTTTTTTCATTCTAAAATTTTAAACAATGGAATCAAGAGAAAAAAGAAAGGGAAGCAAAACATTAAAGGGACACAAAAAATGGAAAATTATCTGTTGATGATAACGTGTATGACAATATCTTTAACTGGACTAATATGCAGAGTATTCATGCTGGGAAAATTCATTTTGCATGCTGTAATGATATACAGTGATTGAATGCATAAAAAATTTAATCAAAGAACTCACTTTTAAAGGTATACAGGCTGAATACAATAAAATATATTATGCCCTATATATATATATTGTTTATGTTAATATTTAATGATGAAGATTAACAAAAATATTTCCACAGTTTTATTTCTAAAGCACACAAGTAGGTAGATAATTAATATTCATGGTTATATAAATGGTCAATAGTGTTATATAAAATTATTTATAAAAACAATAGGGACTGGAGAAATGTTTTATTTATTCCTAGCATAAAACCATCATTGAATGTTTTGTACATTTTTCTTTACTTCCACACCCCTGGCCGTGCAAGCAGTGACCAACAGTGGATCTACACAATTACAGGAGAATCTGGAGAACTGCCAAGAAATTACATTGTTACCATGATCCCATGAGAATGTATTATTTTGGGTACAAATAAAAGAAACAAGTGGAAAAAAGATAACTCAGAGACAGATAGTGTTGGAAGCTTCCTTTTAATTCCTATAGAAAAGCATCAGTATGACAAAATCATCACAGCCACTAGTTTATTTGCAATGTCAACAAAGGGGTCAATTATTAGATGTCTAAAAATGGAACTTCTTCCACAGGGAAGCTTCCTTAGCACCATATTCTGTAAGGATATGGAAACGGCATGCTTACAATCTTACCCCCAGCTTATTAGTTATGTTGCTAATTATAGCCATCCTGCAGGGTGCTTTTCTTTAGTATGATACCAGTGTGTCTGATTTGTATCTGATTTACTCCAAGGTAGCTAGTGAAAGCATACCATGCACAGAAGGTTTCTTTATTCTCACCTCTGTTCTTTCTGCTAGACAACAGTTTTCTTTTGATTATTCAATTTAAAATACTGACCATTTTCAATCTTTCATTATAATGCAGTCTGTTTCTAGACCTTTTCACCCTGAATAAACAAATATAATCTTTAAAATTGAGGAGTTAGCATAGCACAGTTGAAAGAAAATGGGTTTTGCCTCCAGACCTGTGTTCAAATCTCAGCTCAGTCACTTTCTAGCTTTATGACCCTTGGGCATGTTCCTTAGTAGCTCATCTTCAGTTTTCTAATCTATAAAAATGGAAATCACTATGCCTTAAATGACTGTTTTCTGGGATTAAATGAAATAGGTAGGTACCTGGCATAGAGCCTTTATGGCTCAATAAGTGTCAATACCCTTCCTATTTAGTAACTTCCTCAAAATCTTTTTCCTATGTGCTTTGTATCAATTATATATGTGTGTGTGTGTGTGTGTGTGTGTGTGTGTATATATATATATATATATATACACATATATATTATATATTTTTTGACAAAGCAAAGACATTTGTACCAATTACATATTGATTGTGTTACCACTTAATAGAACCATATTTTTCCAGTATATCTGGCATTGATTTTTTTTTTTTTTTTTGAGAGGTTTTCGCTATAGGGTGCGTGTGCTCGCCAGACAGACAGAGAGAGAAATAGAGACAGAAAGCGAGAAATCACCCCCCAGGGGGGATGGTCACGCTGCAATCCCTTCTCCTTCATTCTCCTCTCGGGATCTTGGGCACACACGCACATGCACCCGGCGTGAGTTTTAAGCCACCGGGTCCGGGATGCAAACCGCGGTCGACTATGTGGGAGTCCAGCGACATAGCCATTACGCTAACTGCTGGTTCCCGGGCATTGATTTTTGATATTTAGAAAATACAACCCCAAATCTCTCAAAAGTTAGTATTCATACACTTTAGCAACCAAAAAAAATCTTCCCGTAGGAGCCAAAGCACTGATTTTGTTATTGGCGACTGTGTTGATATACATGTGTTATTTATTCAAATTTCATTTGGAAATGAAAAATATTGAAATGTTGATAATAGAGGACTAACTTTGAAAGAATGAAAAAACCTACGTGAAACACATTCACACTTTTTAAAGGAAAGATTGAAAAATATTCAAAATATGGGCCTAACTTTGACAAGACAAAACTTTGATATTAAATATTAGGTGAAACTTGTATTGGTCCCAGGGGTTGTAACTATGCTATTACAAGCAATTACTTGTTATGTTTGCAAGTCCCAAGTGGTAGTAATTAGTCTACCTGTTGACACACTATTTCTCCTGCCCCACTGTTAATGTAGGCAATTGATTTGCACATGGGGGTAATTACCATCACTGATGGTGTCTGAGATGAGCTTCCCCACTAGGCTTCTGTCAATCACCACTTTCTCCAGCTGCGGCCCAGAAAGGCTTAGGGACACCAACACACCTGAACCAAAGAGGAGCTAAAACCAGGTAAGGGGGAGAGGAGGAAAAAAATATAGTGAGAATTAGAATCTTTTAAAAATCTCTCTCCAAATGTACACTTATACAGATACTTACGCATGCCTTATACAACCATAAATTATAAAGAGTTTTTCTTTATTGAAAAACAGTTACTGACATTCTGAGTAAAAAGAGACAGGTGGCTAAATGAGGCAACACAATAAATACACTTATTCTGCTACAGGCAGAAACCTAATTTATTAATTACCTAATTTACTTCATGTTTACAAAAGTCTAATCTTCCAGATACTTAGGAAGTAGCCATGTAGAAATATTGCTTTGTTTTACATTCAGAAAATGTAATATGTTGAATTAAAATATTTTATAAGATTACCACTTATATCAGAAACTAAAATATTTCTCAAGGTTTGAATAGATATTGCTACATATTAAATATAGAACAGCTGTCACCAATACAATATAAACAGCTATGCTATGATTTATTTAGAATTTAAGCCTTATTTCTTTTTTTTAAATTTATTAACTCATTTTTTCCATGAGTGAGACAGACACAGAAAGAGGGAGAAAAAGAGACATTGCCCCTACAGAGTACTGAGACCACAATGCAGGCCCACCTTCAGCCAGCTCCAGCCCAGGGCGGTCTCTACACCCGCATTTCCCATGTGGGATTGCTTCACAGAGCATTACGTTTTACTGCTGGTCCACCATCCGGCCCCTCAACCCTAACTTACTTCTAAAAATAAAGATCTTGTCAGTCGAAAACATTTAAATATACATAAATCAAGGCAATTAAGTAAACTGTTGTATTTAAAAAATAATAAATAAATAGCACATACCAGAAACAATTTCACAAGGAGGATAAAATAGATTAAAGGATCCAGATTTTATCAATATCAGTGTTCATATAACCACCCAACAAAGGATAATTAGATATCACATTATAATTTTATACTGCTCCTTTCCATTTGTGGCAGCGTAATTCATTCATCTCCAACTGTTTAAAACTTCTGAAAGGACTATGCATATGCGTTTACTTGTTATCTATGAGATTATGAAACTACAACATTGGAAGAAATTGTTTCACCTTCAAGGCAACAGACTCAAAGATGATGAATCATGGATAGCATATGGTAAAAGGAGAAAAAAAAACAATTGTCAGTAAACTAATCATGAGTACGCTAGCTAAGTCCAAAGTCGACTACAATGCTAAACAAAACAGGGGACTCCCCCACCCACTTAGGCATCATGTCTCAGCTAGATACAGTGATTCTGCATTAAGACATATTGGGACACATGTGAAAGATGAGGGGCATGAGGGACTAGGGTAATAAAGGAAGGGCAGTCTGCCCTGCCACCACTGAAGAGAGTCCAGATACAGGAATCAGAAAAGAAATTGAAGGGTCCCCTTTGTAGATGCTGTCAGAACTCTGTCCTACTCACCAGAAAAGCTGTATACTTAACTGTTTTGTTTTTTTTTTTTTTTTTTTTTTTTTTTTTTTTTTTTTTTCACCTTAATGCATCTAAAGAGGAAGAGGGGAGAGTTGAGAATTTAATCATCTTTATGGGTTTTGGGAGACTAAAAAGAGAAGGAACATTTGTTTTAAGAACTTCAAAATACTTCACAAATTAATTAATCTCTGCTGAATTATATCTAGCCCTGCAATATACCTTGATGGCAAATACTGTTATTTCCCTTTTGGGGAATTCTATCATAGCCACATAGCATGTGGTCTTCACTCTCCAAATTTTCTCCTCTCAAACATGCAATCTTAGGATCATCTTTCATAGCAAATTGTTCTCTTCATAATAAGGGAGGTCTTCAAAAAGTTAATGGAAAAATGCATATTGTGAAAAAAACATGCATTGATTTTTTTTTAAAAAGTGCACAAAAATAAACTCATACTTTAATTCTATTTTTCCATGAACTTTTTGAAGTCCCCTGTATCATATTTATTTTCTATTGAATGAGTAAATGAAGGTATAAAGAGGTTAAATAAATCCCTCAGTGCCACACAGCTAGTAAGAGGTGCAGCCAATGCTGATTTCATAACTGTACTCTTAAACACTATATTATTATCTTTGCATATTTGAAGGTAGTGGTATGGGAGAAAAACTGGAGCTACTGTGGAAGTTCTAAAAAGTCAGTTTAGCCTCAATCTTGGGCTCAAGAGTCACTACCTCCTTAGCTGTCCCCCAGTCTACCCAGTATATATACTCCTATAAAAGGACCAATAACAGCACTTATTTGCTTGCACCTCTACTTCTGTTAACCTATGGGGGGGGGGTATCTTTAGAATGTTCATGGAAAAATGCATATTATTAAAAAAAAAAACTACGAATGGATTTAAAAAAAAAGTCTGAGTTTTTTTCTTCCCTTCATGAGAGAGAGACAGAAAGAGACAGAGAGATAGGCATCTTTGACAGGATCTTCATGCTGTAAGCTTCAGCCTGCCCCAGGTCATGTGCACACATGTGCCGGGAGGTTCTAGAGACAAACCAGGACCCTACCCATGTGGGTGAGCCTCATCCAGTGTTGTATTACCCTTCACCACCGCTTGGTCCCTCAAAATTTTTCTGCACAAAACTTAATTCATGCTTTAATTTCATTTTTTCATGAACTTTTGAAGTACCCTCATAGTATTTACTTCATAAGATGAAGATTAAACAACTTTTTATAATGATCATTTAGAAGAATGCCTGACACACAGTATTTGCAATTATTTTTCAAACATACATGATGTGTTCTCACTATAGCATTTTCTTTTTAAAAACCTGTACCACACGGACCTCAATATTATACAAGGAACACCAGACTCCAGGTGAATTCTAACTGGTGGATTGTTGGAAAAGTTATGATGCATTTTTGCATAGAAAAACCTGGAAAAAAATATGTCATGACTTTTCCAACAACCCAATAGTAAAAGTAGAATCTTTAGTCGCCTTTCCCGCTGGCTACAATTTCATAAGAATATTGTCTCCAAGATATTTGCAAGTTCTTTCAGAACTTTGAAATGTAATTTGTGTAAATTTTTATTTTCTTATTTCTTATTTTCTGTTCTCACCACCATTATCTGAAATAATCCTCCTCTCCTAATAGAAACTGCTGCTTAGATGTATGAGCATTTGTTACGTGATAATATTCATTCTAAGAGACCACTTTGTGTGATGGAGAAGGAAGGTGCACCCTGTGGGAATAGGTAATAGGGTGAGCTGATGCTGGAAAGAACTAGAAGGGGAGAGCGTCATGAAGAAATGGGAAAGTGTGCCTGCATCAGGTAGATAAGTAAACTACACATGGTAGGAGAAGCAGTAATTTGGGAACAAGGGATCCTACCCAATCTTTCTCAAAGGACAAGTACAGCCAGTTATTCATATATGCACTGATTCATCTCACAAAATATATTCAGTATATCAAATGAGCTAGTAGGTGCTAAGTATACAGCAGTGAACAAACAATGCTCTTGGCCTTCGTTACCCTCATGGAACTTACATTCAAGGGTGGACCAAGATAATAAACCAATCCTTTTAATACAACATCAGTTAGCAATAAGAAAAAAGAAAGCACAGTAAAGATGAGAATTTTAAGAGAATGCTATTTTATGTAGAATAACTAATTAAGAAGTAAGAAGGCCTCTATGAGGAAATGACATTTGAGTACAGACTCAAGTGAAGTAGAGGAGCAAGCCACATAAATATACAGTGAAAGCAAGCTTTAGGCAGAAAGAGTAGCAAATGCAAAAGCTCTGGAGTGTGAATGTGCCTGGGCTGAAGAAAGCTGGGCCAGTGTAACTGGAGGAGAGGAAGCAGGGGACGTTTGGAGTGTAAAGTCACAGTGCCAGCCAAGGGCCAGGTTAGGCTGGACTTTGCTGATGTGAAGCCACTGAGTTTTAAGAGCAAAAAATTATAATCTAATTTATGTTTTAAAGGACAAGAGTGGAAGCAAGTAGACCATTAGGGGGCTCCTACAGTGGTCCAGGTGAGAGACGATGACAGCTTCAACTAGAATGGTAACGCTAGAATGGCATGTAGCCAGATGTGAGATGTATTTTAAAGAGTATCCACTAACACTTGCTAAAGGATTGGACATGGCATAGTAGAGAAAGATACAAAGGTTGTTAGCCTGAGCAATTGGATTTACTGAGATAGGGAACACTAGAAGAGAAGCAAACAGATTCTTGGAAAACAAGAGCTTGGTTTTCGGCATATTGTATTTAAGGTATATATGGACATACAAGAGAAAATATCCAGTAGAAAATTAGGAATGAATCTCAAGTTCAGTGGGGAGTGGGAGCTGGAGATACATATTTAGAAGTCATCAACAACACAAAAATAGTACTTAAAGTCATGAAAGTTCATAAGCTTTCCTTAAAAAATGAGTGGAAGGGGCTGGAAAGTGGCAAGCAGGTAAAGGCAGCTAGGTACCACATGCCTAACTTCACAGTTTGAGTCCCAGACCCAGCAGCTTGAAAATCACACTGTGTGTGTGTGTGTGTGTGTGTGTGTGTGTGTGTGCATGCCTAAAATCCCAAGAGAATGGAGAAGGGGACTGTGGCATGGCCATCCCACCTGGAGTGTGATTTCTCACTTGCGCTCTCTGTCTCTCTCTGGCCAGTACAGACACTCTATAGCAACAACTGAGAAAGAGAGAAAAAAGTGGAGGGCCAGCTTCGTGGCCTGGTGTTCGAGGCAGCTGGATCCCACATAGATGACCACACAATTTGAGTCCTAGACCCAGTGGCTTCAGAAACACATTGCGCACATGTGCATGCATGCCCAAAATCCCCAAAAGAGTCAGAGATGAAGAAGGGATTATGGCATGACCACGCCCCATAGGGGAGTGCTTTCTCCCTACCTCTCTCATGAGCACATGTGCCCTCTGCAAAAATAAAGGAAAAAAAAAAAAAAAAAGATCACGCTATCCCACTTATTAAAACCAAGTTTGGGTACTTGTTAGGATCAAGGTATGTCCACATTTCATATCTCTAAATGTCCTGTGGCCTAGAGGCATAATAGATTTTGAAACAAGAAGGTAATAAATAAATTAATAAGGTAATTAATGCATCTTTATAAAACAGCCTTTGGGAAGCATAAGTTTCCAAGTATTTGTGCCAAAGATACTCCTGGATATGGTAAAGGAGATAAATAGCATTAAGAAAAAAATAGCCTGACACTCGGGGAAAGAATATTCCAGCCCAGACAGGAAAGTGCTATTCTGTTTCCCCTGTGCCTATTTCCCCAAAGTGGTTACTCTTTAAGCCCTTAAGAATGGAAAAGATGTGTGTAAAATTGGACAGGATAAGAGAGGACACCAACGTGTCACCCTATTCCACTGCAATGGGTTGAAGGATTCTGGGAATGCACAAAATGAAAAAGAGGAGGGAGTGTACAAAAGGAGGTACAGTTGAAGCAGATCTGAGCTTGAGAAGAGACCCGCAGGCAGAATGAGAGAAGGCAGTGGGATTTTTCAAAACTGCTCCAATTTGCATGTGGATCTTTGTACAGAAGACAACTAAGGCAAAATAGGAACTAAACTTTTCCTTTTTGTTGATACGCCTCCAAACAAGGAATGCTTTCCTTATAATTTCTGTTCTGACCTTGTCTCTTTTTGTTCTTTATCAAATTTCAACTTCCTCATTTTCTTCAATAAGCTCATACCAGAGACATGTGCTTTCTCTTTAAGAAACTTGGAAATAATTCTCATGATTTTTAGATCTTCAGGAGGCTCTTCAAATTGGTTTCTCTTAACCCTAGAGCCTACGGTACAGAAATTGAGTACTTAGAAGTAAAATGGTACTTTGAGAAGAGAAAATTATATCAGATGACTTCAGTGATCAAAACACGTAACAAGGGACCAGCAGTTAGCGTAATGGCTATGTCGCTGGACTCCCACGTAGTCGGCTGCAGTTCGCGTCCCAGACCTGGTGGCTTAAGCTCACACTGGGTGCGTGTGCGTGTGTGCCCAAGATCCCGAGAGGAGAATGGAGGAGAAGGGACTGCGGCGTGGCCACCCCCCCAAGGGGTGATTTCTTGCTTTCTATCTCTCTGTCTCTCTCTGTCTGTCTGGCGAGTGCACGCGCCCTATAGCAAAAACCTCTCCAAAAAAAAAAAAAAAAACCACGTAACAAAATCTGACTTTCATTCATTCAGTAGGTAAAAAAGTACCTCCCATAAGCCACGTATATAGATGAAGATACAATAGTAAGGCAGACATGAATTGGTAGACTATAGGTAAAATATGGTAGAAGATCTCATCTCAAAGAGAGGTGAAAGTTTTAATTAGGATAGATGAGTGCTTCCTAGAAGTAGTAGTTTAAAATTCATAAAGAGAAGAAATATACCACACTTGGTCCAAAATATTGAATATGAAATAGTATAATAAATAATTGTAAGTAGAATTCTAGGACTTGAGCAAATACTACCATAGAGCTACTCTCCTGGAGGTCCAGCCAACTTGTATCATGATAGTACCCAATGTCTCCCTCAGCCTTTTTCCTCAATTAAATTCATAGGATATACTGTGGGAAAACTCAGAGAACTACAGGCTGTTTAACAATTTTACACTGGAGAAATCTATAACAAAGACTAGGATCACCAAACATTTAATAAACAACTTGCTACAAGAGAAATTAACATGTTTTCTGTAATGTATTCCTCCATTCAACAAACATTTATTGGGGATAGAGAGAAACCATAACTGACTAAACCATTCAAGTAGAGAGACAAAAGTGAATGTGTAAGTCAAAGATTAAAAAAAAAAAAAATTGACTCCATATAGGGAATTAAGAATAAGAAACAAAAGAACAAAAAATAAATAGGTATTTTTCTGGATAGAGAAGTGTTAACAATGGGGATTCTCAAAGATTTGTGTGATATTATTCAATATATTGAATATACATGCCTGGAAATCTGTCTGCTAAGTGTATTTCAGTAAGAAATCTCATTTGCTCACTTATTTTTCATTGTAAAACAAACGACACATTTTAATCTTCAATGTAATTTTAAATCCTGCTAATTGTATATATATTATATACATAAAACATAATTTATATTTCATTAATTATAATGTATGTGTATTTATTTATATAAAGGAAGAGTGATCATTCCCAAAATAATTATGCTCAAAACATAAAAGAACAAGGTCCAAAGGTAAATTTTATATTTGTCAGAAATTAGAGAGACCTGGGACCAGCAGTTAGCGTAATGGCTATGTTGCTGGACTCCCATGTAGCCGACCGCAGTTTGCGTCCCAGACCCGGTGGCTTAAACTCATGCTGGGTGCATGTGTGTGCGTGCCCAAGATCCCGAGAGGAGAATGGAGGGGAAGGGATTGCGGTGTGGCCACTCCTCCCTCAGGGGTGATTTCTTGCTTTCTGTCTCTCGCCTTTCTGGCGAGCGCACGCACCCTATAGCAAAAACCTCTCCAAAAAGAAAAGAAAAAGAAAAGAAATTAGAGAGACCTAAAGGGATAGAAGCAGCAGTAAAACATGAACAGGAAGTCATAGTAGATAATATATTACTTTTGTATAATATAAGTTATAGAAGACTTATATATACACTATAATGTATGTAAAATGGCAATATAATAAATATGCACATAATATGTATACAAGTTTTAAAAAATAATAGTAATAAGGTCAATCTTCATACTAATTCCCAATTAGAAGGGTAACACAAATAACCTAAGGTCTCATAATTAGTGGGATTAGTGACCAGGATAGATCTACTAATGACAAATCCTATACTCTTTTCCTGCCATTGAGGAACTAACACTCTTAAATCTCACTTCTTAGTTGTCTCCCATGCAATATGCCATCTGGTTTTCTTCTTTCTAGATCTTTTCTTCACTCTAAACCGGTCTCCCTCTAAACCAATGGTTATAAACTTGGGGTGGCTCGGGCCACCAGCGGACATCTGGTAATGTCTAAGGACATTATGTTTATCACCACCCTCTATATTAGCCAACTCTGCAGAGTCCTACCTTTAAAAAGTGCTTATAAATGAGTTGCTATGAGGTGAAGGTATTTTCCAGGTTTCCATCAGGCAGATTTTGGGCCTTCTCAAATTCTAATTAACAGGGTTAGCCTCATGGCCTAGTTTCTAAAAGAGTCAGCTCCCACATGGCTAACTATGGTTCGAATCCCAGCCCCAGTGGCTTTAAAAACATACGGGGCATGTATGCACATGTGCCCAACTTCCTGACAGGATGTAGTAATGGAGGAGAAGGGATTGAGGCATGAGCACGCCTCAATGGAGTGCTTTCTCCCTCTCTGGTGAGTGTGTACACCCTCTAGTAATAAAAAAAAAAAAATGCTCATCAACACTTTTCTTGCATACAAAAAGGTAACATGATAAGCTGTTCTTTCTCATAAACAAAGACCTAATCAGATACTTCAAATGGAATGGTGGGCAGTGCACAGTCCAGACTGGAAGCCCAAAGGGAACTTGCCTTGTGTGTCTCTAACCATATTCAGAGCTATGATTCTGGTGACTAATGCCAGCTGTCAAGATATAAAGAGCCCCAGGGCAAGTCATAGAGCTACCTTAGTTTCTTAGAAATATCCTGTTAGAACACCTCTCTGCTTTTGTTCTAATTCTCTGCTCGCCAATCAGCCTTCTTATCTATAATTTAGACTCTTGAGTAATTCCATTAGGTGGGAATGCCCCAAGCAAATGAGCAATGTCTATGATGCCAGATATATCTTGCATTGTAAATTAATAAACTGCCATCTCAGTTAATAAATCAGTCACTTCTTAGTTTGGCTACTATGAATGTTGTAAGTACAAGAAAAAAAATGGAGATAACATAAAAGATTGAGAACATTAATTAATCAGATTTTTTTTTGCCCAAATCCATGATATTCTGTTGCAGTAGGGAATAAAAAAAATTTTTTTTGCAACACTTTACCAAAGAACAAATACAAATGACCAAAAAGCACATAAAAGATGCCCAGCATGTTAGTCCTTAAGGAAAAGCAGTCAGATACTATGATATATTGGAATAGTAAAAAAGTAAACAAACTCATATTACCAAGAGGCTACGATGAGGAAAGCTGGAACTTTCATATATTTTTAGGGGGAACACAAAATAGTATAGCCACTTGGAAAATAGTTTGGCAGTTATTTGTAAGAAACTTTATAAATACATTTCCCATCTGACACAACAATCCCATCAAAACATGTAAAGACATTCATTCATATATATGTGCTATTTAAAATAACTTTATTCATAATTGCCCAAAGCAGGAAACTACACAAATGTCCATCAAATGAAGGATAATATAGGCATACAATGGATTCTCCTCAGCAATAAAAAGAAATGTACTAATATCTGCAACAACACGGATGAATCTCAAAGGCAGTGTGCTAAATGAAAGAAGTTAGACACGAAGACTACATTCTGCATGATTGCATTTATATAACTTTCTGAAAAATATGAAACTAGTGGGAACATCAGATCAGTAGTTAATAGAGGCTGAGGATGAGGTTAGGACATTGGCCATAGCAGGACCTGAAGAAAATGGAAGTAAATTTTTACAAGTTACAGACCTATATAAGTTGCATCATCCCATTGCACTAAGTGTGGAGTGTGTGTGTGTGTGTGTGTGTACACACAGCCCTTGAGAGCTGGGCCAGCTGTTGTGGCATGTGAGTGGACATGGCGGATTACATATTTGTGTCCTCAGGATCCTCATGCTGGGCTAAACCAGAATCCCCTTGGAAGGCATTCCAAAGGGAAAAAAAGTTATGCTTCTCAAGGAGGCCTCTTTGTACAAGAAATGTGCCAATTTTCCATCAGGAAATGGCTCTGCCGACTGGGTATATGTGATATGTATATATATCTCTACATAGAGAGAGTATAAACACAAGAAAATGTCAGAAAGAATATGCTCAAACTATTGATAGGAGGCACCTCACAGTCATGGAATTAGAAACTAGAGAACATGAACGTTACCTTCTTGTCTTACAGATTGTTTTTAAAACTTTTTTTTAAAATCTATTTGCTTATTGTGATTTTCTTTCTTTCTTTCATTCATTCATTCATTCATTCTTTTTTTGGAGAGGTTTTGGCTATAGGGCGTGTGCACTTACCAGAAAGACAGAGAGATAGAAAGCAAGAAATCACCCCCCAAGAGGGGATGGCCACGCTGCAATCCCTTCTTCTCCATTCTCCTCTCGGGATCTTGGGCATGCATGCACATGTGCCCGGCGTGAGTTTAAGCCACCAGGTCTGGGATGACATAGCTATTTAGCTAACTGCTGGTCCCTCTTCTTTTTTTTTTTTTTTAAGAGAGATTTTTTGCTATAGATTTTTGCATGAGCACTCGCTGGAAAGTCAGAGAGATATAGAGACATTAAGCAAGAAATCACCCTGGGAAGGCCATGCCAAAATCCCTTCTCCTCAATTCTCCTCTTAGGATTTTGGGCGCACATGTATACACACCTGGCATAAATTTTAAGCTGCCAGGTTCAGGACTTGAACCATGGTTGACTATGAGGACGTCCAGCAATGTAACCATTACACCATCTGCTGGTCCCAGCTTATTGTGATTTTCAAGTCACTGCATCAGGACTTGAATTGCGGTCAGCCAAGTGGGAATACAGTACCTTAACCACCATGCCACCTGCTGACTGCCTTACAGATTTCTTCTGAAAATTGATATTAGGGGTGATTTTTTTAAACATTTTTGTGCATCACATGGTATTTTTAAATAAGCTTTCCAAAAACAAAAAAAAAAACAAGCTCTTAAAATATCTGGCCACAAATATATTTCTTATTTTACAGTATAAAGAGATGTGGGCCAGTGAGGTGGCATGGTAGTTGGGGAGGCTAGATCTGATATGGCTGACTGTGCAGTCTAGTCCCAGACCCAACAGCTTGAGAAATATGGCAGGTGTGTGTGCTTCATGCCCAAATCCTAGGAGGAGACTGCACTGCAGCATGGCCTATCCCCCTTGGTGGGTGCTTTCTCACTTTTTCTCTCTCTCTGTCTCCCTCTATGAGTACATGAAGCTGGATCCCACATGGCGGACTGTAAGGTTTGAGTTCTAGACCTGAACACACTTAAAAAATGCACCAGGCATGTGAGTGTGCATGTCCAAAATCCTGAAAGAATTAAGGATAAGAGATTGTGGTGTGGCCATCCCTGCTAGAGGGTGATTTCTCACTTTCCTTCTTTATTTCTATATGTCTCTGGTGAATGAGCATGCCCTACAGCAAAAGTAAAAACAAACAAACAAAAATAAGACAGATGTAGATTATTGACAGTTGTGTCACACAGTTATATGAAGCAAGTGACAAAACAATATGTATAGTGGTTCCATTTATTATAAAAGTATGTGAATATACACGTATTACAGAGATAAGTGAAGAAGGATATAAGCCAAACTGTTGACCACAGTTACCATTGGAGAAGAAAATGAGTTTGGGTAGGAGCGGACTTTTACCTTTTTTTTTTTACTATACCTTTTTGTATTGTATACAATTTTGTAATTACTAGGAACCATCTTCACTATTTAAAAATTTTAAAACAATAAAAATGGAAATAAAGATCAATGCTAAATCTTTTTCTAGTTACTTTGGTTTGAGATTGATATTTTAAATTGCTCATCTTCACCTATCAAGCTATAAATTTACCAGTAAATACTGCTGATTTTCTTTCTTCCATTTTTTTTTTTTTTTTTTTTTGGAGAGGTTTTTTTTCTTTTTTGCTATAGGGCACGTGCGCTCGCCAGAAAGACAGAGAGGCAGAAAGACAGAAAGCTAGAAATCACCCCCCAGGGAGATGGACATGCCGCAATCCCTTCTCTTCCATTCTCCTCTCGAGATCTTGGGCACACACGCACACGCGCCCAGTGTGAGTTTAAGCCACCGGGTTTGGGACTCAAGCCATGGTCAGCTACATGGGAGTCCAGAGATATAGCCATTATGCTAACTGCTGGTCCCCTTCTTCCATTTTTATCAGATCTGCCACTTATATCCCTTTGTCTACTCTCTTTTACTGGGACCATATACAACAGCTGTCTTTAATACCTTCCAATGCTCCTTTTCTGTAGTCCATGCTAATGTAGCATATGTAAAACAGTGTTTCCCAAAACATAGACCATGAAATATGAGAAAGTGAGGCAGACATTTTTCATACAATAGGCCCTTCTTGAAGGCTGACAATAGCACTTTCTGAGTTGATTTAAACACACAAGACACACACACACACACACACACACACACACACACACAAATTTAATATGCAGTAGAATACCTCCCTAACTTACCAGCATAGAGAATTATGGTAGGTTTAAGCAGAGCAGACATGTCTTACGATTATTGTGAAGTTGTTAATATTGCTTTTTTGTTGAGTTAGAAATAGAAAACCCCCAAATATTTAAATACAGGAAGTATCGCATAAAGAAAATATAGCATATATACACAATAGAATACTATTCATCCTTTAAAAAGAGGAAATTCTGTTATTTGTGACAAGATGAATGGGCCTAGAGGATGTTATGGTAAATGAAATAAAGCAGACAAAGAAAGACAAATACCACATGATCTCACTTCTAGGTAGAATCTGAGAGTTGAACTCACAGAAGTACAGGGTAAAATGGTATGGTTATCACAGACTGGGGAGGTGAAAGGGTACAAAGTTTCAGTGAGACTGGTGAAATCAGTTTTAGAAATATATTCATGCATAGTGACTACAGTTAATAATAAAGTATATTTCAAAATTGCTAAAAGAGTAGATTTTAAGTGTTCTCACCATAAAAAAAAGGTATGTGAGGTGATAGATATGTTAATTATCTGGATTTAATCATTCACAATATATACATATATCAAAACATTACACTGGGGGCCAGCAGTTAGCCATGGCTATGTCGCTGGACTCCAATGTAGTCGACCGCGGTTCGAGTCCCGGACCTGGTGGCTTAAACTCACGCTGAGCGCATGTGTGTGCATTCTCAAGATCCTTAGAGGAGAAGGGAAATCACCCTCCACCCAGGGGTGATTTCTGTCTTTCTGTCTCTCTGTCTTTCCAGCGAGCGCACGTGCCCTATAGTAAAAACCTCTGAAAACCTCTCAAAACAAAGCAAAACAAAAAACAAAACACATTACACTGTACCCTGTAAGTATATATAATTTTATTTGCCAATGAAAAAATAAATGAGTTTTGGGCCAGCAGGTGGTGTGGTGGTTAAGGTGCTGGACTCCCACATGACTGATCATGGTTCAAGTCCTGGACACAGCAGCTTGCTTTCTCACTTTCCTTTTCTCTTTCTCTTTCACTCTCTCTCTCTTTCTCTGTTCTTCTCTGGTGAGTACACATGCTCTATATCAAATTAAAAATAATGAGTAATTTTTAAATGAATTTTGAAGTGTAAAAAAAGTTTTTACAGTAAAAATAGTTTAGTAAAAAAAAAAGCTTATAAAGATGAAAAAATATTTTTGTAACACTTGTAACATTGTATATGTATTGAGTCATCGGGAAAGTTGACAACAATGCATTTTTGCATAGAAAAAAATCGAAAAACACATCATGACTTTCCTGATGACCTTATATTTGTGTGATAATTTAGTTTTTTTTGGTCTTTTTTCTTTTTTAGAGAGGTTTTTGCTATAGGGCACATGTGCTTGCCAGAAAGACAGAGAGGGACAGAGAGAGAGAAAGCGAGAAATCACCTCCCGGGGGGATGGCCACGCCGCAATCCCTTCCCCTCTGTTCTCCTCTTAGGATCTTCGGCACACACGTAAGCCACTGGGTCCGGAACTCGAACCGCGGTTGGCTACATGAGAGTCTAGCGACATAGCCATTACCCCAACTGCTGGTCCCGTGATAATTTAGTTTTATCATAAGAGTCAAAACGTTTTTAAAATTAAAGACTTTATAAAGTAAAAAGTGAATTAAGATTAATTTTTTAGAATTATTTATTCAATTTTTAAAATTTATTTATTCATTCATTCATTCTAATTTGACCAGAGAGAGACAGAAACAGACAGTGAGAGAGAGAGAGAGAGCAGAGAGAAAGTGGGAAAGCAAGCCTCCAGATCTGAGACTCGAACCATGGTTGGCCATGTGGGAATGTCTAGCGCCTTAATCACCATACCACCAGATGGCCTGGATTAATTTATTATTGAAGAAATAATTTTTAAAATAAATTTCATATAGCCTAATGGTATACTGTTTATAATGTTTACAATGATAAATAAGAGTTCGTGGCCTCCATCTTTACTCACCACTCACACTTCCAGCCCTGCAGGTTCCAATCATGGTAAGTAACTACACATGTACAATTTTTTATCTTATATACCATATTTTACTGTACCTTTTCTATGTTTAGATATATTTAGATATACAAATCGTACCAATGTGCTACAATTGCCTACAGTATTATATAGGTTTGCGGCCTAGGAGCTACAAACATATACCATATAGGCTAGATGTGTAGTAGGCTATACATTCTTGGTTTATGTAAGTACACTCTGATGTTTGTACAATGACAAAATCACCTAATGGAAAATTTCTCTGGGTGTATTCCCATAGTAATGCATGACAGTGTATAAAGAATTCCTACAACTCAACAACTAAAAATCAAATAAACTAATAAACAACTGTGCAAAGGACTTATTTAGTAATTTCTCAAAGATGATACAAATGCCTAACAAGCATATGATGCTTAAAACACTAAATGTTATAGAAATGCAAGTCAAACCACAATGAGTAATTAGTTCACACCCATTAGGATGGCTACTCTCAAAAAAAAAAAAAAAAAAAAAAAAAAAAAAAAAAAAAAAAAAAACCCAGCAAGTAACAAGTGTTGGCAAGGATGTAAAGAAATTAGAAACTTATAGTGGTATTATAAAATGGTGCAATTGCTATGAAAAACAATATGGTGTTTCCTAAAAAAAAAAAAAAAAAAAAATAGATCTGCCATATGATCCAGCAATACACCTCCTGGGTATATATACAAAAAATCTAAAAAGGTCTTAGAGAGAGATTTGTACACCTATGCTCATTGCAGCATTATTCACAGAAGCCAAGAGCAACCCAAATATCCACTGATAGGTGAAGAGAAAAACAACATTTAGTATATGCACTCAATGGAATATTTTTAATTATTTTATTTTATTTATTATTATTTTACTTTGACCAGAGACAGAGAGAAAGAGAATGAGAAAGTGAGAAAGCAGGCCACCAGGTCTAGGATTCTAACTGCAGTTGTCCATGTGAGAGTCCAGTGCCTTAACCACCACACCACCAGCCAGTCCTATGCATTCAATGGAATACTATGTAGCCTTAAAAAGGAAGCAAATTCTATATCATGGAACAACATGGTTGGATGTTATGCCAAGTGAAAATAAATACTGTATGATTCAACTTACATGAGGAACCTAAAGTTATCACATTTATAGAAACAGAAAGTAGAACGATAGTTATCAGGATCTAGGGAGTAGCAGGAAAGGGAAGTTGTTTGGTAGGTATACAGCTTCAGTTTTGCAAGATGAAAAAGTTCAGGAGATTTGAGTCACACCATGTGAACATACTTAACACTACTGAAGTGTACACTTAAAAATGGTTAAGATTGTAACTTTTACGTTATGTGCTTTGTATCACAATAAAACAAAATTTAATTAAAAAAATTTCTTCCCAAAATTTAAGAAGCTCATTGGAAAGATTAAGTTGACAGAAACGTTAAATTTATTTAAAAAGCAGATGTCTGTAAGTATTTTACACGTGTTAACTTACTTAAGTTTTATAATAAACCTGAGTTAGTTTTTTGGGTTTTTTTGTTTTTGTTTTTTTCTTTTTTTGAGGGAGAGATTTTTGATATAAGGCATATGTACTTGCCAGAGAGACAGAGACAGAGGGACAGAAAACAAGAAGTAACCCCCCAGCGGGGATGGCCATGCCACAACCCCTTCTCTTCCATTCTTCTCTCGGGATTCTGGGCATGCATGTACACATGCCTGGAATGAATTTTTAAGCCACTGAGTCCAGGACTTAAACTACAGTTAACTACATGGGAGTCTAGTAACATAACTATTATGCCATCTGCTGGTCCCAAATTAGGTATTTTTATTTTCAGGTTGCAGCTAAATAAACACTGGCACAGATAGGTAAGGTCACTTTTCCATAGTCATACAGCAAGTAAAGCAGGATTTGACACCAGGAAGAATAGTGTCATATGTGTTCTCCACAACTATACAGCATGTGAGAGAGGTAAGGTTCTGAGAAGGTCAGACAGAATAGGGTTTAAGATCTAAGTCAGGAATTCCTAAACTTTCTCAGTTCATGGCACATTTTGTGTCTCCGTAAATTTTACAGTGTATGCAGGTCAAAAGAAATACCAACAAGTCCATTTATTAAGTAGATTCAAACAACTTAGTAAGTATTAATGTCCTAATGGCTTAATAGCCATTTAGAAAAATATTTACACAGATTAAAAGAAAAATATTTATTTCATTTCTAAATAACTACAATTACTTACCAAAAGTATTTGTGCATTAACAGAAGTTGGGCACTGCACAACTTCTTATACTGTTGAATCAGACAGGACACCCTCACGCTCACTCCTGTTCCATTTTATCATGTGGTGGTTGCTTTTTAGCACAGCAACCGCTGAAAAGGCAATTTCATTTCAGATATGACAGCCTCCAAAGAAATGTAGAAAGATCTAATGTTGAAACTCTTAATTCTTGGAGCTAGTTGTTCGTGTATTATCAGACAGAAATCTTTGTTTGCTTTGAAATTTTTAAATATCCTGCAGCACTTCTGTGAATTTCTGTCTTTGAAATTTTTAAATATCCTGCAGCATTACAGTCCCAGATGCCTCAGTGCACAGTTTCAGAAATCTGGGTCTCGCTGAAACCACAAGTTGGCCCCAGACAAAAAAAGGACCTGTTCTATTAAGGTAGAAGGATGTATGCAGAGTAGGGTGATTTATGAGCTTGGCACACACTGCAACTGGAACCTCAGAATTCAACCTAGGAGTCTACTTACACCAACAAGACTACTAAATGGCAGTGAAGAGCCTTTGTGAATATTTTACATACAATGTTATTCTATGAGAAATGCAGTTACAACTGCTTTTCATTTCCAAGTCACTCAAGAAGTTTGTCTAATTTAATAATACTAGTTTCAATTTTTAAACTTTATTTAAAAAAATAAACAGTGGGCATAAATTACAATTTGGTAAAAGTACTTGATGTGTTTTCTCAGTCAGGTATGCTGTCACATATATAACAACATATTCTCAAATATCATGAATGTGAAGTTGCTGGATTTCTACACCAACCTTAGATTCATAGATTATATATACATTTTTATGTAGCACATTCTGACTCAAACATCTAATATGACATTCTAAATTTGAAATAAGTCACATTTTAAGTTTTTATATAAAAAATCACTACAAATGTGCTAATACAGAATATTAAAGGTCTTCTCGTTAGCTAACAACAGAAGTACAACTTTGCCCTCCCTTAAAAAAATAAAGAGCATGTGTTTGTTTCTACTTTCTAAAACATATGTGAGGAATTGTATTAATCAGACATTGAACTCATCTAGCTTTAGCCATATTCGCTATTAACTATAACTGATTATATGAGGGAAATTCACAGTCCTCAACTGGCTTCCTTTGTAGCAAAATACCTTGAAGCTTCCAAAACATTATTACACATGAATGCCAAGGGTGGAGCCAGGAAATGATGAGTTTCTCTAAAGAAATGTTTTAAAATAAAAACAATTAATAAAAGAGAAGAAAGAACCACTTATGAAGAGAACAGGAAGGAAATGTTGATTGATGATACAAAGATACATTATTATAAGGAAGATCAAAATTTCTTGTGTAATAACTGTGTTCTAAAATCAGAATTCTTAAGTGTAAACAGTGAATGTACCAGTGGCTTATTAGAGGTCGTTAAACTCTGGATTGAATTACTCAAGATACGATGTAAATTTTCTGCCTATTTTTCCTAGAAAGAAAGAAATTTTTTGCCCAAGAAAGCATATTGATCAGGGAATGACAGTAAACATGCTAGCTAAACATTCGGATTCCTCAGAGACAGTATTGTGTGTGCAGACAAATACACATACATTCTTTTAATATAAATGTTTGTGAGTGTGGTCGTGGACTTAAACTACTCAGAGCTCTGTCAAGAGTAACAAGACTAGGAGCATATCTGGCTATTAGAGGCTACACTTTCCCTGGGTAGCTACCAGCCAGTAACTAAGTATAGTGGGGTACCAGACACAGCCCAGTTCTGTCCAACAGCAGATTCCTCAAATGGACATTTGGCCTAGCTGAAACTTTCTCAACACTGTGCTGGAGTCGGCAGCTCCTTCTATGCTTCCTTCTTTCATACATTTCAGACCAGAATCACAGTCCAAAAGCCATCGCCACCTACTCCTGCTCCTTTCCCCATGATCTTTCATCTCTCCTCCATAAGTCTCTTACATGTTTCTCAGAAGACCCAATCTGACACTCTGGGTATGTTTCATTTATTAACTTATTTTTAAAGAATTTATTATTATTATTATGATTATTATTATTACATTCTAAATTTGCTATAGGGCAAGTGCACTCACCAGAGGAAGACAGAAAGAAAGAGAAAGAGAAAGTGAGAAAGCAGGCCATCAGGTCTGGGACTTGAACTACAGTCAGCCATATGGGAGTCCAGCACCCTAACCACCATGCCATCTACTGGTCCCTCTTGGCATGTTTTTTTTTTTTTTTTTTTTTAATAATTATTTATTTTATTTTATTTATTCATTCATTTATTTTTTAGTTTGAGCAGAGAGAGACAGAGAAAGAGAGGAAGTGAGAAAGCAAGCCACCGGATTCAGGACTTGAACCCTGGTCGGCCATGTGGGAGTGTCCAGCGTCTTAACCACCACACCACCTGCTGGTTCCCCCCTCTTGGCATGTTTTAAAATGGTTTCAATTAATCTAAATATCAGCTTTTGAACTGTCAAAGAATACCTGTAATGAAGAGACCAGCAGTTACGTAATAGCTATGTCACTGGACTCCCACGTAGTCGACCACGGTTCGAGTCTTGGACCCGGTGGCTTAAACTCACACCGGGTGCATATGCGTGCGTGCCCAAGATCCCGAGAGGAGAATGGAGGAGAAGGGACTGCGGCGTGGCCATCCCCTCTGGGGGGTGATTTCTTGCTTTCTATCTCTCTGTCTCTCTCTGTCTGGCGAGCGCACGTGCCCTATAGCAAAAACCTCTAAAAAAAAAAAAGAATACCTGTAATGAATAGAGCTGTTTATTGCCTTTCCCCCCACAACGTCACTCATCCTACTCTCAAAGACAACCACTTTTTTCTTTAGAGAGATTTTTGCTGTAGGGTTCATGCGCTCGCCAGAGAGAGACAGAGAGACAGAAAGCGAGAAATCACCCCCTCGGGGGATGGCCATGCCTCAATTTCTTCTCTTCCATCTTCTTGGGATCTTGGGCATGCACGCACATGCAGTCGGGTCTAGGACTCAAACCACAGTTGACTGTGTGGGAGTCCAACAATGTAATCATTATGCCTTCTGCTGATCCCAAACTGTCAATATCTGACTTTGCAGGTTAGAGACTTTGCTGAAGCATCACTCATTGCAGCAAAAGATAGCAATGGAAAGTAAAAGCTATGTGCTGCAGAACCCAAAAAGGCACAAGTATTGGAAGCATCAAGTGCATTAGAAGGTGGAACTGATAATAAGGAGGTATACTAAAAGTTTATATAAAGAGCAAATGAAATAGCATCATTATTTGGAGACACCATAGCAGAGGATTTCTGGACTTGAAGGTGCTAAGCACAATAAAAAGCAGAAGTAAGATAGCTAGATTGGAAAAAAGGGGATTGAATGAATCTGCCTCAGAAATGGTGAAAATGTCTCCAGTTCCTTCCCTGCTTTTGTAGCTAGGCTTGGGTCTCTATAGTACTCGTTTAGAGGAACTTTCTATAGAAAAATGATTATTACCCTCAGAGCAAAGGCTATATGTACTGATATTTGACAGTTACCTCTGAAGAGATAACTCTTAACAGGTAACTCTTAACTTTTAACAGATCTGCCCATGCAAACCAACTTTCTAATCACTTTTAAATGTAACCATAAAGTCAGAGATTATCATACTTTTCACTGAATTTTCTCTTTTTAAAAAAATTTTTAAAAAGAATTATTTTTCTTCCTTTTCTTCTTCAATTTGACCAGAGAGAGACTCAAAGAGAAAGAGAGAGAGAGGGAGAGTGAGAAAGCAAGCTGCCATGTCCAGGACTCAAACCGTAGTCAGTCATGTGGGAATTCAGTGCCCTAGTCACCACACCACCATCTGACCCCTCTTTTCACTGAATTTTCTATCTGCAAATTTGAGATCTATACATCTGGGGCTAAAACAACCAAAACATAGAAAGAATCAGAGATGATACAATAAACAGAACTAAATTCAGAGACTTAAAATTATTATTTCAAGAGAAATAAGAGAAGTAGTTACACCCTTGAAACAAAAATAGTATGCTTTTGTTTAGAGTTAGCTGTGGTGGTGTAGGCAGTGAGGTGCTGCTGTACAGTGCTAGAAGACATATGGGAGGCTTAGGTAGGGCCCCTGGTCCACCTGAACACACTTGGGTATATCTTCACACATCTGTATTCCTAGCTGGCTGGGAAGAGTGTGTTATGAGACTATGTCAGGGGTACTTGTCTGTCTCTGTCTCTCTCTCTCTCAAAATAAACTTTAAAAAATGAATAGTATGTTTTCTTTCTCTCTCTCTCTCTCTCTTTTTTTTTTTTTTTTGATTTGGTTTTGCCATAGGGCACATGTACTTGCCAGAAAGAGACAGAGAGAGGGAAAGTGAGAAAGTACCCCCTTGGGAGTATGGCCACACCACAGTCCCTTCTCCTCTATCTTCCTGAGCATGCATGTACATGCTCCTGATGTGATTTTCAAGCTGCCAGGTCCAGGACTCAAACCTCTGTTGGCACCTTAACCACCAGGCCACCTGCTGTCCAAATAGTATGTTGTTTTTAAAAAGAGTATGGCAGCATACAGAAGTAAAGTAAAGAAGTAGTAAATAATGACTACTAGAGGCTAGGAAGTGTAGGGAAGAAGGGGGGATACAGAGATGTTGGTTAATGGAAACGGAATTACAGATAGCTAAGAGGAGCAAGTTATAGTGTTATAAAGTACAGCAGGTAACTGTAGTTAGTAACAACTCTGTATCTCATTGCAGCTAAAAGAAAAGATGAATTTGAATGTTCTCAACACAAAGTAGTGAAAAATGGTTGAGATGATGGATGGGCAAAATACCATGACTTAATCATTAAACATATAATGAAAAATCACTTGGTATTCTATAAATATGCATAATTAGTACATGTTAATTAACAAATAATATGAGAGCATAAACAGAAAAATGAATAGAATCATTGAAAGATCAAGGTGAAATATCCCTGTAATGCAGAATAGATGACAGAGGACGTAATAATGAACCATACAGGATAGAAGATAAGAAAATTAAGAGTATCAGACTTAAAGGTCGAATATCTACTAATAGAAAACAAAAGGAAAGAAAACAAAGTGGGACAGAAAGGGCATAATTTTGGAGGTTAAGAAAGGCCTCACTGTAATGTCCTGAGATTAGAAGGACATATGGAATAAGCTCTGGAAGATAGCTGGGGGACAGAGTTCTAGGTAGAGGCAACAACGGATGCAAAGGCCTTGAGATGGAACCATGTCTATCATATTTGAAGAATGGCAAGTCTGTGGGATTGGGATGGAATGAGCAAGAAGAGTAGGAACTAAGATCAGGCTGTTGTGATGGGAAGACATTGAAAGGAGGGAGGATTAAAACAGGGAGATAGCTAGAAGGCTGTCGCTGTGGTCTAGCCTGAGGTCTAATGGTGGCTTTGATGGGATAGTTAGAGCAGAGTAGTGAGAAGTGGTCTGATTCTGGGTATACTTTGAGTGTTTAGGCATCACAATCTACTGATGGGTCAAATGTGGTTTATAAGGAGAAATTTCTTTTTTAAAGAATTGATTTAATTTATTGTTGTTATTTTTAACTTGTTATAGGGCATGTGTACTCACTAGAGAGAGAACTGCCAAGTCATGGCCAGCCATGTGGGAGTCCAGCACCATAACCACCATGCCACCTGCTGGCCCCTAGAAGAAATTTCTGAGCAACTACAAGAATGAGTTGCCATTTACTGAGAATGGGGAAATTGGAAAGAGCCATTTTTGAGGGAAAAATCATGAGCTCAATTTTAGACATACTGTGTTTGTGATGCTCATTAGATAGGCAAGTGGAGAAGTCAGATAGACAGTTGATTGCAGTCCATAGTTCAGGGAAAAGTTTGGCAACCACACAGATAGTTTTTTTTTTGAAAGACTTTTACTGTAGGGTACATGTGCTCACTGGAGAGAGAGAGAGACAGAGAGAGAGAGAGGAAGAGAAAGTGAAAAATCACCTGAGGGGATGGCCATGACACAATCTCTTCTCCTCCATTCTCCTCTTGGGATTTTGGACACACACGCACATGCACCCAGCATGAGTTTTAAGCTGCCAGGTCTGGGATTTGAACTGTAGTCATCTACGTGGGAGTCCAGCAATGTAACCATACGCCATCTGCTGGTCCTACACACAGACAGTATTAAAGCCAAGAGATTGGCAAAGATCACCAAGGGAATGAGTGTAGAGAGAGCAATAGAAGAGACTGAAGGGTTGAGCCCTGGAGTCCACAAATATTTGGAGACTAGAGATGGATAAAGGAGGAGACAGAGAGAGGACACTGAGAAGGAGTAGAGCACAATAAAGGTAGTGTGGTGCCCTGGAAACCAGGCTTTAAGGATAAGGTCAAATGTTACTGGTGCTGAAGATACCAGTAACAAGATGCCCAAGATTGTTGAATGGAATGGCACGCAGGTCTTTGGTGACCAGGATAAAGCAGTTGTAGTAGATGGTGTGGGTAGACATATGATCAGAAAGTATTTAAGAGAAGAGACCAGCAGATGGCATAGCAGTTATGGCACTGGACTCCCACATGGCTGACCATGGTTCAAGTACCAGGCCCAGCAGCTTGAAACTCATTTCAGACACATGTGTGTGCATGCCCAAGATCCTGAAAGGAGAATGGAGAAGAAGGGATTGCAGCATGGTCATCCCCTGTGTGTGTGTGTTGGGGAGGGGGGGAGAGGGGGGTGGTGGGAGGGGGGTGATGGGAGGGCGCTGATGTCTTGCTTTCTGTCTCTGTCTCTCTCTCCCTCTATGGCAAGCGCATGTGCCTTAAAGCACATTATAAAAATCTTATAAAAATCTCTCTAAAAAATAAAGAATTTATGACATAATTTGTGATAGGCTTAGAAAATAATGTTTATGCTTACATAACTTGTCAAATAATTCAGTACAGAAATTTAAAAGAACACTACCTTTTCTTGGCATTTTTAGATGGTGCGTGGAAATGTAGAATTGTTATGGACAGAAACTAGGGCACAGTCCATTATACTTTTACAGTTAAATGCACATATATCACACATGAATTCAAATAATTTAATCTAAAATCAATGTGTCTGTGTGTGTATATATATATATATATATTTTTATTTTAAATTTTCATCTTCCTTTATTGAAGGAAATAGAAACCATGTGCTACAGAGGCAGTGGTACCTCTGAGCCTGACAAGGGGCTGACATGACAAGTCACAATGCTGGCCAGGGGTCCTTGTGGAAGCACCCAAACCAAAAAAATAACAGGAAGGAGCAAACACCCCCTACACCTAGTGTAAGCATTTCCATTTGCAGAGAGTTTGGCTATGCATCCTAAAAACAGCGTCCCCTTCGGCTGGCAGGGTATCACCTCAGGCCACCAAATCTAACATCTAGTTTCAGATTTGGAGATCCTTTGCTTTGATACAAAGATTCAGGCCATCAGAAGAGCTGAGTTCGTCTTTCAGCTTCTTACCCAAGGTGGAAAAAGACAGAGGCTGAGTTCTTGAAACTTCGCTGAATAGGATGCCTAGCCTTGCTCTAAGAGAAGTTACGCTTCCTTTCCTACGTTGTTACACTGTTCTCGCTGAGCATGTACCCTTGGAAATCTCTGAATGTTAAACAGGGACAGAATGGAAGCAGCAGCCTAGGAGATGCAGGGAATTAAAAGCTGCTACATAGCCAAGACCACTTCATAAGAAATAGCATGGGGAATACTATCTGGTGGTCCTCCTGGATTGCTGTTGGAAGCTCACACAAAGAAAACATGGTCATTCTCCCATGTCAGGATTGGCTGCACCAAAGTCATGGTCTGAGAAGCTGAGCTACTACTTCATGTCCTGGCAGATTATTAAACCCCATCCAAGCTATTTCAGTTTTTAAGTATGATGAGGTGTTTGTGGAGTTCAATCAAAGAGAAGCAGGCACAAAGAAAAATCTCAACTGCTTACAAATTGATGACATTATCTAATTGTAAATTTAGACAGTTAACAACTGATTGTTGGGAGTGGACAGTGAGGAGTATAGAGTATAATGGTTTATTCAGCTAAACCATTAGATCAAAAACTACCCTCACATTCACAAATTGTTAGGGAATCTGTCATTTAGAAGTGTCACCATCTGATTAATCATCCAGTTGCAGTTCTCTTCAATAGTGGACACATGTTTTCTAAGGATCAAAGTCTCCATAGTGCGCAGTCAGAAAATGGAGAAGCAAGGCAGGAAGAAGAGGGCGCCAGGGGTTGGAGTTTCTGAAATAAGCTTTTGTTTCACCAAAATCTTGGCACAATGAGGCTAGGTGAGCGTAGTTTCTCAGTGATTGTTCTTGGTTGCCTCCTTTGCTGTGGCAATCAGTAGTGTGAGACTAGAGAGGGGCTTGGCAATCTTCATGAACTGATATTGAAGCAGCTCTTTAGCTGAACCTCTTTTTCACATACATCACTCATTCAGAAAGTCCTGGAAGATAGCTGATGGCTACTCTGGGTTCTGAAGCTTCTGGGTTGCATTGGTGGCAATGAGATACAAGGCTCTCAGAGGGCTTTCATTGATATAAGGGGGATCCCCTTCAATCATATGGATGGCCATGATGCCCAGGGACCAAATGTCAACCTTGGGCCCGTAGACCTTCCACATTACAACCTCTGGTGCCATCCAGTACAGGGTTCCCACCATGGTACTCTGCTTACTCTGCTCTGGGGTTATTTGTGCACAGAATCCAAAATCAGTTAACTTGACATAGCCATTCATTCCCAACATTGTATTTTCACTCTTTATGTCTCTGTGAATGACCTGGTTTAAATGCAGAAACTCCAGAGCCTGCAGAGACTCGTGGCAAACAGCTGCAATCTGGCCTTCAACCATGCAGGTTCTGTCACCACATCTGTCAAGAAGCCTCAGTCAAGTATTCCATGACAATCTACAGCTCATCTCCCACAAGATAACTGTCCAAGTAATTCACAATATTTCAATTCTTATTTTCCCTCATGACCAGAATTTCATTAAAAATCATCTCTTTCTTTGGCTGCTGCCGAAGATTTATCTGCCTAATAGCCACTTCCTGTCCGATGGCCACATCCATTGCAGTGTACACTGTGTCCAAAGTACATTGTCCAATCTTCTCAAACCGTGTACATTTCATCTAAGGATTGCCCACATTCACTATGCTCCATAATTTCTCCAAGATCTCCTCATCAGGGATCAGGAATTAGCATAATGGCTATATCACTAGACTCCCATGTAGTTGACCGTGGTTCAAGTCCTGGACCCGGTGGCTTAAATTCATGCTGGGTGCTTGTGCATGCATGCCCAAGATCCCGAGAGGAGAATGGAGGAGAAGGGACTGTGGCGTGGTCATCTCCACTGGAAGGTGATTTCTCGTTTTCTGTCTCTCTCTGTCTTTCTGGCAAGTGCACGTGCCCTATAGCAAAAACCTCTCCCCCCCCAAAAAAAAAATCTCCTCATCAGACATTTCAGGCTTCTTCTTCTGCTTCTCAGTATTCTGGGTCAAAGCATCTGGCAGAATGGTGGTATTCTCAGTAAGGGAATGGGAGATGTAGCTACATCCTGAGTTGGAGTAATAGGAAGTGGTTCGATCACAGATGGCGTGTACACAGACTTTGTGTGCTCTGGGAATGGAGCAATCACTAGTGGTAGAGCATCACCATCACCTTCAGCTTCTGAAACCAGCGGCACTGCAGGGGTCTCAGACAGCTTTCACATTCAAAGTGTTAGAAGAATTACAAACCTCAGCTGACTTATCTGTGACTCTCATGTACTTCTGGCTGTTGGAGGTCTTTTTGGAGTTGTAAAATTCTAACACATCCAAAAGAGCCTGTGGGTTTTTCTTCTGCTCCAACTTGGGGTTATTTGATGTCTGAAGCAAGTGGGCCCACTGCTCTGGTATCCCTGTAAACTCCCCTGGAACAACATCAAAACCAACATGAGGAGGACCAGCAGATGGCATAATGGTTACATTGCTGGACTCCCACAGAGTCCACCATGGTTCGAGTTCCAGACCTGATGACTTAAAACTCACACCAGGCATGTGTGCATGGTGCCCAAAATCCTGAGAGGAGAAGGGATTGTAGCATGGCCATACCCTCGGGAGAGTGATTTCTCACTTTGTCTCTCTGGTGAGCTCATGCATTCTATAGCAAAAATCTCTTAAAAATAAATGTGTGTGTGTGTGTGTGTGTGTGTGTGTGAATTGTGTTCACAATCTGAAAGAAGAGAAATCTCTGGCTATTCATTCTCTTTCTTTTTATTTGTTTTATCTCCAGGTAAGATGGATTGGTAAAATCAGTCCATTTTCTTCTTCTCCTCTGGGTTTGGAGGCAGAGGTGTAGAACTGTGGTTTAGGGTTACAGCATCTTTACTACAGCTCCAATTATAGTGCTGGTGTTTCTCATCAGAGGGGCTAGGGGGTTTGTCTTGAATGTCTAGGCCACTATCTGACACTGTCACCACTACCAGCAGCTACTAGTGGGTGCAGCCATCCCCAGCATATCTGGTGTTTGTCACAAAGCTGCACCTCTCTGCCCTGCTGGCTTTATGCAAGGCTCAGCTCCACTGGCCTTGGCTGGGCTGGTTGGAGCCCATATATGAATATCTAAATAACAAAAATTTTGCTTTAACCTGATTATGCAATAATCTATAAACATAAAAGTGACTTTAAGCACTGAATTTTTGGACCTTAGAAATTCTGCCAGAGTGAGCCAGCTCAGAGCCTGGTGGTTTGTGAGCTGGATCTCACATGGTCAATTGCCCAGTTTGAGTCCTGAACCCAAAAGCTGTAAAAACACACCAGGCACATGTGTATGCATGCCCAAAATCTTGAAGGCAGGGCAAATAGAGGACAAAGGATTATGGTGTGACCTTTCTCCAGGGGGGTGGGGGGATGCTTTCCCTCTGTCACAAGCCCTCTGGCCAATTGAAAAAAAAAAAAGTCCCGCCAGAGTGATAAACAATTTAATAGTGTTTTTAAGCTGAAACTATAATTCTCTATGAAAATTTTGCAAAATAATCTAAGAAATTCAAAGCAGGAAATGATTAAACACTATACCCTAATGAAGTGTTTTTAGGAAACAAAATAAAAACAGTGAGAAATAAATTTAATAGCTGATGAAACTAAAACTCTAAATTATATATATCTTTTACTGCATTTCAAACTAGAAATAAGCATACTCCCAAAAAAAACCTCAAAAGACAATTTTTATCCTAAACGTAAAATAGGTAAGTCTTGATATAGAAATTTTTCCAAATTTACATGGAAAGGGAATTGTTTTTCAAACAGTACAATTTATAGGTCATTGAATTGACATTTATTAAGCGCTGGTACTGACGATAACCTATGAATCCCCATTATTCAGTGCCTCAGTTGAAAGGACCTCAGCTCAGAGTGCATCCTCTGAAATCCTGTACGTTGCAAGAGTAGCCTCACTCATTTCTAACAACTAGACTGTTCAAAGATCCTTTAACGAGACAAGAAAATTAATTTCATGAATCCTAAATTTATCATTTCTTGAAGGCAATAAATTTAACATTAGTAGAAGAGTAGTCTGATTCAAAGACTGAGAGTCTAATATGTTAGCTCCAAAATGCTGAGGAACTTGTTCCACTCCTTTACTAAGAGTCAGTCACAGAACATTATGTTATAGTTAATTGCTGCTACTTTAGGAGCAAATATATAAGGAAATCGCTAATAGAATTTAAGCATGTGCTATTCTGGAACCACCATGCTGGACAGGTGTACAAAAGGAAGACTCTGTGGAGCCTGTTCTTACTTACTTTTACAGCTATGTAAAATGTAACAAAATTTTAATACAATTTAACAAAAAGGGGTAATAGGATCCTTAAACTAAACATTTATTTTGAGCATCAATTTTTTAACTTATTGTGATACTAGAGATCTTTAGGTATAGCACCCACACATATTTTTAGAAGTCCCAGCTAACAGTACTATCTAAAAAAAGGAAGAAGTAGATGGATTATGTTAGGAGGTATCTCAAAGGCCTAAAGCTATAGGGACTGACCTGGACCTGTGGGGAAGGTGAAGGTGAAATTATCTTAAAATATATTACATTGGGCCAGTTCCATGGCCTAGTGGTTAAGGCACCCAGACCCTACATGGATAACTGCACAGTTTGGATCCCAGCCCTAACAACTTAAAAAGTACACCAGATATGTGCGTGTACTTGCTGGAAATCCCAACAGGGCAAAGAAACAGAAAAGGGATTGTGGCATGACCATGGCCTGCTAGGGACTGCTTTCTTTCCTCCACCCCCATCTTTCTGTCTCTCTTTTTGGCAAGCACATCTGCCCTCTGGCAAATAAAATTTTTATACACACACACACACACACATACACACACACACACATATCGCATCAAGAATGTGCTGAGAGTAAAAGATCAATTTTAGGAATATGTATCCATCACAGAAATAATGCAACAAAACAAAATGGAACATAAAAGAGACAGGTCCTATTAGAAATGTTGAAAGCAGACTCATTGGTATGCCAGTCTAATTAGTTGGTATTATCAAACTGCTATAAAGTAAAAGTAATTCTGTATGTAGTCTACCATGAAAATTCCTCTTCTGGGTTGAATTAATTCAACATTCTTCAAAAATCCCCCTACCCAACAAACATGCATACTTGCTATTAAATTCAAATGCATAGGTCTATCTAAAAAGGATTGTCTCTGGGATGCTCCACTGCATATTTCAAGATGCCTGACATGTTCCAACTTACCCTGGATGATGGTAAGGGTGGAGGCCTGAGACACACCTCTTACTATAGGTGGCAGGCTTGCCCTCCAGTCAAATAATTTTGAGCCTGCTTTCAAGGTGAGTAATAGCAATAAGAACTACAAGTTTGAATTGTACTAAGTTTGAAGCTCTCTTGAGCTCATTTTATGTTCGAGCTTGAAAGTTTGATTAAAACTTAGGTTTATGAAAACAAGGTATGGTTTTAAAATAGTACCATCCTTTTGAATAGTATCCTAAGGCATATTTGAGAAATATTATGGTTCTAAAAGTATTAATTCAGCCTTGTAAATAGTCTCTGGAAAGTAAAAATTAATGCCAATTGAGGAGATAATTAAATAGTTACCTCCATGAGTAAAGGTAGACTAATTAAAACAATGACAGATTATATCCAAATGGTAGATTAAGATATGTTTGAAATAATTAAAAAAAAAAAAAAAACCAGTGGTTAGATTTAAAGTAAACCACACTGAAAACAAGAATTTAAGTTGATACAGGATACTTGATTCTATAAATCAGTTATAATTATTAGTAGCACTGATGTAACTTCATTTCCATGGATGATTAATGATTATTCTTTTAATCACAAGGAAATACAAAGACTAGAATTTAAACTATGAAACATTCATTCCTAAAATGTATTTGTATCATAACACAAGAATATGAGTTACTACATAGTTTTCAGCTCCATTGGCTAAACACTGCAAAAGCTTGTCAAACCGTTTTACCTGACAGACATATTTGTTCTTCCATTTGCTCAGCACACACTGACTGTTTTGCATCAGCTCCTGAAGGACAACAGAAAAAGAGAGAGTGCAGTTGGCTATCCGCACTGACATTATCAGTTAAAGTGCTTTTGATTTGCAAGCAAAAAAAGATCAACATGCCACACAAAGATGCAACTGTTTTGGAACTCCTCACTGGACAAAAGCAAAGCTATCATCACCATGAGAGTTGATCCTTTATGAAAATTAAAGCTGTTGAAAGATGCTTTAAAACAGATTTGTTTGTTGCCATTTTTGAAACTTTTAGAAAGATACCTCCAACTCTTTCAGTGAATCTCGAAGTTTTTCTGGGCGTCTGTTTTTGAGCGTCCAAGGATAATCTCGCGCTGGCAAATAAAATATGTACTACAGTTAGTTAAACATGACTTAAAAGGAAAACTTTGTTTAGCAGTGTGCTTTAGGAAGATTAAAATAAAACACCTCCATAATTGAGAGGAAGTAGGCTTCATTTCTATCATCGAATGACAGCCTTTTGAAAGGCTTTGTCATAGGAACAGGATTTTTACCACAAAACAATCTCCCCGATCATAATTTTATGATGACAACCAACAAGGCTTAGAGAATCCCTGGGAAAGTTTGCTAGGCCTACAAATCTATTCTAATACTTAATGATAAATTAACCACTCTTTACCATTGAAATAACTTTTTCAGGTAAATAATTAAATGTTTAGTCCAAAAGAAATTTCAAATTCTACTAGTAGCCTACTCAGATCTGAAAATTCTTATGCATATAGTAAGGAAAATATGTAAAATACAAACATAATATCAGAAAATGAATTTAAAATTAAACATCAAAGTATCACATATATTAAAACTAAGGGGAAAAATCTGAGGGAAATCTAATTTTAGCAAGTTAGGCACTAACAGCGCTCTTTTTAATTTAAAATAATCTTCTCTAAAATCTATACTGCAATTAAATAATAATAAGTTTTGTCTTATTTTAAATAAATTTAAATGAAAGAGGAGATTATTTGGTAGATTCATAATATTAGCCTAAAAATTAAAAATGGCTCTACTTAAAAGAATTAATAAAATGTTAAATATATTATATCTGTTTTATCAGAAAAATGAGTTCATCTTTGAATTTTCCTATTTAATTTTAAATAAGAGTTGTATATATACATAGATAATATATAAAGATATTTAAATTTGAGAGAAAAGTCCTATATATCTTATTTCAGCAAATTAATTAGGTTATATAAATATAATTTTGATATGTAGAGCATATGTACAAATTTTAAAATCTGTGTTGTGACTACTAATACAGCATTTTAAAATATTAAATGTCAATTTGACCATTTAAAGCAAACAAAAAATAAAGCAGGATTTTCAGCTCCATTTATATTCCAAATAAAAATCTTAAATTATATTTGGCTATTAAAATCACATTATAGTGTAGCCATATTTATGTATGTGTGTGTGTGTATGAAAAGACTAAAGAGAATCAAATGCTAACACTGATATTACAAATCTTGTTTTAATTAAATGTCACCATTAGAATTTAAGCATGGTACACTTATTTCAAGTGAATTAAATAATATAAATATAGTTCATTAAAGTTTATATTTATACATCAGCATGTATCTTACCACAATCAAAACAGAGAAGAGATTTCAATGGTCTAAATTAGAAGGCCTAACAAATATTCTTACTCATGTTTACATCCCTAAAAAATGAGAATTTGCAATTACAGAAAATCTGAAAGGACCAACGTTATGTAGAAATCAGACTATTTTATAATACCGAACTTTTCAGTTTTATAATAATTCAAAAGAAAATAGTGTAAGCTTACATTCTGCCAGCTTCTGCTTTTCTTCTAAGTTACCATGTTCTGTTGCTGATATTACAGCAGAAGAGAAAAGGAAAGAAGAAAACAAGTTAAAATTTATTTTCATTATAATATCTTATATTTTTAATGTATACTTATATACTATCACACACATTATTGAGAATAAAAAATGATGCTAAACTATAAAAAGGACAGCTGACAAAATCAGCATAATTTGGATGCTTTTATTTCAGAGACATTTCCTAAATTTGCAGTGGAAAGGCTTACGTGGCACAACAGGTGGGCTAATATCCTGAGTTCTCAATCTCATCAGATAGGGAAGGGACCTGCAACCTAGCCCCAAACAGAAGCTGCTTCAGTCTGTCATCAGAACCATGAAGTCAGCCTATTAACTACCAAGCTAAGCACAGAGGATGCTCACACAAGCCCCACTTCAACAGAGACCAAAACAGGAAGTAACTCTAGCTAGAAAGACCTTTTGGCCCATCATAAAACTTCTGGGATTAACAGGATTAATCAGATAAAGAAAATTGATCATTCACTCAGAAATGCCTATTTCAGATATCAGGTGAGAATCCGGGAGGCCAGCATCAGTGGGACCTGTGCATTAACAATGCCCTCTACTGGGACACTGATAAATAAATGTGAATAGACTGTCCTGTTATCAGCCCGATCAACAGTAAAATGAAAATTTTTATATTCTTCTGCATCATGTTCTCAATATTGCTTTATTTTATATAAAATAGATAGCAACCTCAGCCACTTTTCTAAAGAACTGAAGTGACTTTTCTTAAAATTCTAGAATTTGTCTAAAGCTCAGAAAAACAGATTTTTAAACGGTCAGTATTTCATGATTTAGAATATCTAGCTTGTGAAAATTAGTTGAGTAGAATTGGTACTTTACCTGGTGGATCCTTCTTATCATAATACTGGTAGATCCCGATGTCTCTATCTATAAAAGGAAGAAATAACAGTAAATTATGGTACAAAGTAGAGAATAAGAAGCCAAACTAGTCTATATTTCGGGGGTTGGGATGGGGACGAGAGCAGAAACAGACTCCTTATGTTACTAGAAATAAAATAGCTCAAAAGCATCTGGACATGGGCTCCTCTATTCTAGGGCTTTGCAGAACTGAAAACTTCATCAACCTAATGAGAAAAGATTTATACAAAACTAGAATGGCAGAAAAAAAAAGAAATTAGTAAAGAACTGAAATCAAGGAAGACCAAGTTTTCTCTTTCACACTTTCTCTGATATTTTTCACAGGGAGCTTCCAAAAGGAACTGCCACTAAGCCATGCCAAATGAAATTAGTGGATGGAAGAAAATGCCCGTTGGAATCTGAGCTATGGCTTTCTTTTCTCCAATTTAACACTCTAGTTCCTATCCTATGACATATGAAGGAACTTTGAAGAAAAGAAAGGGAGATTAGAGGACAGTATGATAAATTATCTAAAATTTGTTTAGATTTAAAAAAACCTTCTAAATCATTCAAATCCAAATGTTCTGCAGGGATGTAAACAGCAAAGCTAGGCTTCACTGATGTTTGGAATAATCTAAACAAAGAATCTGTTCTTGCTATTTAAATACTAGAGAAGAAAATAGTTATGTCCATTCTCTTCATATGAAATGAAATATTTCTTTCATTAAAGTAACATTTGTTTTCTTCCTTCCAAAATAAATCTCAGTTACTAACATAAGGAGGATACAACTGTTTCTAAAGAAGTGAAAGCAGTACAGGCTGCCCCCTAGTGACTGACTGCTCCAAACTTTCTCAAACTGAAAACTAAACCATAAAAAGAAAAAAAAGGCATTATTGCCATCATTAACTTTTCAAATACTGTTCAGTTTTTCAAGAGTAACTCATGTGTATTTATTGAAGCTCTATTTTATTAATAGGGACATGCAATTTTAAAGAGTGCAGTTTACATACAGTGGTTAGATTGAAAAGCAAAATATTTAATAAGAAGGGATTAAGAAAATGCATGAACAGGGCTTCTTGGGTACTCATAATACTTTATTTCTTTACCTGAGTTGTGATTTTATGTTTTATTTTTCACTTTTTAATAGCTCAGAACACATTCTTACAATATGTACACTTTTTAGTATATATGTTATACTCCAATACAAAAGTTTTTAAAAATTTATTTATTTATTTATTTATTTATTTTTTGGAGAGGTTTTTGCTATTGGGCGCGTGCGCTCGCCAGACAGACAGAGAGAGACAGAGAGACAGAAAGCAAGAAATCACCCCCCAGGGGGTATGACCACGCCGCAATCCCTGCTCCTCCATTCTCCTCTTGGGATCTTGGCCATGCACGCACACGCGCCCGGCATGAGTTTTAAGCCACCAGGTCCGGGACGCGAACTGCGGTCGACTACAGGGGAGTCAAGCGACATAGCCATTACGCTAACTGCTGGTCCTGAAAATTTATTTATTTTTAAATCTAAGGACCATAGGCACTATGTACAGAGGCAACGTATTTTATTAAAATAATCCAATGAGCCAGCCTATGGTGTGGTGGTTAAGGTAGGTAGACTACATGGTCACTGCAGTTCAAGTCCTGGATGAGCAGTTTGAGAAATATACCAGGCATGTGTGCATGCCTGTCCCAAATCCCCAAAAGAGGGAGAAACAGAGAAGAGACTGCAGTATGACCATCCCCCATGGGAATGCTTTCTCACTTTCCCTTTTCTCTCTCTCTCTTGTAAGCTCGCACACCCCCTGGGAAAAAAAAAAAAATATATATATATATATATGTGTGTGTGTGTGTGTGTATAAATATTATATATATCATATATAAAATAATATACCTTAACCAATAATTAAGCCCACCATTCCATGTATCCAGGTATTTACCACAACTCTAGAACAGAACTATAAAGCTCCTCAGGACTCTGAATTTGTATACAAGTCTTCTCTGCTACATCTGGCCCTGACTAGGATTGTCAAAACCCAACCAGGGCATCCACTGGTTGATGAAAAAGTCACGATGCATTGTTTTCTATGCAAAAACATGTCATGACTTTTCCAACAACCAAATACATAAGGAGACCTGCCCCACAAAGGGGTGCCAGAGATGGATGAGGAAGGTGTCCAAGCAAAGAGTCAAACTGATGCCGGACATTAGAACCCTAGCAGAGTGAGAACTATATTCACACAGGGCAATGGCCTGGTGTGGTGTCAGAAGGTGAACAACGTGAGGGCATTCACAGATGGGAACAGCCCAACACAGTGTGTCAAAACCCACACAGAGAAGGATATGTATATAAGAGAGGGAGTGGGTCACAGAGATAGGAGATTGTATACAGGGTGATTGACTAAGGTAATATAGCAAAGATATGGGGGTCCCAAGTTCACCACTGTCTAATTAGAAAAGTACAAATATGGAAAGGGATCAAAGTAGAATGAACCCTGTGGTGATAAACTGGAATTGGAGATACCAGTGTGAACTCTTCATGGTTCTCAGCAGAGAAAGTGATGGGAATGAATATGGATATAAATATGTGTGTATCCATAAACACATTCCCTAAGCTTTGTCTACTGAGAGGGCTGAGTAGAAAACCAGTGAGTACACATAAAGCACACCTTGGCTTCTAGATACTCTTCTTCACTAAAAGGAACAAAGCTCCTCAAAGAAGTAGCTGATTCCAAGGCTAGTGTAGAGAAATTACAGTATTAACCCAGAATACCTGTTGTGCCATAAGAAATGGAAATGAGGACCAGCAGATGGTTACGAGTAATGGTTACGTCGCTCGACTCCCACATAGTCAACTGAGGTTCAAGTTCCAGACCTGGCAGCTTAAAACTCATGCTGAGTGCATGTGCATAAGTGCCTAAGATCCTGAGAGAAGAATGCAGAAGGAATTGCAGCATGGCCATCCTCCTGGGGGGGATTTCTCACTTTCTGTCTCTATAGAGAGTACATGCACCCTTTAGCAAAAATCTCTCAAAAAAAAAAAATTGACAGGGATATGTCAGAAAGACACAGAAACAATTAAACCTCAAAATAAATAACGATGGTAACGAATTACAACCACTGAGTAAAATGGGAAACTTGACTTCACAGAGAAAACAAAACAAGTATATATAAAAGTTTGAATGGAGAACAGTGTATTTCCATCATTTCAAACTATCTCTTTGTAAAATGCCTATTTAGTTACAAAGGAGAAAGTACCTCTGTGTGGAAATGCCTAGAAGACAGGAGCTTTAAGGAAATTTGTTCCTTACTTAGTCTACAAAGCAGGGAAGGCTTCTCTAAGTGACTTATTAATGCTAACCCCTAAAGAAGTGGGATTTCATATGGGTTCAAAGAAAATAGTGTGTTCTCAATAGAAAGGATGTATAGGCCCTACCGAAGACTAGTCAGGTTGAAGACCATGACCTCCTCCGTGAAGCCATTGTGGACCTCTGTAGGATTTTCCCTAAAAACCATTCATCCCTTAGAGTAGGAGGGGCAGGGACAGAAGACTTCAGGACAGACAGAGGGACAGGAAAGGAGTTTCTGCACATGTAACAGAATACTAGGGGTAAAAGGGAATCCAAATAGACTAGATCAGATTTCCAACCATGGGGTCCAAGATGGGTAGGAAGGAGAAAAGGGCCTACTGGATAAGGAAAATATGAATAAATTAAAAGACTGATGGTTTCAAATCCTGGACATATGAGAAAAAGGGAATGAGAAAAATAGGCAATTATAATGGAAGAAGAAAATACTTCAATTAAAGATTCCCACCAGTAGTGAAATGATCTCAATCACTTTGTGGGTTTTATTTATCTTCTAAGAGCATTTCTCTTATGCTTTTGAGTTTAATTTTTCTCTGGTATATTTATTTTACATTGCCAAAAGATTAGTATAACTTCAAATGTTTTCTGAAGCTCCTGTATTGTTTTCTGCATCATGGATTCAGTATCTTTCCTTATGGCGCTGGTGCATTACTTTCTTTTGCTACATTGTCTTTCTTCAGAGATCCTTTCCCTACTTATTTAAATTGTTTTGAAGACATTCCTCAAATATCTGGTGATCCTTAATTCTCTGCTCATATTTACCAGTGAGGCACTAGAAAGCTAACTGGAAGCTCTGTGTACATAAATAGAGTTTACCAACTAACAGCTTCACTGATCAGCCAGGAGTCAGGGTATTTCATTGGCAAACCTCCTCAAATGCCAATTGGGCCATGTAGTTGTTTCACAGTGGAGTCTAGTAAATTGTTCCTTCTTTCAAAGTGTGCAACTGGGGACCAGCAGATGGCATAATGGTTACATTGCTGGACTCCCATGTAGTTGACAGTGGTTCAAGTCCTGGACCTGGAGGCTTAAACTCAAGCTGGGTGCATGCACATAAGTGCCCAAAATCCCTAGAGGAGAACGAAGGAGAAGGGACTGCTGCATGGCCATCCCCCCCACACACACCCAGGGTACGATGATTTCTCTCACTTTCTGTCTCTCTGTCTCTCCAGTGAGTGTATGCACCCTATAGTAAAAAATCTCTCTTAAAACAAACAAAAAATAAAATAAAATCCAGAGTGTGCAACTGGGTATGACATTCTCAGAATCAAGTATGACTAACAGAACTCAACCCATCAATATGTAGGCTTCTATTTCATCCCTGTTTTCAGTTTAGTAGGTCTTCCTAGTATCCCCAAGTTTAAAGTCTCCCTACTTAGTTATTTCCACTCATTACCAATTGTGCAGACTTTTAAGTCCTTCTGTTGTTACAACAATATGTCATACCATATCTCCATCTTTAATATGACTCCTCAAATTTCTATACCTTACCAGAGCCTTGAGATGCGAGCTGTCATTGGAATTTTCCTCTGTAGGCAACTGATATTCAGATTTATCAATTTTGCTAATCCTCCATCCCCTCCCTCTTCCAAAATTTGTCAAATTGCAGCTGTCTCCTCTTCTAATCTCTTAGTCCTTGTGGGTATATGCCTTTTTAACTGTAATTAATTCACACTCATATCTTAGAATAGTTTTAGGATCCAATACCATAGTACGGTACATAAGTATTATGCATAGGGAATTGGATTCCACATGGGTGACAGTGGTTCAAATCCCTGCCCTGGCAAGGAAAACACACTGGGCATGTGTGTGTGCATGGCCTGACAGGATGGAGATAGGAAGGAAAGAAGGCTGCGGTGTGATCATGACCCATTGGAGGGGACTTTCTTTCTCTCTTGGCCAGGTGTATGTGTCTCTAGTAATCATCATCATCATTCTGGGAGAAAACAAATATATATTAAATCAACTTAATTGGAAGTTCTATCCTTATACAGTTTAAAGAAGATAAACTTAATGAAAATATGACATTTATCTGTAATTATACATTTGATGTAAAGAATGCTTTGCAATGTAAACTATTTTCTTAGTAATCATGCTAAAGTCACACAAATAACAGTATCATCTTAAATACAACATCTACTTTGGATAATTTAAGAAGAAAAGATTTTTAAAAAGATGTTTCCAAATGGGGCCAGCAGTTGCCATAATGGCTGTGTCACTGGACTCCCATTTAGTCGACCGTGGTTCGAGTCCGGACCCAGTGGCTTAAACTCACACTGGGCGCATGTGTGTGCATGCCCAAGATTCCGAGAAGAGAATGGAGGAGAAGGGACTGTGGCGTGGCCCCCCACCCCGGGGGGTGAGTTATCACTTTTTGTCTGTCTCTCTCTGTCTTTCTGGCAAGCGCACATGCCCTATAGCAAAAAAAAAAAAAAAAAAAACAAAAAAAAAACAACTGTTTCCAAATGAAACATACTTTAAATTGTAATATTAATAAGCATCCTCCCAAGAAATGTGAAATGCAAAAGAAACATAAAAATAATTGTTATAAAAATGTTATTTTAATATCAAACATAAAGGCCACTACTATTAGCTAGCCTGTAAATACTTATGAACATAAATCATTACTGTATAAGTCCCAGGAAAAAATTAAATATGGATATATCATAAGAGGAAACAAGTATGAAGAAAATAAAATTAATTTTCAAAACTGAAAATCTAATACAAGCTGATAAATATTAATACAAGCAACTAAAAGAAATTAGTTTCCATTAGTCAATTTTTCATTAAGTGTAAAGAAAAGGATATAATTGGGACCAGCAGTTAGCGTAATGGCTATGTCGCTGGACTCCCACGTAGTCGACTGCGGTTTGCATCCCGGACCCGGTGGCTTAAACTCACGCCGGGCGCGTGTGCATGCGTGCCCAGGATCCTGAGAGGAGAATGGAGGAGAAGGGATTGCGGCGTGGCCATCCCCCCTGGGGGGTGATTTCCTGCTTTCTGTCTCTCTGTTTCTCTCTGTCTGGCGAGCGCACGTGCCCTATAGCAAAAACCTCTCCAAAAAAAAAAAAGAAAAAGGATATAATTTCAGCTGGGGAACCCAGGCTCTAACCTTTGCTAGTATATACCTAAAATGGAGTAACATATTTGAAAAATACTGAAATTAATCCAAAGCTCATTTACCCCCAATATGTAAGGTATTCTTCAAAGACCACAGGTGCAATTCAGTCAAGCAGAAAGACATCTGACAGCAGAAGGAATCGCTGTCCTGTTTAAAAATAATGAAAAAGAGGTGACAATTAATTATCTTTTATTGTCAATAAAACCAAAATCCCTCAGAAATAGTAAAAAGAATAATTTGACACTACTGATTTTTGAGATATGGTCCATTAGAATAAACACTTTGTAATGTATCCTTGGTTAACCACCCAGAAATAAACTCTAGAAAAAGGAAAAATACGCTTCTTTTCCTGGATTTAGTATGTCATCACATTGGGAAATGTGGTAAGAAGAATATATATATTTGGGTTTTCAATAGCATCTGGTTGGTTAAGGCTCTGAATATATTTAGAATTATTTAGTATTTAAGCATTTTCTTTTAAAGTTATATTTTTAAGGAAAAGGAAATGTCTGTTAGGTAGTTATTAAATACATTTTGTAGTGCATTTTTAATACATAGAGTAAATACTTACAGTTTCCCACAAACAGAATACTAAAGTAGAATTTACAAGGTAAATGATATATAGTTTCTATTATAAGACACAATTACTTTAAAGTAAACTGTGTGAAACCACATTAACATTCAGATTAGTTTGTTAATCTGCATGTCATGATGGATCCTGATATTTTAAATGCATTTTTTTTAAAAAAGATAGTATAAATGTACCTACTATATTTATCCCATTTTCTCCTTTTCTTCTTTTTTTTCTTAAAGACAGGGAGAAAAGGAAAGAGGAAGAGAGAGCAGGAAAGGGAGAGAGGCAGAGATAGGTATTTTTGGTTTTGATAGTGAGTCTGTGTTTGAGATTTTCCTGCTCCAATCTCAAATAACCAGGACGAGAGCCACAAATTGCATCCAGTGTGTGTTCAGGTTGGACAGGAGCTGAACTTGAGCCTCCCATGCAGCTTCCAGCCTCCCAAGCAGTAGCACTACCTGTGTCCCTCTGCATCTGGGCCTATTTACTCCCATTTTAATAGCAGAGGCTGCTTTTTTTTGTAATTGCCAGAGGGCTCATGGGATCCTCAGAGAGGTACAGAAAGACAGAGAGGAGAGGAAGAAAGCATCTCCAAGTGCGGTATAGCCATGCCACAATCCATTCTCCTCTACTTCTCCATCGTGTTGCTATTTGGAACATGCACGCATATGCACTTGGCGTGTTTTTCAAAGTGCCATGGCCAGGATATGAACTATGCAGTTCGTCATACAGAATCTGGCTCCTTTAACCACTAGGCTACCAGGTCAAGGTCAGCCCTGATAGCAGGGACTGTTGATGTTCACTCTTGATACTTTTTTCCTTTTAACCAAATGAAACCTCATCAATTTGGACTGATTGAGAGAAGGCCAGCGTGAATCAGAGGAAAAAAAAATGTAATTAAAAAAATTAGAAATAAATTTATATAACTTTCAAATGTTTGCTTGAAAGTATATATGGTACTAACTACATGTATACTGTATATTACAAAAAGAGTAACTTAACCTATGGACATTTTCTTTTTAGAAATCAACGAAGAAATGTTCTGTAAATAAACTTCTGTATAACAAACAAGTTTTTTCTTTTTTAAGAGAGATTTTGCTATAAGGCGTGTGCACTCACCAGAGAGACAGAGTGACAGAAAGTGAGAAATCACCTCCCTCCCCAGGGGGATAGCCATGCTGCAATCCCTTCTCCTCCATTCTCCTCTTAGGATTTTGGGCACACATGTATACATGTGTGAGTTTCAGGCCACTGGGTCCAAGACTCGACCCATGATTGGCCATGTAGGAGTCCAGTGACATAACCATCATGCTATCTGCTGGTCCTGAGTTTTTATAATATTTTAAGGGCTGGACCTATAGCACAATGGTTAAACTTAATAGGGAGCTGTATTCTCACAAATCCAGCTATGGTTGGAATCCTAGCCCCAGTGGCTTGAAAAACATGCCAGATGTGTCCACACACACGCTCAAAATCCTGACAGGATGGAGAAATGGAGGGAAAAAAAAAAAAAAAACTGTGGCATTTGGGAGTGCTTTCTTTCTCTTCCCTTCCTTCCCTCCTTGAACATACATGTCCTCTGGCAATAAATAAACAAATAAATATTCTAAGACAACTCTTAATGGGAGAGAAAGCCCTCAGTTTAAACATCAGGAATAACTAAAAAATATTTTCCATACTGTTTACATTGGTGATAATCCCAAATAATTTTAGAAACAGTACAAATTTCCTTGGCCCCTCCTTCACTTTTACATTTGATCTCAGCGCATTTATAACAATAAAAAACATGCATGTTCAACTAATAAGACACAATTGCTAAGAATCAAAATGGCAGGCTCAATAGCAGTAACCATACTATGAATAGTAGAAGCTGCTACGCAGACTGAGGCCACAAAGGATGCCCAGGTTTGATACCCAGCCCTCTCTGGAAAGCTAGGAACAGTGGCCTGTGCCTGCAGTTCCAGCTACTCAGGAGGCTGAAGCAGGAGGATCATGACATAGCAAGATCCTGTAAAAAAATGGAATCAAAATGTCAGAGTGAGGGGTCAGCAAGTGGTATGATGGTTGGAATGCTGGACTCCCACATGGCTGACCATGGTTCTAGTTTCAGACCCTCTGGCTTGATTTCTCTCTCCCTCTGTCTCTCTCTGGTGAGCATACATGCCCTAGAGGAAACTTTAAAAATAATAATAAATTAAATTAATGAATAATTTTTAAAAAATATGGCAGAGTGAAACATGTGGCAGTACAGAAGAGGAGCCCAATTCTGTTGGAACAGCAGTGCTGTGAGAATGACACAGAGAAGTTGTGAAATGTTGGTGGGCCCTCAAAAAAATCTCAGGATTTCACTATTTAGATGTTGCTGTTGCTGATAACAATGATGACAATAAACAATAACAACAGATAACACTTATCAAACATTTGTTCTAAACATTTATATATATATATAGTAATCATTGAATCCTCATAGCTACTCTTTGAGGTAAAATCATTATTCTAATAGCAAGCAGCTAGTGGAGGCAGCTTTGAGTCTAGGCAGACTACCTCCAGAGTCTATACTTACAACCTCAGTGCGCTCCTGTTTTGGGGTTCACAGAGGTGTGGAGGGAGTGCATACAGCAGTTTAATTAAAAGGACATGTCCTATGGGTAGCATGTCCTATGATCAAGGTGTAAGGTGGAGAGTGACTGTAACAAGGTAAAGCTAAGAAAAGGTATGAAGGAAACAGGCTATGATAATAATAGTAAAATTTGGATCAATCAGAATTTACTCTCTTCCTTGCATAATAGTGCTTTAAAAGGTAAGAGATGAAACAAAGGACCCCTCAGTTCCCAGTGCTGCCCTGCTCTAACCAGATGCTGGCTGCCACTATATACAGTATACAGGCACAGCGTAGGAGGCCAAGTAGGCTACATCACAGTAAAAAAGAATATAGCTTATTACCAGCAAGTCTCAGAGAAAAGTTAATAAAAGCTAATTACTGGGGCTGGATCTGTGGCCTAGTAGTTAAAAGAGCTAGATGACATATGGCTGATCATGGTTCAAATCCTGACCCTGTCTGCTTAAAAAACATGCATGTGTGTTGGGACCAGCAGTTGGCGTAATGGCTAAGTTGCTGAACTCCCATGTAGTCAACCATGGTTTGAGTCCTGGACCCGGTGGCTTAACTCATGCCAGGTACAGGTGTGTGCATGCCCAAGATCCCTAGAGGAGAATTGAGGAGAAGGGACTGTGGCATGGCCATCCCCCGGGGGGTGATTTCTCGCTTTCTGTCTCTCTGTCTTTCTGGCAAGCACATGCGCCCTATAGCAAAAACCTCTTTAAAAAAAAAAAAAAAAAAAAAAAAAAAGTGCATGTGTGTTGAGAGTCCCAGCAGGATGAAAGAATGGAGGGTAAGGGTTTGAAGCATGACCACACCTCTCTGGAGTTGGGGGTGCTTTCTCTGTCCACGCCCTGTTTCTCTCTGGTGAATGCATGCACACTCTGGCTTTTTAAAATGTTTTTAAATCTAATTACTAATTTTTCAGTTCGCCTGTATATTATCTTCCAGAGTTGCCATCTTGAAAGTGATTCTAGTGAGGCCTCATTATTCCAAATATTACTAAAACAGTGTTCTTTGGAATTGCTTCTGTTAGTTTTATGAGGCTTATTTCAGAATTATCACTTAATAGTTACATTTTATTTTTAACTAAAATACTGCATTAGGAAAAACAAACTGCATCTTCATTTGGTTGGATAAAGACTGGAATGTTTGTTTTTAAAATGTAAGTTAATGGAGTCCAGAAGGTGGTGTAGTGGTTGGGGGCACAGGACTCACACATGGCCAAACACCATTTGAGTCCCAGACCTGGCAGCTTGCTGTCTCACTTTGCCTCTCTTTCTCTTTCTTCCTGGTAAACATCTATAGCAAATAAGAAAGGAAAGAAAGAAAGAAAGAGAGAAAGAGAGAAAGAGAGAAAGAGAGGAAGAGAGAAAGAGAGGAAGAGAGAGAGAGAGAGAGGGAGGGAGAGAGAGAGAGGAAGGGAGGAAGGGAGGGAGGGAGGGAATTAAATGATTCTTTAAAAAATAAGTTAATGAATTAAATATTTATTTTGCATCTATTTATTATAGCTTAATGTGTGGATTCTAGAATCTGACTTTGTGTTTTCTTATTCCAACTTCTCAGCTTACTAGCTAATTTAAGCAAGTTATCTAACTTCATTACTGCTAAGATCCCCTGGATATAAAGTGTATATATTTAAAGTACTCCATCAAGATTGCTTTGAGGATACCTTTACTCAATTACCTTATCAACGGTATTGTTGAAATGGCTGCTACTATTATTCAGTATGTGCAATTCACTCAATACGTCTGGTCTTACTACATATTACTCAAAATGTCTATGATTATAGGAAAACAAAAGAATTAATGGGTATCTCTGAGTTTATACAGTAATTTTACAGTGTGAAATAACTTATTAGGGGAGAAGCAGATGGTGTAATGGTTACATCATTGGACTCCCATGTAGTTGGCTGTGGTTCAAGTCCTGGACCTGGTGGCTTAAAATTCATGCCAGGTGCATGTACATGCATGCCAAAATTCCAAGAGGAAGATAAAGGTGAAGGGATGGTGGCATGGCCATCCCCCCCAAGAGGGGGTGATTTCTTGCTTTCTGTCTTTCTGTCTCTTACTGTCTCTCTAGCAAATGCATGCACCCTATAGTAAAAATCTCTCTTAAAAAAAAAAAAAAGAAATGAATTAGTAAGTACTAAGTATAACAGGTAATTTATGAAAAAAAAAATCCATATGGGCAGAGGTTTTTACACAAGAGAAGGCATTTGAATTAGGACCCACAAATGGGTTAGTAATGCATTGTGAGTAAGCAAGAAAGGATGTGATGAAACAGGTGCATATTTCCTCTGATACTGAGCATCCAAAGTCACTAACTTCTAGACTACACTATAAAATTTTAAAAAATCATATTCCTAGAGTTAGTGTTTATTAAGATATCAATAATTATAGACATGGTCCCCAGCTTATGCTAGTTTAACTTAACAATTTTTCAACTTTACAATGGTGTGAAAACCATAAGCATTCAGTAGGAACTATACTTAAAGTACTCATATCACCACTGTGTTTTTAACTTTCTGTATAGTAACGAGTAAGCTGCATGAGATATTCAACACTTTATTATAAATAAGCATTGTGTTAGATAATTTTGCCCAACTATAGGCTAATGTAAGTGTTCTGAGCACCTTGAAGATAGGCTAGGGGTTCAGCTCTCATGTTGAGCAGGTTAGGTGTATTAAACACATTTTCAACTCAGGACAATTTCTACTTACAATAGTTTATTGCAACATAACCTCATCATCATTAGAGGAACATCTGTGATTTATGACAATTTGGGTAAAGAGAAGGCTGAAGGTTAGCAATTTAAAGCTATAAATGATTTTATCATATAAATTAAACAGAGATTAAAATTTTATAGATAAAACTAAAAGGGCTATACCTTTACTTATATATCAAAAGAGAACAACACTTGAAATTCTATTTTCTAGTTTAAGTCAATTCAATAATAAAGAATTTGTCAAAACCTTCTGATAACAGAAATGGAGAGTGAAGTGTTTTCTTTGTAATCCACACTGGCTATTTCTAAGAGGCAGAAATGATTTTAACTTGAAAACCCAATAGGTTCACTATCCATATCTTTACCAAGTTTGAAAGTCCTAAACTACTCAGAAATTACAGTATTTTGGGAAGAACAAGCAAAATGAAGAGCAAGCTGTTAATCCTTTGATTTGGACACAAGGGAAATTCTGAGAGCAGTATAGTATGCCATGGCCTGTACCTGTCTTCCAGCTCAGTTCCCAAGGATTCATATCTAGTTCCAAAGGGGATAATGGGAAGACTGAGAAAAATGTACAAACTATTTCTCAAAATGCTGTGATGTACAAACAACATTGGTTTTTAAGTTTCTCATTAAAACAGCGCAAAACAGGGCCAGCAGGTGGCATGGTAGTTAACGTGAAATCCCACATAGATTGACTGTAGTTTGAGTCTTAGACATGGCAGCTTGAAAATCACGCCAGGCGTGTGTGTGTGCGTGTGTGTACATGCACACGCACACACACATGCCAAAAACTCCAAGAGGAAAATGAAGAAGTTATTGTGGTGTGGTCATCCCCTCTGGGGTAGTGGTGGTGATTTCTCATTTTCCCTCTCCCCCCTTCCCCACCTTCCCGCCTCCATCTCTTTCTGGTGAGTGTGTACACCCTATAGCAAAAACAAAAACAAAAACAAAAATTAAACAGCGTAAGATAGGCCTACCCTTATTAATGTACTGCTCAGTAGTGCTGGAAGCAGATCAGATTCAGATCCTGAATCAATCTGAAACAAGTGCCCAGATCTTGACCGGTTGGAGGGCTGGGAAAGGGAACTCCTGTTGCATGTCTCTCTCTCTCTCACATGAGCTCTGTCTCTCATGAAAGAAGTAAATAAACTTTTAAAAAACAAAAGACGGGAACCAGCAGTTAGCGTAATGGCTATGTCGCTGGACTGCCACGTAGTCGACCGCTGTTCGCGTCCCGGACCCGGTGACTTAAAACTCACGCCGGGCACGTGTGCGTGCGTGCCCAAGATCCCGAGAGGAGAATGGAGGAGAAGGGATTGCTGCGTGACCATCCCCCCTGGGGGGTGATTTCTCGCTTTCTGTCTCTCTGTCTCTCTCTGTCTGGCGAGCGCACACGCCCTATAGCAAAAACCTCTCCAAAAAAACAAACAAACAAACAAAAAGACAAAAAGAAGAAAGATACATTCCCTTCTATTTTATAAAAGACCTCTTAGTAAAGAAGTGGCTGCAGGGGTGGTATCCAGCAGGAAATAAGTAGAACTGGTAGCCAGTTGGATTAAGGGACTCAGTGAGAGTGGTAGTACTCAAACAAAACAGGGTCTGTACCCAGCAAAAGTAGACATGGTGGCTAAGGAGTAAGTGGTATGTACTACCTGGGAAAATGGCAGCAATAACCAGCTGATGGAGCTGGTCTAGAAGTAGTGAGTAAGGCAGCCAAGAAGAAAATGGCCAATACCCATCAGTAAATGACTGGACTTGTTTATGAACTCCCATGACAACTTCTCCAGATTACCCACAATGTACGTGATCAAGGAGAAGGCTTTGCAAGGAACTTTGTATTAAATGGGGGCAAGGATAGCAAAATGTGCGTTAGTCATCCTTCCTTTTTCATGAGCTTCAAATATCTGCCAGAAAGATCACATGAAACTAAAAAGGTTTAATGGAGCAAATAAAACAAATTTGTGAAAATCTGTAATAAGAACTAGTTGGGCAGAGTGGGAAAGGACCAAATCAGTATCCTTTTTAATCCTTAGGATGTCTTGCCATCTTTCTGCACTGTGTACATTTTTGAAAGACACAGGTTTTTTAAAGTCCTTTAAACACCTTGCATTTACTCAAGAATGCCACCAGTTAAAAAGAATGTTGGTAATTTCCTGGTTTGAAAAAATCTGCCTGGAGGAAGTAGTCAAGACTGAGCTTGTATTATTCAAATATTGTATTCCTATATGAGTAGTTGTTTTGAAGGAAGGAAGAAAAGAATTTCTAAAGAATGCTGGATTTTGCATTTTGGGAAGAGTGTGGACAGGGATTGAAAAGGTAGTGAAATAGGGAACCTACTGAAGTAAACTGAGAAATGCGGCCCCACTCAGTGCCCTTGTGCTTTTCTCTGTTGGATAAAATCCAGGGCACATGACTTAAAACTAGAATGGAAGTAGAGAACCAGGGGCGAATGAACAGAGTAATGGATAAACAAAAAAATACAGCAAATTTTCTTACTGTTGGATAATGAATAGGAAAAAATAATTAGCCAGATGGAAAAGAATAGCAGAATAAACAGTCTAACAAAAATTCACCCGTAATTTAACTCTTCATTTACTTTTAAATATCTTAACTTTTACAGTTTTCTGCTTAATGTATAAGGCAGTTGACAGCAGTCTCAGATGTATCAGAAAGTCATAATAAATCCAAACTTCCAATCTCCATGAGAGATCAGACAGTATGATTTAAATTGAGCTTGTCCGGGGCTGGCAGATTACATGGTAATTAAGGCACGGGACTCCCATATGGGCAACTGAGGTTCAGGTCCCGGACCTGGCAGCTTGTTCTCTCACTTTCTGTCTCTCTCTCTCTGTGGTTAAACTTAAAGAATAATACTAACAAATAAAATTAAATAAATTAATAAACATTTAAAAATAAATAAGTTGAACTTGTCCTAAATTTAGGATAACTGCTCTCTTCCACTGGAGAAGGGGGGAATCTATTAGAGACAGATTTTGACAACAGAGATGAGAGGATCCAAGAAAGCCCTTTTTTACTTGCTACTTACAACCTCAAAAAAGTTTCAACATTTAAACCCTTCCCTCCAACTTAGGTTACATTAGAATAAATTAATATCTATTGCTTTAAAAATAATTGTTACTGTACAGATTAAAGTTTGAGAAAACAATATGTAAAATAAAAAGTTACACTCATATATTTTGTTAATCTTTCAATGTTACAGAAGTAGAGATTACTGGTCACTAAATAAAACTGCAAAATTCTTGTCTTCTGCCAGGGTAGTTAAGAATGCAGTCCTCTAGTATCTGAAGTCAGCTATTCTGACTGCTATAGAAAATATAGGAAGCTTGAGGGCAAATAAAATCCTAATGTAAAACATGATACCAAAGAAAGAAGAAACACTGCTACAATTATAACAAAGATAAATGATCCTATGATACCAACTAGACATTTAAACTGGATGTGCATTAGCAAAATACCACAAGAAGCCTAAGAGAACGTTTCTTTGACATAAACTTAGAACATACATTTCTTATTTATTATTGATAGACTTCCTGAGAAATATCTGGTCACTAATTGAAGATAAACAAAAACAAAGACAACTAAATAACATAAATATAATATAAACAACTAGCTAGTCACATAGAGTGTTCTAGTCATCGTTATGTAATTTTTCAATTACATAGAAATCAGTGTATTGCTCCACAATCTCTTGTCCAAAGTCATCAACCCAGTATTACTACATTAACACCTATTAAGCATATTCATGAACAAATTTTATCAACTGCATATTATCAGAAATAAAGATATTAAAAAATATTCAACATTAAAACAAATAATTAAACAACGATAAAGTTCAGGTAAAAAGGCAAGCAAGTCACAAAATAAGAAAATCTCAAGCTTGGCCTAAACCTACTGAGCCAAAAGACTAGAGTACCTTCCACAGCCTTATGATTAGCTTAGTACTAACCCTTTGAGCATCTTTTGTATATAACTTTTACTGTATCATAGATACAAAGGTTTATAAAATAGGATCTCTACTATCAAACAGTTTGTAATCCACTATAGCAAATAACCACAAAAACAATATGAAGTTTGTGCTAAGTGCTCATGTAGTTACATAAACAAAGAGCTGTGAGTGTTTAGTAGGTGTTCAGTTTGATAAAAGAATGATCTTACAAAGTATTGGGTTGTTGGAAAAGTCATGATGTATTTTTTTCTATACAAAAATGCGTCAGGACTTTCCTGATGATTCAATAGTTACTGCACAGATAGAGCCCTTGCCATGAACATGCCTCCACTAAGCAAGCACGCCTCCATCACGTGCCTAACAGAAGGTTACCAGTGTAATCCATCTGTTCACAATGACTGCCTCAACTACTACACCCACATAGCTCAATTTTCCTAGCCTCTGACCTGGCTACTAGGTCCTCCATCACACTTTTGCCTTTAAAAAGCTCAGTTTTTAACATGGACCTTCCTCTTCTTAGACTCTGATTCAGCTTCTTCATCCTGGCAAAGGACCCACAAATATCATTCTTGGCCACACCTGGTTCCCAGGAGCCCCTTAACTGGACTTGTTCCTATCTGGTTTATCTTAGTGTCAAGGGCAGGACTCGGATTGAAACAGACACAGAAACAGGTTAGTCTAGAAAAGGAGTGAGTTTTCCTAATATTAGTAAATTGAAACTTAGACATGGTTGGAGTTCAGGGTGCAATAAAATCTTCTGGATAACTGACAGTTGGAAATGCAGAAATTTGGTCAGGACTACATAAAAACTACCTTGGCATTTTCTAAATGGAGAGGAAAGTTAAAGACACTGAATAAGAACCCAGAAAAAAAAATTAATAAATAAGGTCAAGGATAGATATTTTGGAAATCTCTCTGTAAAGAAGACAATGAAAAAGACAGACTCAGATAATAGTGTCAGGAAAGTCATGGAAGAGAAAGTGTGTGTATTAGATGGTTACAGTGATCAAACTTGCAGGGTTTTGAATTTTAATGTAGAGATGACCTCAATGTGGTTTAATAAGAAATAATGTTTTATCAAGGACATAGAGATTAAAGCTGCAAAAGAAGGTGTGGTTCTACCACTCTGGGCTCTGAACCAAAAATGCCTTCATTCTAATCCTGCTGTGACAAACTTATCCCAAATCATTTAACCTCCTTGCCTCAATTTCCCTACCTACAAAAATAGGGATAACGATATTGACCTACATTTGTAAGGATGTTGTAAGGATTAATTAATGCTGAATAATGCTTTGAAGATGAAAAGTGCTGAGCCCTATTAGTGGGTATTGCATAACTAATTGACTTTAATATTAAAAATTGTATCCTTTAATTTTATTCAAACAGTAGTTATCAAATAGACATTCTAGATCCCTTAGTGACATTTATTGTCTCATATTATTAAATTATTATTTAAAATGTGTTGAGATCTCTTCTAAACTATAAGTGTTATTTCAAAGCATATAAAGTTCTAGATGAGTTCAGGAGTCTAGAACACTTTTTCAATCTAAATGTTAAGTGTAAAATATTCAGCAGTCATATTTATATAATAAGAGGACCCACTAGAAGTATTCAGCAAATGCCAAAAGGCACCAAATACTTTCAATTATGAAGTTTTAGATTTAACACATAACATTAAGCAATTAAATGGTAAAAGTAAAATGCAAAAAAAAAAAAAAAAGAGTATTGTGTGAAAAACACTATCATGTCCTTATTTCTAAAATAAGCTTTAGAAAGTAATAGTGTGCATAAAATAAAGAAAGGCTATTTTTAAATCCATAAGATCCTCTGTCTGGTCCTTTGTTTCTTTTTGGGCTTTAAAATTACAAAATAATGTATACTTCCTATTTTCAAACATGAAAACAATATGGACGTATTTGAGGAAAAAATGAACCTAATACCCTCCCAATTACCCACCACGCTGCAGTGTGGCACATGGCCTTCCAGATTTCCTTGATGTACATACAATATATTTATACCAATGCAAACTTGTCTTGCATTTTTGTAATGATAGGATTCTAGTGAACAGCATAGCATGGATATTCTCTGTTAAAATATACATCCACTTCATTGTTTATCAATAGCCACAAGATGGTCCACTTGACACCCATTTTCTTTTTTCTTTTTCTTTTATTTAAGGTTTTTGCCATAAGACAAGTGTGCTTACCAGAAAGACAGAGAGAGGGAAAGTGAGAAATCACTCCCCCAGGAAGTGATCCTTCTCCTCCACTCTATTCCTAGGATTTTGCGCATGCACACACACTCACTGGGCATGATATTTTTCCCCCAGCATGATTTTCAAGCTGCTGGGTCAGGACCTCAAACAGAGGTCAGCTATGTGGGAGTCCAGAACCTTAACTATAATGCCACTAGCTGGCTCTGACATCCGTTTTCTTTTAAGAGAGATTTTTTGCTATATGGCGCATATGTTCACCAGAGAGACAGGAAGTTACACCCCTGGAGAAATAACCTTCTCCATTCTCCTCCTGGGATTCTGGGCATACATGCACATATGTCCAGCATGTTCAAACCTCTAGGTCAGGGACTCGAACTGTGATTGGCCTGGTGGGAGTTATTTCAACTCTATTTATTTATTTATTTATTTTTAACTTGACGAGAGAAGGACAGAGTGAGAGAAAAAGGGGGGCAGGGAGTAAAGTGAGAAAGCAAACTTTCCAGTCTGGGATTCAAACCACGGTCAACCACGTCAGAATCCACAGCCCTTAACCACCACAGCACCTGCTGGTCTCCCACCCATTTGATTAATAAACAGAAACTTGTTTCAAATTTTTGCCCTGTAGTGATATTACCATGAAAACACACGTGTACAAGTTACATTTTACTAGTTACTGTTAAATTAGCCTCTGAAATTATTGTACTAATTTACATTTTCATCTATAACATGCTTAACAGTATTGAGCATTATCCAAGTTTTAAATTTTAGGGGTCTAGACAGTGGAACAGTGGTAAAACATGACACTATAAGGCAATTACACATGGGAAGTTCCTTAGTTCAAGTACAGACACAGGCTTGCCCATGATGCAAGACTGGCAGAAGGATGAGGGTGGATGGTTGCATCAAGATCTTGCCAGAGGTGCATATCTCTCCCCTCTCCTCCCCATCTCTGTCTCTCTTAGAAGAAATTAACCTTCTTTCCCCTGATATAGAGAGCATGTGTTCATTGGAGAGAAATGGAGAGAGAAAGAGAGGGAAAGTGAGAAATCATCCCTCGGGGGGATGGCTGTACTGCAATCCCTTCTCCACCATTCTCTAATTGGGATTTTGGACATGCATGCACACATGCCAGGTGTATTTTTTTTTTTTTTTTTTTGGAGAGGTTTTTGCTATAGGGCGCGTGTGCTCGCCAGACAGACAGAGAGAAACAGAGAGACAGAAAGCAAGAAATCACCCCCCTGGGGGGATGGCCACGCCACAATCCCTTCTCCTCCATTCTCCTCTTGGGATCTTGGGCACGCACACACATGCACCCAGTGTGAGTTTAAGCCACAGGGTCCAGGACTCGAATGGCGGTCTACTACATGGGAGTCCAGCAACATAGCCATTACGTTAACTGCTGGTCTGGCAGGTGTATTTTTCAAGGCACCAAGTCCAGGACCAAACTACATACTCAGCTATTTGGGATGCAGTCATCTTAACCATCATCTAACCTGGCTGGCCTGAAATAAACTTTTTTTAAACATTTAAAATTTGGACAGGTGGTATAGTGGTTAAGGTGCTGGACTGCCACATGGCCAACCACAGTTAAAGTCCCAGACTTGGTAGTTTGGTTGCTTCCTTTCTCTCTCTCTCTGGTCAAATTAAAAAATAATAACAACAGGGACCAGTAGGCGGCATAATGGTTATATCACTCGACTCCCACATAGTCGACTACAGTTCAAGTCCCAGACCAGACAGCTTCAAACTCATGCCAGGCGCATGTACATGTGTACCCACGATCCCAAGGAAAGAATGGATTGCAGTGTGGCCATCCCCTTTTGGTGGGGGGTGATTTCTCACTGTCTTTCTGTCTCTTTGGCAAGTGTATGTGCCCTATAGCAAATATTTTTCTAAAAAAAGTAAAAACATTTAAAAAATTAAGCGAAGCCCTATTTTTAAAATTTAAAATCTTTGCCAATAGGTAAAAATGAATTTTTATCATTTTAATTTTCATTTTTCCATTCATTAATTAGAGCATGTATATTTTTAAACAATTTTGTTTCCTCTATAAACTACTAGTTTCTATCTTTTGCTCATCTTTCTCTTAAGTTCTTTATGCCTTAAAGTGAATTAAACCTTTGTTATTTACATTGGACATATTAAGTCCTATACAATTTTTTTTCATCACCCTTACATATAGAGAAAATAAAAGAAAGTAGAATCACATTTTTAAAAATCTGGGTATTACATAACAAAGCTTTTGAACTCAATTCAGATAGTGCTATGCAAAGTGCCAAAGAGATCACGGCCCCATGGGTAGTTCTTCACAGCTGCCAACAACTGGGCAGATGCTACAGTTCCAGATGAAGCAAAAGGTGACAGATTTCTGTATTCCAAGAGAACCTATGCATCATTCCTACTAAAAGAGATTAGAAAAATTCTATGTCTAGAAATAAAAGTAGGAATCCTTCACTTTCCTGAAGTAAATAGTAGCAAAAAAACTTCATAAATCTCCTGTTATACTCAAATTTGGAAAATATTTCTCCAGGGCATTGTTCAAACTGTTTAATTCACATGATTAAATAGATCTTGTCAATTTAACATTTTCTGTATTATAAGCAGTTTTGACATTTAAACAATTTATCAATGGCTTCTTCATTGCAGTCTGCTTCCTCATCTTCTTTCTACTCATTGCGTGCAACAAATTAAATTTCACTAGTATTTAAAGATCACTGCTGACCTTTGCACAGCCATTTTCTAGGTTCTTGTTAATACAAACATCTTGTTTGCTGATGCTCATTTTTAAATATTTTGCTACACATAATTTTCCATTATTCCAAAGGGACTTGTATCTAGTTCAAGTACTTTTTCCTTATGACCTTGCCAAATAATTGCAATAGCTTATATCAGCATTTTAGGAAGGTAAAAAGGTATGCTAGTGTAAATAAACAATAATAATAATAATAATCTTCTTTCATCACCACCACCAACACAAGTACCCACCTTTCCTATCTTAAAAATTCAGACTTAATTCTTTTTAAAATATACCTCAATCACAACAATAAAAAGACAAGACCTTGCCAAATAATTGCAATAGTTTATATCAGCATTTTAGGAAGGTAAAAAGGTATGCTAGTGTAAATAAACAATAATAATAATAATAATCTTCTTTCATCACCACCACCAACACAAGTACCCACCTTTCCTATCTTAAAAATTCAGACTTAATTCTTTTTAAAATATACCTCAATCACAACAATAAAAAGACAAGACATATAAAAATGTTGGCAATGTGATAATGACAATTAAATCCAGGTTATAACTCTATAAATATAATTTTATGCTACATTTAAGTAGGTGGAAAAAATGTGACTTTGAAGAGAAAATAAATTGAATTTCGGGAATAATTCTCAAATAGCTTAAAGACAAGAGAACACTGAAATGCTCTTATCTAAACCAACACTTAAATACCAAAATAATTTGTCAATTTAGAGTTACTGTTTTAAAAAGCATATAAATCAAAGACTGTTGTGAAGTAAGCTAGAATGAAAAAAAGATAGAAATCCTTTCTCTACAAATAGGAAAGACAGTGAAAAATTTTCAAGTGGCCTGCAGCTATACAACCTCCACCTTGTCAGATTTCACTTGTCAACACTTTGATGACAGATTGCCATCCCCTCCTCTGCAAAACCAAACCCTAGTAACTGTTGAAAGAAACAGCTTCTTATAAAAAGCAAAATATCTCATGCAACTTGATAGTTGTATACTTTAAAACATTTCTTTTTCAAAAGACACTTAAAAAACTTTTCTGTGGCTTCTATCAAAAACTTAAGAGCTAAAGAACACTCCTAATATGAGGAAGTAAAGGGTGGATAACAGTTTTAAATACCTACTAACTTTATATTCATTATTTCATTTAATCCTCATGGGAGCCTTCTGCAATAATGTACTAAATTCTGTATGGACGTGAATGTGTATTTGTGTGTATGTGTGTGTGTGTGTGTGTGTGCATGCGCGCATGCATAAAAGCATGTTTCTGGGGAGGGAATGACGGTTTCTCTAAGGAGTCCATGAACCTCTTCTCCCTCCAAATCAACTCTGACAGACCTGAAACCCTTTAATTTACAAATAAAGAAACTGAGGTCTAGAGGAAGTAATCTGCACCAGATCAATCAGCTTTTTAGAGGAACAATTGGGACATGAATTCCTGTTAACAGATTATCCGTGTATGCTCTTTCTGCTCTACCTCCCTCTAACTAAATGGAACATTTTGACACCTGAGACAAGTGTCCATTTACACTCATATAATTAACCCATAGCAAAAGATATCAATGGAACCAATTTTATAGCCAGCTTTTGCTTTATAATGCTTATAAAACTCTTGGAGGGGCTGGACAGTAGCAAAGTGATGTGATGCTCTACCACACTGACCCACATGGGAATGTTCCACATCTGCATCTGGAGACCTTCCCGAGTATGCCAGGCACATGCATTCCCATGATCCAGGACTGGCTTAGGGTGGATCCCAGCATGAAGACCCAGTTAGGAGTGCAGTCTCTCTGCCTCTCTTGCTCATAGAAATAAATAAACATAATTTTAAAAAAGAAAAAGTCTGGAGAAAGTTACTTGAATGACTATTTAAGGACTATTTTTAATTAGTAATATCAATAGTTGGTAAGTAAATCAATGTACCTAAAATATCTGATTAAAATGGTATCTCTTAGACACTAAATAATTTCCCCACTATTTGCTTAGCAAATTTTATAGATAACATAAAAATTCCAATATGACTTATTAATGCCTTGTGGCTGATTGGTAAATAAATTAACATCTTCCACATAAGATACCATAGTATATCGGAGACTCTATTTCTATTTTGCTTACCCTTATTTGGTAGCAACTCCCATTTAAGTTCTCACCTCCTAAGCCTATGACAAATTCTTAAAGAAGTGTAAGAAAGCCCTAAATGCTCAGTTTATAAGCATTATGTAGTAAATCTTTTAATAGTGTGATCAAATCTTCCTTCATACTTTCTTCCCTGATTTGTTGTTTTTACCTTTTCTAATGGTTTGTTTTACCTATGTAGAATTTTCAGTATTTTTTTTCAACAGTTAAATGAAGAACCAAAGTAGATAACAGAGAGAACAGCCTTTCCTTATTGAAATGAAAGCCTGTGAATGACTACCAAGATTCCCTGAGAAGGGATCAATTTCACCTTAATATATTTAACACAGACATACATCATCACAGCTTAAAATGTTAATAATTCCCTAATGTAGTAGGAAATGATTATCTGACATTTAAAAACCGGTATAATAAAGTAAGAAAAAGTTCTAGATTATTACCATGATTTGCCCTAAAGCCCAAACAAAGCAATGGATTAATAAAAAAAAAAAAAAAAAAGTTTCCTATGCTTTTAAAATTTATTCTATATTCAGTTATTAAGGAGTAAATGTGAACATGTACTTGCAAATCTGTGGCAAATAATAATGGTTAAATAAATGTCAATTTCCCTTCCATGGATATTCAATATCCATAAAATAATGAGTCTGATTTTAATAATATCTAAGGGAAAACTAATCATTTTAGAGTTTTACTGGATATCATTACATCTTCTACTAGGTCGTCAGAAAAGCCTGGACAAATTTTTCTATATTAGTCTATGCAAAAATGCATCATGGCTTTCCCAACAACCCAATAATTAGCTACAGTTTGGCTTAACTTTCATTTACAGAGCATCTATTAAGTGTCAATCATTAGCATCAATATTAGTTTTTGTAAGTTTATTTTAAGAACTCTTTTTTTTTAAAGAATTTTTCACTTAATTTTATTTAGTATTTTGATTTTTTATATTTGCTATAGGACCCATATGCTCATCAGAAAGAGAGAGAGGAAAAGTGTGAAAGCAGCCTCCAGGTCCATGACTTGAACCATGGTTGGCCATATGGGAGTCCAGCACCTTAACCACGCTACCTGCTGGCCCCTAAGGCACCACATTAAACATTCAGGATATGAAAAATAAAAATAACCCAAGGAAATTGGGCTGTGATTCATTTGGTAGTATCTTTATTCAAGTTTTGTGTTTTTCCAGTTGAAAGATGTTAGTTGTGGCTTATTATTCATCAAATAAAACTCAGTTTGTTAGAAAATGACCAGATATTGTTTAAATTACTTTGAAGATAGTCCTTCTATATCATGGGAAAGAAAAGCTTATTGTTAAGTTCAGGGAAAGTTGATTACTCATGATTATATCATAAATAGCTGGATTTTAAAAACAACACAAAACCAAAACCCACATAGGATATAACTTAGTGGGTCAAGAGAAGGAGGAGACGTTGGGGCCAGCAGATGGCATAGCGGTTACATCACTGGACTCCTACATGGCTTACCATGGTTTGAATTCCAGACCAGGAGGCCTGAAACTCACAATGGACAAGTGTGTGCACATGTCCAAGATCCTGGGAGTAGAATGGAGGAGGAGAAGGGATGGCAGTGTAGCCATCCCTCCAGAGGATGATTTCTCATTTTCCCTCTCACTGTCTCTGTCTCTCTCTCTCTCTTTCCAGTGAGCATATATGCCCTAAGGCAAAAAAAACAACCAACCAAACAAACAAACAAAAACCTCTAAAAACAACAACAACCTCAAAAAAACAACCTCTTAAAAAACAGGAGCTATAAGAGAAAAAAAATACAATTACAATAGAGTATGACAAATAAAACAGAATGATGGTTAGGAAGAAAGTACAAAGAAAGTTAACATTTCTAACACATAATACAATCCCAGTCACAACAGAAATCACATAAATATTTTCAGAATATGAAATTTCTTCAAAGAAAATGAATTTCAAGCATATGAAGAACATAAATCTACTGTATTTCCCCAATTTGAAGGTTCTTCTTAGTCACACTTAACAGTTTCTGAAATTTTACATACCTTATAATCAATGTGTATATTTGATATAATGTTGCTTTTCATCAAAACTTGCTACTAGATAAATAGTACTTTATAATCAATGATATATTAGAATTAAGAAGACATGGTAGGGACCAGTAGTTAGCGTAATGGCTATGTCGCTGGACTCCCACGTAGTGGACCACGGTTCGCGTCCCAGACCCAGTGGCTTAAACTCACGCCAGGTGCGTGTGCGTGAGTGCCCAAGATTCCGGGAGGAGAATGGAGGAGAAGGGATTGCAGTGTGGCCATCCCCCCTGTGGGGTGATTTCTCGCTTTCTGTCTCTCTGTCTGTCTGTCTGGCGAGTGCACGCACCCTATAGCAAAAACCTCTCCAAAAAAACCCAAACAAACAAAAAAAAGAAGACATGGTATATGTCAATGCTTGATTTCCTTTGGTAGCAAGACCAGCTCCAAGACACTTGGTGAAGTCTTACATAGAGGACCATGTCAGTACATACAAATGCTTTTACCTGCCTTCCAAACTTGCACTAAAATGGCAGAAAAGCAGCAAAACTAACACTCACAATTCAAAAGAATTAGAGGCAAGATATAACAATTTATATGTCATCAAACTTCTGAAGGATAAAAAGCAGATGGGCAAGAGGTAAAGACAGTAGATCTGAGAAACCAGAAAGCTTGGATGGCTGAGAATCAAAAACCATCAGTATTGGAATGCTAAACAGGCTTAGAAACTGGAAGCACCGAGTATTTCTGAAGGAGTGGCTATGCTTACCACTGAAAAAACAGAACTATCTGAAAGTCTATGCAAATAACACTTAGACTTCTATGTGCTTTTCCTTGCCAGCACAGCAGGGCACTGATCTCTCCTGATCACAGAAAAAAAGTAGAAATGAACTCTTCTGAAACACTTCTTAAAAAACAAAAGATTACTCAGATTGGGAGAAATTATATTTTTTTAAAAACAGAAGAAAGGAACTCTTGGAAGTAAAAACATGAAATAGTGATTGACTGGTTAAAAAATAATTGGAATAATAATAATAATGATCGGGAAAAACAATGAAAAGATATTGAATGATGAAGTGGGGATTTTAATGTCTCTGTGTTAACTGACATGCATGGTATTCCCTCTGGAAAAAGAAATGTAATACACTGTAAAGTTATATGCGATTCAATGTAATATAAACAAGATTATGATGATAATAAACAAATAAATAAATAAATGAAGTAAAAATATTACAACCAAAACAAAAAATTCAAAAGAATACTTGGAAGATACTGTTGAGGAAGTCTCCCAGAAAAAAAAAAAAAAGAAAAACATAGAGAAAGGGAGGGAGGGAATTAGGAGGATCAGTCAGACTGATCCTTAGTCAGAGATCTGACTAAGAAAGCCAACAGAGACAGTAAAAGAAATGATAAAAAAAAAAAAAAAAAAAAAAATGATAGAAGAAAATTTTCCAGAACCACAGTTCATGGTCTTCCAGGTTAAGAATAATCACTAAGTACCCAATGTAGTGAATTATAAAAGATTCAACCCAGGAGTTAGAAGGTAGCATGATGATTAAGGTACTGGATTCCCACCTGGCCAACTGTGGTTTGAGTCCAGGACCAAGAGGCTTGAAAGTCATAACAAATAAATACATAAATAAAAACTATTTTTTTAAAAAATGATTCACCTCTGAGGCACATCATTATAAAATTTCTGGAGATAACCAAAAAGCCTAGAAGGTGGAACAACAGTAAAAGACAATCCCACATAAGAAGGTTCCCAGTTGAAGTCTGAAGACCTTCCTGAGTACTCTGGGCGTGTACTTGCCCATGATCAGGGCTGGCTGAAGGGTGAGGATGGACTGAAATCCTGTTGGTGTGCTGTTTGTTTCTCTCACTCTCTCTCTCACTCATGGAAGAGATAAATGAACAAATAAAACTTTTAAAATTCTAAAAGTTTCCAGAGAAGGAAATAAACAAAACAAAACAGGTCCAAGTAAAGGGTCAAGACATCAGACTTTTCAACAACACCATTCAAAGTTAGAAGAAATGTTATGCTTTCAATTTCTGAAGGAAAACTATTTCCTAACTATGATTCTGTATCTAGCCAAACTGTCACTGAATGTGAGGTTATAAAAAATATGTTTAGAGAAGGTTTCAAAACTTAACTATCATGCACTACTTTTCAGGAAGTTATTAGAGAATATGTCCATCAAAGGATGAATAAAGCAATAAAGAGAATGCTAAGGGACCTAGGAAATAAGGGGTCCAACACAAGAAAAAAAAATATCCAAAATAATACTGAAAGGAAATCCTACAAGGATATCTGTGCATCATCCGGAAGACAGTAAGTCCAAATTTAGGCAAAACAGCACAGTATTCAAGGAGGGCTATCTGCAAGAGAAAATAAAACTGATGGAGTGTAGGTTACCTAATGTATGTGAACTTACTGAGAGAAGACTTATACTTATGCTGGGGAAGTTGGGAATGAAAAAATAATGGGTCTATTAAAAAAATAAGCAAATTGGGAACCAGCAGTTAGCGTAATGGCTATGTCGCTGGACTCCCACATAGTCGACCGCGGTTCGCGTCCCGGACCCAGTGGCTTAAAACTCACACCGGGCACGTGTGCATGCGTGCCCAAGATCCCGAGAGGAGAATGGAGGAGAAGGGATTGCGGCGTGACCATACCCCCTGGAGGGTGATTTCTCGCTTTCTGTCTCTAATGTCTCTCTCTGTCTATCTGGCGAGCGCACGTGCCCTATAGCGAAAATCTCTCCAAAAAAAAAAAAAAAAAAAAAGCAAATTAAAAAAGGCAATTATTAACTGCAGAGAAAACTAAAAATTATACAAAAATATAATCATAGTATGCTACACAAGTATATAAGCTTTACTTTGAATATTTACAGAGTTAGAAAAATGCAAATATGCAATATTAACAAAAAATTGTGGGTCTATGTTGAAGGGGAGAAAGGATGCATAGGAGGGGGAAAATGAATGCTGAGGTAGGAGTTAAGTTTTCCTCTTCTGTAGTAAAAAGTTAATAGGTCGAGGCCGGCAGGTGGCATGGTGGTTAAGGGTGCTGGACTTCCACATGGCTGACCGTGGTTCAAGTCCTGGACCTGGCAGCTTGCTTTCTCTCTCTCTCTCTCTCTTGCTCTGTCCCCCTCTGATCAAGTTAAAAATAAAGTAAATAAATAAAGTTAAATGAAATAATTCTAAAAAAAAAAACCTAAACATTTTAAGATCATTACATGTATGTTATTTACAAATATAGAGGTAAATACCAGAAGGAATAACTAAAGAATTGGAAGCAGTTGTATCTGGAGGGTACTGGGGAAGATGAATCTGTTGCTAATCATGAGACTTGCAGAAGTCTAACTTTTTATATTATACATATAAGCTATTTGGAATTAAAGAAAAAAATTTCCACCTCCTCCCAAGTTTATTCAGAAAATATCTGCAAGTGGAAATAGCTGTGAACACTGAGTAAATTCCTCATACAGGTGCTTTGCTCTTTCCTGTGCTAATACCTTTAGTGTTTAGGTGAACATCCTTTATTCTTCAAATTGATGATCTGTTTAACCACACAGATTGTACCATCGATACAGCTAGCCACATTATCTTAAAAGGTATTTTTGGGGGCCAGCAGGCAGTATGGTGGTTAAGGGTGCTGGACTCCCACATGGGCAACCACGGTTCAAGTCCTGGCCCTGGTGGCCTCTTCTCTGACTTTCTTTCTCTCTGGTCAAATTGAAATATAATTAATAATAATAATAATTAATAAAGTTAAAATAATTTTTAAAAGGTATTTTCTATTAATGAATATTTCTATTAAAAGCATAACTAGGATCTTTCTGGAATAATTCACCACCTTGGCTTTGCAACATTCCATAATGTTGGGGTGATTTCTCGCTTCCTGTCTCTCTAGCAAGTACATGTGCCCTACAGCAAAAATACAAACAAACAAACAAAAAATCGGTGTGAAACTGCTGGGCTCCCCACAGTTAGCATTTATTATTTAGGAGATGCATATTCTGTGGAATGTTAGGTTAACTTACAGCTTTTGGTAGACATTAAACACCCAAATACAAATATGAAGTTCAGGAGTTAGCTCCAGAATGAAAAGATGGGTCTGAAAGCCAATTCTGTAATTGAAATCACAGATGTGAATGGAGACAGCTGTAGCTAGAGGAGTCTCAGATGGAGAGAGGGTTTACTTTTTAAGGTGGAAGATACATGAACCATCAATTATTTTTATCACTCCTGAATTTGTGACCCCTTTTCCCATCTCCTTCTTCCAAGAAGAATTAGCCAGGGCCAGGGTTGCAGAGAGCACAGCATTGGTAATTGATTTTGGTGCCAACTTCGGCTGTAGTTGTGTGTCTGCAAACAGTACAGTTTAGGATTTGTCACAGATGGTGCCAGCCAAAGAGAAGGTAGGTATTCAAAGCAGGATTTGCTATTTTTTCACTAAATAATAAATATTGTATGTCTGTTACTTTTCCAACAGAGGGAGAAAGGAAAAAACAAACAAAAATCCCACCATTTTGAGTTTTTTTTCACTGAGTCACTACTCTAAGTCTTCTTTTTCCTTCTTGGCTCTGCTTTTTCTAAAATATATCCTGATCTTTCTACTTTTTTCCATCTCCACTATTACCAGTCTAAGCTGCCATTTTATCTTGCATGGAGTGCTTCAATAGCTTTCTGATTGGTTTCCCAATGCAATGCTCAAACTCTTATAAACCATTTCCCATAGAAATAAACAATATTCTTTATATTATATATAATACTTATAATATATTTTAAATATACAAATGAGATCATTTTATGTATTTGTCTAAGGCTCTTCAGCTTCTCACTGCATATGTTTTTAATGTCCTTATGCTGAGTTGGCCCCATGGCCTAGTGGTTAAGGGAGCCAGATCCCACACAACTGACCACAGGTTCAAATCCTGCCCCTGGCAGCTTGAAAAACATGCCAGATGAATGTGTGTGTGTGTGTGTGTGTGTGTGTGTGTGTGTGCATGTATCCCAAATCTTGGCAGATTACATTTTCTTTACATGGAATATTACATAGAACTCCTATACACACAACTTGTAGAAGTAGACATCTTCAGTTTTCTCCTTTAGCCCACTACCCTCCAGAAACATGGGCTTTCTTTCTGTTCCTCAGAAGATATTAGGCTCATTCCTGCTTCAGAGCACTTGTGTTGCTACTATGTTGTGGAAATCTCTTCTTTGTGGTCTTTACAAGGTTGGCTGCATCTCACAATTCATGTCTCTGTGGAAATGTCATTTCTTCCTAAAAATCTTCTCCAATGACCCCCCTGTATAAAATTCCATCCCAATTTGTCATATCACTCTGTTTTGATTTTAACTTTATTAAGCTTATCTATTCAAAGATTATCTTATTTCTTTACTTACTTGTCTGTGGGCCTAAACTATCATGAACACCATATAAACCTGCTATGTAATATCCCCAATACATCATAATAAGTGTTCAATAAATATCTGATAAATGAAGATTCGTGAAGATATCGTCAATGAAACAAGATTTCAGAAAGAGAGAATAGCATCAACATTGAAGTTGGAGTATTAGCCATGAAAAGAAATATGTTATTTTTCAGATAAATGGGAGTGAAGGAAGGATAAAGATGACATTATGTGGTGTTGGGGGGGCAATTTTAAGTCTCTCACACTGCCTCAAGCAAGGCACTACCTTGTTCTAGACTCTTTTGGAAGACAGCAAACAGCCTTGGAAAATAGAGATAGTGTCTCTCATAGAGAAAAGGGCGGGCATGCTTACCATCCCATATAATGTGTTTGTCCAGAGCCAAGGACTACCCATTATTATAAAAGATTTGGATTCCTAAAACCGGTAATGCAATCCACTCTATGTGCGTGTGTCATCTGGCCCTCATCATGTCATCCTAGTGGAACTGTGGTTCAGGGAATCAATGTAAAAATGATGATACTTCACCTACTCTAGTGCTATGAGTAATATGGTGTCCTACATCTCTGTCCCAGAAATCAAGTGTTTTCTACCTGGATCCATGAAACTGCAGAAGGCTAATTTGTTTGTAAGCAGGGTAAAATTTCAGACATTTTGTGATTCTTGAAACAAGATAGAGAGGAAAAGAGGTGAGACAAAGCTTGATGTCTTGATTTTTCTAATGAAGAAAGGTCTTCTGCTGAGTGAGGCAGAGAGAAACATAGAGGCTTACTGTGAGTGCTTTTAGAAACTATGAGGTAAGAAAACAAACTAGAAATGAATGACTCCTCTTCACCCTATCCCTTCTAGCAGTTAATAAATCCTGTTGATTTCTTTACCTGATTGATGCTAATTCTCTGTCCTCTCCAATCCTATGGTTTTATTTGGTTCAGGCCCTCTGCTCTTGTCCTGCGCTATTTTAGTAATCACTCCAAAGAACCTCCCTCTGCCCATTCATCCCAGTAGTAGAATAAACTTATCAAAGGACAAGATTCATCCTATCATTCCTCCTTAAAATCTTGCTATGGCTTCCTACCACCAAAATAGAGCTTTAGTATGGTGATGAAGGCCTTCATAATGATGTCCCTCTACTATCTTTCTAGTCCTACCTCCAACGCAAGCCCTACAAATGTTACTAGAGGATGTACAACTTGTTGCCTCTACAACTTTATATTCTACCTTTTACTATACTGTACCCTTCATGTGGAATAGATTCCATGCCATTCCATAGCTTCTTTCATGTGCTTTTCAGATACCACCTACTCTATGAAGGAGTCCTATTCTCTTGTTAGAATCTTTTCTCCGCCTGAACACACACACACACACACACACACACACACACAAACACACAAAACAGATTTTATCTGTATTTCCTGTACAGTGTGTGTCTTTTACTCTAGTTACATTTCTGCTTGAACTGCCCATCTTTTGAATCCTCTCATGTATTGATTTCAGTGATACCACACTCTCATTTTTCTACCTCTCTACAGCTGCTACTTCTTAGTAATTTTTCACTGGTTCCTCTTTCTTTCTTTCTTTCTCTCTTTCTTTCTTCCTTTCTTTCTTTCTTTTTTTGGAAAGGTTTTTGCTACAGGGCGCGTGCCCTCGCCAAAAAGAGAGACAGAAAGCGAGAAATCACTCCCCAGGGGGGATGGCCACGCCACAATCCCTTCTCCTCTGTTCTCCACTTGGGATCTTGGGCATGCACGCATGCACGCACATGCGCCTGACGTGAGTTTAAGCCACCAGGTCTGGGACTTGAACCATGGCTGGCTACATGGGAGTCCAGCGACATAGCCATTATGCTAACTGCTGGTCCCTGGTTCCTATTTCTTTATCCATCTCATAATGTTGGGTTCTTCAGGGTCCTATCTAGGCTCCTCCTATTTTCTCTTTACTCTCTCCCTCCAAAACATATAATTCACTCCAATTGCCACCTACATGCTGATGCCTCCTAGTAGCTACTTGCCCTCTCTCTCCTGAGGATCTATCTTATATATCCAGTAGCCTACTGGTCATCTCTACATAATATTCCACATTAACTTCAAGTTCACCATTTCTTTTTTTTTTTTTTTTTGAGAGGTTTTTGCTATAGGGCACGTGCGCTTGCCAGAAAGACAGAGAGAGAAAGAGGCAGAGAGCGAGAAATCACCCCCCAGGGGGGATGGCCACGCCGCAATCCCTTCTCCTCCATTCTCCTCTAGGGATCTTGGGCACGCATGCACACGCGCCCGGCGTGAGTTTTAAGCCACTGGGTCTGGGATGCGAACCGCGGTCAACTACATGGGAGTCCAGCAACATAGCCATTATGCCAACTGCTGGTCCCGAAGTTCACCATTTCTTCTTTTTTTTTTCTTTTTTTTTTTTTTTTTTTTGGAGAGGTTTTTCACTATAGGGCGCATGCACTCACCAGACAGACAGAGAGAGACAGAGAGATAAAAAGAGAGAAATCACCCCCCAGGGGGGATGGTCATGCCACAATCTCTTCTCCTCCATTCTCCTCTCGGGATCTTGGGCACACACGCACACATGCCCGGCGTGACTTTTAAGCCACCGGGTCCGGGACGCGAACCGCAGTCGACTACATGGGAGTCCAGCGACATAGCCATTACGCTAACTGCTGGTTCCCCCGAAGTTCACCATTTCTAAAACAGAATTCACACTCCTTGCTTTCAGATTCCTTCCATGGTTCTAATTATATTAGATGATTACAAATTAATCAGATTCAGATTTTTTTTTTCTTATTCAGCAGAGAGGACATTCATCCATTCATTCATCTGGCAATAGGTATTTACTATCTATATCTTATCTATATTCAAGAGCCTGGGTATAAAATAGTAAGTTATCACGGCTCAAGGTGCTTACATTCTTGATAGAAGAGACAAGTAAATCTAAGTATATAAGTTAATGAGTGCTATGATGGAGGAAAACACAATGCTCTTTCTTGACTAGGTAAGAGCATTTCAGATGAAATAATGTGTAAAATGATAAAGAGACTAGAGAGAGTAGAATGACTCACGGGACTCTACAACTTCAGAGGTGAGGCTAGAACTGTGAATAAGGGCCATTTCATGCCTGGTCTTGCATATCAGTGGAATTTTATTCTTGGTGTGCTTGGGAGTAATTAAGGCTTTTCAGAGAAGTGATGTAATTATTGTTATTATTTGGAATAATTTTGGAAAAATTGCGCATTGGCCACTGTGGAGAATGGATTGGAAGGAATAAGATGAGAGGCAGGGATACAAAGAGAGGACTTTCTGAGTAATTGGCATAAACTATGATGATAGCAGTAGGAATAGAGAAAACTAGATGAATTTGTGACATTTAGCTAGTAACAGCAACAGAGTTGGAGACTGATTAGATGTGAAGATTTATGGAAAAAATGGTATTGAAGGTGACACTCAAGTTTTGGCTTAGATACATAGCCCCACTTACATACTTAGTTTTTTGGGTTTTTTTTAAGAGATTTTTTTTTTTAAGAGGTTTTTGCTATAGGGCACATGTGCTCGCCAGAAGGACAGAGAGAGACAGAGAGACAGAAAGTGAGAAATCACCCCCCAGGGGGGATGGCCATGCTGCAATACCTTCTCCTCCATTCTCCTCTGGGGATCTTGGGCACACACGCACATGCACCCGGAGTGAGTTTAAGCCACTGGGTCCAGGACTGGAACCACGGTCAACTACTGGGAGTCCAGCAACATAGCCATTATGCTAACTGCTGGTCCCAAAGAGATTTTTACAGGGTACATGTACTCTTCAAAGAGACAGAAAGCGAGAAATCACCCCCTGGGGAGTGGCCAAGCCACAATCCCTTCTCTTTCATTCTCCTCTCGGGATCTTGGATATGCACGCACATGTGCCCGGTGTGTTTTAAGCCACTGGATTCGGACCTTGAACTGTGATCAACTACATGGGAGTCCAGTGATATAACCATTATGCCATCTGCTGGTCCCACATACTTTGATTTCAATTACCTATTTACTTGTTTGTCTCCTCTACCAAGACTGTAAGCAACTTGAGTCATGAGAGATAACTTACTATTTTATAACCAGGCTCTTAAATATACTAGATGTTCTAGAAATATCTATCATCATATAGAATGAATGAATGATGAATGGATGAATGTCTTATCTCTGCCAAACAAGTCCTCAATGACAAAATCTGAATCTGATAAATTTACAATCATCACACATATAATATGCTCAGCCCAGAATTTTTTTTTTTTTTTTTTTTTTTTTTTTTTTTTTTTTTTTTAAATTTGTGCTCACCCAAGAGGGACAGAGAGAGAGGGAAAGTTGCCACTCAGGAGGATTGCAACACTGAAATCCATTCTCTATTCTCCTCTCAGCACTTTAGGTATGCACACATACACACCTGGCATGTTTTTCAAACCACTGGGTCTAGAACTTGAACCATGGAGTTGGCCATGTGGGATCCAGCGCCTTAACCATTATGCCACCTCCTGGCCTCCAAAACACAGGCTTAAAAAAAAAAATTGCAGATAGGTCAAAATGACAATTAAATTTCAAAGACCATGATCTGCAGTATAAAAGTACAGTTCATAATGCTGGGAAAGGAACTTCAAGAGTCACATAGTTCAGGTACTACCTTTAAACAAATATGAAATAATCAATTTCTCAATTGTATTTAACCAAGAATTTAATAATTACTGCCAACAATACTATTAAAAATAACATGTGAAGGGCCAGTAGGTGGCATAGTGGTTAAGGTGCTGGATTCCCACATGGCCGACTACAGTTGGAGTCCTGGACCCAGAGGCTCGAAATTCATGCCAGGTGCATGTGTGTGCATGCCCAAAATCCCAAAAGGAGAATGGAGGAGAAGGGACTGCTGTATGGCCATCCCATGCGGGGGGAGGGGGGGGAGGGAGGGTTTGACTTCACTCTCTCTGAGACACTCTATCTCTTTGGCAAGTGCACACACTAAATAGCAAAAATCTCTCTCAAAACCAAAACAAAAAAAAAATATGAAATTACAAAATCACAAGTACAGAGTTCCAAGTAAGATATTAAAATAAAAACTGATTCACTACATATGGAATGATTCATAAGATGACAGTGTAGAAAAAGAACAAATATTTGAGGGCAAGCCAGTTGCTGGGGTGGTTGGAGTGGCTAAATCCTACATGGCTAACTACACAGTTCATGTCTTGTACCCAGCAGCTTGAAAAACATGCCAGGTGCATGGGTATGCATGCCCAAAATCCTAAGAGGAAAACAGAGAAGGGACTGCAGTATAGTCTCCTTTCTGGGGAGTGCTCCTCTCTCTCTCTCTCTTTCTCTCTCTCTCTCTCTCTCTCTCTCTCTCACACACACACACACACACACACACACACACACACACACACAGATGCACCCTGCAGCAAATTTAAAAAGAATAAAGAGCAAACATTGAGACCCATAAATACCTTGTAGAATTTGAATGCTAAAATCCTTATTTGAGTTTAGAGCTTTAGTAATTTTTAAATACTTTAAACCATTGCTTTGCAATAAAATATTCACCTTTGACAACTTGCTATGGGTATTCTAAGGGAGAGAAATTCAAATAAGCAAGGTTGCTTAAGCTATGAAGCTTATTTTCATACCCCCAACAATTTCAGTACATATCACTAATATGTCTGCTTTAAATATATAACATCACCCTGTATATTTTCTTTATAGCTTAATAAAAACCATCAAAATCACTAGTGTCAACACCTCCTTTAAACATATCATTCAAAGAAAATATTTTTAAAGCATATATTATTCTGACAAGTACTTTCAAACTGACAAGTACTCAGCAGTTATAAGGGTTTATATTTTGAAAAGTAATAAAGTAGCAGAAAAAAATGAAACTAGCCTGGTAGACTTTCACTGTTTAATGGTTCTGATAGTCAGAATCCTATCACTTCTAATGAAGTAACATTTAAGAAAAATAATTTATTAGTAGAAAACAGTCACCTTTATTTCATTCTGAAAAAATTATATGAGGTAAGTTGCAAAATAACTCAATCATTAGTGAAAATAGTTTCAAAACAATACAGTACCAGTCATTGGAATTCATGGCTGGTATCTATTTCTCAGATTTTTCTCAATATTCCCCTTTGCAATTCTTAAACCCAAGTCTCCAAGAACTTTAATATACTGTTAAAAAATAGTTGCAACATTTATTCCTATAATATTTACAGGAAACATTTTTGGGAAAAATAACATTTCAAGGAAGGTGAAACTTCTGCCAAATGTGCCATTAAATGATCAAGTTTTAAAAATCAGTTCATATTTTCAATCAAGGTGATTAACCAACAGTTTAGACTTATGTGAAAAACTATTATCTCATCGTAATCTGATTAATTTTTCTATCTAAAGCTCCCATTTTTAAGTGAAGTAAAAATTGTACAGATATTACAAGGTGAAAGTAGACAGAATTTTGGGAACCAGCAGTTAGCGTAATGGCTATGTCGCTGGACTCCCACGTAGTTGACGGCGGTTCGCGTCCTGGACCCGGTGGCTTAGAACTCAAGCCGGGCGCGCGTGCGTGCGTGCCCAAGATCCCGAGAGGAGAAAGGAGGAGAAGGGATTGCAGCATGACCATCCCCTCTGGGGGGTGATTTCTCGCTTTCTGTCTCTATGTCTGTCTTTGTCTGTCTGGCGAGCGCACGCACCCTATAGCAAAAACCTCTCCCCCCCCCAAAAAAAAAAAGAAGACATAATTTTTTCTCATTGTCAAAGCTTCTGTAACACACACTTACTGAAAACCTAGTATGCTAAGTAAGGCCTATTGCACAGATGATGGCTAAAAAATGGTAAATGGTTTCTGGTAAAACCCTGATTACTCCAAGTATCAAAATAATTTTTAATAGTATGGTTCCTTTTAATAGTTAAACTGTCCTATTAACTGTATGTAATTAGAGAATGTGGGCCAAGAATTCTAAGTATTATTGTTTATTTGTAGATTGATGGATGAATGAACAGACAATAACTGGTTATTCTTGAGTAATTCAGGATATATTTTGTATTCTTTAGTACTTAAGTGGTTCAATAATTTAATCTTTTTATTGGTATTCTAAATAAAGGTAGGATACTCTCATGAGGTTATGTTCTGAGAACTATGTAATAAATATTATTTTGAGAATAATTAAATTTTATAAACACTTTATAAACTACATAGAAACTATTTTCTGTATCACTAATAGTGGCTTAAAGATGGTCTGCACAAGTATAGTTAAGATAAAAATATTTTCTATATTGAGAAATATTAATTTACTAACAAATCTTTATAAATAAAAAATGTTCATTTGGCTTTTCTTAATAGTCTCCTAAAACATCAAAATATTTCTAGTTTTCTCTTATAACTAGGTTACTTAAACTCCTATAAAGTCAGAGCATTACCAACTGGTACAAGCACAATTATTCAAATTAATTTTAAAAAGTTATAGAATTAGAAAAATTCATTATACAAAATGTTCATCTTCAGAATAAATAATTATGTACATAATAGGTTGTTGGAAGCTCCCTCTTAAGGCTGGCTAAGAAATGGACTTGGTACTGTAAGAGGTACCTCAGACAGCGAGAGATGCTAATGGGGACCAGAAAACATAGGTGTGTGATTTATATTACATATACTAATAATCATGTATCCATGTGTGACTGCTCATGTTAAATACAAAAAGAAAAGCGGCAAGTTAAAACTACAGCTACTATATATGTATTTCCTAATTAAAACATGATTAAATTCTGTATTTCATCATTTAATTGGCCCCATTTTACTTTAATAAATATTTTAACCCACATGGGTTTCATTCAGTAATACTGTGTGATTTTTTTTTTTCAAAACTGCATGCAAACAAATAGTTCTTACTACCAGGATTCTATAATGCAATTCAGTATATAATAAAATTACACATCATTCTTAATTATGTATTGTGAAAAAAGAAAATTTCAGATTATGTTCATAAAATATTATTTTTCCACCATAATATCCTTTCTTGTTTTTCAAAATCATTTATCATTCTGAAAAACAGAAGAGCAAATATTAAAATACATAGCCAATGTTTGGATTTTACCTCAGTCTGTGTTAAAGCTGTAAATGCTGGATTTCTTCTCTCTTTTTACTTTCCCTGATCAACAAATAAATTATTAAATGTTAAAGGTAAGGTTTCAGAGCCATGTAAAAGCCATGTAAAAGCCAAAGGGATACAGACTAGTTCATGACTTCAAATTAACCCCAGACCAACCTGCTTTTTTGACATCTTTCAAATCTCTCTGGGTTAAATTTTCAGTCAGCATGTTAGAATTAGCCATAGCAATCCCATTACCTTAATGTGTATTGTATGTGTAACTTCCCATGTGCTAAACATAATGCTTAAACAGTCCATACACAAGACCTGCATGTTTATCTTTCAAATAGTTCAATAAATTCATATATATATATAATGCAAAATCAAATTCTTTATAAGATGTAAACAAACTTGATTAATGTACATATAAACATCCACATATATATATCAATTACATATGAAAATATATAAATATATATATATGTGTGTGTGTATGTGTGTGTGTGTGTGTGTGTGTGTATATATATATATATATATGTATGTATATGTATGTGTATATATATATATATAAATACTCTACCAGTCCTCTACACAGCTAAGAAGTTAGGTTATAGTCATTAAAAGGATTATCCAAAATAAATGCCTGCAAAGCAGTATCTTGGATGGGGTTTGAATGAGCTATATATTTAACAGAGCGTGTCAAATGTGAGGATTCCCATTCTTGAGACTATATGTATTACCTAAATGAAACTATCTGAAGCTTGAATACTGCATTCGATAATACAGGCCTGGGAAGGAAGCATTTTCCCCCTTCCTGAAGTGAATTTGATGCTTCTGAAAGAATGACAGATTTGGAAGAAAAAGTATAGCTCCAAACTAAATTAAGTATTCACAGAACAAATACTGCAATTGCTGCAAGAGCAATTCAAATTTCCTATCACCAATGTTCAATCCTCTTAAAAAGAATGATTTCTGAGGTCAGAGGTTACTCTAGTTTTTATGGCTACTCAGCCCCCTGGCTAATGGAGCTAACATGGGTGCCATTAACAGTGGCAACTGCGATAATGGATATATCTGCAAAAGCAGCAAGTCATTTTATAAAGGCTTCCAACTACCATAAAAAAATAGTGATTTTTTTTTCAATCTCACAAATTGTTTCTATAACATTTTATCTAAAACTGGCTTGCATGGCTCAAATACTGAATCCATATACTTAAAATAAAATATTAATTACATGTTACATTCCAAAAGTTTCAAAGGGGACTGAAAATAAATTTAAAGTGAGAATATATATCATAAAAAAGCCATAGCAATGGCCCAACTGCTTGGATTTAGTGGAACAGTCCCAAGCAAATAGAAGGAAAGTAACTCTTCCCTTTCACCTTCTCTGCTAATTACTGGAAATAATCTAACTAATATCATACATTATAAAGAAGCTTGAACATAATTTAAAATAAATGTGTAATTTATAACTTATTCATAAGTAAACAAACAATACTGTTTCAAAATAAAATGATCAACGATTCAAATGAAAAATACTATACACGGTATTGTTTGAAGTATTATAATATTAGAGGAAAAGATTTTCATAAAGCATAAATCTAAATTTCTAAAAATGCTATAATTTTTGTAGTTATCTGTACATTGTTTTAAAAGAAAACAAAGTTCTATATTGTTTCATTACATTAGTGAAGTATAAAATCAGGGTATTCTTTGTTTCTTTGGAGTTTTTTTTGCCTTTTTTTTTTTTTTTTGTTTGTTTGTTTTTAATTACAGAGTGTGTGTACACAAGCCAGAGAGAAAGACAGAATAACTGAGGAGAAATTAGCTCCTTGACAGGGAAGGGGGGGTGTGAGGTTGTGTATTTGAACCGTGGTCAGTTGTGTGGGATCCAGTTTCCTTATCCATTAGGCTATTGGCTTGCCCAAAATAAGTTTTGTGTGACTGTGTCTGATAAAGGATATCTGACTCAAAGAAAAATAGCACATAAAAGTACACAGTTGATGTAACTGTCAGTTCTTTTTGGCCTGAATTAATTAAATTGATCCTGATTTTTCTGTGATTACCAGTGAATGCTTTAAAAATAGTCATATAGCCTCATTTTGTGCTTTCAAAACATTGAAAAAAATTAAGAAATGAAAGTAACAAAAACATTCATCACTAAAATCACTGGAAGATATAAGTTACTTTTTCTTTTTTATTTTTTTCTTTAATTTGCTAATAGGGCACATGTTCCCACTAGAGAGAGACAGACAGAGAAAGTGAGGAAGTACTCCCCATGAGGCATGGTGATGCCGCAATCCCTTTTCCATTTCTACCTCCTTTTGGGATTTGTGCTGGCATGTTTTTCAAGCCACTGGGTCCAGGACTTGAAGTAGACCTTGAGGAATTCTTAACCACCATGTCATGGGGTGGCCCTAATGGTTTTCTCAATTTAACAAAAAAACTTCACTTCAATTGAAAAGAATTTAAAAGAGAAAAAACCTTTCAGAATTTAGATTTAAGGCTTTAAGTTATTATGAATACAGAAATATTTTTTTCTCTCTTTAATGTACAAGTAAACCAATAACAATTTTTTTTTCAAAAACTGACTTTTCAGTTTAATAATTTAATAACCTGATCTTCATAGGAATGCAAGAGGGTTTTTTTTTTATGGATAAAAGAAGACAAAATATGCCAAGAGAAAGCTACTTTTCAAGTTTTAACTGATCAACAATTACTTGATAAGATGAAATATAATATTACAGATAATTACTCAACTCCTAGGGCATTTTAGAATTATTTGAAATAGTAGAGGGTAAGTGTCTGTGTAACTATAGTCAGAGAGCAATTTGATATTTAAATATCTATAGAAAACCAAATTGGATAAATATTTTAGTTGTTGGTTTTTGTTTTCATTTGGGGGAGAGATGTAATTAGTTGAGCTTAAAATGTAGTATAAACTATGTACAAACATCTTGATGGTCTAAATCATATGTCTCATTTGAAGCCCAGACCAATTATTAAGAGGGCAGGATACATTCCATTTTAATATTTTTGAGAGTTCTTAATTCCAAAGAGTTTCCTCAAACCATAATTTTAATTTCATCATGACATCTTAAAAAAAAAAAATGCATACTTCATTATATGGTCCTTGCACAATTGCACCACCTAGTGTTTACTAGGCAATAATTCTACAAATTTAATAACACTTTCTAGTATTTAAAACAAAAATCACTACCATCAACACCATAACACTATCACACTAAATCAACTGTCCAAACTTTGTTACCTTTATCTGGCTTATAAGAGTTTAATAATTTAAAACCTTGTATTTTAATTGTGATCTATTTAAAATATTCTAAATATGCACTAAAATATGTTGTTTCAAATAATGTGCTTAAACTAACTGCTGTTTAAAACAATTACATACTATTTCAAAAAGAATTACTTCTTCAAATCTAGAATGTGTTTCAATGCCAAAAATAACAGAAATATGAGGATGATGGGTAAGTCATGGACAAAAGAAATAGCTTATCTCCTCTTCTATTTTTTTGGCTTGATGAAGGCAAGAGAATAGACTCTTGTTCCTGCTCTTCATCCAGAATCACCTTTTAAAAGCTATTTGGCTGTGCATAAGGAAAGATGGTTTCCTCAATAAGTAATTACTCTATTTTTTAAATTAAAATTCCTGTTAAAGTTTTGAACGTCTTTAATTGTGCATCCATGAATGATAAACCATGACTAAACTTACAATTATTAGGGGCTGGCAGGTGGTGTGGTGGTTAAGGGCACTGGACTCCCACATGGCCAACCATGGTTTGAATCTCAGACCTGACAGCTTGCTTTCTCACTTTCTCTCTCTCTCTCTCTGTGTGTCTGTCCCTCTCTGGTCAAATTAAAATAAATAAAGTTAAATGAAATAATTCTTTAAAAATTACAGTATTAACCTGATACTTACTAATAATAATTATTATTACAAGTCATTATTTCTGTTATACATGGTAATCATACCTGAGTGATACACTATTCTTGTAAATTATTATAATAAACATTGTCTTTATATAATTAAAACTAAATATTCATGAAGTATGCTGGAGGGAGAGAAAGGGGAACTCAGATGGAACATAAAGGTATACTAAGGCCTTTCCAAAACTATGATCCATTATCTACACTTGGAGAGCCAATCCTATGTCTTTCCTAGAAACAGGGTGCCATGGTTGTGGATTACAGAATTCCCTGGCTAGTAAGTACACAGTTCTCCAACTTGCCAGCCTCGTGTTGAAAGCCAAATACAATTTGGCTTAGAATAGTAGTCCTAAGTGTTAAAGTGTGTGAGTAAGTGTGCATGTGTGCATGTGTGTGTGAGAGAGACTCCAATCTGAAAACTAGTCCAGACTTACCACTTAAACCAGCAGAGGTATGCAATCAAATATTCTTTGGATAGTGTCTATTTCCTTCTGTTCTCCAGCATTAGGCCTTTACTACCATGTATTTTCTTATCTTTTTTTTTTTTTTTTTTTTTTTGGCTAGAGGGCATGTTGCTCACCAGAGATATAAAGACAGAGAGAGGGAGAGGAGAAAGCACTCCTCACCCCCAAGAGGAGCAGTCATGCCACAATCCCTTCTCCTCCATTTCTCCCTATTTTGGGCACCCACACGTACACATGTGCCATATTTCTCAAGCCACCAGGTCCAGGACTCAGACTAGGTGGTTGGCCATGTGGGATCTGGCTGCCCCAACCATCAGGCCATGGAGCCAAGCATGCATTTTCTTTTTCTTTCTTTCTTTTATTAAATAATTATTTATTTAATCTTATTTATTCATTCATTCATTTATTTTGATTTGACCAGAGAGAGACACATACACACACAGAAAGGGAAAGTGAGAGAGCAAGCCACCAGGTCTGGGACTTGAACTACAGTCTCCCATGTGGGAGTGTCCAGCACCTTAACCACCATGCCACCTGCTGGCCCCATCTAGCATGCATTTTCTTACTACATAAATTTACCTTGTAATAATCTACCTCTGTGTGTGTGTGTGTGTGTGTGTGTGTGTATGCGCACACACATGTGTGGTCTTTAGAGTTTTTACCTTCCTTCCAGTTGAGTGTGGTTTCTATAATCTAAAGTTGGACATAAGGAACAATCCAAGTAAAATCCTTTGTGTCATGATGTAAGTTGAGCTCAGATCCATGTAGAAACATTCAAATATTCATGGGCTACTGTGTACTCCTTAGAGGCTAAAGCTACACAAGAATACAATAACTCCTTGGCAAAAACTGGCACAACAGTTTACAGAGGCTTGGTCTTCCAGCCCCTCTAGTCTCTTCTGACAGATTCCTATTGCTCATCGTAAGAAATGGACTTTTTAAGGAGCTCATATGGGACGTATAGTGAAATGTGCCTGCAGTTTAAAAACTGTTCCTTACTTAAGTAAAGCTTACTAAAAACCTTCCTTTTGCTAGACTGTCCCAAGGTCTTGCTCTCATGATCCTAAGGGCTGTGACAATAAAATTTCCTAAAATCTGAAAGCCATGCCGCTCAGGATCCTAAACCTAATCCAGGATTCCAACTAAGTATGTCTTCTAAAATGTCTGTTACTATACTCGGTGAAGCAGAAAGATGAGAGTAACGCCTGTGAGAGCCTTAGTCTGTAATTAGCTCCTCTAATCAGCAAAAAAGAAAGATGAGAGTGATAGTCATTCCTGTTCCTCCAAAAGAATAAAATGAAAGCGGAAAATTTGAAAGGGAGCTTCTTAATGCATCAATTATGTACTAATAGGTAATCAGAGCTTTGAACATGAACTTAGAATGAAACAGTAATGTAACTTTTAAAATCAAGATGAAAGAAGACAAGGTACAGTTCTACCTGAATGTAATAAACCATCTTCACCATCAACCTTGAATTTTCAACCAATCTCTCCTACCAAGAAAGGACTCCAGTAAAAGCTGCCTTGGCACTAAAAGGATGCTAGGGGATCCTGTTCTGAGAAGTTGCAGACTTCTTGAGTTGAGGCCAGACACTGTGTAGAGTTGCAATCCAAATTCTCTTGATCTGGGTATTCAAATCACTTCAAGTTTTAGTCCAAAGTGGTCCCAAACTGGTTATAACCCCAAATGCATACCAGAAGCAAACACAATTCCTCTTGGAAGAATACGTTTTCATTCCAAAGAATTCCCTACTTCTCTCTCTTTCTCTCTCTCTCTTTAAATGCCAGAGGGCACATGCACTCACCAGAGAGACAGAGAGAGAGAAAGCACCCCATAATTGAGCATCATCATACCACAGTCCCTTCTCTACTTTTTCATCCTGTTGGAACTTAGAGCACATATGCACAAGTTCCTAGCATGTTTTTCAAGCCACCAGAGCTGGGATTCAAACCTTGGTCGGCCATGTGGGATATGACTCCCTTAACCACTAAGCTATGGGGCTGATTCTCTCTACTTAAATTTTCAAAGAAAAAAACAACATAATGAAACTAAGTATCATGAGAATTAGTAAAAACAATAGAAAATGGAAACAAATTCAAGACTTACAATGTTATATAATCGTCAGACACAGATTATAAAATACTATAACATAGCTGAACTTACATTTAAAGATGTAACAAACAAGGTTAAAAATACAGTAGAGAATAGGAAATTAAAAAAAAAACTTAACAGATTTTGGAGAAGTAAATGAAACTAGAAAAATAATAATAATTGAAATTAGAGGCTCAATGGAAAGAACGAATAGCAGATTCAAGAGCTGGATAACATGAAAGAGCAACTTTAAAAGATAATCTAAGGGGCCAGTAGGTGGCGTGGTGGTTAAGGGTGCTGGATTCCCACATGGCTGACGGCAGTTTGAGTCCCAGACCTGGCAGCTTGCTCTCTCACTTTTCATTTCTCTCTCTCTTTCTCTGGTCAAATTAAAAAATAATAATGAATAAGGTTGAATAAAATATTTTTTTAAAAAATATAATCTAAAATACTCAGAGTAAGAAGTTCTATGGTATGTCTGACTATTCTGAAGAAATAAAGGTAGGTAGAGAAAAAAAATGGAAAAATACTAAGAATTTTATCCCATTTGTGAAAAATAATATTTATTGAGCATGACTTTAAAGTACAGAAAAAATACATAAATAAATTTATGCCTAGACACATTACAGTGAAAATGCAAAAGGCCAAAGACAAAAGCAAAGCTCTTAAAAGCAGACAAAATAGCTTCAAAGAAGGAACTGTAGACTACCAGCTGATTTCTACAGCCACAAGAGAAACCACATGCCAAGAGAAAATGACTGTGATCCTTGAAATTTATACTCAGTAATCATATTTTTCAAGAACCAAGGAAACAAAAGAGTTTTAGACAAATAAGAGCTAAAAGAGTGGTACTAGCAAGCTCTTACTGAAGATTATTCCATAAATATAATGAAAGGAAAGTAATCCAAGATGGGCATCTGAGATGCAAATAGGAAGATAGTGATAAACACAAAGATAAATCTAATGAAGCCTAGTAGTTAACCTGTAATAATGATCTCTTTAGGGGTTTCCAAACAAAGGTAGAATTATAATACAAATTAGCAATAACATATAAGCTAGAAAATAAAGACACGTAGTTAAAAGGTTCTAAGGTCCTTACACTGTCTAAGAAGAGAATAGAAGTGTTAGGACTCAGCACATAATACCCCAAAATATAGGTAATTATAATCAAATCTACATGAATTAAGTGATCCAGCTAAATGATAAAGAGACTAAATAAAAAAAAAAAAAAGCCAATATGTGATAATTAAAGAGATTCCTCATGGGTCATACGTCCGCTTCCTAATTGCTACTGATGAGAATAGTTTAAAAATACTTCTTATGCTAATGACTTAGTAATATAAAATAAAATATAAAAATATAGAAGACTAAAAGTAATAAGGAAAAAATGATCATGAAAGTACTAATCAAAAAATGCCTGGATGGGAACCAGCAGTTAGCGTAATGGCTATGTCGCTGACTCCCACGTAGTCGACCGCGGTTCGCGTTCCGGACCCGGTGGCTTAAACTCACGCCGGGCGCATGTGCGTGCGTGCCCGAGATCCTGAGAGGAGAATGGAAGAGAAGGGACTGCGGCATGACCATCCCCCCGGGGGGTGATTTCTTGCTTTCTGTCTTTATGTCTCTCTCTGTCTGTCTGGAGAGCACACGCGCCCTATAGCGAAAATCTCTCCAAAAAAAAATTAAAAATGAAAAATGTTTTTTTTAAAAAAAAATGCCTGGTACAGTTACAGTAATATGGAAAAGAATAAAAAGCACTTCCAGAAATAAAGAGGATTAATTCATAATATTGGTCAAACACACTATGAAAGAAAAATTTAGGCCCAGCCAGGTGATGTAGTCTATAGCACACTGGACTGTAGAACTAGAAGTCACTTGGCTGATTGTAGGTTCCAGTCTCCAGGTCAACCTAAAAACTCAGCTGGCAAGCATGGGCACCAAAGATCCTGACAAGCTGGAGGACTAAAAGAGGATTGTGATTTAACAAGAATCTATCAAGGGTCCTTCTCTCTCTTTCTCTTCTCTCTCTCACGTTTGCACATATACTTTTTTTTTTTTTGGAGAGGTTTTTTGCTATAGGGCGCATGCGCTCGCCAGACAGACAGAGACAGAGACAGAGAGACAGAAAGCGAGAAATCACTCCCCAGGAGGGATGGCCACGCCACAATCCTTTCTCCTCCATTCTCCTCTCGGGATCTTGGGCACGCACGCACACACGCCCGGCGTAAGTTTTAAGCCACCAGGTCCGGGACGTGAACCGCGGTCGACTACGTGGGAGTCCAGCGACATAGCCATTACGCTAACTGCTGGTCCCGCACATATACATTCTTTATCATCAAAAAAAAAAAAAAAAAAAAAAAGAAAAAAGAAAAAATCTGTAATGCGTATGCATCTAAAAACATAGGTTCAAATTATGTATAACAAAAATTAAGAGATAATAGGACAAATTATAAATCCACTCTTTGTTTTCCAATTGGGAATCAGAAAAAATAAATTAGAATAGATGTTAGATTTTAGAAAATTGACATACTTGTCCCAATGGATATACATGGAGCACTATATTCAAAAGCTGCATAATATACTCTTCAAGTTCAGTTTGGAAGTTAAAATATTAAATGAGCCTCTGTGACACAGTTGGTACAAGCCAGACTCCACTGCTAGAAGCCACATGGCTGCCTACAATTCAGATCCCTAGCCCAGTTGCCCTGAGAAACACAAGCCCAAGATCCTGATGAACTAGAATTTGAGAAAAAGGGAATCACGGGTTAACCAGAGCTTATTGGAGGGAAGCTTCTTTCTCTCCTCATGCACAAGAGAATAAAAAATAATAATAATTTAAAAACATCAAATGGTCCTTTAAATCTTAACAAAGGTACTTAGAGCACACAGAAGTAGTTAAGGTACTTAGAGCACACAGACATATTCTCTGACCAATTAAACTAGTAATCAATAACAAAAATCTAATTGAAATATCCATGTTAGAAATCAAAAACACACTTTTAAGTGAATATTCATGAAAAAAATAGAAAAAGTTTTAAGGATTTTGAAATAAGCAGTAATGAAAATACCATTTGTGCTATGTATCCACCTAAAGCGGCCGGCCTGTGGCATAATGGTTAAGGCAGCTGGATCCAGCCTGATCAACAGCAGTTTGAGTTCTGAATTTGGCAGCTTGGAAAACACATGGTGCATGTATGTGCATGCATGCCCAAAATCCTGAGAGGACAATGGAGGAGAGGGGACTGAGACGTAGCTATTGCTCCCCCCCGCCCGGGGGAGGGTACTTTCTCATTCCCCCCTCTGTTTCCAGCAAATGCACACAAATAGCAAATAAAAATTAATTAAAGGATAAAAAGAATTGGAAAATAAATTCAAATTAGAAAGAAATAACAAAATTAGAAGAAATTAATGAATGAATTCAGAAACAAAAACACCACAGAATCAAGAAAGTATACAAATGGGCCGGCCCCACACCCTAGTTGTTAAAGGAACTAGATTCCACATGACTGTGGTTCAAATCCCAGGTCCAGCAGCTTGAAAAACACAGTGGCCATGTCTCAAATCCCCATAGGATAGAGAAATGAAGAAGGGACCTGGTAAGATCAGGTACCACTGGGGAATGCTTTCCCCCTCTCCTTTCTTTGTGTCAGTCTCTGATGACTGTATATGCCCTCTGGCAATTTAATAAAAAGAAAGCAAGCATACATTTAACTATGTTTAAGTGTCCTGTATATTTAAAATTGAAACATAATAACAAAAAACCTTCCTTCTACTATCCATTACTTTTTTCTACTCCTGTCTGAATGAATTTGTTCATTCACTAAATTCACTTGTTCATTCAGGATTTCTTGAATACTTTATATTTTACAATCATGTGTGCTAGAAAAGATAGGATTTTTACTCTGAAGAATTAGACAGAATGTTGCACATACACCACTACTTCTAATGGATTTTTAGTGTAGGAGAGAGAAATCCAATAGATCTCACTCCTTTATAGAAGGTCTCGGATGTCAGAGATCAAGGATTATCTTTAACATACTGCAAGTGAAAAGTACAACATGTGGCTACACAATAAAAATAGCCTGGGTAAGAAGAACAATTAAGAGGAGTTCACACTGCCCTATGACTTGAACCCAAGACTCTGTGGGATTTAGAGACTTGAGCCATAGAACCAAACTTTCCAGGATAACACAGGAAATCAGGATTCTTGGAGTACTATGCTGACAAACAGCAACCAAAAGTACTGCCACTTATGAACCCTCAAACCCTGGTCTTTCAGACATTTTATATTTTCCTCTGAGAAATCTTCAAACTTGGGACTGGCAGGTGGTGTGGTGGTTGGGGTGTTGGACTCCCACATGGCCAACATGGTTCAAGTCCTGAACCTCATGGCTTGCTTTCTCATTCTCTCTCTCTCTCTCTCTCTCTCTCTCTCTCTCTCTCTCGTCAAATTGAAGAGGAATAATAAACAAAATTAAACAAAAAATTCTTTAAAAATAAAAATCTTTAGACTTCAGTCATACCTTGTTCTGAAGTTTGTGATTTCATATTCCAATTGTCTTACACTTCAAAGGGCCCTTTTCAAATAAAGACCCATCTGTACCTTAGCCAGCCAGCCCAAGTAATCAAGTGAGATATATAGGTAGTATGTTGCTCATGAGGTATTCTAATAACTATAGTGATTCTCAACTAAGGAGATAGGGAGGAGTATCAATTCATGAAATGGGCTTGGTCAAAGTACACCCTAAAGATTTTGGTATGGAATAGGCATTTACCTTCAGATCCAAGAATTTTATCCAAAAATACAGACATATGCCCAATGTGTCATTATTATTACTTAAAATTTTTGCCATAGGGCACATGCACTCACCAAAAGAGATGGAGAGGGAAAGTGAGAAATCATTCCCCTGGGGGGATGGCCATGCCTTGATTCCTTCTTCATTCTTCTCTTGGAAGAATCTTGGGATTGTAGGCATGCATGAACACATTATGTGCACCTGTGTGATTTATAAGCCTCCACGTCCAAAATTCAAAGTACGGTTGGCCATATGGGAGTCTAGCCCCTTAACTACCACTCTACCTGCTAGTCCCATGCAGCATTCTTTATAACAGCAAATGAACAGAAACAACCCAGATGTCCACAAAAAGGGAACTGGTTGAATAAACCATGACATATCAGCACAATGGAGTTCCATGCAACTGTGAAAGAGAATAGAAAATGTATCTAGGTACTCCTATGGCATGCTCTCCAGGATAACGATTTGTGAAAAAAGCAGAGTGACAGTATCCTACACTTTTAACTTATGAGACATAGAGACACACACAAATTCTTATTTTTTAATGGAATGATAAATAAAAATTAAAAGCTAGAGAGAAAAAGAGAGAGAGAGAAACACCAAGGTGGAGTAGAAAAGAATGAAATACAGGTTTCTCTCAATTTATACCATTATGTAAATATATTTCAGCAACCATACAATGGTTTACAAAATTATAAAATGAAAAAAATAAAAATGAGGTGAGGAGGAAACCATCCCTAAAAACCAATCATAAGATGAAATTCAGCTACACCAAGAATTACTTCAAGTGGCTAAAACAGTAATTTGTTGTTTATTCCTAATGGAGGACAAAGGGACAGGAGAAATGCCAAAAGATTCTAGGTTTGTACATTCGTATATAGGTTTGTATTCATAGTGGTAGTACATGTCCAGCATCCCTGATCTGAAAATCCAAAATGTGAAACATTCCTAATTCCAAAACTTTTTCAGCGCACATGTGACACTAGAAGTGGGAATTCCACACCCAACTTTATATGACAGGTTAAAATGCTGCAGAATAAAAACACTTTATAAAACTATTTTCATGCTAAGTGTATGAAGTATATATGAACACAAATGAATTTCATGTTTAGACTTGGATTCCATCCCCAAGACATATAATTACATTTATGTAAATATTCCAAAATTTAAAAATATCCTAAACCTAAAACATTCTAGTCCCAAGCATTTCTACTGAGGGATACTCAACCTGTATCAGTATGAACTTATTATGTATTTTCCCTTAATAAATACTTATTTCCAGGCCAACAGGTGACATGGAGGTTAAGGTGACTGGGTCCCACATGGCTGAATGAATGGTTCTATTCTCAGACCCGGAGGCTTGAAAGTCACACTGGGCACATGTGCATATATACCCAAAAAATACCAAAAGGAGACTAGAGAAGGGATTGTAGCACTATTATCCCCCTTGAGGGTGTTTTCTTACTTTCTCTTTCTCTCTTTCCCCTCCCCCCCCGTGAGAGCATACACCCTATAGCAAAAAACTAAAAATAAATTTAAAAAATAAGAAAATTAATTTCCAGAGTCAGACAGTGGTGCAATGGAAAAATGGAACACTTTGTGAAACAATCTCACATAGGAAGGTTCCCACTTCAAGACCACAGATCTCCCTGTATACATCAGGCATACATGCACCCACACAGGGGCTGTCTGAAACCTGAGGATGGATCACAGTACCAAGACCCTATTGAGGATGTAGTCTATCTATTTCAGAAGAAATAAACTTCAAAAAGGAAAAAATCAGAGCTGGCTGCATAGCATAGTGGTAATGTACTGCTCGAGAAAACTGGATCCCATATGGAGACCATAGCTCAAATTCCTAGTCCAGTCCACCTGAAACCTACCAGGCATGAATGCTGAGTGCCCAGGATCTCACAGGCTGGAGGACTGGAGAAAGTGGGTTGTGGAGTGATCAGACACTGTGACAGATACTCCTCCATCCCACTACCATCCACCCGGAAGGGTGCATGTGCCACTAGCAATAAAATAATAATAATAACAATAAATAAAATTTTTGAGAGTTTTTTGCTATAGGGCCTGTGTACTCACCAGAAAGACAGAGAGACAGAAAGCAAGAAATCAACCCCCCGGGGGGATGGCCACACTGCAATCCCTTCTACTCCATTCTCCTCTTGAGATTTTAGGCACGTACGCACGCACACGCACCTGGCATGAGTTTAAGCCACAGGGTCTGGGACTCGAACCACGGTCAACTACATAAGAGTCCAATGACGTAGGCATTACACATCTCCTGGTTTCATAAATTTAAAAAAATTTATTAGCTCTATTCACCAAGAAAGCCTAGAGACAACAATCAATTCAATATACAACAACAGGTGAATTATGCCAAATCGTGGTCCCTACATACATTTCCCAAAGAACCACAGCTCCTTGGAGAAACTGCCGATTTAATGTCTGGAATAGAGGCCAGCAGGTGGTACGGTGGTTAAGGCAGCTGGATCCCACAAGTCAACTCCATTGTTCAAGTCTTGGAATCAATGGTTTTGAAAAATCACACCAGGCATGTGTGTGTACATACCCCAAATCTCAAGAATAGAATGGAGAAGGGATTCCAGAGTGGCCATCTACCCTGGGAAGTATTTCCTTTCTCTTTCTCTCTCTGCCTCTTTCTCTCTAGTGAACACATGTGCCCTATAGAAAAAAACTAAAAAAAAGAAGGAAAAATTAAAGTCTGAAATAGGAAATGTGCAATGTGAGTATCAAACATCTTGTCATACTAGAAATATAAGGCAACTCTCAAAGGACACTGGAATTGTGTCAAAAGGACTCAGAAGCCAACCTGAAGGGACTAACATTTTGAAAAAAAATGGGTTGATATTATCTTCTAAAACTGAACATTAATATACCACATTACTCAGCATTTCTTTCAGGTCTACAGTCCATAAAAAAACTGCATTTCTACAAGACAAAATAAGTGTAAGAAATATATTTGTCTTCAGAATATCAAAAACATGGGAAAAACCCAAATGTCTAACATCAGCCTGAGTACATGAATAAATATTCAAACAATACTATATTAAATCAGTTCAACAAATAAACCACAGTAATATGCAACAAGAGGGATAAACCTTAATGATGTAATACTAAGAGAAGATGTGGGTTGTTGACAAAGTCATTGTTTTTTCTCTCAAGCTTAAGTTTAAATGTCTATTATATTTCCAAAATAATTAAGATTTAAAAGAGAAAATAAAATGGTTCTCTTACCAAAAACTTTACATAATTTTTTAAGTCTGGCTTGTCAACTTCTATAATGGCAAGAACATGTTGGCCATGCCAATCTTAGACAGCACGAAAGCATTTAGGGCCCAAAATACATTAAATACAAAATTTTGGTATGGTTTTGTTTCCTAAAATCAAATCCATACAAGTGAAAATTATTTGTTCAAATAAAAGGCACCCATTTGAAAAAAGTAATACTTTTAAATATCTTTCATATTCCTAGTTGCTTTTTTAACCAATATATTCTTTCTTAAATCTTATTCTAGTATACATTTAAGCATGTGTATTCTTTTGGGTTTTCCTTAATATTTTAGGGGTGGCTTGTGGTGTGGTGGTTAAAGTGGCTGGATCCTACATGGCCAACTGTGTGGTTCAAGTCGAGGACCTGGCAGCTTTAGAAACATGCCTGCCACATGTACGTATATGTCCCAAAAAAGTCAGAAAGAGAAATGGGGAAAATTGCAGCATGACTACTCTCCATAGGAGGGTGCTTTCTCATTTTCTCTCTCTCCAGCGAGTACACACATTCTCTGGCAAAAATTACACATACACAATAGTATTTTATATTTGTTTAAAAGGCAAGAGCTTTATTATAGTACTAAAGAAAGCTGAAAGTTGAAAAAAGAACTTTGACTAGAATCAGTATTTAGTCTGTATTTGGGTACTTCTTAAATCAAGCAGAATGTTGAGATAACTCTGTTTATTAAAAAAAAAAAAACTTTCTCTTTTCTCTCGTTTTTTTATTTTCTTCTTCTTTGAGAGAAAGAGACCAAGAGAGTGACACAGGAACTCTCAACAGGGTCTTGTCATGCCATGATCCCCTCCCCACAACTCTTCAGCTGGTCAGAATCCTGGGCATGGCCAGATCATGACCCAGAATCCAAACTCACAGTCTGCCATATAGCTACCAGCTTTGCAGAGCAGCATGCTACTACCAACTTTACCTCTGTGGCTGCACATATCTATTCTCATTTATGCTGTATTTTTGTTTTTCCCAGTTAATCACAAAGAAAACAAAATATATACCTGCTCTAATGCATTAAAAAAATATATTGTCAGATTTCAGAAAGCAATAATAAAATGTCAATTGTAAAAGATTCATGTCCATAGTAGGTAACACGCATTTAAAGGATTAGCTATGTATATAAAAAGGCAATTCAATTTAAAAAGAAAAAAACACAAACACACACAGCAAGGGGGCCAGGTGGTGGCTTAGGAATAAAATGTGGCATTCCATGAGACTGACCCATATAGGAAGGTTATGGGTTTATATCTGAAGACTGTCAGGGACATGCCTGATCCACAACTGGCTGAGATTAGTGGGTGGACCATGGGTGTTGGCTTGTGCTCTCTTTTACTCTTGCTCACAGAAGAAATAAACTTAAAAAAAAAAAAAAAAAAAAAAAAAAAAAAAAAAAAAAAAAAAAAAAAAAAAAAAAAACAGCTTGGTACTGACAGGAATATTGTAAGGTATAAACATAGTTATCATCTCTTTTGGAGTTTAAAAATTGAGAAAACAAAACAAAAAAATAGACACAAACAATAAAACAAAACCGCAGAACATTTAATAGAAAAAATGTGAGATTAAATGTCAAAAAAGGCACCAACAAAGAAGCTATAAGATTACTTAATACAGGGCCAGGTGGTGGCACAGCAGTAATGCAACTGGACCACATGGAAAAGGCTAGGGTTAGATTCATGAATTCATGTCCTGGAACGTTGCTGAGTAGCCCAGGTATGTGCACGTAACTGTAGTCCAGGCAAGCTGAGACTAGGGGAAGATCATGACATCAAGAGATCAAGACCCTCTTGGGGGTACCTGTCTGTCTGTCTGTCTCTCTCTCCCTCCCTCCTTCCCTCCCTCCCTCCCTCCCTCCCTCATGGAAGAAATCAGTAAGTAAGCTTCAAAAAAAAAAAAAAAAATTACTTAATACAGAGAAATCACAATGGACTAATAGTGATTAGAAACAGCTTCCTGCAAGAAATGGAACCCATGATGAGTTTTTTTGTTTTTTTGTTTGTTTGTTTGTTTGTTTTTTGAGAGGTTTTTGCTATAGGGCACGTGTGCTCGCCAGAGAGAGACAGAGAGACAGAAAGCAAGAAATCACCCCCCTCCCAGGGAGGATGGCCACGCCGCAATCCCTTCTCCTTCATTCTCCTCTTGGGATCTTGGGCACGCATGCACACGCGCCCGGCGTGAGTTTAAGCCACCAGGTCCGGGACTTGAACCGCGGTCGACTACATGGGAGTCCAGCGACATAGCCATTACGCTAACTGCTGGTCCCTATGGTGAGTTTTTTTGTTTTTTGTTTTTGTTTTTTTTTTGGGAAAGGTTTTTTCGCTATAGGGCACGTGTGCTCGCCAGACAGACAGAGAGAGACATAAAGACAGAAAGCAAGAAATCACCCCCCAGGGGGGATGGTCACGCCGCAATCCCTTCTCCTCCATTCTCCTCTCGGGATCTTGGGCACGCACACACATGCGCCCGGCGTGAGTTTTAAGCCACCGGGTCCGGGACGCAAACCGCGGTTGACTATGTGGGAATCCAGTGACATAGCCATTACACTAACTGCTGGTTCCCAACCCATGATGAGTTTTTTAAGATGAGTAGCAAACATTTAAAAAGTAAGAAGTGACAAATTTGTACATAAGAGGTAAAGATTTTTCCACTGTAAAATAAATACAAGATGTCTAAGATGATTTCTATGAGGCAGTAAGGTTAAGAAAAGTTAGAAAGATAGATTACCACTAAACTACAGAAGGTTCTGAATGCCAAATTATGAGGCACTAAATGAAACTTAACATGTCTGGACCTAATGGTAATGAAAGAAAAGCATGTAACAGACTTTCACTGACACTTGGAGAAAGTACTAATATATTCAAAATGTTTGGCTTCCCCCACATCACTGTAACAGGGAGTGGAGCAGAATAAATACAAAAACAAGGTTGATTTAATTTTACCAGCTTTTCTCAAGTAACAATAAAAATCACAAATGATTAATGTGAACTCTTCAACTGTTAAATTCCATTTATGAAATATGAAGCTACTTGTTCTTTTGTTCTCTGTAGAGACTAAGCATTTATTTCAAGGTTGTGGGAAGTATTTCCCCCCATCTTGGTACATGTCAGAGCCAGTTATTTTGGCGGCTTTGAAGTTGCTTCAAGGTCTGTCATTTGGTTAGGGCAGGGGATGAATGCCTAGGGTGTTTTGTCCTCCAGGATGCCATTTTCCCTTAATTCATTTCTGTTTAAAAATGATTTATGCATTTTGGAATGTAGGGTTTTCTTAAAGATTAAAAAAAAATCAACAAGTCCCATGTTGACCTTGTTATATTCAAGGCACAGTTTTTCATTCATCTATTTTCTGTAAATATTTAAATTCACCTTTACATCATTCTCATGCTTTAAAAAAAACTTTTCTCTTGGTAAGTAGAGCACTCAATGCAAACTGAATAACAGGGATACTCAACTTCAGAAGAAAAGAACATTTTTCCCTAACTTTAGTGTGAAATAATTTCAAACTAACAGAAAAGTTGCAGAACTAATAGAAAGATCTGTACATCCTTGACCTAGCTACCTCAATTGTTAACATTTTACTTCATTAAACTTAACATTCTCTCAAACACACAAATTTTTTTTCTGAACCATTTGAAATTTACTTGCAGAGAAGATGCCCTATTACCCCTTGATACTTCAGTGTGTAGTTCCTAAAAGCGAGGACATTCTCCTATATGACCTCAGCACAAACACAAAATCAATAGTTTTTTTGTTTTATTATTAGCAACACAATTTCACCACTTAAACCAGTAACCAAATTCAAGTTTCACTCATTGTCTAGTATGTTCAGGATCCAATCTACCATCATGCTTTGCATTTCACTGTCATGTCTCTTTGATCCCTTTGAACTTGGGATGCATCCTGTCTTTCCTTGACCTTTCTGAAGCATAAAGCCTGGTTACTTCATAGTAGTTTCCTCAGTTTGGTTCTTTCTGATATTTCCTTGGGTTTAGATGTAGCTTACATACTCCTGGCAAAAATACCAGAAAACTGATATTATGTTCTACATGCATTACATCAGAGGGCAGACAACATCGATTTATCCCATTTCTGAGGCTGGTAAATTCTATCACTTGATTAAGATGGCATCTGACAAGACTTCCCTCAGTTAGTATTTTGTGCTAGCTAAAGAGTAAACAGTAAGTATTTGGGGGGTAGATATGTTAAAACTATACAAATATCCTGCTTCTCATTGGTCTTTCACCCTCTCATAGAAATCTATTGATGACTTTGGCCAAATCAATTATTACTATGAGGATGGCCATAGGTGATTTTCTAATTCCATCAATTTCTCTATATAAGTTAGCATTCTGCTGTGAGGCAGAGCTTTCTGTTCAACCTTATTTATTTATTTATTCACTTATTTATATCAGTATGTACTCATGGTTTTCAATTTATTGAATGAGCTAAATCAATAATTTATTTTGCCATTCAAATTGTCCCAGATTTGGCCAGCAGCAGTCCATCAGGCTTGTTCCTGTGTGTTTTGGACACCGTTTAATCATAATTTCAATATTTCATTGCTTTCTATTATGATAAGCCATTTCTCTAAAAAATCCTGACTCCTTTTAGTGTAGAATGATATTTAGAAACAAAGATCTGGGGCCGACTGTGGTACAGTTAAGCACTGTGCATAGGAAGCTGGAGCCACACTGTCGAATGGGGTCCACATCCCAGTCCAGGAGGCTTGAAAAATATGCCAGGCATGTGTGTGTGTGCGTGTGCCAAAAATCCTGATGGGATGCTTGCTTTGGCAGCATATGCACTAAAAAAAAAAAAAAAAAAAAAAAAAAAAAAAAAAAAATCCTGATGGGTTAGAAGAATGAAGTAAGGAAAAGGATTATAGCCTCATCAGGCCCCACTGGGGACATAGGCACTCTCGAAAGAGAGGGCATGGCTCCCTTGGTAATTAATAACAAATAACTGAAACAAACAGAGATTTGAGTACTAGTGTGTTCATTGTTACTAGACTGTCATTGCTTCTAGGCCCTCTTAGGGACCAGAGAAATATATGTAGTATACACACAAATAACATACATATGGTCCACTGCTGGCTCAATGATGAAAAGAACTTCATTTCTAATTCTAATACTAAGATCATTCAAAGAACAAGGCCTTGAGGCATATACAACAGTTTTGACATAAATTCCACCAAAAAAGTCTAATAGAAACAGAATAAGTGACAGAGAAGGGCAAACAAGACTTCCTCTTTTGCTCCACTATTGTGAGAAATTGTCATCCAGAAACTGTCACACATGCAACAGAGTAGCAGGTACTCCACCTTGTTGAAAACATGGTATTATTTAAGAGTATTGTACTGTTAATCAGAGTGACCTCTCAAGTGTAGAAATGAAAAAACTGTGAAATACTATTAAGTAAGATTTGTCATTAACTGTTGATTCTTCAAAAAGAAATGGCCAACAGATACAAAAGACCCTATATTGTTTAACTCAATATATAAAAAGTACAAATGGGGCAAACCCATAGAGATAGAAAGCAGATTTGTTGCCAGGAAGCGGAGGAAGGAGGAAATGGGGCGTTACTGATAATACATTTAGGATTTGTTTTAGAGGGATGAAAATGCTTTTAACTTGACAGTGGTGACAAATGGCAAAGTTTTGGTTATAAAACCTACTCAACTGAATTTTTAGGGCCAGCCTTTGGCCTGGCAGTTAAGTCAGGTGGATTCCACGTGGCCCACTGCACTGTTTGAGTCTTGGATCCAGTGGTTGGAGAGACACATGGGACATGTGTGTGTGCATGTCTAAAATCCTAAAAGGAGAGTGAGTTAGAGAAGGGATTAGGGAAGGACCATGCCCCATGGGAGGGGTATGCTTTCTTGCTTTCTCTTTCTCACCCTGGCAAGCACATTTGCCCTCTGGAAAGAAAAAAAAAATTTTTTTTAAAGACTGTGTGTTAGGACTTTGACCACCAAAGACCCTCTGCCTAGACTTCACCCTCCTGTTCCCCAGTCTAGCCTGGAGTCAAGATAAACCAATCAGCAGCCATCTATATTTGAGCTCCAAGTGGCCCCATTCAGGGATTTTGACCACCAAAGATCTTCTGCCTAGACTACACCGTCCTGCTCCCTAGTCTAGCCAGCAGTCAGGTTAGAGCACCCTACTTATTCTCTCTGTCTCTTTCCATCTCTCTCTCTTTTTAATTTTTCAACTTAGCTCTCTGTTGCTCTTTTGTCTTTCTAATTCTTACCTTTCCCCTGCCTCCGTAGGATAAACCAATCAGCAGCCATCTTTTTTTTTTTTTTTTTTGAGAGGTTTTTGCTATAGGGAATGTGCGCTCGCCAGAGAGACAGAGAGAGACAGAGAGACAGAAAGCAAGAAATCACCCCTCCCGCCCCCAGGGGGATGGCCACGTCGCAATCCCTTCTCCTCCATTCTCCTCTCGAGATCTTGGGCATGCATGCACACGCGCCCGGCATGAGTTTAAGCCACCAGGTTTGGGACTCAAACCATGGTCGGCTACATGGGAGTCCAGCGACATAGCCATTATGCTAACTGCTGGTCCCAACAACCATTTATATTTGAGCTCCGAGTGGCACTATTGGCAGGGCATGCTAGCGTGCCATGGGGTTTTCATTTTTTGACAAAATTATTTTTTCTTATCTTTTTCTTATTGTTTTTGTCCTTTTTTTCTCTCTCTCCTTTGTTTTTTTCCTTCCTTTTTCTTGTCTTTTTACTTTTCTCACTTTTCTGCTCAGACTCCATACACTGATTTTCTAGACAGGTCTATGTGCTCAGTAGCCAAATAGCTGAATACTTTTAGAGTCAGGTTAATCCTCAATTTTCACTGAATCCGTTGTATAAAGGGAGAAAAACAGTACTGTTTACAGACTGCAGGTCACTTCTTTCTGCCTTCCTCTGATTGCTCAGATTTAACTCTAAAAAATAGGAAAAAAAGCATAATCCATCAGATGACCAGAAACCATGGCAGAGGGACAAGAAATATAAGAAATAAAGAAAACATTTCTCCTCTAATGGAACAATAACTCCTCTTTCCCCACAAAGAATACAAAGGAACTCATGGGAATGTCAGATAAAGAATTTAAATTATTCATAGAAACAAAGCTAACAGAGATGCAAGAGAATAGAGACAACAAATACCAGAAGATGCAGGAGAAAAGAGACACCGAGTTCTAAGAGGTGAGGAAGTTCTTGCACGATCTGAAAGAGGAGACACACATCATAAAAAAGAATCAAACGGAATTGTTAGAGATGAAGACTGTAATACAGGAAATCAACACGTCCCTTGAAAATATCAAAAGCAGATTAGATCATGCAAAAGATAAAATCTTCTATATCAAGATTGAACATCTGATCTAGAAAAATTCACTGAAAGACTGAGAAAATAACCCCCCAAAATGAGAACAACATACAAGTAATACTAGATACCATTAAACACCCAAACATCCGGATCATCGGTATCCCAGAAGATGAAGAGACTAATAAGGGAATTGATAATCTATTCCATGAAATCTTGGAAGAAAACTTTCCAAACCTAGAGAGGCACTCAAATATCCAGACCCAAGAAATACAAAGGACCCCACAAAGAATTGACCCAAGAAGATCTTCTCTAAGTCATATCATAGCTAAATTGACCAAAACCACAGGCAGGGACTAAAATTGGCAAGAGAGAAACATCAAGTTACTTTCAAAGGACAACCCATAAGGCTAAGGTTGGACCTCTCATCGGAAACAATGCAAGCAAGAAAAGAATGGAAAAATATAGTCAAAGTGCTAAGTGAAAAACAATTTCAACCAAGAATACTATACACAGCAAGATTGTCTTTCATATGGGAAAAAAAGACAAAAATATTCTCAGATAAACAAAACCTGAAAGAATTTACCAACACCAGACTAGCTCTCTAAGAAGTTCTAAAGGGAGTGCTATATCAGGAAAACTAAAGTCAGACACACAGAAATAAGAGTACAAGAAACAAGAAAGAGAATAGCCAGCCTAATGATAGGGACAGGTCTGGAGTCAAATGTTAATTCCCAGAGTTTAAAATGGAAAGATTAATTATGTGAGTCTGAAGTAGTGAAATAGAATTTTTTGACTTTAGACTAAAACATTACTGATTTTCTTCAATACTTTGATTTTCATATTTAAGGATTTTTGTCGAACTGCTGATAGGTTCATCTACCTACTATTTGAACTGAATCCTAACCTTTCTCCTGGCTTTAAGTTTTAAGCAAATTTCTTTTAACATTTTAAAATTTTGTTCTATTAAAACTAAACTTTTTTTCATTAAAAAGTACATTTCAAAAACCTATTTAATGACTGCAATAAGCTATGTAGCCCCAGTGAGGTGTTACTTTATAGTATGTTCACTTTACACCTAAAGTCAGATATGCGTTCATAAATATGTATATATCAGCTGTGCTTGCTATTGAAAGTCTTTAAATTAATTACGATCTTTAGTGAATCAACAAAATGTGAAAAAAAAAGCTATGGAAAACAACTATACATAGCAGAGACAGCATGGGAGAGTTGGCAAAGGGTGAGAGGTAAGGAATCAAGAAGAAAAAAAATAAGCAAAATATATAAGAAATAAGAAATACAAAATTATTTCTTGATGATAACATGTATGCTAATATCCTTGACTAAGCCAATATACAATGTATACTAGATGGAAAATCTCATTTTGTATATTATATTGATGTACAGTGAATGACTAAATAAACATAAATAAACAAAAAAAAAAAAGAGTGAATTTTAAGTACATGAATTACATTTCAATGAAAAAAGGAAGGGCAGATAAGGCAAAACTCCCTAATGCCAAACCAGATGTTAACTGTTGGGGATTTTCACACTGTCAAACTTCTGGGACTTTTCTACACACCAAACAGCAATTCTGATAGATAACACTAACACTTTAGACGAGTGCTTCATTATAGGACCAGCAGATGACATAATGGCTACATCGCTGGATTCCTATGTAGTCAACAACAGTTCGAGTCCCAGACCCGGTGGCTTAAACTTACTCCAGGCACGTGTGTGTGTGTGTGTGTGTGTGTGTGTGCCGAAGATCCCAAGAGGAGAATGGAAGAGAAGGGAATGCAGTGTGGCCATCCCCCCTGGGGGGTGATTTCTCACTTTCTCTCTGTCTCTCTGTCTGTCTCTGTCTTTCTGGCAAGCACACACACCCTATAGCAAAAACATTTCCAAAAAAGGAAAAAAAAAAAAAAAAAAAGAAGATTGCTTCATTAGAAATAGTCAATTTGTTGGGCGTGGTGGTGCCAGCCCTATGGCAAAAAAAATAAAAAAGGTCAGCTCGTCAAGAATATCACCAGAATTTTCCATTTTTTTACTTCCTTAGTTGACAGCAGTTCCTTAGCACAGTAAACTTTTTATATCATTTCAATACATACATAAGCTTTGGTGTTTCACCCTTAGAATTCTGTAACCTGTGGTTCTAGACTATTTAATTCAGCAAATGAGCGGAGTACATTTTTTGGACACTATGCTAATTCGTCTCAATTTCTGCAAGTATCTCCACTTGTTGGCATTTTCCACCAAATTGAGGCTTGAAATGAACTCATGAGTTTAGTATCCTTGAAATTTTCTCCCAGTTTTTAGTTACAGCCTATGGGAAGCCTCCTTCTTATAACAGGAGGTGAATTTTCATCTTACTGTTACCAAGTTGAGTTCAGCTGACCAGAATGCACAGTTAACTTTTTCTTCTACATTTGGAATCTTCAATCAAAAGAACTAAAAAGAAGAAAATTAGAGTTAAATACTGTTACTCAAAATTCACAAAACTTTATGAATTCAAAATAAATGTAAATAATTAAACATTCAAATGATGTTTTTGCTAAGTCTGTGGTACTTATAACTGTGAAGTTATTAAAAGTTAAAACTGCACTGAAATTTTGGGGTGCACCATACTTTTAACTTACATAAAATTTCAAATATAGTCACAGTAATTTATGAAAGAATAGTAGCTGAGAAATTCAGAAGACCATATCCTACACAACAACCAATGATAATTTCCTTTTCCAAACAAACAAAAGAATACTTGGGAAAGAAACAAGTGAAAGATTTAACCGGATAGAAAATCAAGTTCAAGTTAGTAAGAGCTTCATTAACGATGATTTAGTTGATGATTTTAAATCTAAAAGTTTAAGACCTTTATAATGTTAAAAGAAGATGAACTGGGACCAGCAGATGATATAATTATTACATTACTGAACTCCCACGTAACTGACCATGGTTCCAGTCCTGGACCCAAAGACTTAGAAAACTCATGCTGGGTATGTATGCGTGCATGCCCAAAATACCAAAAGAATGGAGGAGGAAGGATTGTGGCATGTAGATTCCCCCTGGGGGGAAGGTGATTTCTCATTTTTCCTCTCATTGTCTGTCTCTTTCTCTTGTGAGTGCCTGCACCCTAAGGCAAAAACCTCTACAAAACAAAAAGTTTAGAAATTCTTTTAGGGGGCCAGCAAATGGCATGATGTTTATTAAGGCGCTGGATTCTCATACACGGACCACATTTCAAGTCCCAGACCCAGTGGCTTGAAAATTGCAACAAATAGATAGATAGATAGATAGATAGGTGGATAAATGTTTTTTAAAAAGAAAGTCTTTTAGGTTTCCTATAACACACATCTATTCGGTGGATACAAACTGATACATTTTCATTTTTTTAAAGAGGTTTTTGCCTTAGGGCATACCTGCTCACCTGAGAGAGAGAGACAGTGAGGGAGAAAGTGAGTAATCCCTCCTCGGCAGGATAGCCATGCCACAACCCCTTCTCCATTCTCTTCCTGTGATCTTGGGCATGTATGCACACACACCGGATGTGATTTTTAAGCCACCAGGTCTGGGACATGAACCACAGTCAACCATGTGGGAGTCCAGCAACATAACCACCATGCCATCTACTGGCTCCAGATACATTTTTAAGTGTTATAAATAGATATGAACTAGCCAAAGGGAAAAAAAATTATCATTATCATTATTTTCCAATTTGCTATAGGGCACATGTGCTCACTATAGAGAGAAAGAGAGAGAGAGGGAAGGAAGTGAGAAAGCAAGCCACCAGGTCCATGACCAAATTACGGTTGGTCATGTGAGAATCTAGCATCACACCACCTGCCAGCCTCAAAATAAATGTTTTTAAGAACTAGCTCTAGGTCTAGTGTCACTGAAGTATGTTCTGACATGACATGGCTGAAGCAACCATCCAATATCAAGTATTTCCAAAAAGGAAATAACAGAAATGGGACCTTTGAAGAATAGCTAAAACAATCAAGAGCATGGCCCAAGTACAACCCAAAAGACAAGACTACTCCTGTCTAGAATGGCAAAAGCAAAATGGAACAAGGTTTATCCTAAAGCATGAGGGCATTGAACAGGCTTATCAGGGAATGGTTATCAAATTCCAGAAAACTATTGCATTGTTGGAAAAGTTAAAATGCATTTTTGCATAGAAAAACATAGACAAAATATGTCATGAGTTTTCTGACAACACAATAGAATTAAAAAGTACAACCCTTGAAGTTTGCAAGAGATTGCTTTAAGACCAAAAAAGAAAGTATTATATTATTTTTTATAATGGGCAGATAGCTATGAACTTGTTAAGAATATATAACTAAAAATACATTTATTATAGATTCAATAAGGGTTTGAATAAATGGATGGATGACCATTGGTCATAACCAACAAAGAAAAGACTAGAAATATAAATCTTGAGAATCTATAGTAAATATTTAAAGTAACCATAGAAAATTATTTTAGCTATTTAAAAACTATAGGATAATGACAATAAAACATCAAAGAGCCAATGAGGAAAATAAGGTGTCCAGAGGTTTAACACTGAGGCTACATTCAATTTAGTTCTGAATCACTCCCTCACTATGTCTAACCAGTGCTTGCTCATAGTAAATTCTTATTTATTTAATAAATTATGATATTGCTAAGCAATCTATAAAAAGGACAGGAAATCAGTATGTGTAGCTTAGAATCCCACATCTCTTATTTCTTAAAAATACAGTTTGAGCATCCCTACTCTAAAATATTTCAAAATCTAAAACTCTTGAGCATCAACATGACGCCACAGCAGAAAATTCCACATCTGATCTCATGTGATAAGTCAAAATGCTAAAATAATTCTCAACATATACTGAATTCTTTACAGATTATACAACTAAAGAGAAATTGGAAATCTCAGTATGTTGAATAAAAAATTATAAACACAACTGAAAAGTTGGCAAAGATGAGTGATAAGCCCAAAATCTGAGTTATCCTTTGACATTTCCCTCTTGCCACCTGCAGATACATACACAATTGCAATTTTTTTTTTTTTTTTTTTGGAGAGGTTTTTGCTATAGGGCGCGTGCGCTCGCCAGACAGACAGAGAGAGACAGAGAGATAGAAAGCGAGAAATCACCCCCCAGGGGGGATGGCCACGCCGCAATCCCTTCTCCTCCACTCTCCTCTCGGGATCTTAGGCACGCACGCACACGCGCCCAGCGTGAGTTTAAGCCACCGGGTCCGGGACTCGAACCACGGTTGACTACGTGGGAGTCCAGCGACATAGCCATTACGCTAACTGCCAGTCCCACAATTGCAATTTTTTTAAAATAATTTAATTTTATTATTATTATTATTCATTTTGACTAGAAAGAGAGAGAAAGCAAGCTGCCAGATCCGGGACTTGAATTGCAGTTGGCAATGTAGGAGTTTAAGGTTGCAATTACCATGCCACTTGCTGGTCCTCAGTTGGAAAATTTTTTAAAATTAAAAAACCCATCTGTTTCAGAATGGGGCCAAGAAGCTGTTGAGACTAAACTCACACAGAGGGAGGCTGACAGAAAGTGCCCCTAGCACACTCCAGCTTTGCCATCATCTTTTTGGAAAAACAGCCTCAGAACCAAGTCTGTCTGTGACCTTCCCCATGTCCCTTCTCAATCATCTTTGATCCCTTTTTCCTCCCAAAATACAAGAAAGGACTTCACTCCAATGTTCCAATATTGGCCTATGAACTGAGCCCACCAAAGAAGAGAACAGTTGCCTTCAGCCCTCTCCCTAATATTTCATTAACTAACCTCATATTGTAGGAAAGAGAACTGAAGAATGTCAATACACCTGGACAAGTTTGTCTCAGGTATTGTCCTTCTCCTGACCCTATTCAGCTCACAAGAAGAACTATTTACTTGCCATTGTCAGAATTGAACTCATTCTTTCCCCCTCCCCATTGGTGACTTCTGCCTTTAAACTCTAAAATCTGGTAGACCTGGGTACACAGTATTCAGGGCAACTTGGATGCTATGTGTGAGCAAATCATCCTTTAATCATCCTTTTCTTTTAAAGAGAGAGATTTTTGTTATAAGGCACATATGCTCGCTGGACAGAGACAGAAAGTGAGAAATCACCACCACCACCACCACCACACCCCCCCCCCCCCCCCCGGGAGGGGGATAGCCATGCCACAGTCCCTTTTCCTTAAGTCTCCTCAGGATTTTGGGCACATACACACACACACCTGGCAGGAGTTTCAAGCCTCCCGGTCTGGGGCTCAAACCACGGCCGGACATGTGGGAGTCCAGAGATATAACCATTATGTCATCTGCTGGTCCCCACCTAATCATCTTTATTGTAGCCAAATAAAGCATTCACTTTGTCTCAGTTTTCCATTATAAGTTGAAAAAATCACCACCCAATCCTGTCTGTTTAGGATTTTTGTTTTTGTTTGTTTGTTTGCCAGAGAAAGTGGGACAAAGCTTCAATGCCCTCTACTCATGCACCACCCTCCCAGTATCTCAGAGAGGTTTCCCAGACTGGAACATTTCTGCACTCTGTCCTTTAGGGGTTTTTAGTAAAAATGTCATTAGCAGGCATGATTGATTAAATACTAGTCAATGGTGATCAAACTCAACCTCCAGAAGGCACATGCACTCATCAGAGAGACATAGAAAGACAGAGAGAAAGGGAGTCAGCAGTCCACTCATGGGCAGTGGTGATAACACAATCCCTTCTCCTTCTGTATTCTGTTGGGATTTTGAACACTCAAAATGCACATGGAGTATTTTTTAAGCCAGTAAGACCAAGACTCAAACAAGAAACATGGGACTCAGCTCCCTTAACCACTAGGCCAGAGAGTCAGCCCAAAACCTGTTTATACTACATCCTAAATATTTCTGAATGTCTAATTCTCTCCATCTCCACTGCCAGCATGTCATGTCAACAAGCAATTATAGTCTTCCAACTAATGTATATTCAGCACCTTTTCTATGTTGAGATAGTTTTAAGATACAAAACAAATTCTTCCTCTCTCCAGACTCAAATCTATTGAAAACTCCCATTCATTGTCCTTAACTTGGCTTCCAAAGTCTTGCACATACCACTGTGAATCATTTTTTATTAACATTTCTGACACCAAATGTGTGGGGATTTTCCACACCATGCAATTCTCTAACTCTGGATCCCAAATGAGTGTCCTACAATTCAATTCATCCCTGACACTACCCAGTTAGCATCAGATTCAATGAATTTAATGTCTCAGTTCTCTCTCCAGATAATGGTGCAAGTCCCGGGTTGGCACTGGTACTTCTACCTGGTGAGCTATAAATTCCAAAGTTCTCACAACTGCCTCCTCAAGCTCAATAATTTTCTTGAATAATTCACATAACTCAGAAAGGTAATTTGATAAGCTTTCTAGTTTACCACAAAAGATTCAACTCAGGAACAGGCAAATGCAAGCAATGCAGGAGGTAAAATGGGGAGACAGGAGAGCTAGGCTGAGCATCAATGTTCTCTATTAATATGCCTCCTTCCCAGTACCTCAGTGAGTTCACCAGTCCAGAAGCTCTCTGAACTCTTTTAGAGGGTTTTAGTAAAGTTGCCTTTAATAGGCATGATTGATTAAATCACTGGCCTATGGTAATTAAATTCAAACTCTAGACCGTCTCCCCTCCCTGGTAGTAGAAAGTTCTATAATCCTAGCTAGGTCTTTTCTGGTGACTCACCAACCCCTAACCTGAAGCATTGTAGAGGCCTCCAGATACCAATCATCTCATTAGTATATAGAAGACACTCATCACTCTTGAAAGTCCAAGGGTTTTAGGAGCTTAGTTACAAGAAATGGGGATCACTGCTGTGAAGACCCAGCCAGTGTACCTATCCTTCCAGATCACAAAAGCTAGAAAAGGAAGGGGGAATTGCTCTCTTTCCTCTTATTTTCTGTCTTTTCTAACTTTAAAAACAAAAACAAAACAAAAGTTTTTTTCCCCCTGTGCCTTTCTCTTGCTAATTTTTTTCTCCTTCCCACCACATAGGACAGGGTATTCATAGGCATCTCCATCTCATCCTTGTGCTTCCCTTTTTTCATTTTTTTTTTTCTGGGGGGGAGGTGGATTCTCCTTTTTCTGTTGTTTTGCTTTGTTCTTTCTTTTTAAATTTGTTTTGTCTTCCTACTTCTGTTTTCTAACCTCTTTTTCTTTTATCTTACCTTCTCATTTTGCTGCTCGACCTTTCACCCACTGCCTAGACCTGCCTAGGTGCATAGTAGCAAAACATCTGAATATGGTGAGGCTCAGAGAAATCTTCACCCTCCCCACTGAACCTGCAAAAAAAAAAAAAAAAAAAAAAAAAAAAAAAAAAAAGAGAGAGAGAAATTCCTCTGCATAAATCTGATCTCAAAACTATTCCTGTGTTTACCAGAATTACTTCACAGTTAAGAGAAAGGCATGTGTTCACAGTTACAGAAACCTTCTTCAACAAATTACCAAATGACTAAATATCAGAGAAAAGCCTCAAGTATGACAGAACCAAGTAATATGTCTCCAACAAGGTAACACAGTAACTTGTCTCCAAGTGTGGAAAAATTAAAGGATATTACTGAAATGTCAGAAAAAAATTTAGACTATTTATGTGACAAAAATGTATGAGATGCAAGAGAAAAGAGACATTGAATCTGGGAGATAAGGAAGACCTTCCATGATATAAAAGAAGAATTAGACACAATAAAAAAAGAATCAAATCAAACTAGAGATGAAGGCTGTAATACAGGAAATCAAAACCTCCCTTAAAAGTATTGAAAGCACGGGACCAGCAGTTAGCGTAATGGCTATGTCACTGGACTCCCACTTAGTCGACCGCGGTTCGCGTCCCAGACCTGGTGGCTTAAAACTCATGCCGGGTACGTGTGCGCGCGTGCCCAAGATCCCGAAAGGAGAATGGAGAAGAAGGGATTGTGGCGTGGCCATCCCCCCTGGGGGGTGATTTCTTGCTTTCTGTCTCTCTTTCTCTCTCAGTGTGGTGAGCGCATGTGCCCTATAGTAAAAACCTCTCAAAAAAAAAAAAAAAAAAAAAAAAAGGAAAAAAGAAAAAAAAAAGTATTGAAAGCAGATTAGATCATACAGAAGACCGAATCTCGAGGTACAAGACAAAACCTCTACCTCCACATCTCAGAGGTAGAAGACAAAACCTCTGACCTAGAAAAGAAACACCAAAAAGACTGAAAAGATAGCCAAAAACAATGAAGACAATATATGAGAAATACTAGATACCATTAAATGGCCAAACATCCAAATAATTGATATCCCAAAAGATGAAGAAACTAATAAGAGTATTGATAATCTATTCCATGAAATCCTGGAAGAAAACTTTCCAAGCCTAGAGAAACGCAAACATTCAAACTGAAGAAATAGAAAGAATCCCAAATAGAATCAACCCAAGATCCTCTCCATGGAACATCCTAGTGAGATTGGCCAAAACCACAAACGAAGACAAGATACTAAAATAACAAGAGAGAAACATCAAGTTACTTACAAAGGTTATCCCCTCAGGCTAACACTAGACCTCTCATTGAAAATATTGCAAGCAAGGTAAGAATGGGGAAATATATTCAAAGTGTTAATGAAAAACAATTTCAACCAAGATTACTATACCTGGCAAGATTATCCTACATATGGGAAGAAAATATAAAAATATTCTCAGATAAACAAAACCTGAAAGAATTTACAACTCCAGAGCAGCTCTTCAAAAAATTCTGAAGGGAGTGCTATGCCAAGAAAACTAAAGACAGACAGAAGTTAGAGAACAAAAGAACACCAAGAATATAGCCAACTTAATGATAGGGACAAGTCCAGAAATATCAATAATAACATTGAATGTTAATGGTTTAAATCCTCCAATCAAGAGACTCAGATTGGCTGAATGAATTAAAAAAAAAAGGAAGCCTCCATCTGCTGCCTACAAGAAACACATCTTATAGGTAAAGACATACAAAGACTAAAAGTGAAGGACTGGAAAAAGATATTCCATGCAAATGTAAATCAATAAAGAGTGGGAGTCCCAATACTGATTTCAGACAAAATAGACTTTAAGATAAAAACTGTAAGAAGAGACAAAAAAGGACATTATACAATAGGAAAAGGGATAATTAATCAAGAAGATAAAACACTTAAAAATATCTATGCACCCAATTCAGGAGCACCCAAATACATGAAGGAAAAACTTCTAGATCTAAAAGGAGAGATAGAGCAACACACTAATTGTTAGGGATCTTAACACCCTATTATCTCCTTTAAACAGATCAACGAGGCAAAAAATAGCAAAGAGATTCATGACCTAAATGAGACCATAAATCAGATGGACTTGACAGACATGTATAGAACTTTACTCATCCCATGGTACTTCTTGAAGATTGACCACATACATGATAAGGCACAAAACTAGTATTTACATAATGAAAGGCATAGAAACTATACCTAGCATCTTCTCCAACCATGATGGAATTATACTTGATATCAGTCTCAGGGAAAAATCCTTGAAAATACACAAAAGATATGGAAATGATATAACCTACTACTGAATGACTACACGATTACCAAAGAGATTAAGACTAAAATTGAAAGATTCATGAAAACAAATGATAATGAATGCACAAGTTTCCATAATGTATGGGACACCACAAAAGCAATCACAAAAGGGAAGTTCATAGCCATTAGCGCGCATAAGAAAAAGATGGAAAGGTGGCAAATGGACAACTTAACGCCATGACTCATGGAATTAGAAAAACAACAACAACAAAAAAAATGCCAGAAGAAAAGAAATAATAAAGATTCAAGCAGAAATAAATGAAATAGAAAATAAATCAACTAGAGGCCGGCAGGTGGTATGGTGGTTAAAGGTGCTGGACTCCCACATGGCCGACTGCGGTTTGAATCCTGGTCCTGGTGGCTTGCTATCTCACTTTCCCTCTTTCTTTCTCTCTCATTCTGTCCCTCTCTGGTTAAATTAAAACAAATAAATAAAGTAAAAGAGAAAAATTATTTGAAAAAAATAAAATTATACAGAAAATAAATGAAAGCAAAAACTGGCTCTTTGAAAAGATAAACAAGATTGACAAACCATTTCCTAGACTAATTAAGAAGAAAGAAAGAAAGGAACCAGATAAATCAAATTTGCAACAAAACAGATAATATTACAATAGACATAATAGAAATACAAAATATCATTAGAGGATACTATGAGCGACTATATGCCAACAACAAGAAAACCTGGAGGAGGTGGACAAATTCCTGGACAAGATTGAATCAGGAGGACATAGAAAGCCTGAATAGACCCATAACAAGTGATGAGATTGAATCAGTTATAAATAACCTCCCAACAAGGAAAAGCCCAGGTCCTAATGGCTTCACTTCTGAATTCTACAAAAAATTTTAAAAAGAGGTAACCCCCATTCTACTCCAATTCTTTCTAAATATCTAAAAGGAAGGAACCCTCCCAAATGCATTTTATAAAGCCTCAATCACCCTCATCCCCAAAACTGGTAAGTATATGACAAGAAAAGAAAACTACACAGACCAGTATCTCTGATGAATATAGAAGCAAAAATTGTCAACAAGATAACTAGCAAGTCAGGACCAGCAGTTGGCGTAATAGCTATGTGGCTGGACTACCATGTAGTCCACCATGGTTCGAGTCCCAAACCTGGTGGCTTAAACTCATGCTGGGCACATGTGCGTGCATGCCCAAAATCCCGAGAGGAGAATGGAGGAGAAGGGATTGCAGCATGGCCATCCCCCTGGGCGGGGGTAGGGGGGGTAGGGGGGGTGATTTCTCGCTTTCTGTCTCTCTGTCTTTCTGGCGAGAGCATGTGCTCTATAGCAAAAATCTCTTAAAAAAAAAAAAAAAAGATACTAACAAGTCATATCCAACAACATATAAAACAACATATTTATTGCGACCAGGTAGGCTTTATTCCAGGTATGCAAGGGTAGTTCAACCTATTCAAAACTATAAACATAATACACCATATTAACAGAAAGAAAGATAAAAAGCATATGATCATTTCAATTGATGCAGAAAAACCATCTGACAAAATACAACATCACTTCATGATTAAGACTCAGCAAAACTGGCATAGAAGGATCATTTCTCAGAATAATAAAAGCCATCTATGAAAAACCTATAGCTAACATTATATTGAATGGGGAAAAGCTGGCAACTTTTCTACTAAAAACTGGTACAGACAAGGCTGTCCACTGTCTCCACTCCCTTTCAATATAGTGCTGGAAGTCCTAGTCAATGCAATCAGACGAGAATAAAATAAAAGGCATTCTAATAGGGAAAAAAGAGTTGAAATTCTGTTTGCAGATGGCATGATAGTACACATAGAAAACACAAAGATAGCCATGAAAATACTTCTCGAAGTAATATATGAATACAGTAAAGTGGCAGGATACAACATCAACTTACAAAAATCTATAGCATTTCTATATACAAACAACAAGCAGACAGAGGCAGAACTAAAGAAAGTAATCCCATTTATGAGAGCCACAAACAGTATAAGACAACTAGGAATAAATCTAGGCAAGGAAGTAAAAGATTTCTATAAAGTAAATAAAAAGTCTTTAAAAATAAATTGAAAATGACACAAAAAAGTGGAAGGACATCCCAAGTTCCTGGATTGAGATAATTAATGTAATCAAAATTGCGATTCTAACCAAATTAATCTACATATTTAATACAATCCCTATAAAATTACAAGAGACATTCTTCACAGATCTAGACAATCATACAATTTGTCTGGAATCATAAAAGACCTTGTGTTACCAAAGCAATCCTACATCAGAAGAGTGGAGTAGGCAGCATCTTACTCCCTGACCCAAAAATTTATTACAAAGCTGTGATAATCAAAACAGCATGATATTGGCACAAAAACAAACATGTGGATCAATAGAACAGAATAGAGACCCAGAAATAAACCCCAAAACATACAGCCAACTGATCTTTGACAAAGGGTACCAGTCAATCCAGTGGGAAAACGCAAACCTCTGTAGCAAATGGTGCTGAGAAAACTGGGTATCCATCTGCAGAAAGATGAATCTGAACCCCTATCTCTCACCATTAACAAAAATCAACTCAAAGTGGAGCAAAGATATAAACCTAAGACCCCAAATTATAAAACTACTGATGGAAAACACTGGGAAAACCCTGGGAGACAGTGGAGTAGGCAAAGACTTAAGTAAGATCCCCCAAAGCACAGGCAATAATCCCCAAAACAAACAAATGTGATTACATCAGATTAAGAAGTTCCTGCACAGTGAAGGACACAGTAATTAGTGTGAATCAACAACCCTCGAAATGGGAGAATATTTTTGTAAACTATGCCCACATAAGGGACTGATAACCACAATACACAGGGAACTCAAGTGGCTTACCCAGAAAAAAAAAAAAAAATGATTAACCCAATTAAAAGAAGGGAAAATGAGCTGAATAAACAACTCTCTAAGGAAGAGGAGCAACCAGAAAGCATATTGAAAAATGCTCAATATCCCTCATAATAAGGAAGATGCAGATTAAAACCACAATAAGATACCACCAAACCCCAGTTAGAATGATGAAGATTAAAAATATAAAAAATCGTAAGTGCTAGCAGGGATATGGTGAAAAGGCAACTCTCCTACACTGCTGGTGGGAATGTAAATTGGCCCAATCACTGAGAACAATATGGAGGTTCCTCAAAGACCTACAAATAGAACTACCATATGATCTGGGTGTCTACCCAAAGAACAGAAGAATGTTCAGTCAGAAAACTGCTTACACATCTATGTTTATTGCAGCATTATTCATGATTGCTAAGATATGGAATGAACCCAAATATCCACAAACAGATGAATGGATTGAAAAAGTGTGGTATATATAGTCCATGGAATACTATCCAGCCATAAAAAACAAGAGGAAGAAATGATCTTGTTAGATGGGGAAGTCCAAGGAAGTAATGTCATATGCAAAAAAAACAGATAAAGGGGTCCACAGATTATAAGAGCGGTCCTACCTGATACTGAACACCTGGCTTTCTTCCTTATGTATCTTTGGTGGGGAGCCTATACCCAATTTCCTGGAGTCTGTACTCAATTTCCTGGAAGTTTGTACCCAATTTCCTGGTTGCAAATATTTGCTAACCTTGCAATCTGCCTTCCTATACTTATGCTATAATTAGTAAATTAATTACATATGCTTCAAACTTCACAATGCAACGTTATCATTTTTCCCTTAAACAGACATATGCATTTTATTTATTTAATTAATTAATTGATTTACTTACTTACTTATTTATTTGCCATAGGGGAGGTATGTTCACCTGAGAGGGAAAGAAGAAACAGTGAGAGAGAAAGAAAGAAATCAATCCCCAGGGTGAATGGTCACGCTACAACCCCTTCTCCATTCACCTTCTGGGATTCTGGGCATGCACACACACACACACACACACACATGTCAAGCATGATTTTCAAGCTACCAGGTCCAGGACTCAAACCACAGATTGGCCATATGGGAGTCCAGTGCCTAAACTCCTACACCATCTGCTGGCTCCCATATGTATTTTAAAGAACTGGGAGAAATAAAAATAGCCAAATATTTACCATTTCTGGTGCTCTTTGTTCTTCCAAAGGATCCAAGTTTCCATCTGGTGTTTTTTATTTTTTTTTTATAGGGCGTGTGCGCTCACCAGAAAGACAGAGAGAGACAGAGAAACAGAAAGCGAGAAATCACCCCCCCCCCCAGGGGGGATGGCCATGCCGCAATCCCTTCTCCTCCATTCTCCTCTCAGGATCTTGGGCACGCACGCACACGCACCCGGCGTGAGTTTAAGCCACTGGGCCCAGGAATCGAACCACGGTCGACTACATGGGAGTCCAGCGACATAGCCATTACGCTAACTTCTGGTCCCAAGTGTCATTTTCTTTCAGTCTGAGGAACTCCCTTTAAGTCTAACTGTGACAGAACAGAGAGTGGAGGTGTTGCTGTGTAGTGCTAGAGCCCATATGGAAAGGCTCTGGTTCTTGTCCCAGGTCTACCCAGGAGGGCCCTTACATGCATTCTTGAGCAAAGTTAATCCTGAGGGGCAATGGGGATTGGGGCCTAAAGATCTTGTTGGGATGTGCCTCTCTCTTTCACTCAGGAATGAATTAATTAATTGAGGAAAAAAGAACTCCCGTTAGCATTTCTTGTAGTTGGCTGGCAACAAAATTTCATTTTCATTTATCTAGTATTATTCTCTCTTTCCACATATTGACTCCTCTTCAGTTTTTGCCTGCTTATGGTCACTCTCCAGTGCCTTCAGAGAGCTGTGGTGTTTGTATTTTGTCCAGAATTTATAATGATATTCTGCAGGAGGATTAGTCCAATACAAGTTGCTCCACCATTATTAGAAGCAGCTTATATCTTAAGATGCCAGAAAAGTTCTAAGTATTCAAAGATTATTCCTGGATATATGACCGAAGGTGAAAGATGGAGCCCAATATTTTGAAATGACGTATTTGTAGTTGTCACTATTTTTCCTTAATTGACTCATGAGCCTATTAGGTTAGAATTCAGCAATCTAAATCATTTCTGCATTTTCTCTGTTTTTCACATATATAATATACACATTTTACTTCCTCCTATGCAAACTGATAATGTTCATTTACCTAAAGATATAATCGTGTACCTAGTTGTTTCTTCTAATAAGTTAAAGAGTTTGGGGTTTTGTTTGTTTAATACTAAACAACAAAAGCCAATTCTAGGGCCAGCCCCATAGCACAGTGGTTAGATGCTGTGCAGAGGAAGCCATATGCCACATAACTGACAAGGGTTCGAGTACCAGCCCCACTGACTTGAAAAACATGCTAGGCACTTGCACTTGTATCCAGGATACTGGTAGGAGGGAGAACTGGAGAAAAAGGGAATGTGGCATGGCCAGGCCCCACTGATAGGTGGGGATGCCTTCTCTCTCTCTCTTTCTCTCACACATACACCCTCTAGCATTAAAACAAAATTCTAGTTAGCTTTAGAAGAAAAGAAACACATTGCAAAATCAAATAAATCACAGAAATCAAAGGAAGCCTAGAGAATAAAGCTTTGGAAGAAACCAAAGAAAGCAAGGCAAGGGGAACATTCTAAGCCATATACTAAGATTCCATATACCTTGGAACTGTGGATATTCACCCTCACACCCCACCCTTTGTACTGCTGGACTCTACTTCACAACTGCTTCATCTCGTCCTATCTCATCTCATATCATCTCATATCATCATTACCTAAATTCAGTGTCCTGGCCAGACTATATGATTGGCTCACAGTCTGCCAGGGGTACACAGGTGTAACCTACCTCATCATACATAGCATCTCCTCAAAATAAGAAGGGTATGTAGCTGTAAGTCATTTCTACTGTTATTATTATTAATTATTTGAGAAATAGGGTCTGCCATGTGTTAAACCAAATTAATCTCTGTGCTCATGTATTTGAGTTTTTATGTAGGTACAGCTATTTCATTTAGCATGCAAATAAATTGAAAATCTAACTTAGGAGTCTAACTCTGTAACAAATAGCTCAATCACTGGCAGTCATGTTTCAGTCAATCACTGTTCAAACTGTGTTCAAATAGACAAATGCCCAAAAAGTAATGAATCCAGATGTTTCTCTACCTCACTTCCATTTTCTATATGTCACTTTTCTTTTGCTGTCCATAAGTGCTATGTGATTATGTTGAAGTCCTGGAGTTCCTCAAACTGTTAGGGCAGCTGCTTGATTTGCAAATTGTTCTTTGCTCAATTAAACTGTGCTAAATTGTATCTTTTAAACTTTTATTTCTTTTTAAATTATTAACTTATTTGTTATTACTATTTTTCTAATTTGACCAGGAAGAGAGAGCAGGAAAGTGAGAAAGCAAGTCACCAGGTTCAGGACTCAAGTCGTGATCAGCCCTGTGGGAATCCAGTGCCTTAACCACCATGTCACCTGCTAGCCACCTAGTTTTTCTTTTAACAAGTTACCCACACCAGCCAGGAAGCCTCAATCCTCCTGCTTCCACCTCCAATCAGTTGAGGCCTTTGGTATGCCCCACCACGCCCAACTCTAACATGTTATTATTAATTATAAAAGCGAAAGTATAACATATTGACAAATGTACAACTATCAGGCTAAAAGCATGCAATATAAGGATTTTGAAAAAATTACATGTCATTCCTGCTACCTTCTTGATTCAATGTTTCTAATTATTTTGGAGTTAAAAGTTATTTCCCATTTAAAATATGATACACAAAACTCTCATTTATTAAACAAATAAGGTAAGGAAGAATTACTTCAATTGGAAGTAGTTGAACGCAGTTTGAGTCCCGAACCAGTGGTTTGAAACTCACACCAGGCACATGTGCATGCATGCCCAAGATCCCAAAAAGAGAATGGAGGAGAAGGGATGGCAGCGTGGTCCCCTGGGAAGGGATTTCTTGCTTTCTGTCTCTGTCTTTCTGGTGAGTGCATGAACCCTATAGCAAAATCTCTTTCTCTAAAAAAAAAAAAGGACAGAAAGAAAGAAATGTATTGTTCTCTACATGAAGAATATCTCTCTTATTTATACATTGGGTCATTGGAAAAGTCATGATGCATTTTTCCATAGAAAAATAGGCCATGACTTTTCCAACAAACCAATATAAATATACGCACACTTTGTATATATACACACACTATATATGTATAATATATAGTACATATATTACATACTACTATAAATAACATACACTATGTAGTATATAGAAATGTATACTACTATACATACACACACACACACACACACACACAAACACACGTGTATTGTATACATTATAGACAATATAAAGTGAGAACTGCCTTAATATTCAGTGGGTGGTTGTTTCTATTGCTTAGGATAATAACTAAAAAAAAAAAAAAAAAAAAAAAACTATAGGGCTGACCCCATAGTGAAGCAGTTAAGCCCTATGCATAGGAAACCTGATCCCACATGGCCAAACGCAGCTCCAATCCTGTCTCCAGTGGCTTGAAAAACACATTGGGTAAATTTTGTCCATGCCCCAAATCCTGATAAGATGGACAAATAGAGGAAAAAGGATTGTGTTATGACTATGCCCCACTGTGAGGGTGCTTTCTCTCTCTCTCTGACTGGCCAGTGCATGTGCCCTCTAGCAACTGAAGAAAGAAAAAAGAACTATGAATCCTAGATTGACCACTGCATTTTTTTTAGATTTAATTTTATTACTTTTTTTTTTTTTTCTTTTTTTGGAGAGGTTTTTGCTATAGGGCGCGTGCGCTCGCCAGACAGACAGAGAGAGACAGAGAGATAGAAAGCAGGAAATCACCCCCCAGGGGGGATGGCCACACCGCAATCCCTTCTCCTCCATTATTCTCTCGGGATCTTGGGCACGCACGCACACGCACCCGGCGTGAGTTTAAGCCGCCGGGTCCGGGACTCGAACCGCGGTCGACTACGTGGGAGTCCAGCGACATAGCCATTACGCTAACTGCTGGTCCCTAATTTTATTACTTTTTAACAATTATTTTACTTAACTTTTTGTTTATTTATTTATTTATTTTAATTTGACCAGAAAGGGACAGAGCGAGAGAGGGAAAGTGAGAAAGCTGCCAGGTCCGGGACTCAAACTGCAGTCAGCATGTGGGAGTCCAGCACCCTTAACCACCATGCCACCTGCTGGGCCCATATTTTTTTTAGTTTGCTATAGAGTATATGCACTCATCAGAGACAGAGAGAGAGAGAGAAAGTGAGAATGCAAGCTGCCAAGTCTGGGACTTGAACCATGATTGGCCATGTGGGAGCCCAGTGCCCTAACCCATGCCACCAGCTGGCCCTGACTGCTGCATTTTTACTCTTCATCTACTTATACATTACAATGAGAAACACAATTCATAATATGACATCAAGAGTTTACTTTCTTTCTATAGTCACAGTTAAGTAATCTTATCTTTTCAATGAGACACAGTAGTACAGGAGACAGGAGAAACCTGAGTATTTTTCCTACTTTTGTACAACACTTACCATCACATCTCTGAAACCAGATGTGTGGCAGTTTCTCCCCACACACCAACTAATTTCCTAGCAAATACCAAGTGTGTGTCCTATAATTTAATTAAATTCTAACAATGTCTACCTGGCAATAGCATCACATACCACAGGTTAAGGGCTCAGTCTAGAAACTATCCCCCACACTTCTGATGCCAATCACAAGCCACAGGCTGTGACTATACTTAAACTAACCTTCTGTGAATCCAGGGTTCCACAACACCCTTCTAGAGTGGCTCACAGAACCCAGAGAAATAATTTTCTAATGTTTCCACATTTATTATAGAGGTTATTACAAAGGATACAGAAGAATAGCCAGATGTAAGAGATGCCTAGTGCAAAGCAGGTGTGAAGAAGTGTGGAGCTTCAATGCCTCACGCCACTCTCCATGCACCCTCCAAGTGTTCAGCTATCCAGATGCTCTCTGAATCCTGTTCTTCTGGGTTTTTAATGGAGGGATTATTATGTAAGCAGGATTGATTACATCATTGGCCATGGGCAATCAGTTCAATCTTCCTCTCCTCCCTGGAGGTTGTGGGTTTGGGTTAAAAGCTCCATCCCTGGGGCCAACATTTGGCGTGGTAGTTAAGGCACTGGACTTCCACATGGCCAAATGCAGTTCAAGTCCTGGACCCAGTGATTTGAAAATCATTCCAGAAACTTGTGCATGACTGTCCCGAATTCCAGAAAGAGAAGGGATTGTGATGTGGCCATTCCTCCTTGGGGGTGATTTCTCAATTTCTCTCTCTTTATCTCTGTCTCTCTGTCTCTCTCTGTCTGTCTGTCTGTCTGTCTCTCTCTCTCTCTCTCTCTCTCTCTCTCTGTCAAGTACAAATACCCTATAGTAAAAATCTAAAAAAAAACTTTAAATTTCCATGCCTTGGGGCCAGCAGGTGGCATGGTGGTTAAAAAGCTGGTTTCCCACAGGGCTGACCACAGTTCCAGTCCCAGACCCAGTGGCTTGAAACTCACAGCACGCATGTGTATGTCTGTGCTGAAGTCCTAAGAGGAGAGTGGAGAAGGGACTGTGTTGTAGCCATTCCCCCTGGGGAAGAAGGGGAGGGTGATTTCTCACTTTCTCTCTCTCTGTCTATATGGCTAAAACCTAAAAATAAGTAAGTTCCATTCCTTTAATCACATGTTGGTTCCCCAGCAACCAGTACCCCTTCCCATCAAGAGATCACCCAGGAGCCCCTAGCCACCTGTCATCTCATTAGCATACAAAAAGACACATCAATTTTTTAAAAATAATTATTTATTCAATTTTATTATTATTTTTTAAATTGACTGGAGAGAGACAGAAACAAAGAGAGGGAAAGTAAGAAAGCAAACCACCAGGTCTGGGACTTGAAACATTTGGCTGACCATATGGGAGTCCAGCACTGCAACCACACCACCGGCTGGCCCCCACTTACCACTTTTTCCCCAAAGATTTTAGGAGCTGATTGGCAGAGACAAGATATTCCTTATTATGCCACAATATTACACATATGTTAAATATCCACCAATTAATGACTTTCTTAGAGTCAACTTGTGACAATAATACAATTGTATTTTCACAGCCAGAAAAGACTATGTTCTTTTCAAGTCTTCAGTGTAGGTAGTTTTAAAATTCAGTTTCAGGACCAGCAGTTAGCGTAATGGCTATGTTGCTGAACTCCCATAGTCCCGGACCTGGTGGCTTAAACTCACGCTGGGCGCGTGTATGCGTGCCCAAGATCCCGAGAGGAGAATGGAGGAGGAGGGACTGAGGCATGACCATCCCCCCTGGGGATGTTTCCTCTTTCTCTCTGTCTCTTTCTGTCCCTCTGGCACATGCGCCCTATAGCGAAAACCTTTAAAAAAAATTCAGTTTTAAACATTCTTAACGTAACTTCAAATAATGGTAATCAAAATGCTTTTTAAAAATTCCTTGGCAATGAGCTCTAGTCAGTATGTAACTAATTCATTTTAGATGCATATTTCAAATTTTTATATTAATCCTACCTAGAGAGTAATTTCCTAAGTGATATTTCCTGAAGCCAAACCCCAGACTTCATGTCTCTAGAGTAATCTTGCCCTTATAGTAGTTTCAACTTCAGTAAATCTATATCCACTTCTCAAAGAAGCTCTGGCTGGCCTGGGCTTGTTATAAATAGTTGGTTCAGTCAGACAGCTCTTTAAATGTCAACACCCTTAACAATTCACACAATGTACAAGGAAAGTATGGTACTTTAAAGAAGTGTTTCCTCTTGTGAAATAAAGTTTATCATTTGGGAAAGTCTTCTTAAAGGAAATGGGATAGCTTTATGTTCTCTAGAAAAACAGGTCATCTCATCTCACTCTTTCCTTCCTTTATCCAGTTTCAAGCATGACCAAGAAATTAAATGTTTTACATATAACAGAAAATGTAACATATCATTAAAGATGTAAATCTGAAAAATCTAATAGTCACATAGCCTAGTAAGATTCTCAAAAACTGTTCTGCATTTTTAATATCTGAAAACAATCAAGTAATTTTATGTTAAATACAAACTGTCCAAGCTCCTCAGCATATCCCCTCTAAAATTTTAAACAAATATACTTGATATGAAAAATAGCATTTTATCCAAATATCAAATATTATACTGAATATTTGAACAGCAAACACAAACAGTCCTAATCCCAATCAGACTACAGCGTGAAATGTTAATGTATTTAAATTTTCTAATTATACATGGAATTAACTTAAATACTGCACTTTAAACAATTAGTTATTAATATTTCATTCATATTAAATAATAAGAACATATGAACAAGCAATACCCAATGCAGGAAATTTTCAGAGGCAAATCGTGCATTATGAGAGGCTAGTTTGGGCTTCTGAAAACATTAACTGCAAATAATCTCCAGTCTACGCATATATTCACAAAGAATAGCTCTTTTAAGGAAAATACTGAATAATGATGCTGTAATGACAGAAAAGTAAAAAGAAATATACTGAATTATATTTATACCTCTTAATCAAGTCAAAATAATAAGGCTGACTTAATTTAAACAGTCATGGTTTCATAGTAATTTCACTGAATAATACAACGTTATTAAATTATAAAAATCTTTATCCCAGGGCCAAGAGGTGGCATGGTGGTTAAGGGACTGGATTCCCACACGGGCAACCACGGTTCGAATCTTGGACCCAGGGGCTTGAAAATCATACCAGGTGTACATGCCCAAAATCCCAAGAGGAGGGATTGTGGCATGTCTATCCCACCCTGGGAAGGTGATTTCTCACTTTCTCTCTCTCTGGCAAGTATACATGCCTTATGGCAAAAATCTAAAAAATTAAATTTTTAAAAAAATCTTTGTCCCAGTTTCATACCTATTTTCAGCATTATCACTATTTAAAATAAATTTAAATAATACCAGTATTAATATTCTGAAAGTAAGTCAGTAAATTACTTAGCTTATATTGCTTACAAAGACTCTATTCTAGCAGGATAAAGAACAGGATGCAGACACACATATTGCTAACTATGTCCACAATAGCCACTTAGGGAAAATGCCCTCTTTACCATTCCTACTAGATACAAGAAGAGCCACCAGATAGTCTATGAAAAGGAATAAATTATGTTCTAAATGTTGTGATTCCTCTGCAACTGTGCCCTACACTAGTATATGAGTGGGCTGGGAACGGGCAAATGACATAGCCTGGAGGTTAGCATACAACATGAGAGACCTGGTAGGAAAAGCTCTGCCCAAACAGTAACAGTGATGACCTCCCAGGCCAATCTAACTCTCCTCTCAAAGGAACTACAGATATACTCAGACAGTTAAGAGCAAGAAAAAAGGCAGAAAGATTTGAAAAGAATTTAAGTCGCTGATTAAACACTAAAATAAGATCTGTAAACTCCACAAGCTAGAAGGACAGTTAGGTAACTCAGAACCCATAACTTTCTGCAATTCTATTAGGTTGTTGGGAAAGTCATGATGCATTTTTCTGTTTCTCTGTACAAAAATGCATCATGACTTTCCCAACACCCAACAGAATAACCTATGAATTCCATTCTTCATGAGGCTCACTATTCTCAGTGAGGCTCACATAATGGTCCTATTTGTTCCCACTTATGAGAAAGTAAGATTAGAATCTCACTGATTGACTTTTTCTGAGGTCTTGTAAAGTGGCTAAGATTTGACTCTTCTTATTATCATCTGTATCTTTATAGTTTCCTGTTACAAAGCATCTGAGGTAGTTTCTGCTCCTCAACATTGAAAGAATGCTAAAAAAAAAAAAAATCTGTTACAATTTTTAACATATCTTCTTAAGTCATGCCAAATCAGAAAACAGTCACCAATGTGCACATTAAAAAAAAAAAAAAAAAAAAAAAAAATGGGGCCAGCATGTGGTGTGGTGGTTAAGGCACTGGATTCCTGTATGGCTAACTGTGACTTAAGCCCTGGATCTGGGGGCTTGAAAATTACACTAGGCACATGTGCATGCATGCCCAAAATCCCAAATGGAAGATGGAGGAGAAGGAATTGTGGTGTGCCCATCCCTCCAGGGAGTGATTTCTCACTTCCCCTCTTTCTGTCTCTCTCTGTCCCTTTCTGGGGAGCACATGTGCCCTATGGCAAAAAAAAAAAAAAAAAGAAAAGAAAAAAGAAAAAAAAAAAAAAAAAAAAAAAAGAAAAGAAAAGAAAAAGAAAAATTTCATGTACTAATGCAATCTGCTGAATAAAATAAAAATCCATGAGTCCATAGTGATTAGATAGATTAGTCAGATAGGGAGGGAGATAGATTGAAAAACAGAGGTATGAGAAGGAAAAACTCAAACTTAGAGCAGAATGTCATCTAATAAATGTTGAATGACAGACTTTAAAGATCACTTTATAAGCAAACAATAATTGATTCAAGCAAAATTCATCAATACATATTAAAACTATGGGTATATATATTTGATGATAAAGAGGATACTAATATAGTCAAAGTATGTGACTTGGAGCCAGCAGGTGGCATGGTGGTTAAGGTGTTGGACTCCCACATGGCTGCCCATGGTTTGAGTCCTTGAACTGACAGCTTTCTTTCTTACTTTCTCTCTCTCAAAATTTAAATAATAATAATAATAATTAATAAAATTAAATATAGTTTTTTCCCTTTTTTAGATAGAGAGATTTTTGCTATGGGGCACATGCACTCACCAGAGAGACAGAGAGACAGAAAATGAAAAATCACCCCCTAGTGGAAATAGCCATGCTGAAATTCCTTCTCTTCCATTCTCTTCTCGGGATCTTAGGCATGCACACACACACACACACACACACCTGGCGTGAATTTTAAGCTGCCGGTCTGGGACATGAACCATAGTCGATTATGTGGGAGTTCAGAGATGAAACCATTACACCACCTGCTGGTCCCAATAAATAATTCTAAAAAAAAAAAAAAAAAAAAAAGAAAAAGAAAAAAAGAAGAAGTACATGACTTCTGGTTACTTTTTAATTACAAAGAGGAAAATTGTCATTGTACAGTAATCTGGTGAACACCACCCTACCCAAATGATTAAAATTAATATCACAGGGGCCAGCAGGTGGCATTGTGGTTAAGGTGCTGGACTCCCACATGGTCAACCATGGTTTGAGTCCCAGACCTGGTGGCTTACTTTCTCACTTTCTCTCTCTTTTTCTGTCTCTCTCTGATGTGCATGAAAAGAAATAATAATAATGAATAAAATAATTTTTAAAAATTAATATCACAAATAATTAGACAAACTGATGTAATACTCTAATAAGGATACATCACTTATGTAGTCTTTCTGCCAAAAAAGGTATAACCTGAATTTAATCACAAAAGTCATCAAACCCAGATATGGATACCAAACCTGAAATGTGAAATATTGCTTTCCTTGACTAAAAATGAAGATTTTCTGCTGAGACTTCTCCTTCCAGATTCATTTCTAGTCAGTCGGGCTACCTCTGTCTCATTCTCTCCATTTCTCTCTTTCTCTGTTGCTCTATGTCTCCCTGTGACTTTTAATTAAAAAAAAAAATTAAGGTAAACTATTTTCTGGGTTTTCAAGGCCCTCCTTTATTGTGATAATTTAGGAAAGGCACAACCCCAGGCCCATCCTGAGATGGATACTGAACTTGAGCTGTGAAATATTGCTTTCATTTTTTTGCTTTTTAAAATAAAAATCTAATGTTGTTTTATTATCTTTTTTCCTTTCTCTTTTTTTATTTTAGTTTTTCTTATTCTTTTTTTTTTTTTTTTTTTTTTTTTTTTGGAGAGGTTTTTGCTATAGGGCACGTGCACTCACCAGACAGAGAGAGACAGAGACAAAAAGCGAGAAATCACCCCCCCACGGGGAATGGCCACGCCGCAATCCCTTCTCCTCCATTCTCCTCTAGGGATCTTGGGCACACACGCACACGTGCCCAGTGTGAGTTTAAGCCACTGGGTCCGGGACTCGAACCACGGTCGACTACATGGGAGTCCAGCAACATAGCCATTACGCTAACTGCTGGTCCCAGTTTTTTTTATTCTTTCTTCTCTAATTCTTTTTCTTTTTTCTTTATCTTTATTCATTGGTTGCTCAGCCTCTAAGTGCCTAGACAGGTCCAAGTGAACAGGATCCAACATCTGAATATGACTAGCGTCAGAATTTTTCCTCTATTCCCACTGAATCTGATGCACAAAGAGTGAAAACAGAACAGAAGAGAGATTGTAGATCACCTCCTCCTACACACCTCTGAATGCTCAGATTGAACTTCAAAAATTAGGAAGAAATGCACCATCCATCAGATGACTAGAAATCACTGCAGAGTCACAAGAAATATGGGAAAGCAAGAAAATATCTCTCCTCCCAGAGAAAAGAATAACTCCTCTTCATCCTCAGACAGTATAATGAAACTCATGGAAATGTCAGATAAAGAATTTAGAATATTCATAGTGACAAAGCTAACAGACATGAAAGAAGAGAGAGACAATGAACTGCAGAAAAGGCAGGAGAAAGGAGCCAACAAGTTCCAGGAGGTGAGGAAATTCTTGCAAGATCTAAAATAGGAAATACATACTATAAAAAAGAATCAAATGGACCTGTTAGAGATGAAGGCTATAATACAGGAAGTCAAAACCTCTCCTGAAAGGATTAAAAGCAGAGTAGATCATACAGATGTAGAAGACAGAATTGCTAGCCTAGAAAAATCCACCACGAAGACATCAAATGTCCACACATCCGGATAACTCATATTCCAGAAGGCAAAGAGACTCACAAGGGCATTAACAATGTATTCCATGAAATCCTAAAAGAAAACTTTCCAAACCTAGAGAAGTATTCAAAGATCTAGTCCCAAGAAATACAAAGAACCCCAAATAGAGTCAACTCAAGAAGATCTTCTCCAAGACACATTATAGCCAGATTGAGCAAAACCACAGACAAAGACAAGATACTAACATTGGCAAGAGAGAAATGGCAAGTTACCTACAAAGGGTATCCCATCAGGCTAACAGTGGATCTCTCATTGGAAACAATGCAAGTGAGGAAAGAATGGGAAAATATATTCAAAGTGTTAAGGGAAAAGCAATTCCAACCAAGGATACTGTACCCGGCAAGATTATCCTTCATATGGGAAGAAAAGACAAGAACATTTTTAGATAAACAAAACCTGAAAGAATTTACCAACACCAGACAAGATCTCCAAGAAGTTCTCAAGGGAGTGCTATCCCACGAAAATGAAATGCAGACACAGAAATAAGAGTTCAAAAACTAAGAAAATGGCCAACTTAATCGTAGGAACAAGTCTGGAGTTGAATATTACATCCTAGAATTTAATCAGAAAGATCGGACTACAACAGAAAATAGATTGAGTACATGAGACTGAACTGGTGAAATAGAAGTTTATGACTTTTGGGGACCAGCAGTTAGTGTAATGGCTAGGTCGCTGAATGCCCATGTAGTCTACTGTGGTTCAAGTCCCAGACCCGGTGGCTTAAACTCACACTGGGCACATGTGCGTGCGTGCCCAAGATCCTGAGAGGAGGAGAAGGGACTGTAGCGTGGCCATCTGCCTTGGGTTTGATTTCTCACTCCCACCCACCCCATCCATCTCTCTTGGGCAAGCACACATACCCTCTAGCAAAAAACTAAAATATGCACACACACACACACATACACACACACACACATATATATATATTTACTTTGAATATTTATTTTGTTATTGTTTTTTTCTTTCTGTACTTTAACAATGTCAGTCTTTTTACTTTCCTTGTTTCTGGTGAGAAATCTGCTATCATTCTTATTTTCTTATACTTAAGTGTCTTTTTTCTCTGGGTGCTTTTAGCCCTTTTCTCCCTATCACTCATTTTGAGTAATTTGATTCTAATGTGGTTGGTATAGTCTTTTTCATATTTCTTGTGCTTAGGGTTCATTGGACTTCTTAAATTTATGGGTTTGTAGCTTTAGCAAAGGTGGAAAAAATGTCTGATTATTATTTAAAAAACTTTCTCTGCCTGCCCTCTCATCCTGCCACTGTTTTTGAGGATTCAAATTATGTGGATAAATAGGCTTATTAAAGTTGTCACAGTGAATTGATACTTTAATTTTAAATTCTCTTTTCTTTCAACGTTTCATATTATAAAGTTATTACTATATATGTCTTCAAGCCTGGGCCACTAATCTCTTTTGCAATGTCTCATAAGCTGTGAATTCTATCCTGTGTATTTTTCATCTCATACACTATAGTTTTTTTATCTGTGGACTTTTGATTTGGGTTTTCTTGCTTTGTTTTGTTTTGTTTTGTATCTTTCATGTCTATGTTTTCCAAACAGAATGTTATAATTGTTAGTCTCCTAATTTTAACATCTGTCAGTGCCTATTTTTTTTTAAGTTTACTTATTTCTTTCTTCCATGAGTGAGAGAGAGAGAAAAAAAAAAGAGAGAGAGAGAGAGACAGGCACTCTCAACAGGGTTTTCACCATGATCCTTGCGTATCTTCTGCCAGCTCCAGATCATGGGCATGTGCATATTCAGCACGTTCAGGGAGATCTCTGAATGTGAACCTGGAACCTTCCTCTGTGGGTCAGCCTCACAGAGCATTGTATTACTGCTGCACCACTGTCCAGCCCCAGTGCTGGGTTGGTTTTGATTGATTTTTCTCCTCATTACAGGTGATAGTTTCATCCTTCTTTGGATGCTTGATAATTTTTGATGAAATGCCAGACATTGCAAATACTGTATTTTTGGGTGTTGGGTATTTTTATCTTTTTGTAAATAATTTTGAGCTTTAGTCTTGGTTGCAGTTAAATTATTTGAAGATAGTTTGATCTTTCAGAACTTGCTTTTAAGATTTACTAGGCAGGATTTGAGTCTTGCTCAGTCTGGGACTAATAATTCCATACTCCTGCGCCAAGACTTCTCCGCATACTCTACCCAATGACTATGAATTACAAAGTTTTTCTGTCGGGCTGGTGGGAACAGGCACTATTCCCAGTCCCATACGAGTGCCAAACACTGTTATGTGTAATCATTTCTGGTTGTTCTTTCCCCAGTCTCATGATTTTCTCATATGTATGTGTTGTCAGTACTCAGCTGAATTCTCAAGGAGAACCCTCTGAAGTTCTCTAGATTTCTCTCTCTATGGCTCTCTCCTCTCCAGAAAACTCTGACCATTTTGTCCTCCCTTGTCTTTCAGTTATGTCTCTTCAGCTTTGGTTGTTTTCTGTGTTCTTCCTGGTTTCTCCTTCCCTGTTTTGTAGCATCTCTCTTCTGACACAGCTTCATATGCCTACCACTCAAGTTTAGGTCCTACTTTTTGGTAAATAGGATTTCACTCTATTTCTTTCAAGTTTTGCTATTTAAATTTTTATATTTTATTTTGAAACAATTTCAGATTACTTCAGAAGTTGAAAATTTGTAAGTTGAAAAATTGTGAGGATAATAAAAAGAACTTCAAGGCCCCGCAGTCAGATTTACCAATTGTTAACATCCTATCACATGTTTCTACCACCACCACTCCACCTACCATAGATTATTTTTTTCCTGAACAAGTTAAGAATAAATTACAGACATCATGACCTTTTATATCCTTGTGTTCTTTTTTTTAAAAAAAGAATTATTTAATTTTATCTATTAAAAGGAAGGGAAAAGAAGAGTATAGAGAAGAACAGCAAGAGAACAGAGAGGCATGACATTAGTGGGACACAGAAATGGTTTATTACCTGTTGATAACATGTATAGTATTCTCAATTGGACTGGTCTGAGAAGTAAATTCTCTTAAAAGCCAAATGATATATAGGGATTGAATGTTTAAAAAAATAATGAGAATATATAGTAATAATAATATTCTGGAAAAAAAGATGAAAAGCTATTTGATGATGATGATATGGATATTAATGTCTTTGTCTTGACTGATATGCATGGTAATTGGGCTGGAAAAAGAAATATAATACACTGTAAAGATATAGGTGATTAAATGTAATTTAAAAATTATGATAATAAATAAAATTAAATTTTAAAAATTTTAAAAAAGAATCCTATAAAAAAACTGAGGAAATAATTGACTGTTCAAACAAAAATAATAACAATATGGAGCTTGTAACTTACGTGAAAGTAAAATGTACAACAAAGATCACAATGGTAGAAATGGAAGAATGGAAGTGCAGCATCCTTATACTATATGCAAAGAGGTATGATATCACTTGGAAGTAGAATGTAATGAAAGGATGTATGCTCTAAACCCTAAAGTTGTCACTAAAACAACCAAATATTTATTATTAATAAGCCAACAAAGAAAATGGAATTGTAGAAAATTTCAATTAATAAAAAGGAAGAAAAAGAGAGAAGGAAGAACCAATGGGACAACCAGAAAACAAATGGCAAGATGAAAGATTTAAATCTAACTTTGAATTTCTGAGTGAATTTTGCAAAAAATGGAAATTTTCTGTTAGGGAGGATTCATGAAAGACTTTTCTTTTTCAAATTTGCTGTCCAATCATAAAAGACAAAGTTCTAAGCCTCCATATGTTTTGAATAAAATATCATACATAAGAGTGGTCATATATATATGTGTGTGTGTGTTTATTTTAAATATATAATTAAATATACGTTTAAAATATTATTTAAAATAGAAAAAAAAAAACCTACATACTTTACAAAGCAGTTTATTCCTTTCTTTGAAGACCCCCAGTACAACTTCTTCTACTCTCCACCCAGGCAACCACTGTCCTGAATTTTGAATTAATCATTTCCCTGCTCTTTATGGATTTATCAGATGTGTACAAAATCCTGAATAATATTTATTATAGTTTTAATTTTTATAAAATAGAATCATACTGTTTTAGTTTGCTTTTCTGTCACTAACAACATAATACCATACTGAGAAATTTATAAGGAATGGAGCTTTATTTAGTTCATGGACTAGAGGACCATGGTCAAGGTGCTGCATGGGTCTTATAAGTGGGGACTTCTGCAGTCCCATGGTAGTACAAACATCCCATGGCAAGAGCCTGAACTCATGTCTGTCTGTAACACTCAATCTCTCTCCATATAAATCCACTAGAATTTCATTATGGGAGACCTACCTTGATGACTTTACCTAATACAATCACCTCAGAGGGCTATGGCCCACTGGTTTGCAATATATTTATTTGTTCTCCTATTGATGAACACATGGATTATTTCCAGAATTTTGTTATTATAAATAGTGCATATGAACATCTTGCACATCTGATTTTAATACATATCTATAGGAGTGAAACTGCCATGTTTCTAAACTTTGTGGTAACTCTTGTGTTACTAATTTCATTTTATTTTATTTTTTATTTTTGCTATAGGGTGTGTGTACTCACTGGAGGAGAGAGAAAGTGAGAAATCACCTTCCCCACCCCCCAAGATATGGCTTCTCTTCCATTCTCTTCTCAGGACTTTGGTCATACACATGCATGCCCAGTATGATTTTCAAGTCACGGGTTTGGGACCCAACTGGGGAGTCAGCCATGTGGGATCCAGCCACCTTAATTTCCATGTTAACTGCTGGCCCTATTCCCATTTTATTAATAAACTAAGGCTTACAGAGACCAAGAAACTTGTTCAAGGTCATAAAGCTAGATTTTAAAGCAAAACCAATAAATTCTACTGTTGATATAAAAGAAAAAAATTCAAGGTCAGACTGCTTGTACACGTGGAAACATGTAACATCAAAAAGAATCCTGATAGATAATGTTTATCTTATTTTCCCTAAAGTTTAAAAAGGAAGTTCTAACAACTGATCCTACCCAATTCACCCTCTTGACCACTCACAGTAACTTGATTACATGAAGATCACATAACTAAAACTTTCATTCTGCTCAAATACCCAATACTTTACCATTCCTGAAAATTCTAGTCAAATATTTTATAGTCAAATATGGTGGGATGTTTGTAAATTGTGTTCTGTACAAAAATATGAATAAAGTAGTTCTTCTTATGACTGTATTTTTTTTTTCCTTGTAATTTGCCAGAGGTGCTACACTTGCTGTGGACAGAGACACGGAAATGAGAAAGTACCCCCATGGGGTATGGTCATGCTGCAATCCCTTCTCCTCCATTTCTCTCTCCTTTCAGAATTTTGGGGACGCGCGCACGCGCGCGCGCACACACACACACACACACACACACACACACATATGCCTGGCATGTTTTCCAAGCCACTGAGTCCAGAACTTAAGCCACACAGTCAACCATGTGGGATTCAGCTGTGTTAACCACCAGACACCAGGCTGGCCCTTTGGCTATAATTTTTAATTAAATTATAAGTGATTTTATTCCTGCCATGACTGAATTTGATTTTGAAATTATCATGTTTAAGAGTCTTTAATGTGAGTGCACAAATCATTTTAAAAGTACCACATATTCATTTGAGCTGGCTCTGTTGAAGCAGTAGTTACATGCTGCTCAAGAGAAGCTGAATCCCATACGGCAGCCATGACTCAAATCCCCAGCCCAGTCCCCCTGAATCACACCAGACACATGCACAAATGCCTAAGATCCTATGGGAGGACTGAAGGGGGAGAATCACAATGTGGACAGAACACCTATAGAGCACGCTCTCCTCTCCTCTCCTCTCTTCTCCCTGTCTCGTTCCACCCACCCCAGTACCTCCACCCCATGCACATGTTCTAACACAATTAAAGGAAAAAAAATACTACAGACGTATTCATTTTAGACATTATTTGTGAATACCTTTGAAAATGTTTTGTATGTCATCTAAACCAACCAAATAATTTCCAAAATACCTAACATCTTTTTAAATTTTAATTTATTCATTCATTTATTTTAATTTGACCAGAGATACACACACACACTGAGAGAGAGAGAGAGAGAAAGTGAGAAAGCAAGCCACCAGGTCCAGGACTTGAACCATGATCGGCCATGTGGGAGTGTCCAGCACCTTAACCACCATGCCACCTGCTGGTCCCCCAAAATACCTAATATTCTTACATATAAAGAAAAAGTACAAAACCACACTTGCTTTATTTTGTTTTTTAGCAAATACAATTATTTATGCCTGTATAGTCTTTCATTTTAAAAACACATAATAATTTGGTATCTTATTTATTTTCCAAGCTTTTTTTTTTTTAAACGATTTTGCCATAGAGAATGTGCGCTCACCGGAGAGAGAGAGAGAGAGAGAGAGAGAGAGAGAGAGAGAGAGGGAAAGTGAGAAATCACCCCCAGGAGGAATGGCCACACCACAATCCCTTCTCCTTCATTCTCTTCCTCAGATTTTGGGCACACGCACACATGCCTGGCATGATTTTCAAGCCACCAGGTACGGGACTAAAACTGTGGTCGACATGTAAGAGTCTAGCTCCTTAACCACTATACCACTTGCTGCGCCCGTGCAGTTCTTTTTTTGTTGTTGTTTTGTTTTGTTTTTAAGCTTATTTTATTTCAACCTTGAGCATGAGAGAAACAGAAAGGGAACCCAACAGAGTCTTGATGCCATGATCCACCCCAGTCTTCAGCCAGCCCCAGAACACAAGTATGTGCCAAGATACTCAGGAAGATTTCTAAACTTGTAGTAGGATCTTCCCATGTCAGACTGCATACACAGCATCACTTTTTACCACTGAACCACTTCTCGGCTCCCATTTCACAAGTCTTAATCTTGCTTTTTAAGTGATCCTATTTTTAATCATACACTATTATTTAATAAGGCTATTGAGTTGTTGGAAAAATCATTACGCATTTTTTATAGAAAAGCATAGAAAAGTATGTCACAACTTTTCCAACAACACAATATTACTTATGTGAATGTTATAGTAAGGCACAATTTTTAAAAATGCAACTATTGGGACCAGCAATTAGCGTAATGGCTATGTCGCTGGACTCCCATGTAGTCGACCGCGGTTCGAGTCCCGGACCCGGCGGCTTAAACTCACGCCGGGCGCGTGTGCGTGCGTGCCCAAGATCCCGAGAGGAGAATGGAGGAGAAGGGATTGCGGCGTGGCCATCCCCCCTGCGGGGTGATTTCCTGCTGTCTATCTCTCTGTCTCTCTCTGTCTGTCTGGCGAGCGCACGCGCCCTATAGCAAAAATCTCTCCAAAAAAAAAAAAATGCAACTATTTAAACCAATAGGAAAGGAGTCTTTACATTACTATCTTAATATTCCTTTGCTACTTTCAGTGAAAGAAAAGTAGACTGCAACAAAACTATTATTTAAAAAGGCTTGTTTAACTGTACTTCATTAAAGAAAACATTAAAATTATTTTTTAGCTAAATGTATACCAATTTTATATATGCTACAGATAAAATTAATGAGGCTAAATAATTTTATACTCTAAAAGCATAATATCATGTAAACTCCAAAATACCTTGGATATCATAGGACCAGCAGTTGATGTAATTGCTATGTTGCTAGACTCTCAGTTAGCTGACTGCAGTTCAAGTCCCGGACCTGGTGGCTTAAACTGACGCTAGGTATGTGTGTGTGAGTGCCCAAGATCCTGAGAGGAGAATAGAGGAGAAGGGACTGCAGCATGGCCATCCCCCCAGGGGGTGATTTCTCACTTTCTATCTCTCTCTCTCTGTCTTTCTGGTGAGTGCATGCGCTCTATAGCAAAAACCTCTCAAAAAAAAAAAAAAAAAAAAAAAAAAAAAAAAAAACCTTAGCCAGCATTCTATTCAGGGATTTGAAACTTAATTTTCCTTCAATATCTCTACTGATGTTGGGACCAGCAGTTAGCGTAATGGCTATGTTGCTGGACTCCCATGTAGTCGACCATGGTTTGAGTCCCGGACCCAGTGGCTTAAACTCATGCCAGGCATATGTATGTGCATGCCCAAGATCCCGAGAAGAGAGTGGAGGAGAAGGGACTGTGGCATGGCCATCCCTCCTGGGGGGTGATTTCTCACTTTCTGTCTGTCTGTCTGTCTGTCTCTCTCTCTCTCTCTCTCTCTCTGTCTTTCCAGCGAGCACACGTGCTCTATAGCAAAAACCTCTCAAAAAAAAAAAAAAAAAAAGGAAAAATAATCTCTACTGATGTTGTTAGGATGTTATTTCAAATATTTTGTACAATTCAAACTAAATATTACCTAAATAACACTGAGCTGGGCAAAGAAAATGTTAAGTACGTCACCAAATCTAGGATAACAGTCTAACACTCTATTGTTTGTTGTCTTAACAAAAACTAATGTTTATAAGAATTCAGAAACCACCTGGAGATTCAAATTCACAATGAAATTGCAATGGCATATTGTGCTACTTGACATGCTTATCAAAGACACAGCAAAGACAGTTCTCCAAGAAGGCAGAGAACATAGACAACCTTATTATTAGTATAATTGGAAATGGGCCAATACTCCCACCTGACCAAAAATCCTCTCTTGCAGTGTATTATATTACCTGTGAAAGGTAACTTATAATCCGTGCTAAGATGTTTTCTAACCTGATTTACAAAAGCAACTATAAAGAGAACAAGTCCATGAACTATCAGATAGGTGAATGATTACGGGTTTGGACTGAATGGGGATACGGAGGTTTATGTTTATGGCATTCATGGAATATGGGAATGCCTTTTCCTGCAGTAGGAGTTCTGGTTATGAAAACTCTCCCTTTTAAAGTTTACCGTCAGAGCTGGGAGATGGTATGGTAGTTTAGTTGCTGAACTTTCACATGGCTGACCATGTTTTGAGTCCCAAACCTGGTGGCTTGCCTTCTCTCTCCCTCTCTCTCTCTCTCTCTCTCTCTCATCAAATTGAATAGTAATTTAAGTCAATTATGACTAATCTTGATCTTGGAAAATTTTTAAACTGTCTATGCCCCAATAACAAAAAATAAAGTTATATGTTAACTGCCAAACTAACTTATTTTAAACAATTAATACTTTCTTCCCTCTCTAAATACACAGGAAAAGAATTATGGGGGGGGGGGGTAAAAGAAGTGTAACAGAATTATTGTGTTTGCCTCTCTCTCTCTCTCTCTCTCTTTTTTTTTCCCCTTTTAAGATTTTTGCCATAGGGCATGTGTGCTTGCCGGAGAGAGACAGAGAGGGAAAGTAAGAAATCAACCCCAGGGCAATGGCCACACTACAATTGCTTCTCCTCCATTCTATGCTTGGGAATTCTTTTTTAAGAGATTTTTGTCACAGAACACATGTGCTCACTACAGAGAGAGAGAGAAAGAGAGAGAGAGAGAAAGAGAGAAAGAGAGAGACCGACTGAGACAGCGAGCGAGAAGTGAGAAATCACCTCCCCCAGGCGGATGACCATGCCACTGACCATGCCACAATTCCTTCTCCTCCATTCTCCTAGGATCTTGGACACGAACCCACACACTGCATGATTTACAAGTCACGGGGCTGGGACTTAAACTGCAGTCGGCCATGTGGGAATCCAGCAACATGACCAACGATTCTGCCATCTGCTGGCCCCCTCCTCTTGGAATTTTGAGCATGCACGTCCATGTGTCCAGCCTGATTTTTCAAGATGCTAGGTCTGGGGCTTGAGTCATGTGTGAATCCAACAACTTAACCACCACCTGCTGGCAACTGCTGTTGCAAAATATATTTGTTTCTAATCTGTATACATGTTTCTCAAATTTTCAGAAACTGAATAATTTGACACTCACTTACTAAAGGATTACCATGTAAGTGTCAGATTCCTCACTTCAAATATTACTTATCATTTTAGGTCTAATTTATATCACTTTCTTTATAAATAAAGCAATAAGAAGCAGTACTATCATAATTTTACTATTTTTTAAGTTGATAGTTTATTATCTCTGCTTGATTTTAATCCTTATTATTTAATAATCTCCCTTACAAATGCATTTCACAACTTACTTCTCAATGGCTTTAAATATTCCTCAAAATGAATGTAAATATTAATTTAATTTAAAAATAAAGTCATACTTTTTTCTGACAGAAAGTAAGTCAATCTTATTTGACTGATTGGTTTCAAATTAGAATATATGGCAATACTTTGTACAAAATTGAAAATTCAGCAAGCAAGTAAGCCACCTCAAGGTTTTGACAAAATATATTTATAGCATATGGTCAACTGAAAATATTTTTCATTAAAAATGTTGCTTTAGGATGTACACCTGGTCCCACAGCATAGTGGTTAAGGGAACCAATCCCACATAGCTAATTCAGTTTGAGTCCAGTCCCAGTGGCTTGAAAAACACCAGGCATGTGTGCATTCATGTCTCAAACCCAAAAGGATAAGCTTCATTTTTTGTTTTATTATGAAGACAATAAAATCTTGAAGTGAATGTCCACCTCATTTGATTACAGTTGGTCTCTTTGTGAGGGAATAAAGTAATCAATGAAATTACCCTTGTGGAGAAATTTGATTCATGGTAAAAATAATATTTCATTTTTTCTAGCATTATCAGAGCAGATTAAAGAAACTCTAAATGGAAGAAAATTGTATACTTTTTTAAAGATTATTTATTTCTTCTAGTAGAGAGCAAAGGGAATCCCCAATGACTTCATAACAAGATCTAACCCCAGCTCTGGCATGTGCCCCTGGCATGTTCAGAGACTTCCGGACATGGAGCTGGGACCTTCTCATATGAGTTCAGCATCACAGAGCACTGTGTTATTGCTGCACCATTGTCTAGCCTCAGGAACTGTATAATTTTAGGCAAATTTTAGTAAAGCTATACATGACTAGTGGGTAATAAATCATTTTTCAAGTCAACTGTTTTTCAATTATTTGTTTTTAGCCAAACTGAAAGATGTTATAAATGAGTAACCAGTTGATTATTATTATTTTATTTTATTGTGGGCTCTGGCTCCCTTTAACCACTAGGCCATGGGGCTGGACCCAGTTGATAGATTATTAAAACCAATTTTTGATGATAGGTTATCAGGTGATTGTGGTTTATGAGTGGTATGAAAAATATTCAAAAACATTTTCATTGATATAAATGGGATTTCTTATTTTTTAAGAATTATTTTATTTAACTTTATTTATTTTAATTTGATCAGAGAGGGACAGAAAGAGAGAAAGAGAGAAAGCAAGCCATCAGGTCCTGGACTCAAACCAAGGTCGACCATGTGGGATTCCAGTGCCCTTAACCACCATGCCACCTGCCAGCCCCTGATATGAATGGGGTTTCTAAGCACTTAAATATACAACTCTGAAAACAGGAATCTAGTTGCACTCTAACCATATATAAAATTCAACTACAGATATAGAAACTGAGGGAGGAGGAGGAGGGCTCATATGTTAAGAGATACGTTTTTAGGCCCAGCCTCAGGTGCACAAGAGAGTGGGCCCCACTGCATAATGACTGAGGCTAAATGGGACACTGAGCATACCCTGGTTCCAGCTGACAGGGAAGCTAGGGCAGGAAGAAGACCCTTACAAAAATATCTCTCTCTCCCCATACTTTTTCTCTCACTCATAAAAAGTTAAGTTCCATTAATATATTATTAATTGTTAATATTTATTTAAATTTATAATATATTTGTTTAGCTCAATTATGTACTACTAATAATTATAATGATAGAAAGTTTACTGGGGCCAGCCTATGGCGTAGCAGTTAAGGCAGCTAGATCCTACATGGTCAAATACATAGTTCAGTCCCAAACACAGCAGCCTGCAAAATATACCAGGCACAAGTGTGTACATTCCCAAAATCCCACAAGGAAGGAGAAATGGAAGAGAAAGGATCATGGCAGTGTGACAATTCCCCATTGGAGAGTGCTTTCTCACTTTCCCTCTCTGTAACTCTCCAGTGGAGCATAAGTGCCCTTCTTTTTAAAAAGAAAAAAGAAAGTTTATTATACTCACAACCACAAATGACAGATGAATAAAAACAAACAAAAAAAATCTGCTTCAAAATAGAGTCATATTTTTGTGATTTAAAAAAGTATGACAGTATGATCATCAAAAGATGTTTAAGCATTAAAAAATCATTAAACTAAGATAAAATTATGTAAGAGAAGAAAATTAGAAATCTGAGATCAAGGACATATAGAAATCCAACTTTTGACTTCAAGGAAGAGTTGTTTACCTATTTTTGAAATGGATGGTGGTAAGTATCAAAATAGTAGAATATTTAGATTCCACTGGATACAGAATGAAGAGTAGTATAACAGTTCTATTTTGAAAGTCAGTTTATCAGGGCCAGCATGTGGCATGGTGATTAAGAGTACTGGACTCCCACATGGCCAGACGTGGTTCGAGTCTCAGATCTGGTGGTTTGCTTTCTCACTTTCCCTCTCTCTCTCCCTCTCTCTCTTGTTTTGTCCTTCTCTGGTCAAATTAAAATAAATAAATAAAGTCATTCTTTAAAAAAATGAAAAAGTCAATATATCAATAATATGTTGGCAACTGCAACCTTTACAACTTTACAGCTGACCCTTGAACAACACAGGTTTGAAATGCATGGATCCTGGGCTAGCAGGTGCCGTGGTGGTTAAGGCACTAGACTCCCACATAACTGACTACAATTCGAGTCCCAGACCTGGTGTCTTTGCTTTCTCACTTTCCCTCTGTCTCTCTGTGTCTCTCTCTGGTGAGCATACATGCCCCTGTAGCAAATTAAAAAATAAAATTAAATAAATAATTCTTTTAAGAAAAGAAATACATGGATCCACAGACTTTTTTCCAACAAATATATTAGAAAAATTTTTTGAGATCTGTGATAATTTGAAAAAACTTCACAGATGAGACAAATGTAAATATACAGTATTAAATCATAACTTCATAAAGCTATACTATATTACTGTAATAATTTCATAGCCAGCTCCTGATGCTAATACAGTATACTCAAGTACTACCAGTGTCCACTTAAACACCTTGTGACACAGTCAACTGTATAAACATGCATAAACATGACCTATTTTAGACGTTAATTTAAAAATGTACTATGGGAAATAATGCTGTTTGAAAAAAATGAGTAAAATCATGCTAAGATTTATAAACATGAATAGAACACCTTGGACAAGTCCCAAACTTCTGAAATTCATTTCTTTCTTTCTTTCTTTTCTTTTTTTTTCTTTTTCTGAGAGATTTTTTGCTATAGGGTGTGTGCACTTGCCGGAGAGACAGAGAGAGACAGGGAGAAAGAAAGTGAGAAATCACCCACCGAGGGGGGATATGGCCATGCCACAATCCTCCTCCATTCTCTTCTTGGGACTTAGGGCATGTACTCACACCAGCTGAGTTTTTTAAGCTGCCAGGTCTGAGACTCGAAATGTGGCTAACTACATGGGAATCCAATGACATAATCATTATGCCATCTGTTGGCTCCCTGAAATTCAGTTTCTTAAACTATAAAATGAGAATAATATTCTACCATAAGATTAAATTTTATATATACAAACATATTATAATTATATGTGTTACATTTTATTATATACTATAAAAGTACATTATATAATACTATTATTTATAGTATAAAATACATAACATTATACATAATACCATACAGTTAGTTGACCCTTAAACAACAGAAGGGTTAGGCATGTCAACACTCCCCAACCACGTGCAGTCAAAAATCCACATGCAATTTTTTTTCAAGTTTTTGCAATAGGGCACAAACACTTGCTGGTGCGAGAGAGAGAAACTGAGAAATCACCCCTGTTCTCAGGGAAGATGACCACACTGTAATCCCCTTTCCTCTATTTTCCTTTCAGGATTTTGGGCACACATGCACACATGCCTGGTACGGTTTTGAAACTGCCAGGTCAGGGATTCAAACCAGAGTTGGTGGGACCAGCAGTTAGCGTAATGGCTATGTCGCTGGACTCCCACGTAGTCGACCGCGGTTCAAGTCCCGGACCTGGTGGCTTAAAACTCACGCCGGGCACGTGTGCGTGCGTGCCCAAGATCCCGAGAGGAGAATGGAGGAGAAGGGATTGCAGCGTGGCCATCCCCCGGGGGGGGGGGGGGGGGGGGGGGGGGGATTTCTCGCTTTCTGTCTCTCTGTCTGTCTGGCGAGCGCACACGCCCTATAGCAAAAACCTCGCCAAAAACGAGAAAAACCAGAGTTGGCCATGTGGAATCCACCCTCTTAACCTCTATGCTACCTGCTGGCCCTTTTTGTTTTTAAAATTTGTTACAGGGCACATGCACTTGCCAAAGAGACAGAAAGTGAGGAAAGGAAACTGAGAAAGCACTTCCTACCGTGGGTGGTCATACCACAATCCCTGCTCCTCTGTTTCTCCTTCCCTCCCTGAATTTGGGCAGGCACATACACACCCAGGCACACACACACACCCGAGTGTATGTGCCCAGTGTATTTTCTGAGCTGCCAGGTTCAGAAAATGTCAGCCACGTGGGATTTAGCCACCTTAACCACTGCCATCAACTGGGCCCCACATGTAGTTTTTGATTCCCCAAAATCTTAACCACATTAACACATATTTTGTAGGTTAGAAGTATTGTATACTGTATTCTTGCAATAAACTATACTAGAGAAAATAACATGTTATGAAGAAAAGCTTAAGAAAGAGAAAATCCATTTATTGTATTGTACTGTTATTTTCCAATATATTTTTTTGGGAAAAAAAAAAGTCTGCAAATAAGTGGACCTGCACAGTTCAAACCCCTGTTATTCAAAGGACAACTGTATATATTTTGTACACTGGAAAATAATGTAAGTTTTAAAGTACATCATAACAACCTCCATGAAGGAAAAACTAAATTTATAAAGGCCCCGCAATAACACCTCACTTAACTTTGAGTCTTTTTTATGTGAACTGGACTGATCAAGGAAGTTAACATCAGTTTTAAGTCATGAAAACATGATTCACTTCCAGAAACTATAATATGCAAATAAATAAGTTGTTCATGTGCCACAATTTTAAAAATTAAACTTTAGCCAAATATGAGAGGGCATTCTAGAACTAGAACTGACTTTGGACACTGAGACATTAAGATGTTCAATAAAAAAATAAGAAAGTGCATGGAGCATCATCCTTACATAGTCTCTTACTTTTGGAGGACAGTGGGTTTGTAAATTACAACCTTCAAAATGAGCATTTTGTGACATAAATTGTAAGTCCTGCAACAAGGCCATGGAATTACTAAAAGTAATATATGCCATATTTCTGAGTCTACTACATTCCATCTGCAGTTTTCAACAGTTCCATTTGGACAGAGATAACCATATTCTCAAAGCAAAACATACATACTAGATAACACATCACATTGGAACAACAAGTAATTTTACTAAGTATTAATACTATACATTTTACATATAATATTAATTTTGTTCATAATTCTACCCATTGGTTAAGCCAGATCACTCAACTAAGTGATTTGGTAAACAAGTTTATAATAAGCTATTTATAATAAAATTAATTATTAATTTTTCAATTAAGTATCAAATACATCTGCTGAAATTTCTGATATGTTCAGTATTTCACAATTTTCAATCCTTTTCCCAATACGATTTGCTAGTATAAAATTGTTCAACTAAAAATGTTCAAAAGAGATTAGGTTCATTAAGTCAAGTTTAGTCTTCCAGCTTCCACAATGGTAACGTTAAAAGACATTTTTGGGGTGTAGATGGTGACACAGAGGTAAAATACAACTCTGCAAGGCTGAACCACATGGAAAAGTTCCAGGTTCATGTCTAGAAATCTGAGTAAACTAAGCATGCATAGGCATACAATCTGGGGCTGACTGAAGAATGCATCGCAGTGCCAGACTCTTATTGGGGTTGCTTTTTTTGTGTCTCCGTCTTTCGTACATTGAAGGAAAAAATAAGCTTTCAAAATAGACATTTTTGCTTTACCAGTTGGGAGGAATATACCATTTTGTGTTATATCAGGTATATAAAGATGTATAGAATACAGTCCCTGAACTCAGAAAATTATTACTTTAACAACTAATACAGAAGGTCAGCAGGTAGTGTGGTGGGTGAGGTGCTGGGCTCCCACATGGCCAACCACAGTTCAAGTCCCCTGGTGGCTTGCTTTCTCACTTACCCTTTCTCTGTCTCTCTCTTGTGAGCACCATGCCTTACAGCAAAACTTAAAATAATAATAATAATAATAATTAATAAATAATTTTTAAAATAACTAATACAGAAAAGTTGGAAGCATTGTATAGTAAGTACCACTTAAATTCTATAATTAACATTTTAATACTTCTTAATCTTACTATATCTATTTTATGCATATCTTAATCTTCTATGATGTAACTATTTGTCCCTTTACATACTCATCGATCCATCTTTTTTAGTGAATGTCAAAGAAAGTTATAGGCATAAGTATGTTTCAGTATTAAACACTTCAGTATGAATATCATTACATTTAATAAATTCTAGTTTTTTATGTGAAATTTACATAACCTAATTTGTGAAATGCCACAAACTTGAAGCATATATGTATGAGGTGCCTTCAAAAAACTCATGGAAAATGCATATCATGAAAAAAACTACACATGGATTCTAAAATTCTTCACCTAAAATAAACTAGTACCTTAATTCTATTTTTCCATTTATTCTGTGAAGTGTCCTCATGTTAACTCATTGCCAATCCAAACCCTACCTGCAACATTGCAAACGTGGGTCCACCTTCTACCTTAGCTGTCTCACAGAAACATTCATTTGTCCTCAGACAGCACTTCCTTTGTGAAATCCTATCAGCTGAGAATTATTAACTCTTTTTTTAAGAATTATTTTATTAAACTTTATTATTTTTATTTATTTATTTTAATTTGACCAGAGAGAGACAGAGAGAGAGAGAGAGAAAGTGAGAAAGCAAGCCACCGGGTCCGGGACTCAAACCACGGTCGGCCATGTGGGAGTCCAGTGCTCTTAGCCACCACGCTACCTGCCGACCTCAGAATTATTAACTCTTTGATTATTACTAGCCAGGTAATACTATGATGTCAGTATCAGTTTATAGGGGCCAGCAGGTGGCATGGCGGTTAAGGTGCTGGACTCCAACATGGCCTAACATAGTTTGAATCCTGGACCTGGTGGTTTGCTCTCACTTTCCCTCTCTCTGGTCAAATTTTAAAATAATAATAATAAATAAAAAATTATTGGGACTAGCAGATGGTGTGCTGGTTAAGATGCTGGACACTCCCACATGGCCAACCACGTTGGAGTCCCGAGACTGGTGGCTTGATTTCTCACTTTCTTTCTCTGTCTCTGGTTAAATTAAAATAAATGAATGAATATAAAAAAAATTAAATAAATAAATATTTTTAAAAAATTTTCCTAAAAAGAAAATACTGGTGTACATACCTGTATCCCTTACTACACTGGGGGCTCCAAAAAGGCAGCAACTGTGTCATAGTCAATTCTGAATACCCAGCTCCTACTGAATGCCACATAATCCCTTTTGTATATTGCCCTGGCCAATTTATTAAACTGGTTTCCATCTAACTAGTCTCAGATCTGTACTATCTCACAGTTTGAAATCTCATAATCGCATCCAAACCAACATCTTAGAATTGGGAGCAGAACATGTTCCCTGTACCAAAGAGTATTATACTTTTATAAACAGTTGTTCTGTAGAAAACACTGTAAAATAGCAGAAATGTTTGCTAGAAAATCAAGTGAAATAGGAATTTATAGGAACCCAGAATTCAGAACTAAATATATGTATTTGGGAGTTTTTGATATGTAGGACTTAAAGAGATGCAATTCAAGAATTAGGTCACTCAGGAAATGAGTATACACAAAAAAAAAGAATATTGGCACTCCAATGTCAGGATATTGGACCCCAGAAAAGAACTTGGAAGGACTGAGAAGGAGCAATGAGTGACACAAGAAGAAAACCAGGAAAATACTGGATGTTGTCAAGAGCCAAATTAACAAAATGATTCAAGGAGAGAATCATCCAGGTACGATAAATGCTACCGATAGATCGAGTAGAAAAGGAGTTACATTTCTTTCCCATAACAAATCTCCTAAAATTAGAGGAAAAAAACACCGGAAGATAGTACTTGCACTCATTTACCATGATAGAAAAAAAAAAAAAAAAAAAAAAAAAAGGCAGTTGAACCAATATTATCTAATACAGATATTTTACCCATTTTCATTCTGAGTATGCTATTCCAGTACATAACCGCTTCCTTTTACTATCTACATGTAACAAGCTTTCAGAGTACAGCTATTCTCTTGAGCAGCATTACTTTTAAACGAAAACCTCTTTGGTTGCTTTGCCAGCTGAAAATACCTGAACCAGTGTCTCTCACTCTTTTAGAAATGCAGGTTTGGCATAACTTTAAGAGTCAGGATGACTTAAGTCGTTTTCAGTTTCCGTAAGAGAATGGACAGAAGTGTTGGCATTCAGGGAGGGCTGAGAATAGACTGTGAGCTCTTGAAAGGGAAGACCTCACATCCACAAAGTAGGCGCCCAATAAATATTTCTACCACCGGGAGGAGGCACGAACTTCAAGGCACCACGCCCCTCATACTGAGCGCAGAGAAGGGACTGGAGAGCTTGCGGGTACCCGCCTGGTATATCCGCGCCCCGGTGTTGGAGGACACGCGGGACGGCGCAGAAGCTCTTTCCAGACACTAAGGTTAAAATCCCTTTGCCCTCAGGCCAAGGCTCACCTGCCTCCAGAGCGGGAAAGATGCGTGGACCCTGGCCGCCGCGGAGGGGGTCCCCGCAAACCCCTCGCCTGGTCACCGTGACACACTATTCGGGCGGAGGCTTCCCAGCGCAAGGGTAGCGGCACCCCAGAGTGCGCGGGCGCCCGTGGGGTGTCCTGGGCTCGGAGCCCCGGCCGCCACAGTTCCCTCAGGTGCTCCCTGGCGGCCGGGTGTGCGCGCACTCCCGCCTCGTCGCTTAGCAACGTGCGAAGCCGTCCCGTCTTCCCCACACATCAATTCTCCCCGCCCTCCAGAATGCGAAGAGGTTTTTTTAAAAAGATTTTGTTTCCGGGTCGATCCAGCCTTACGCAGCGGAAGGTCTCTTTGCCTCCCACGATGTTCCTCGGATAAAATAAAACCTCAGCTGCGCGCGTGTTGGGGGTGATGTCGCTCAGGAGTCCGTCTCCCCTCCCTCAAGGTTCTCACGCCTTCCCGCCCGCCAATTGCTGGGCGCCAAGAGGCAAGTCCGTCCCTCGAATCCCAAACCATCCGCGGGGAGTCGCCCACCAATCACAGAGGCTCGCCCTGTGGGAGGACTACTTTGTAATAGGCGACGAGCGAAAGGAGAATGGCGTGAGAAGACGCTGCTCCCGGGAAGTGTAGTCCAGCACGTGGAGAAAAGTATTTTGGAGAGTGCGCCAGATCAGGACAGCGTGGACTACAGTTCCCAGAGGGCGCCGCGGCCGGGACCCGAGCTTTTTTTTTTGCTAGCACCGTTCACCTACCCGAGTCTGTTTCGCGGTAGAGGTGACCTGGTTCTCTGGTACTCCTTTTGCAGGTGGTGAAATTGGCCGCGCGGTTACCAATCATGGTGAGTATAGGACCCCGGCTGTGCACACCTATGGCCGTCGCGCACTTTTGTGGATTCCTTGAGCTCGAAAGAGTTTTGGCAGGCGGCTGTGCCAGGGGCTGTCCTTCGCGCAGTTTAAAAAGCTCCATGTATTTGTCGCAGTAACCCAGTAATTAGGAAAGGGTTGATTTCTACCCGGGGGGCCGTTAGAAAGACTGGAGAAATTGCTGCCCTTGAGCTGGCGCGATTTTAATCCTGCTGCATGAAGTGAGGCCCAAATAGGAGGTTGCGGATTTTCTCGGAAGGACTGTGTGGGGTTTTATAAGACGGTACGGTTTGCGCTCGCGGGAGAAGGTTGGGTTCTAATCTCATTTTCCCCTCTTGATCCGATGGTGTTTTTAAGGGCTTTTGTCACAAAGCCGTTGAAAGCAAAAGGCCCTCTACTGTAAAAGTAGTGCTTACTAAGTGATCAGATTACGATCTACATTTTCAGGAGACGCGTTTCCGCCATATCTAATTTCACAAAACGTTACTTAAAACCTCTTCATTCATCTCCTTTTCTTATGTCAGCACATGTTGAAGTGACGGCATCTCTAGCGAAATAACTAGTGCATAGATTTTTTACTGATCTGTATGTACTGACTTCTAGAAACACTACTTTTAAATGTAACACAGTTTAACTGTCTTGTCACAGGACATCTTGTCTTGTCTCTGCTGAAAGGGAGAGGGGGGAGAGGGAGGGAGGAACTCTGACGTTGGAATAACCTGCGCACTGTTTGAAGGTGACATTTGCCATCAGACAAGAGAATTTGCTTCAGTACTTGTGTTTATAATTGGAACTGTTTTTCCTTTTTTATCTCAAAATGCTAAAATGGGTCGTGAGTGGAAATGTTTGAAGGAAATGGAAATTTCCCAGAACCTGAAAAGACATGTTTTTAGACAAGGGCATTAATCTCCCTAATTTTGTAAGAGGGCCTGTGGGGACAGTATTAAGCATAGGTTTTCTATTTATTTTGTTAGATAACATAGCTGGTCGTTTAAATTGTGGTGTCAGCCCTAATAATCTTAGCAGGAAAGCAGAAATACTTGTCAAAGAACCTTGGGCTTTTTTATCATTTTAGAACTGGATGAGACCTTTTAAAGATCATCTTGACAACACCCCCCCACACACACATACTTTAAATCTTAAAAATGAGTTTATTTACACCCAGAGAGATGATTTGTTCAAGGTCACCCAACTGTTTGCCCCAAAAGTCTTTCACTCTGTTTTACGTTACCATGCCATACCTTTATCAAGTCTTCTTGAAGTTTTATTTTTTAGTACCTAAAGTTCTGGGTGAAGATACACACTCAAACTGCAAATATAAACTTAACTATGTTACCAGCATATAGATTGCTTATGACTTCTTTACTTGCAGTTTAGGATACTGAAATTCTAAAATTGGAAGAGAATTTGCAGATTATTTCATCTAATCTTAAATGTAGCCTGCTGACCTCAAATGATTTTTCCAAGGTCACAGAGAGATTCCAGGCCCCCAATTCTTGTTGTTGTTTTTGCTCACCCTCAAGAGGTCCCCTGGGTTCAGCACTTAAGACAGCCCTTGAAGAAGGATCGTTCTGTCACTTTGCTGGCATTTACAGCAACCTCGCACATGATTCAGTCCTCCCTCCTGAAGAGAACATATAAGCAATCATGACTTAGAAAAAAATCATGTTTAAGCCAGTTCAATACAGTTTTATAAAGGGGGAATTCTTTGCTTGTTTCATAGGGTGAGAGAAGAATAAACTGTTAGAAAGGAATATGAATGATATTGCTTGGTTTTTTTTTGTGTTCCAGAAATACGTCAATTAAAAGTATATATACATGAGAAAGTAAAAAAATGAATATGTGCATATTTTTGTGGACTATCATAAGGAGCACCTAAATTCAAGCTTTAGAGTTGAGACTACAGCAAATACGCAAAATATATAGAGCCTGCATCTGTAGGAAGGTCATTACTGCCCTACCAAGAGCAAAGACATTCCTTCCTGGATCTTGGCTGACTGCCCAGAAATCTGAGCAAAGAATAGTAACCAGCACTCTCACTGTAACATTGTGAAAAGTCAGCAGGACTCATCCACCCGCCTGCTTTTCAATTGCAATGTTGCACAAGAGCAGAAAGAACCAGATATGCTCTTTCTATCCCTATTTTATCAAACATTCAAGTACTGACGAGGCTTCATACTACTCTTAACAAGATGGAATTACCTACCTGAGAAAATAATTTGCCCAAAGACACAGGGAAGAATCTGCTGAGGTTGAACTAGGCCGATAGTTGGCCACAACTCCTTCACTAAGGACTATGATACCATGAATACATTTTTACTAAACTAAAATTAGCTCCTACAATGAATTTTTCTGTTCTAACCATGAACCCTTCTCTCTGGGAAGTTAAACTTTACAGATAATGAAATTCACTTCCCCTTCATTTTTTATCCAGCTATCTTTACATTGAAGTAGCATTCATTTACCTTTTTTCTTACCCTTATCTTCATTAATTCAACAAATATTTCTGAAACACTATATATGAGAGTACAGATTTGAGACAAAGGCAGACTGCTTTCAAGGGGTCTTCAAGCTGGCCCTGTAGCAAGAGGAAGCCAGATCCCATATGGATAACTTAGGTTTGAGTCCCAGCCATGGAGAATTAGAGGAAAAAAGATTGCAGCATGACTAGGCCCAGTTAGAAAGTTTTCTGTCTGTCTCTCTTTCTCACTGTCTGGCATAAAAAGGATGGTCTCTGTGTGTGTGTGTGTGTGTGTGTGTGTGTGTGTGTGTGTCTGTGTGTCTGTCACAGTCTCATAAAGCGTAAGACATAAAAATAGCAATCACAGGCTGTAAGAGTTCTTAGAAGAAAAAGTCTGCGGTGACAACTATCATTATAGTACTTGCTACATACTATCTTAATGCTTTGTAAGTTACCTTAATCCTTAAAAACTACCCATTTAGGGGCCAGAAGGTGGCATAGTGGTTAAGGTGCTGGGTTCCCATATGGCCAACCTTGGTTCGAGTTCCAGACCTGGCAGCTTGAAACTCACTCCAGGCATGTGTGCATGCATGTCAAAAATCCCAGGAGGAGAAGGGTTTGCTGCATGGCCATTCCCCCTGTGGGGGTCCTTTCTCACTTTACCTCTCTCTGGGGAGTGCACACACCCTATGGCAAAAGCTTAAAACAAACAAACAAACAAACAAACAAAAACTGCCCTATTTGTTAAGCACCCACTATTATTATTTGCATTTTAGTATGGGGCACAAGATAGTGATTAAGTAACTTGCTCAGTAACATTCAGCTAATGAGTTGTGCCACCAGGACTTAAACCCAGGAGGTCCAGCACCAAAGGTGATCTTGATTACTTCCCACTGCCTGTCCAGCCCACATTTTAGAGAACTGACTTATCCACTTTTACCTTGGTGTGGTTTACTAATGAATTCCCTGGCCTAAAATAGTACTGAGTACATACATGGTAGAGCTTCAACAGTGTATCGTTTAATAAATGAGTTAAATGAGGTAACAGATCAGCAGTAGTTAGTTGGTAAGACTTTATCATTAGCACTAGTGACACTAATAATTGTGCTAACTATAACTAGACCTATTTTGTGGTCACTAAGTTTTCAACCTTATCAACATAAACATATCTATAATATTTAAACTTATGTTAGTATTTTTAAGCACATTAAGTATGCTTCCAAAGACATTTCTGTCGTTTTGGTAACAGTATTTGCAAGACTCAGATACTCTTCCAGCAAATAATAGAGTTCATGCCATGTGCCAGGTTTCATTCTAGGCCTTTGGTGTACAGCAATAAATGAAATAGTCAAAGGAGCTTTCATTCTAAAGGGGGAAAGAGGAATAAATTCTTCCTCTAGTCCTTTCCACATCTACTTTGTTTGACTTCAGGGGAAGGGAAAGAAATGACAGAATGAAAAAACACATAGGCTAGTGAAGTATTTTTTTACATAAATAGAAATGATTCCTAATAATGACAAATCAGAAGATAAATATATAGGTTTTTATATAATAGAAAATAACCACATACAATAAGTTGTAGTGTTATTTATAATTTAAAGTTTATTATGGAATATAAATATGTATTTTATTAAATGGCTTACTTGGGGGACCAGCAGGTGGGGTGGTGGTTAAGGTACTGGACACTCCCACATGGCTGACCACAGTTGAGTTACTACCTGGCAGCTTCCTTTCTCACTTTCCTTCTCTCTCTCTCTCTGTCTCTCTCTGGTCAAATTAAAATAAATGAATAAATACATAAAATTAAATAAATACATTTTTTTAATTGGCTTACTTGAAATGTTTAGGAGTTATTAACGCCAGGGGCAAAAGTTGGTAAAGGTGTTAAAGACACCCAGAAGGTCAGAGAGAAGCTTTCTCAATATTATTCTCCCTTTTTGTCCTATTCTCATCCTGGTTACATCTCTAAGGAAGAAATGTATATAGTCTACTATGACCAGATTCATTTCCCTGCAACAGTTGACACTTCTTTTCCTGAGATTTGTTTTTCTTTGACGTCTATGGGAACCAAATTGCTGAGTGCTGCCGACCTTCAGAGACAGTTTAAAGTCATCTCTCCTCCTATCCTAGAGGCATGAATTAGAAGGAAGAGGGAATTCTAAATATAAAAAATCAGACATGTCCCTCTCTACTCAATTCAGTGGACCACGAGTCTCACGTGGGTAGAGTCAGAGGTGACACACAATAAAAGTAAATTTAAGGGTCGGTAGGTGGCATGATCGTTAGAGCACTGGACTCACACATGGCTGACTTCAGATTGAGTCCCAGACCTGGTGGTTTGCTTTCTTATTTGACCTCCGTCTATCTCTCTGTAGTCAAGTTGAAAACTAAAATAATAATAATAAATAAAATTAAGTAATTTTTTAAATTACATTCACCATTGTCAGGGACAGAAACAATTGCCCTGATTGACTTACCCAGAAATTTTTGTTTGACTATTTATTTATTTATTTATTTATTTATTTTAGTTTTTGCCATAAGGCATGCATACTTGTTAGAGAGAGACTGTGAGAGGGAAAATGAGGAATCACCCCTCAGGGGAAATGGCCACACTGCAATTCCTTCTCCTCTATTCTCCTCTCGGGATTTTTGTCATGCAAGCACAGGCACACTGCATGATTTTCAAGCCACTGGATCCAGAACTTGAACCACGGTCAGCTGTGTGGGAGTCTTAACACATTAACCACCATCCCATCTGTGGTCCCTCATCTGTTTTAAATAGAAATATGTCTATATTTAAAATTCTCTGAGCTTAGTTTAACCTTTTTTTAATGACTGAGGGTCATCACTTTAAATGTCAGTTATTATTTTCATCCTTAATGTCTTATCTTGTTCAGGGCTTATTGGGATCTGTAAGGCTACCAATAAGCTGTTGGGCTCTTTGTATTTCTTCCCTTCCTCCCTTTTGAGAATAGTTTTCTTTTGGAATCAGGTTAACTGTCACTACACATTGCTGTTATTTATTGTAATTTAATAAGAAATTTTGTTATAATCCAGATATTATCATTTTCTCTTTTTTTTTCTCCTTAAATGAAAAGTACTTTTTCCCCCTCTGGTCAAGTTGAAACATTTTTTAATTGTTGACTTTAAATGTTCTGGCTCAATGTAAATAGAAAATTTTAACCCATTTTCCCAGTGTAAAGGATTCTGTTGTGCATTGGGAGTGGGTACTTGTGGGATTTGTGAGGCTCTAGTGGAGGCCAGGGTTTGTTTTGCCATATAACATGCACATCACCACTGTTAGATCTATTTTCGTGGTAAAATGCCCCAAAGGTAGATAAGATTATGTAAGTTAAACCAGGATAACACTTCCAGCTCCAGCTCCCTGTGCAATGAGAATCCAAAATACCACACAGATACGAGCCAAAGCACACATGCTCCATAAGTTACTCAGTTGATTTGTGTATGCTATACTTACTAGAATAAGGCAGTAAATTAGCTTTCTACTCAGCCAGATGCAGAAACTGTAAAGTTGCAAATTGACTTGTAAAGTCTGTGGTTGTCTTATTGTAGATACAAGTCCTAAGTGTCTAGAGTAAAATAATACTTTTTAATACAATGTCAATGGGTCTTTTTCATTACAGTCTGAACCAATCAGAGTCCTTGTGACTGGAGCAGCTGGTCAGATTGCTTATTCACTGCTGTACAGCATTGGAAATGGATCTGTCTTCGGTAAAGACCAGGTAGGAGCAAGAATCTGTAAGTCTTAAGTCATTAGAGCAAGAATATTGTTAACAAATCCCAATATTTATTAATAGTTGCAGACAAATTATGAAACACTGAAGGTATGAATAATCCCCAAAAATGTAACAGGCACATCGCTATTAATGGAAGCTAGAAAACTACTTATATTTTCCCCTCTAGGCATTGAAAACATTTTGCATATCAGAACTCAGTATCCCACATACTGTATTTAGTTGACTTGGTGCAACCAGCAGGTGTCAGTCACTTGACGATAACACTGGTGGTCTTAACTATTGTGGAAAAAAAGTAATGTGGAAATGAAAGTTGCTAAATCAGCACTTCCTTATTCATACTCTTTAGAACCAACATAGACAGGAAATCTGTTTCCCCACTGGAAACAGGCACCCTCTAGTTTATCAGGTCTGATTAATGTACACTAAAATCCTTTCCTAAAGGATTTATTTATTCAGGGTTTATTTATTCAGTCTGTTGACCCAAGATACTTGGTACTTCCTTCATTTCAGTTACTGTTTTTTAGCTTCCCAAGAACTAAAATCAAATGTATAGCTATTGTGCCTACTCTATAGCCTAGCCCTTAAGGAAGCTGGATCCCACATGGCCAACCACAGCTTATATCCCAACCCTACCAGCTTGAAAAATATGCTAAGTGCTAATGTGTAAGTACCCAAAAATCCCAACCATCTGGAGAAATGGAGAAGAGATGCAGTGTGACCACACCCCACTGAAGTTCTCTCTGTCTCCCCCTACTAGAGTCTCTTCGCAAACATTGCTTTTAAGTTTTCTTTTTTGCTATAGGGTAAGTACACATACCAGCAAAAGACAGACAGAGAAAGAGAGGGAAAGTGAGAAATCACCCCCTGAGGGGATGGCCATGCTGCAGCCCCTTCTCCATTCTCCTCTTAGGATTTTGGGTACACACGCACACATGCCCAGTGTGTTTTTCAAGTCACTAGGTCCAGGTCTGAGACTGGAACCACACAGTCTGCCATATGGGATCCAGCCCTCTTAACTACCACACCATCTGGCTGGCCCTGTAGCATTCCTTTTTTTTTTTTTTTTTTTTTTTTTTTGGCTATAGGGCGCGTGCGCTCGCCGGACAGACAGAGAGAGACATAGAGACAGAAAGCGAGAAATCACCCCCCAGGGGGGATGGTCATGCCGCAATCCCTTCTCCTCCATTCTCCTCTCGGGATCTTGGGCACGCACGCACACGCGCCCGGCGTGAGTTGTAAGCCACCGGGTCCGAGACGCGAACCGCGGTCGACTACGTGGGAGTCCAGCGACATAGCCATTACGCTAACTGCTGGTTCCCTGTAGCATTCCTTTTAACAAAAGTAGCATGTTATTAGAGCTTGACCTCCTAAAATAATAATTATGACTAATGGGAGTTATATACATATACCTATCAAAAAAAAACTCAAAAGGACATTTTTTGTGGCTAAAAGATTTAAATGACACTAACATTTTACTGTGTTTACTATTTGACAGCCCATAATTCTTGTGCTGTTGGATATCACCCCAATGATGGGTGTCCTGGATGGTGTCCTCATGGAACTTCAAGACTGTGCCCTTCCCCTCTTGAAAGGTGAGTTGGAGGGCGGAGGAGATAGGATTTTATATTATTTTATCTTTCAAAAAGTAGGTATATTTTTGTTAAAGGCTCTCAATTAGAAATTATTTTATGACAAGTATTTTATTTTTGTTTTTTGAGCAACAACTGCTTATTATAGTCTGTAGCAAAAAGGGCCATGCTGTGACACAACTGGACCCACAGGTCCTGGGTTCACCTCCCAGGACCTCCCAGAGCAAACTGGGCATACATGCACATGCACAGGCCTGCTGTGACTGGGGGTGAGTCATAATGGGAGGACATCTTGTTTTGGGTGTCTCTGCCTGTCTTTGTCCCTCTGTCTCTCATGAAAAAAATAAATAAACTAACTTAAAAAAAAAAAAAGATGGGGACTAGCAGTTGGCATAGTGGCTATGTCACTGGACTCTCACATAGTCAACCACGGTTCGAGTCCAGACCTGGTGGCTCAAACTCACGCCGGGTGCATGTGCGTGCGTGCCCAAGATCCTGAGAGGAGAATGGAGGAAAAGGAATTGCAGTGTGGCCATCCCCCCTAGGGGAAGATTTCTCGCTTTCTGTCTCTCTGTCTCTCTCTGTCTTTCTGGTGAGCACATGTGCCCTACAGCAAAAACCTCTCAAAAAAAAGAAGAGATGTTTACCAAGAATAAATAAGGAGTGAATGAAAAACAACCAGTGTCAGATAAAGGACTATACTTTTTTCCCCAACATGTCGATATATAACTTTTTATACTAATTAAGTATATTATGTTGTTATTTCAAGTATAAAGATGGTAATAGTAGCATCATAATGGAAAATGGTTTCGCTTCTTCAGGATATCCTCCATAGCTCTTTGCTGCCCTAGAAGTTGGTTGGTCCTATTTTGGGGATGTCGTACCTTGACTGACATAAGTTCACTGGCCTAAAAGTTGTTTTAAGTTTCTTTCTTTTGTATGTGAAAGAGAAGTGCCCCCAACAGGGTCTTCATGCCCCAATCTCACCTCAGCCAGCCAGGATCATGAGCACATGTGTGTGACATGCACAGAAGACCTTGAGACGTGAACCTGGGACCTGTCCCTTTGGCCTCAGCATTTTGTAGCATTACATTCTCACTGCATAGCCACAGCAGGCCAGTGATAGCCTTTTATATAGTCAACCAAGGAGATCAGCTTTATGGTTATTAAATTGTTTTCCTTTCTTAGGTCCCTAAAATGTTTTATCAGTATGATATGTAAAAGTTTGTTATAAATAAAAGAATTAGTGAATATGTTCAATTATGAGGAGAAAAACTTCAAACCTTGATTTTTTTTAAAGAATGATTTATTCAATTTTATTTATTCTTTCATTTATTTTAATTTGACCAGAGAGAGAGAGAGAGGAGGGAAAGTGGGAAAACATGCCACCAGATCCAGGGCTCGAACCGCGGTCGTCCATGTGGGAGTGTCTAGCATCTTAACCACCATGCCACCTGCTGGTTCCCAGACCTCAATGTTTAATAGCTGTGCTTATTTATCTCTATGTCTACAGATGTCATTGCGACAGATAAAGAAGACGTTGCCTTCAAAGACCTGGATGTGGCCATTCTTGTGGGCTCCATGCCAAGAAGAGAAGGCATGGAGAGGAAAGATTTACTGAAAGCAAATGTGAAAATCTTCAAAAGCCAGGGAGCAGCATTGGACAAATATGCCAAGAAGTCAGTTAAGGTGACCGGCACTGAATTTCATGATGTTTTACATTATTACCATTTAAAACTTCTGCTTTCAACATTGAAGTGAAAACAGAATTGTTTATCCTTTTTTTCAGTTCTAGACACTGGTCAGTAAATCAAAGTTTTGTTTGATAAGCTTTCCCTTTTAAGTTATTGGAGTTTTTATTTTCTGAGGTTTTGTTTGTTTGCTTGCTTTTTGACGGGAGAAAGAGAAATATTTTTGGCAGGCTGTTACCATATCACTATCCTCCAATCCCAGCCACCCAGTTAGCTAGAAATACAGATGCATCCAGCCTATCTAGGTTGGGCCAGGAGCCAAACTCTGGTCTCCCGTGCACCCTTAGCCACTATACAATGATGCCCTCCTACTTTTACCACTATGGCTAGACCTGAGGTTTTTTATTTTGCGGTGTAGAAATTTATATTCAGAGTACTCAAAAATGTTTTGCCTACTACTGTGGCATGGGACTCTGATATTCATTTTTTTTTTTAAATAAATTATCTATTTATTTGTATGGTCCAACTTGAACCATAGTCAACCATGTGGGGATCCAATGCATTAACCATCATGCCACCTGCTGGCCCCTTGATATTATTTCTTAAACCTAAAAAAGAAGGCAGAGAACTTTCTGGTGTCCTTAACATACTTGTTCCTTGAAGAATCAGGTTGCCATGACTTCTTTTTGTCTGTTTGTGTTCAAGATATTTATTTTAGTTCCTAAATTTGTCTTGCTGTTAAAATAAGTCGCCTTTTACCAATGAACTGTCAGTTAACCAGAACTTAATTGTCTCAGAGGCCAGCAGGTGGTATGGTAGTTAAAGGCGCTAGATTTCCACATGGCCAACCATGATTCAAGTCTCAGACCTGGCAGCTTGCTTTCTCACTTTCTCTCTCTGTCTCCCTTTCTCTCTCATTCTGTCCCTCTCTGGTCAAATTGAAATAAACAAATGAATAAATAAATAAAGTTAAATAAAATAATTCTTTATAAAAAAAAAGAACTTAATTGTAACAGCAAAAAAGGCTTGTAGGCTAGAAGTTTAACTGATTTAAATACATCTCCTTTTCCTGACTTAATAAAAAAGGTAAAGAACATTCTATGAGATTTTTTTTTTTCTTTTTTTGGAGAGGTTTTTGCTATAGGGCGCGTGCACTCGCCAGACAGACAGAGAGAGACAGAGAGACAGAAAGCGAGAAATCTCCCCCTAGGGGAGATGGCCACGCCGCAATCCCTTCTTCTCCATTCTCCTCTCGGGATCTTGGGCCACACGCACACGCGCCCAGCGTGAGTCTAAGCCACCGGGTCCGGGACGCAAACCGCAGTCTACTACATGGGAGTCCAGCAACATAGCCATTATGCTAACTCCTGGTCCCCCTATGAGATTTTTTAAGTTGCTAACTGTATTCTACTTGTGATACAGCATTTTTGTATTCTGTGAACTTGGTTACAAATAGTTAACTTCTATTTTCTGTAATTATTAACAGAAATAGAAGTGGGTTGAGTAAATACTCACAGGTTTCTTAGTAAAACATGACAGGGTTGTTCGGATTACTAAAATCCAGGTTGCTTAGAGTTGGAATACAGCTTGCATGGTAAACCCACCTCACAAAGTACCCTTGTTTCAGGAGAATAGTCACTAATACTGGAGTACTCCAGTTATTTTTTGTGGTAGATAAGTGCACTGTCTCTGTTTTGGCACAAAAATGAAATTAAAAGACATGTACTTAAAATCTTAATACTGCCACTGGGAAAGTGATCTAAATAAAAGTGGCTCTATTAAGAAAATATTTTCAGTAGTCAGGCTGAACCCTAACAAAGCAAAAGGAAAATGTTTATATATGTTCAGCTCATATAAGATTGATACAGGGCTACCTGCTACACATTTTACAATCAAATCCTAAGATAGTTCAGTTAAAAAGTGTACAGTCTATAATCTTCTGTGTCTCCCATCCATCCTAGGTTATCGTTGTGGGAAACCCAGCCAATACCAACTGCCTGACTGCCTCCAAATCGGCCCCATCCATCCCCAAGGAGAACTTCAGTTGCTTGACTCGTTTGGATCACAACCGAGCTAAAGCTCAAGTAAGAAAAATGTCTCTTAAATCTTTTGAATGCCCCAGCAGGAATGGAAGTTTGTTTGACCGGAGGCAGGAGATTTGGACACTACGTAAAGGAAAAGATGATACTATATGTGTTGCAGCTGTAGTCTCTGGATTGCCAGATGGTTAGCTATATAGTTCCTCTATATAGTTCCTATAGGGAGAAGGAGGTATGATGAAACTGACAAGCCTCCTTCTTTGCTGTTTTGCCTAAGGCCTTGGTGGAGGCAGGCATTGGAAAATGCTGCTTCTGGAAATACTACTGACATTTCATCCCAGTGCCTAAAATAGTTTTCCTTGTGGGGAAAAAAGTCTAAATGAATAAGGAGGGAAGAAAGAAACTGAAGCTATCTTGTCAAACTTCAGCCATCACTTGGGCACATGTTTTTTGTTGTTCACAGGTCCTTGGTTAGGCACTGTTTCAGCATATCAGTCTGAACTTTTAGGAAGTAAGTCTGCTGACAGAGTAATTTGACAATGATACCAGTTAGCTGGTATGAGGTGGGGGGGGGGGGGGGGAATTGACACTACAGAATTGGTCCAAAGCTTTAACATCTGTGTGACAGACATAAAAGTGTCTGCAGTGAGCAAGGAACTGTAATCCTGATGATGTGTTAATTTAGACCAGCTCTGACATGAATGATATTCAGAAACTACCTGTGCTGGGTGCAAAGTACCTGGCTTTTGCTATCCAGACAGAATTGGATTTGCCCAAGAGATCAAAGGAACAAAAGAAGGTAGTTCATGAGAACACAGGGATTAAGGGGAGCCAAGAAGTCCCATGGGAGAGGAGGCCAGAGGCCATTTGCCTTCCACTGTACTTTGGAAGTTGCAGCTGACATTCAGGGAAGTTATGAGCTCTGAGTTCTTGGTAATAACACATACTAGGTTACTTGCCCTGGGCATAAATTTTCCTTGTTCTTTACAATGCCAACTAAAGATAAGGGCATATCTTCCCAGGTTCTTTGGGTCATGGTACACACAGAAAATGGTACTAGTTAGATAGTGTACCACTCTACCCCAAAGGTTAAGCATATCAGTAGCTAGGTGCCCCAGAAACCAACCATCGACTAATTTGTGGAGACTGATATTGTAGGACTTTTAACACCTTTAGGACTATAGAAGGAGAATTTATATCACAGTAATTTCCTATGTCAAAACCACAAACATTGGGAGCCATCCGAAGTGTGATGGTTAAGGCAATGGACTCGTACATGGCCGACCACGGTTTGAGGCCCAGACCTAGCAGCTTAAAAATCACACCAGGCACATGTTTGTGTGTCCAAAATCCAGAGGAGAATGGAGGAAAAGAGATTGCGTGTGGCCATCCCTCTGGGAAGTGATTTCTTACTTTCTGTCTCACTGTCTTTCTCCTGCGAGCATGTGCACCCTATAGCTAAAAACTTAAAAAAAAAAAAAATTTTTTTTTAATTGAAAGGAATTCTCTTTTTTTTTTTTCCATTGCCAGAATGCACATATGCTACCAGAGAGAGAGAGAAAGCACTCCAATGAGCATGGTCATGCCACAAATCCCTTTTCCTCCATTTCTCCATCCTGTCAGGATTTGGGGCACTCAAGCACATGCACTAAGTGTGTTATTCAAGCTAATGGGGACTCAAATTACAATCATACAATCACCGTGTGAAATCTGGCTCTCTATGCATAGTACCTAACCACTGCACTATGGGGCCAGTCCAAAACAAAACAAAACAAAAAAATTTAGGTCCATTTTTTTTTTGGATCATCTAACTATTTTTACTTGACTAAGTAAATGAGAATGAAGACAAGTCATTACAAATGTGTTAAGTAATATTTTTGTTATCTTTTTTGGTTGCTTGGTTACTTTTTACTTTTTATTTTGGAATAATTATAGGCACAGAAGTTGCAAAAATAATATAGAGAAGTCTCATGTGCCCATCACCCTTCTTTCTCCAGTGGTTGCATTTTTCTTTTTTTTGAGGCTGAAATTGAAGCTTTATTATGGGATATTTATATCACTGTTTATTGTTATAAAGATTTTTATGTAGTAATGCTTTTTAGTATGGCATCTGTATAGTTCTAGACTGTAATCAAGACATTTCTACAAAGTGACACTTTGGGATTTGTTTGGTCCCTTAAGCCAGGTACAGGTGAAGACTGACATACAGATCATTAGTAGACGTTTTACACATTGCCCAGAGTTAGGATCTCCTTTATTCCAGTTGTTCTTCCTTCGGCAGATGCTATTATGTTTTACTTTAGTCCTGTATTGTGGATGCCAGAGATCTTGCATTTCCCAAGGAATAATCTAAGATACAATGTACTTAGATTACAAAGTACTTTAGCTGTGCAATTCACTTTAATTTGTTTTTGGATAATTTCTTCCATAGAAAATTTAAAGCAAGGCTTATGTCCTCTTTCCAGAATATCCTCCATGCTGGCTTCTTTACTGCATCTTATATAACTATAGAATATTATCAAAACCAGGAAATTAGGCCAGCCAGTGGGTGTGGTCATTAAGACTGCTGTATCCCACATAATTGTGCTGCTCAAGTCCTGAAAAATATACCAGGTGCGTGTGTGTATGTGCCCAAAATCTCAAAAAGAGAAATGGAGAAGGAATTACAATATGGCCAACCACCCTGTGGGGTACTTTCCCACTTTCCTTCTCTCTCTCTGTGTCTGTCCAGCAAGCCCATGCACCCTCTAGCAAACTTAAAAGGGGAGTGAGGAGTAGAATTTACTAAACTACACCCAATACTATTTACTAGACTTATTCCAATTTCACCAGCTTTTACATTCACTTATTTTTTTGTTTGTCTTTGTGAAAGATTCTGTGACATTTAATCACATGTACAGATTTCTATAACCACCACCATAGTCAAGGTACAGAATTTCTCCATGGTCCACTACAGAACTCCTTCATGCTTTCCCTTTATAGTCCACCTCTCTAACCTCTGACAACCTTTGTCTACATTTCTAGAGATTGTCATATCCATGGAAGTCGTTGCTTACATTGAGTAGCTCATTCCTTTTTGTTTTTCTACTTAAACCATTTATTCCATTGTGTATATAAGATGTACCAAGGTTTATTTAACCATTCTTGAAGAACATTTGGGTTGTTCCCAGTTTAGGGCTATTACTGCTATTCTTTTTGTTTTGTTTCTTTTTGTTTTGTTTTTAAGAGATTTCTGCCTTAGGGTGGGTGTACTCACTGGAGAGATAGACACAGTGAAAAGGAAAGTGAGTAATCACACCCCCCCCCCCAAAGGATGGCCACCCCATAATCCTTCTCCATTCTCCTCCCGGGATCTCGAACACTTACGCACACATGCCAGTGTGATTTTCAAGCCACTAGGTTGGTCATGTGGGAATCCAGTGAGGTAACTGTTAGGCCATCTGCTGATCCACTAGTGGACCATTTTTAAATTTTCTGTAAAATATGAAACTCTATTCCCTTTGTTATATTGTAAATGATCAAATAGAATTGGAGTATAGTATAGAATCGGAGTATAGTACTGGAGTATAGGACTCTGGGACAAATAAATTTTTTCTCCCACTCTTCTTATTATGTATAAAGGAAAATATCACCTACAATGTCACTCTAACAGATCAACTTTAAAATATTTTTTACACATTACCTTCTGGTTCATCAGAAATTAGATTAAGAACAAATTATACATACACCTAATCATAATTTATTTTCCACACATACCTTTTCAGACAAATAACAAAATAATCAGGTTGATTTTGTTTTATTTAAATCTTTCAAGACAAAAACCCTTTCTGTAGCTCTTGTATTTCATGTGATTGCAAGACATTGTAGTATCCTAAAGTGCTTTCTGAACCCACAGCTAGAGATTTTTGCATTTGTTAAAATTTGTGTGTATTATAATTTGTGTATGTGTTATATTTAACTTATTTTCAGTTTCTAATCTAAAATGCAGACTCCTTGGTCATTTGCATCTGTTGGTAATCCGAGCCCCTTTTAACTCCAAAGTTTCATATTGAAGACTATTTGAAAATTAGTTTGCATGTGATATATAGTAACAATTTCACCAAAACATAGAGGAAATGCTGATTTCTCAGAAGTACTGAGGAGAGGGAACCAGCAGTTAGCGTAATGGCTATGTCGCTGAACTCCCACGTAGTCGACCACGGTTCGCATCTCGGACCCGGTGGCTTACAACTCATGCCGGGCGCGTGTGCGTGCGTGCCCAAGATCCCGAGAGGAGAATGGAGGAGAAGGGATTGCGGCGTGACCATCCCCCCTGGGGGGTGATTTCTCGCTTTCTGTCTCTATGTCTCTCTCTGTCTGTCTGGCGAACGCACGCGCCCTATAGCGAAAAACCTCTCAAAAAAAAAAAAAAAAAGAAGTACTGAGGAGATATCTCTAAGCATTAACAACAAAACAAAACAATAAAAATGTCTTTTTTATGTCTTCAAGAAATACTAACCTCTTGGTTAATGTTGTATAGTTCATAATCCTACTGTGTTAGTAAGTTAATTCCAAACTGTAGGATATTCTCTGCTCTTGAATATTCTACTTAAATGTGATGTCCTACAATATTTCAGGTTCATAGTTATTAACATTATTAAGCTGTTTTAGGAAATTGCTAAGCAATGAAGTGCATTTTTTAATACAAATCTGTATAAATGTTGTGCTCTCTAAAAAGTTTCAGATGCTTTTTATCTTTACTAAGGGCTTTTGTCAAGCAGGTCACAATTTGCAATAAAAAGCATTTCTCTAAATAATGTATTTATTTTAAATTTAACTAGATTGCTCTTAAACTTGGTGTGACTGCCGATGATGTGAAGAATGTTATTATCTGGGGAAACCATTCCTCGACTCAGTATCCAGATGTCAACCATGCCAAGGTGAAACTGCAAGGAAAGGAAGTTGGTGTTTATGAAGCTCTGAAAGATGACAGCTGGCTCAAGGGAGAATTCATCAAGGTGAGAAAAGGCTGTGAACCTTCTGAACAGCCGAGCATAAAGAACTCTTGAGAAACATACCACACTGCTGATCTGAGTGTCTGCCCAAGGAGTGGATGGGAACCTCAGGGAGAACATGCCTATCACAGCTGCTCTATGAACTACATACTTTCTTTTGAGATCATACTAAGCCAGTCATGAGCCAGTCTTATCTAATCTGTTGTACAACAATTGAGATTGATTGTCAAAGTGGGTAATCACTAGAGTACTTTGTAGTCTTCTGGTTGTCTTTATACCAGCATCCATTTCTTTATATGAGGTGTGATAAATGTTCTGTGGGGATTTCTAGTTTTATCTTTTCAAAAGGACTGGTACCTATAACTGAATTAGGTTAGTGAGGCCAACATTGGGTAGTTGCACGATTTTGGAGAGGATTGGAATGGCCTGGACCATTAAGCTATGGTCATAGCCTTTCCCCTCAGGGTTAACATGGAATCGATGAAACATTCGCTATCATGATCAAGTAACACTGTTTCCTCTGCCTGCCACCCCCACACACATACCCCAGACTGTGCAGCAGCGTGGTGCTGATGTCATCAAGGCTCGGAAACTATCGAGTGCAATGTCTGCTGCGAAAGCCATCGCTGACCATGTCAGAGACATCTGGTTTGGAACTCCAGAGGTGAGAACTCAGTGATTTGTGCAGACCACTTTTACTTTTGTTCCCTGGTGGTATAATGGAAAAAGGGCAAAGCCTTAGCAGGCTGGCAGATGAGGTCCATTTCCCAGCCCAGCTGCTCCCTGGCTAGCTATTTAACCGTTCTGAGCTGTTTGTCATCTGTTACATGACATTTACCACATGGGATTGTTAGGGTTAAATAAAGAAGCACCTACCAAAATCTTGTCCTAGGGTGACTTTTTTTCTTATTAAAACGAATTTGAGGCCATGAGGATTATGTTTCTCTCGCCATCTTCACATGTGATTTACAAAGGTGGAGTGAGGTAATATTCATGAACGTTATCTTGACATGAAAGTACCTGGTGCTGGTGATGTTTCCTTCCACAGTTACAGTTGTGCACATAGTAACAACGTTACCTGGTTTAGTTTCTCATATGTCAATTGGTTGTATAAACTAATCTCTATGCTTAATGAGAATGCAAAATATTATTTTCAGGGAGAGTTTGTGTCCATGGGTGTTATTTCTGATGGCAATTCCTATGGTATTCCTGATGATCTGCTCTACTCATTCCCTGTTGTAATCAAGGTAAGGAATTTGGGGCTTATTTCCCTCTGAGAGAAAGTAGTTACATGTTTTTCTTTAAAATTGTATAATTTAGTACAGAAAGTTTCTTTATTAAAGTAGACATTTTTCTAAGCTTTAAAATTGTGTGTATCACTACTTTAGGTCATTGAAAGATTGAAATTAATTCGTAAAGCGAGATACTCTTCCCATTAGATACATTATGTTGTTATGCTTCATATCAAATATCTACTAATATTATCTCATTTGTAAGTGAAGCAGTGGTTCTCAACTTTGTTCGTCTTTATAATAACTACTCTAAAGCCAGGTTTTAAGGTTGGTTTGGGTTTGTTTGTTTATTTGTAAGTTTTTGCGATAGGGTATATGTGCTGACAAGAGAGACAGAGACAGTAAGACAAAAAGTGAACAATTACTCCCTGGGGGGATGGCCACACGGCACTCCCTTCTCCACCATCCTGCTTCTGGGATTTTTGGGTATGCACGTACATGCACCCAGCATGATTATCAAGCCACAAGGTCTGAGACTTAGACCGCAGTCGGCCATGTGGGAGCCCAGTGACTTAACCACCACACCACTTGGTGGCCCCAGGTTTTTATCAGAATTATCTGTTAGTTAAGATATGGGTTTGGATTTTCTTCTTTAGAATCAGACTTTAAAACAAATACATCTCTTACTGTAAGGTAAAACTAGGTCATTCCTTCCTGGGAGATCAATTCTATTTCATTTAAAATCTCATTTGCTGTTGTTTTCTAACAGAATAAGACCTGGAAGTTTGTTGAAGGCCTCCCTGTTAATGATTTCTCGCGTGAGAAGATGGATTTTACTGCCAAAGAGCTGGCAGAAGAAAAAGAAACTGCTTTTGAATTTCTTTCCTCTGCCTGACTAGACAATCATCATGTTACTAAATGCCCCAAAGCTGAAGAATCTAAATGTCGTCTTTGATCCTAGTACCAAATAATAATAATGCTATAATTAAAAATTATGTGTGAAAAACAACACATTTTAAAGATACTGTGCTTCCTGGTACAGATTTGTGAGTGACCGTCTGTGGTTATGCTGTTAGTGCTGTGTTCTAAATAAAAGTATATATTGAAATGAAAGTGAATCAGGCTCTGATTTCTAACTGATGTTTGGTGTCTCTTAAAACAAACTTGCATGTTTTCCAGCTTGCCTCAAGGGTTATGATTTTTTTGTTTTAAACCTGGAAAAAGCAGCAGGACTTGAAAATGTTATAAAGTAAAGCATTAATCTTATATTTCAGTAGAAAAGGAAAACCTACCATGTGATAATGAATCAATCTATTTCAGAATATATTTTTAATCATTATCTACATTAGGTAAACACATCATATTTTAAATCTCAGAGGTTAGTTCATGCTTCAGATAATTTGATTTTTTTTTTTCTTTTTTTGGAGAGGTTTTTGCTATAGGGAGCATGCGCTCGCCAGACAGAGAGAGACAGAGAGACAGAAAGCGAGAAATCACCCCCCAGGGGGGATGGTCACGCCACAATCCCTTCTCCATTCTCCTCTCAGGATCTTGGACACGCACGCACACGCGCCTGGCGTGAGTTTAAGCCACCCGGGTCCGGGACTCGAACCGCGGTCAACTATGTGGGAGTCCAGTGACATAGCCATTACGCTAACTGCTGGTCCCTAGATAATTTGATTTTAAGATTAGCTGTTAAATAAGTTACAGATAATATTTCTGTTAACAGTTTTATACCACTGGATGAAAAAGGAAAGGAAAAAAAAAAGGAAATGTGGTTTGAGACCTGGTCTCAGTGTCACAGAAAAATATGGAAGAGTGTGTCTTGAGCTGAAAAAGTTATTTTCACAATAACAGAAAATGGTAATAAGTCTCCCTTGAGCTATTCCTCTATAATAGAATAAGGAATCATTTATATTTCATAACCAATAAATTCCATAGAAATATATGTTAGTGTTAATGTTCTCAACCTAAACTTATTACTAGAAAAAGTGTTGTTAGAAAAGCCCCTCCACTCCAAATCCATGAGGACAGGAGGCATGGTCTCTTCATCCTTGTACTTTAATACATTGTCCACACATGACAGACGTTCAGTAGCATAAATCTCTCAGGCCTAATGTAATATTCTTTGTATATGATCAAATACTTTTTGGTTTGATTTTAAATTACCTCTACCCCACATTTCTATGATCTAGAAAGGAAAAATGCAAGTAAAAGTATCTTTAGAACTGCTATTAGAGGGACCAGCAGATGGCATAATGGTTATGTTGCTGGACTCCCACAGGGCTGACTACGATTGAGTCCCAGACCTGAAGGCTTGAAACTCACACCAGGAGTGTATGTGTGCGCCTGCCCAAAATCCTGAGAGGAGAATAGAGAAGAATGGATGGTGCCATGGTCATCCCCCCAGGGAGTTATTTGTAGTTTTGTCTCACCAGCAAGTCCATATGCCCTATAGCAAAAATCTCTCCAAAAATAATATTAAAGAACTGATATTAGGAGAATAGAAACAGGCTGGCAGGTGGTGTGGTGGTTATAGGCGCTGGACTCCCACATGGCAAACCATGGTTCGAGTCCTGGACCTGTTAGCTTCCTTTCTCACTTCCTCTCTCTCTTTCTCTCATCAAACTGGGAAATAATATTAAATAAAGTAAAAAGTCATTCTTTTTTAAAAATAAAAATATTTATAGAGAAGAAGAAGAATAGATACAAAATTCTGAATAGAGCTAATAACTTTTCAAAAGCAGGATCTCATTGTGACATCCTCCTGCCCCAGCCTTCCAAGTAGCTGAGAGACTTAGGTGCACTCTACCATGCCCCGCCTTTTCACACAGTTTCATTATATTGCTCATGCTGCTGTGGACTCAACAATCTTCTTGCGTCAGCCTCCCAAGTACCTGGGGCTACAAACCTACACAGCACTATGCAGGCTTTTAGGGTCATCTGAGAATCAAACTTGGGCCGCTCATGGGACTTTAGCATCTACCAGCACGTGCCACTGCAGCAGGGCCATAACATTGTATATGAAGTAAGTATGAATGTACCAGTTACTATTTTTCAGCTCAAGACACACTCTTCTATATTTTCCTGTGATGCTGAGACCTTTCTTTTTCTTTTCTTTTTTAATTTGCAAGTACATGTACACTTGCTGGTGAGGAAAAGTAAGAAAGCACCCCCATGGGGCATGGTCATGAGCAATCCCTTCTCCATTTTTCCCTCCCCTCCTGTTCCTCAAGCCACTGGCTCCTGGTTTCCCATGCCACACAGTTAGCCATGTGGTATCCAGCCACCTTAATCACCAAGCCATTGGCTGGCCCAAACACATTTCTTTACTAACTCTTCATGGTTAAAAAATCTGCCAGTAGTCATAATGGTTATGTCGCTGGACTCCTACGTAATCGACCACGGTTCAAGTCCTGGACCTGGTGGCTTAAAACTCATGCCAGGCACGTGTGCATGTGAGCCCAAAGTCCCAAGAGAAGAATAGAAGAGAAGGGATTGCAGCATGACCATCCCCCCAGGGGGTGATTTCTCACTTTCTGTCTCTCCGTCTCTTTCATTAAATGCATGTGCCCTATAACAAAAAAATCTCTCTTAAAAACAATCTGCCAGTAAAGGGTACTAGAGGTAAACTGGAAGGCTGAGGAAGAAGAAAACATACTGTTGCTCCTTCCTATTGGTTTCCTCTGTCATTACTCTCTCTTCACTTTATATGAGCCAGAAAAGAATCAAACATATCCTTAAAAGAGCAAGTAATCGGAAGCATGAAAATGAAGTTCATGTAGAATTAAACAAAATTTTGTGCAAAGAAAGTATTAACCAGCTTGGCAGCACAGTTAGCAAACTGAGCTGCAGTACTGGAAGCCACATGACCAACTGCAATTCAGGGTGAAAACACACCAGGTCCGTGCACACCTGCACCCAGGATCCTGAAGAGGTAGAGGACTAGATAAAGGGGATCGCAGTGAGATCCTGCTAGGGGTGCTTTTCTCTTTTTCTTATGTACACACACACATGCCCTCTATCATGAATAAAACTAAGGAACTCAAAATCTATGTATGTATGAAAGTTATTGGCAAGACCTAGATTACTTGTAGAAGCAAGTTACTTATCAACTGTGCTTTTGAAGTATGATTTTGTATTTGAATGGTTATGTTGTGAAAATAATCTCTTTCTGCGATTTCTTTCTGCTATAGACTTTGGTCACCTTTACCAATAGAACACAGCATTTTGATGCCTCCTATCTTATTTAGGTTTTTGTCAAAGGGTGTGTGCACTCACTGGAGACAAGCAAGACAGAGAAATAGAGAGGGAGAAAAAGTAAGAATCAAACCCTAGGGGGAATTACCACAACACAATCTCTTCTCCCTTCTCCTCTTGAGATTTTGAACACACACACATGTACCCCACATGATTTTCAAACCACTGGGTACAGGACTCAACCCACAGTCAGCCATTTGGGAATTCAACACCTCAACCACCTACCACCTCCTGGCCCCTGTTGCCTCCTCTCTCAATGGACAGTGTACAGGACCAGGAAATTGCACCTTTAAGCAACATAATGATTTTTGAAAAGCATAGGCCTTCCCTAAACGTTTTACTAGAACTTGAGGAAATGACACGCGGGTGCAGTAGGGGGCAAAAGAGTATGCCTTTTAGACTCAGCCATCGTGCTGCAGGCAGTAGGGGATGATACTGGAAGCCACAGTCTCTGAGGTCAGGGTCTTGAGTCTGCCTGAGCACCCTGGTACATGGTCCTACTGGATGCAGAGATGGCAGGGAGGATCTCAGGGTGAAGATCCTGTTAAGTGTGTGCTCCTCTCCCTCTCTTTCTTTCATGAAGGAAACAAATTTTAAGTTAAAAAAAATTTTTAAACCAGTGAAGTTGGAGTCAAAAATATCCAGGCCAGCCGGTGGCATAAGGGTTAAAGCAGCTGGATCTCACATGACCAACGCCATGGTTAGAGTCCTGAACCCAGTGGCTTGAAAAGCACACCAGGTGCATGCGCTGCACACCCACAATCCCAAAAGGAGGGAGAAAGGGAGAAGGGATTATAATATAGCCATCCCGTGAAGGGTGCACACACTCTCCCCTCCCCTCCCCCATATCCCTCTCTCTGTCTGGCAAGTACATGCAAAAATTAAAAAACAAAAATACTCCCGAAAGAGGTACAAACTACAAACCTAAACCTTAGGGAAGTCTTAGCCTCCGCAGATCACGACCCTAATGATGTCTCCTGAGTAACATAGAAAGATGGTCAGCACAGCTTTTTATTAGAAAAAGAAAGAAAGAAAGAAAGAAAGAAAGAAAGAAAGAAAGGAAGGAAGGAAGGAAGGAAGGAAGGAAGGAAGGAAGGAAGGAAGGAAGGAAGGAATGTTTAGAGGCCCAGCCACGGTGCTGGGCACTGCTCTGCAATGCCAGCCACATGGAGGACCCTGGTTCAGACCCTGCTTGGCCTGAAACACACTGGGAGGGCATGTGCATGTACACCTGTGATGCAGCTGGAGGCTGGGAAAGAGGAGGTGGATTGTGGCATAAGACATCCTGCCTTTCTTGCTATGAATTATATATATATATATATATACATATACATACATATATATATATACATATATATATTTTTTTTTTTTTATATTTTTTTTTTTTAATTTGGGCCAGCCAGGTGGCATAGCGATTAAGGTGGCTGGATCCCAAACAGCCAACTTCCTAGTTCAAGTCCCAGACCTGGTGCCTTAAAAAACATGCTGAGCACACGTGTGTGTGTGTGCCCAAAATCTTAAAAGGAGAACAGGGAAAGAACTGCCATGTGGCCATCCCCCCAGGGGGTGGTTTCTCACTTTTTCTATCTCTTTCCCCTCCCCCAGTAAGCACACACACCATAGAGCAAACTGGGGGAAAAAATATTGCTTTAATTTCTGAAAGCATAAAGGAGAGACAAAAAAAAAAAAAAACAAAAAACAAAAAAGCAACCAAACGTATAATTCCACTGCCAGTTAAATCATGTTTTATTAAAGTAATATGTTATAGGATCAGCAGATGGTACAGCGATTATGTCCCTGGACTCTCACATGGTCAACCATGGTGTGGGTGTCCAACTCAGTAGCTTGAAACTCACGCCAGGCACCTACGTGTGTGTGCCCAAGATCCCGGGAGGAGAATGGAGGATAAGAGATTGCGGTGTGGCCATCTCCCCCACCCCCAGGGGTGACTTCTCATTTTCCCTCTCACTCTCTCTCTCTCTCTCCAGCAAGTGCAAGCGCCCTGAGGCAAAAACTTCTCTTTAAAAAAAAAAAAAAAAAAAAAAAAGTAATACATGTTAGGAAAAAAATCAGTGAATTTTTTTTTTTTTTGGAGAGGTTTTCGCTATAGGGCGTGTGCGCTCGCCAGAAAGACAGAGAGAAACAGAGAGACAGAAAGCGAGAAATCATCCCCCAGAGGGGATGGTCACGCCGCAATCCCTTCTCCTCCATTCTCCTCTCGGGATCTTGGGCACGCACGCACACGCGCCCGGCGTGAGTTTTAAGCCACCGGGTCTGGGATGCAAACCGCGGTCAACTACATGGGAGTCCAGCAATATAGCCATTACGCTAACTGCTGGTTCCCGTGAAATGGTATTAAATGAAAACCAGAAGTTCTTTTCTTCTCTCAAGGATAAACGCTATTTTAGTTGTTGCTAGAGGGTGCATGATCTCACCAGAAAGAGAAAAAGAAAGCTTCCCTAGTAGAGCATGGTCATGCCACAACTCCTTCTCCTTCATTTCTCCATCCCACCAAGATTTTTGGCAATTACACACATGTGCCTGGTATGTTTTTCAAGCTACTGGGGCCACGGTTAGGATTAGGGTTAGGATTAGAGTTACAGTCAAACTGCAGTCAGCCATTTGGGATCCAGCTCTCCATGCACTTTACTGTGGGGCTGTCTTGATAAACACTCTTCAGAAAAGTTTTTATATATCCTTACAGGAGAAAAAATACATTCTTGAGAGCTACCAAAAAAAAAAAAGTAAAGGATTATATTAGTGTAAAGAAAAGTTCTTTGGGGCAGGTGGCGTGGTGGTTAAGGTGTTGGACTTTCACAGAGTCAATGGAAGTTCAAGTCCTGGATCTGGCGGTTTGCTTTCTCATTCTTCCTTTCTCTCTGGTCAAATTTTAAAATGATAATAAATAAATAAAATGAAATAAAAGAAGATGGCATCGCTTTCTTAAAAAAAAAAAAAAGAAAAAAAGAAAAGTCCTTTACTCAGCATGACACCCACTCTCTTAAATCCCATAATACCATTTTAATTGGTTGTCTTCTAAACCCTTTTTAAAAAAACATGCCTGGTACAGCCAGCTACACTATTTCTCAAATAATGTTGACCATGGACAAACTTTATTAAAAGATGTTTTTTAAGAGCTGGACTATGAAAAACAAAAAGCAACAGGAATAGCTTCTTGGTATGTAACTGGAAGAACCCACAATCTTTATGGTGTTTATAACTTTAAACATCTTAAAAAAACAAGGAAGATATTTTGATCTGAATACTGGTTGGTTCTAATACAACCTAAAAGGGTTACTGGCTCAGTAGGAGTGTGTAGATTTTTGGTATCTTCCCATTAGTGTCACTTAGCATAGTTCCTGTAATATAGTGAGAGTTCAATAAACATTTCTTGAATGAATAAATTCTTGCTAGTTTTCCTTCTAACTCTAACAGGAATATACTTGTGACCGATAGCTAAATCAAACCCATAACCTGGCCTGGGTAGCACAATTGAGTAAAGAAGTTTTAAGCAAAATAGATGTCTCTAAATTCATCCCATTTCCTCATATTCCTATCACTATTGCCGTGGTCCAGACTCACATCATCTCTTCTAAAAAGACCAACACAGTCTTTTGTCTTGGACCCTGGAGAGGTTCTCAGTTTGGATTCTATTGCTCCCCTCTCTCCCTAGTCCATTCAGATTTGGTCTGGAGTTAATAGTTAAGGATGACATTTCACTTCTGAAGAATAGACCAACTCGTGGGTTTTGAAACTTGACAAATTTGTACCCTAGTTCTGACTTTTTAGGTGTCCATAAACAACCTTTCTAGGGATTAGAAGGTTGGCATGGTGGTTAAGGTGCTAGATTTCCACATGGCCAACCATGGTTTGAGACCTGGCGGCTTAAAAAATCACGCTGGGTGCATGCATGCACCCAAAACTCCAGGAAAAGAATGGAGGAGAAGGGATTGCAGTGTGGCCATCCCCCCGCCCTGGGGGGTGATTTCTTGCTTTCTGTCTCTGTCTCTCTGGCCCTATGGCAAAAATCTCTCTTTAAAAAAAAAAAGATTCTAGTGGCTTTGGTATTTCCAGTAATGTTAGTTAGTGAGCAATTTTGCTTATCTTGAGTGATAAAAGGCCATGTTACTCTATTCCCTCCTGTATTAGAATGTAAATATAATCAAATTAATTAGATAAAGCATCCTGTGTGCAGAAGAAAAAAATATATAATGCAGAGAAAGTACATGCAAATAAAGCAATTAATGGTAATGTGAAAAGAATTAAATAAAATTACAATCCATAGAGGGCTTTCAAAGCTGAAGAAAACTTTGAGGCTATTCAATAAAATATTTTTGCATTTTTTAACAAAGAGTTGTGCTAACGACAAGAATCGTTACTTTATTTTTCTTTATTCACCAGAGGGTGCCTGCACTTATCAGAGAGAGACAGAGTGGGAGAAGGGGAACACACCCACAAAGGGTCATGGTCATGCTTCAATCCCTTCTCCTACATTGCTCCATTCTGTTGGGATTTGGGGTACACACACATATGCACCCAGTATGTTTATCAAGCATACTGGGACCAGAACTCAAATGGCACAGCTGACCATGTGAAACTGACTCTCTTAACCCCTAGGCCAAAGGGCTGGCCCCAATGACAAGGATCTTTAAAATTTAAGTATTTCTTGTTTTTTTTTTTTTTTTTTTTTTCCTAAAAATAAAATGCTTTTCTCCAATATACTCAAAAGTAAAGATAGGGCTGGAGTAAACAGAAAAATGTAAGTTTAGAAATGAATGCAAACCTGGAGCTTTTTACTTGACTACTCTAGTATTAAATTCTCTGGGGCAAAATGAACTCTAGCAATTAGCAGCTCCCCAGGGAAGAATTTGTAGTAACTCTCACTAAGCCATTCAAGACAGAGGATAAATTCTACCTTCTGCATTGGCTATGCCCAAGCAACCGTGAGAGCTGTTAACCATGTTTTCATGTATTTTTTGGAGTGAGAATATAGACCAGCTGCCTTTCAACTCAGCTATCAAAATAAAAATAATTATTTTTCATATTTATATTGAACTGAGAGTAAGATTAAAATAATTACACTAGGGCTCAGAAGATTATACCCCAGTATGGTGCTTCAGCATACTGCATACTTTGAACTAAAGGAAGGCCTCAGAAACAAAGTCTCTCTTACCTTCTCCTTACCTCCAGTCTCTCTGCCCCAAAGCGAGTCATTAAAAACTAGAATCCCTCTTACCCAAAATAAACCACAAAACCTAGAAATGTTACTCTAACTTCCCCCACCCTTCTGGGAAGGAGCTGGCCATAAAGAAATCCGCTGATCTACATTGTCTGATACTAACCCAAATATCTCTAAGTCCCTCATTTCAGTCAGTCCTTCCCCACACTCTGGAGGAAGGAATGCTACACAATGAGGCCTAGAAGAATCTAGACAGAAAGGCCTTGCTGGATTTCCTCCCGAGTCTGTTACCATGAGATCATATACTTTCGTCCAATCATATTTCTACACAGCTGTCCATTCTACATATATCTTTAGGTCTTTATTTCTGAAGGCTCCTGTGTCACATAAGACTTTGATTATGTGTCACGTAAGACATTTTTTTTTCACGTAAGACTTTGATTAAGTACTTTCGTTATGCTGTTCTCTTGTTAACCTGCCTTTTGTTATAGGAGTGTTGGCCATGGTTGAGGAAAGGTATTACACCTTTCTGCCCCTACGTTATACTTTCAAATGAAATTATCACGTTTCTTTATTTTATAGGGGTAAGGAACGAAAAATACTTCCTTTTCCCTTCTAGCTTCTGTGGCTTATCTAAAATTTACATCGACATAGATAAACAGGAGAAAAACAATTTTAATTATGTACAAATAAATAGGAGTTCCATAAAAATATGAGACTTGAAGCAGCCAGATGATTAAGTCTTATATATCATCCTGGATCACAGAAAAGAATAGGAGTTAGCTTTGCTCAGTGGCTATAATGTAGCCAATAAGGTTTATTCAAGGTACAGTTATTGTTGAAAGAAAATGATGCCTGAGAAAGCTGGGAAATGGAAGCCTGTAAGGGGGCTGGAGCATCTGCCTATGTGGCTAGATAGAAAAACCAGATCAGGGCAGAATATTCCCCACCCAAGGGAATGTAGGCAGGAGATTAGTAGGGTAATCTAGCAGATTAAGGCACATTTGAGAAAACCAATGAGATAAATCAGTGGGCCCAGCCAATGATCAGCAAATACAACCTAGATTAAAAAATTATAAAACTCGCAAAAACTAAGCAGCTGGGCCTTTGAGCCACTCTTTCTCTGTCCACTTGTGGACAGAAATCTGACTGCTTATTCCTGTTTTCCACGATCTTTTCCAGAGGGCCAAGGGGGAGTCACACCTATAGACATTGATAGACCATTTTGGCCCATTGGTAACGGGATTCTTCCTATATTCTGCCCCTGACATAGTATTGGAGTATCATTGTGATGTATATAAAGCCTCTTTATTGCTGTTAAAGTATATATCCTTATTCCACCAACCTTCCTTTTCCAATCACCACCCTAAAAACTGTAAAGCCCACCTATAACCTACAAGCCCCCTTCTACATGTCCCACCTTTTTGGGCCAGACCAATGGAAAAAATTTTCACTAAATTCCAAACTCTGTCTCTCGCTCTTAAAATCAAATAAAAGGGACCGTGTACCTGATCACCCCAAGAGAAAGGCATGTTTTGCCTCCTCTCCGGCATAAGTCACTCATTCTGCTTAGAACTAAACTGCATTAATTATTATTTTTAGAGTTGGTTATTTTCTGTTGACACATTCAAACCTTCCCCTATGTCTTGGGAGTGTTCTTTTGCTTTTACTTAGTAAACTACCTTTCCTTTCACTATTGGTGTGTTTCATTCAATTCTTTGTCCAAAACACCAAGAACCTGGATCTTATCACCAAAACCATGCTGCAACAAAAGAAATGGGGATTTGTGGCTTTTAGGGACTGGTGGAGGCAAATTACAGGACGGTGAGGGGAGGAAACATATGAGGGAGCTTCACAAAGTTCACTGAAAATGTACATTATAAAAAAAAGTCATGTATAAATTTCAAAAGAATTTACACTGAAATAAATGTATGTATATATATATACACATGTATATATATATATATATATATATATATATATATATATATATATACATGTGTATATATATATATATATATTTTTTTTTTTTTTTTTTTAAGAGAGATTTTTGCTACAGGGTGGGTGTGCTCATCAGAGAAACAGAAAGTGAGAAATCACTCCCCTAGGGAGGATGGCCACACCACAACCCTTGCTTCTGTATCCTCCCAGGATCTTGGGCATGAGTGCACGTGCACCCAGCATGAGTTTCAAGCCACCAGGTCCAGGACTCAGACCTCAATTGACCATGTCAGAGTCCAGCATCCCAACCACCATGCCACTCGCTGATCCCAAGGTTGTTTTATTTTGCAGATAAGAATATCTCAGGTGATAAAAACCTGTCTCCTGAAATAGTTTTTTTTCCTGACTCAAACACATTTACTAATGGAAAATTTCTTTGTAAATATACATTTTCTTTAAAAAATGGAAGATTTATATTTTATTTCCGGAATTTGAAATAAAGCACTGGTTTTCAATTATCTTTTTTTGTAGTAAATTTTAAAGAATTTATTTCAACTTCACTTACTTTCATTGGAATGAATATATATACATTATTCATCAATAAATCCTTATTGCTTTAAATTTACAGCTACCCTATTTGCAGAAACTTGAAAATAATTTCAATTAAATGCAAAAATATGGTTTTTAATTATCCTTTAACTTGGGGCTGGCAGGTGGTGTGGTGATTAAGGCACAGGATTCCCATATGGTCGACCGTGGTTCAAGTCCTAGACCTAGCAGCTTGCTTTCTCACTCTCTCTCTCTCTCTCTGTCTGTCTCTCTCTGGTCAAACTAACAGGTAATAATAAATAAATAAAATAATAAATTTTTAAAAGTATTATCTTTAGTTCAAAATAATCAATATGCCAAAGCACATATTTGGGGATGGCATGTTCTGTACCCTTTCCGTACAAATTTTTATTTCAACATTCTGTTGGGAAAATACAAAGAAATATCTTAAAACCACACTGCTTTTAGACAATACAACATGAAGATAAAATGGAAGGTAATTTGTTAAAATTCTTCATGTCGACTCCCTGTTTTCTCTTATGATTTTTTTCTTCATTTATAAAAAAATACATTTTGCATTTCAACTACTAAATCCTGGAGGATTAGGCAGATTTGAATGAAAGAAGAGCTTATGTAAATATACAACCTCTGAGTTGGAAATATGAACAATTTCCTTTCTGCTTAGATACCAGTGTCCTGTTGAGAAGAAGATTCTCCCATATATTCAAGCAAGTGCTTAGAATGAAAACTCATTCAGCACTGAGTGGAGTGAAGAACCAGGAAGGCTGTTTCCTAGGGGAAACGGCATTCTCAAATTTAATAGCTTAAGGGGAGGTGCAATCTGCAACTTTGGTGAAAATGAACTTCATCTTGTTCCTTTAACACTGTAGAGTTGAGTGTGGTCACCAATTTATTCTAAAGAATTTAGTTGTTCAGATGTTAGAGCTTTTTTCTTTTCTTTTCTGCACCTATTTACTACAATTGTCAAACAGTTAGTGATTATGTCCTATTTTTATCCTTAGATGCTGATCACTATCAGACTGTGATGGGGCCATGCAGACAACACAAGTTGGTAAAGAGGCTGTCTCCCATGGCCTGGGTTGGGAAGAAACGGCAAGATAAAGCCAGCAGTTTACTAACTCTCTTTGTGTCATTTTTTTGGCCTGTAGTTAATTTTTCTGCCGTGAGTTGGAGCAATTTCTTATTCAATACCCTTGGGCTCTAGTTGATTCTCGTGAGTCATGCCCTTGATTCACTTTTCGAAGCATTGGTACTGCAGTCTTTCAAAAACTGTGTTAGTCTTTAGAGAAGAGGGATAATCATTTGTTTTCAAATTGTTTGTAGATTGCATGGGGTAAGGAAAGTCTGTTTCATCTTGATCCATGTTAAGATATAAAATTAAACACAGCCACTATCAGAACTCCCAGGAGGATTTTCTTTATTCTCTGATCCTCTTTCATTTCTTGACCATACAACCCTTTACCCCAGTCCATGTCAGACAGCTGGCCATGTAGGGAATACGAAGAAATAATGAAGGGCAGAGAAGAGTTTTAAGCTGGTATCAGTATGTCAGGTCATGAGTAACTTAGATAAGCCAGCAAAATTACCCAAATAGCTTCCTTTAAAAGGACTAATGGGGAATTTCAAGACTTGGAATATCCATCCTCCTTTACCCCCATCTATCCGTATTCCTTCCACCCTTGACAATTTAATTCAGTTGTCACCATCTCTATAAAGCTCAAACGGAAGTGATTTTTCTTACTCAGAATTCCCATAGAAATTTTTGGTATACTTCTCTTTACTTAACCACTAGTTTATAAGGTGCCTTGTAGCTCTTGCCTCCCTTTGAACTAAACTACTTATCATTGTTTACTTTTCCATGAATCTGTGTCCTATTTCATTAGATTGTAGGCACCTGAAGAGCAAGATTTACATCTTATATTTTCTAACAATACCTAACTCTGTGCTTGTATCTAGTGACCTTTCAACAATTATTGTTGATTTAAAAAATAAGCACTATGCAGGGCCAGCAGGTAGTGTGGTGGTTAAAGAACTAGATTTCCATATGGTTCTAGGTATAGTGGCTTGAAACTCACATCGGGCACACGGGTGTGCATGCCCAAAATCCCGAGAGGAGAATGGAGAAGGGATTGCGATGTGGTCATCACCCCTGGGGAGTGATTTCATACTTTCTTTTTCTCTGTAGCTGTCTGTTTATCTGTCTTGTCTCTCTCTCTCTCTCACTGACACAAGCATGCACTCTATGCCAAAAACCTTTATAAAAAACACTAGGCAACAAATTGTTTTATACTTCTAAACTACTAAAAATCGTAACTGTGATGTTATAATATGGTCTGTATAACATCTTTTTCTCAATAGAATAGAATGGTGGTAGGGCAGGCAGGTGGCATGGTGGTTAAAGCACTGGACTACCACTTGGTCAACTGTGGTTCAAGTCCCAGACCTGGCGGCTTGCTTTCTCATTTTCTCTCACTCTCTCTGGTCAAAGTTTTAAAAAAGTATGTAATAGTAATAATAATAATAAATAAAAGTAAATAAATAATTCTTTTTTTTTTTTTGGAGAGGTTTTTGCTATAGGGCGCGTGCGCTCGCCATACAGACAGAGAGAGACAGAGAGACAGAAAGAGAGAAATCACCCCCCGGGGGAGATGGCCATGCCGCAATCCCTTCTCCTCCATTCTCCTCTTGGGATCTTGGGCATGTACGCACACGTGCCCGGCATGAGTTTAAGCCACTGGGTCCGGTACTCGAGCTGCTGTCGACTACGTGGGAGTCCAGTGACTTAGCCATTACGCTAACTGCTGGTCCCAATAATTCTTTAAAAAATAAAATCCTTGCCATCAAATAGCCTACACTTAAAAAAAAAGATAAGAATTGTAGTACCCACTATTTTTTTATAATAATAAAATATACTTAGCTTTTGTCTCTCTTGGTAGAAAAACTGCTATTTTTCACTTTGTAACTCTTAAGACAAAATGTCTATTTTTTTAAAAGAATTATTTTATTTAACTTTATTTATTTATTTTAATTCGACCAGAGAGGGACAGAGAGAGAGAGAGAAAGAAAGTGAGAAAGCCAGCTGCCAGGTCCAGGACCCAAATCGTGGTCAGCCATGTGGCAGTCCAACACCCTTAACTACCATGCCACCTGCTGGCCCCCAAAATGTCTATTATATAGACAAATATATTTACTATGGGAGGTAACATAATAATGTACATATTGACATTCTATCTTTTGCATAATATTGAATGTAATGTCAAGTATTTTGACAGTGCACATATATTCTGACAGTTCTATTTATGACTTTAGAAAAATAATTTATTTACAAGGCATAAATGACTAGGTTAGCCAGTGGCCTGGTGGTTAAGATGGCTGCCTCTTACATAGACGAATGTGCAGTTCAAGTCCTGGACCCAGCGGCTTGAAAAGTACACTGCGCATGTGTGTGTGCATGGCCAAAAAACCCAAGAAGAGAATGGAAGAGAAAGGATTACACTGCAGTGTGGCCATCCTCCCTAGATAGTACCTTCTCACTACCCCCAGTTCTCTCTCTGGAGAGTGTACATACCTATAGCAAATTAAAAACTGAATACATAAAGGCATAAATGGAACTGGCCCTGTGGCCTAATGGTTAAGGGACCTGTATTCCACATGGCCAGCTGTGTAGTTTGACTACTGGACCTGAAAGCTTGAGAAGCACATTTGGTGCTTGGGCATGCATGATGGAGAAATGGAGGAGAAGGTGTTGCGGTATGACCACAGCCCACTGAGGGTATGCTTTTTTTACACTTTACACTCTCTGTCTCTCTGTCTTTCTGTCTCTCTCAGATGAGTTCCCATACCCTCCAGCAAATAAAATAAAAGGAATAAGAGGCATATATATCCAGTTGGTCCTGTAGTGCAGTGGTTAAAGCACAATGCATAGGGTGTTGGATCCCACATGGCCAATTGAGGTTTTAATTCCTGCTCCAGTAGCTTGGAAAACATGCTGGGTGTATGCACATGCATGCCCCAAACCCTAACAGGATAAAGAAATGAAGGAAAAAGGATTACTACATGACCATGTCTCATGGGGAGGGAAGGTGCTTTCTCTTTCTCTTTCTCTTTCTCTTTCTCTTTCTCTTTCTCTTTCTCTTTCTCTATGTCTTCTCTTTCTCTTTCTCTCTCTGGTGAAAGCATGAACCCTCTGACAAAGATTAAATTTAGGGACCAGCAGTTAGCTTAATGGCTATGTCGCTGGACTCCCATGTAATCGACTGTGGTTTGAGTCCCGGACCCAGTGGCTTAAACTCACACCAGGCACGTGTGTGTGCGTGCCCAAGATCCTGAGAGGAGAATGGAGAAGAAGGGATTGCGGCGTGGCTATCCCCCCTGGGGGGTGATTTCTCGCTTTCTGTCTCTCTGTTTCTCTCTGTCTTTCTGGCGAGCGCACGCGCCCTATAGCAAAAACCTCTCAAAAATAAAATAAAATAAAATAAAATAAAATAAAATAAAATAAAATAAAATAAAATAAAATAAAATAAAATAAAATAAAATTTAAAAGGCATACATGTCAATTGAGGTGAAACTAAGAGTAAAGTTAAACAAGGAGAGAGATTTCGGTCTAAGATTCAAAAAAGAAAAATTCGCAAGTTTCTATTCTGTTAGGAATTCAGAACTGTAAGTTTAGACACCATCTGGTTTAAGAAACCTCAGTTTTTCTATCCAGAGGATCCTTCTCAGTCTAACACCTGGTATGTGGCCCAAGGGAGTCGATAACACTGCATATGTTGCAACTGTCTGCTCTTTTTAATAGAAAATCTACAAAGGTCTGGGAGAAGGGCACATCCTCAGTGGGTTTAATAATCGATTAAGTCAGAGAACACCTAGTGGCCTGCAAAGTGTATCTTAAAAGAACTCAGATCCAGGATCATAACGCAGAAAACTGCATCTTGGAGCTGAAATGGGCTTCATAGTTACCTAGTTTAGAAAACAAAACAGAAACCCCAGAGCTGAAAGATAAAAAAAAGAGTCCCCACAAGATTTTACCTTCCAGAAAGGTAGAGTAGTCATTGTTTTTTCTTTTCTTTTCTTTTCCTTTTTTAAGAGAGATTTTGTTATAGGGTGCATGCACTCAGATAGACAGGGACAGAAAATGAGAAATCACCCCCCAGGGAGGATGGCAACACCACAATCCCTTCTCCATTCTCCTTTAGGGATTTTTGGCACACAGAGCCATGCACCTGGCATGAGTTTTAAGTCACTGGGTCCAGGACTCAAACTGCAGTTGACCATGTAGGAGTCTAGTGACATAACCATTACACCATCTCCTGGTCTCAGACATTATTTTTTCTATTCCTCCCTCTAAGTGCAACTAAACACCCTAGATTATGTATAATGAATGTAAGAAGGCTCTGAAAGATGGAGAAAAGATGGCAGACTCACTAGAAATTTCAGGACCTCCAGAAACAACATGGTAGCGAGTTACCTGTCTTTTTTTAATGCTCATATAACCCAGAAGCCAGAACCTAGAAATGCCAACAGGTACAGACAAAAAAAAGGTTTTTGTTTTTGTTTTTGTTTTTTTTTTTTTGTCCAGAAAAGCAGGAAAGGGGCAGTCTAGAAAGAAAAAATCCTCCTAGGCAATAACCACTCCAGTCAAAGAGAGAACTGTGACCCCACCCTACCCAGACCAACAAAGTAGAAGCCTAGAGTTCCAGGCCAATATGTAGTAAGGCATCCTAACCCCACCAGTGGGATACTGTCAAAAAGGCTGAATAGGACTCTAGGACTTTCATTTCCATTGAGGCAATGCTGTGGTATCAGTGAAGACTACAGGGAAAGTCTAAACGTCCACCCCACCCAGTATTAATAAGGCACCCCTCCTCTACCGCCATACCACGTGGTGTCAGAGGAGGAGTAGTGGAGAGCAAGGACTTGTTTCAGCAATAAGGCCACCTTCCTCTTAATGCCAGTGGGGGTCATGTGGAAAGCAATAATGACACTCCCCTGCCAGGGAGGTATCAGTGAAGACTGGAATGTCCACTTTCATCCTGGGAGAACAAGGAACCTATCCCCCACCCCACTTGGGTACCAATGGATACTGAGGGAGAAACCTAGCTTTCTACCCTCAAGTGACAATAAAGAAGTTGTACCTTCCCACACCCTTCCCCACCACAATGACGTCAGAGAAAACCAGTTAGAACAAAAGATTTCAGGAAGACCTGAAGTCTCAAAAAGTAAAACTCAGAATGTCCAGGCTTCAACTTAAAACTACTTGTCACACCATGACTGAAAGATCCCAAACTGAAATTGATTGAAAAAAGACAATCAATGGATGTCAATACTAACATGACAGAAATGTTAGGAATATCTGACAAGGATTTTAAGGCATTCATTAAAAAATGCTTCAGTGAGAAATTATGAGCATCCTTGAAACAAAAAATAGTCTTGAGATCAGCAGGTGGTGTAATGTTTGCATTGTTGGACTCTGATGTAGTCAACTGCAGTTTGAGTCCCAGACCCAGCAGCTTAAAACTCATGCTGGGCATATGTGTGCATGTGCCCAAAATCCCCAGAGGAGAATGGAGGAGAAGGGATTATGGTGTGGCCATCCCCCCATGGAGGGTGATTTGTTGCTTTCTGTCTGTCTCTCTGGTGAGCACACTTCCCCTGTAGCAAAAATCTCTCTTAAAAAAAAATGAGTCTTAGCATAAGTGATATACCTAATGTAATATCTAGAGCAACCATTAACAAAAACTATAACAAAACTATAACTAAATTAAGTGAAATTAAAAGAAAAAAAACTTCAAGCTCGCCCATAGCATGGTGATTAAGCTACTGGCTCCTACATGGCCAGCTGTGTGGTTTGAATCCCAGACCCTGTGATTTGAAAACTGCTAGGCAGGTGTGCACATGTCCCCAAAATCCTGAAAGAGGTAGAAGTGGAGGAAAAGGGATTGCAGTATGATCATTACCATTCCCCAGTGGGGGTGATTTCTCGCATTCTCTCTCTCTGTCTCTCTCTCTGGCAAGTGCATGTGCCCTCTGACAAATTAAAAAATATATCTTTAAGTAATCCAAAGGAAGGGAGGGGTGGAGACATGACAAATAACAGAGTAAAAATCTACAGAGAACAAATAGAAAACAAAAATGAAATAAATGACAGATTTGCTGCTTCACCAGCCGCCGCCCGGCCACTGCCCCTCGCTCCCAAGCACACACGTTCACTCTCGGTCCTCACACCCCTTTTCCTACACTTTCCTCTTCTCTCTGACTGGAGGAGCCACTCTCTCTGTGTGATGCCTGTGGGGACCCAGGTCCAGCTCCTCACAGCCGGCCATCGTTGCCTGAGGGCAGCGAGCAGAGGCCACCACCAAGTACAAAACACTGGAGTGGCCACTGGAGAAGAGTCCACTGCCCAGCAGCTGCCACCAGAGAGGCCCGCCCACCCATTCGCCTGTCCCCTTGCCCCGTTCACAATGCAGCCTGCTTATGATCCAAGGAACTATGTCTTCATTGAATTTTGTGTTGAAGACAGTAAAGATATTCATGTAAATTTTAAAATCCAAACTTACATTCAGTTGTCTTGGTGGAAGTGGTAATTTGAAACATTTGAATGAAATTGATCTTTTCCACTGTATTGATTCCAAATGATTCCAAGCATAAAAGAACGGATAGATCAATTTTATGTTGTTCCGGAAAGGAGAACCTGGACATGCATGGCCAACATTGACAAAAGAAAGGGCAAAGCTTAATTGTGGACTGCAATAATTGGAAAGACGACTCATGTAAAGACATGTCTAATTTTGATCGTTTCTCAGAGATGATGAACAACATGGGTGGTGATGAGGATGTAGATTTGCCAGAAGTAGATGGAGCAGATGATGATTCATAAGACAGTGACGATGAAATAAATGCCAGATCTGGAGTAAGGAATGTTGTTATCACCTGAATTTTGAGAAAGAAAAATAACTTTTCTGCAAGAGAATTCCTGAGTTGACAGCTCTAAAGGTAGATGCTGAATTGCCTCCTTTAACTCATTTTCAACCTTTTTTTTTTTTTTTTTTTTTTTTTTTTTGGAGAGGTTTTTGCTATAGGGCACATGTGCTTGCCAGAAAGACAGACAGAAGGCGAGAAATCACCCCCCTACGGGGGATGGGCACGCCACAATCCCTTCTCCTCTATTCTCCTCTTGGGATCTTGGGGGCACACACGTACACGTACCCTGCATGAGTTTAAGCCACCGGGTCCAGGACTCAAACCATGGTCGGCTACATGGGAGTCCAGCGACATAGCCATTACACCAACTGCTGGTCCCCCTCAACCTGTTTGTTTTTTAAAAGGCTTCACTAAGGGTTGCTAAGTACCATTGTATGGGGCAGTTTTAAGTCAGCAATAACCTTATGCATGAATATTTCCCAGACTTCCATGAAACTATTGAAATCCTAGGAAATTGATACAGCACTTGTGATAAATAAAAACATTTTACCTGGGACCAGCAGTTGGCATAATGGCTATGTCACTGGACTCCCAGGTGGTCGACTGAGGTTCAAGTCCCGGACCTGGTGGCTTAAACTCATGCTGGGCATATGTGTATATGTGCCCAAGATCCCGAGAGGAGAATGGAGGAGAAGGGATTGTGGCGTGGCCATCCCCCCTGGGGGGTGATTTCTCACTTTCTGTCTCTGTCTCTCTCTGTCTTTCTGGCAAGCGCACATACCCTATAGCAAAAATCTCTCAAAAAATTTTTTTTCACTTAAGTCTCTGTTACTTCATGACATAAATACCAACATGATAGGAAGCTCTCAGCTTAGGGAAAGAGAACTAAGTTTTAGATTTTAGAACATGGATTCAAAGTAGTTGAAACAAAAATTGGCTGATACCTTAAACTGGTAACCACTTGTTCCTCTGGTATATCTTTAAGAAATGTTCCACTAAAGTTTATTTTTCAAAAAATGTATTTCACATTGTTGTATGTAAGTGGTCACTTGTCAGTGTTCTCAGATGTATCTTAGCTAAAATTAGTGAATGCCCTAACTTAGATGGTTTTTGAAGCCTATACATTTGGTATTGTTTGGCTCTTAAACTTTGACATCTTTTAGCATGGAGGACAAATAAAGTTGGACACTGTTGCTTGAGAGTCTGTACATTTAGACCAGATTTGTATTTGCACTGTCAGTATGGCAAATGAGTGAAAAAGAATGTTAATACGCTATTGGATTTTTTATTTCTTTCTTTCTTTTTTTTTTTTTTTTTTTTTTTGAGAGGTTTTCGCTATAGGGTGCATGCACTCGCCAGCCAGACAGAGAGAGACATAGAGACAGAAAGCGAGAAATCACCCCCCAGAGGGGATGGTCACACCGCAATCCCTTCTCCTCCATTCTCCTCTCGGGATCTTGGGCATGCACGCACATGCGCCCGGCATGAGTTTTAAGCCACCGGGTCCAGGACGCGACCACGGTTGACTATGTGGGAGTCCAGCGACATAGCCATTACGCCTACTGCTGGTTCCCTTATTTCTTTTTTTGATTCGGCTTATACTACGACTGAAAAACCTCAACTTATGTTCATAACAGTGGGTATTTTTTAAATGTTCATGACAGTGGGTATTTTTTATGTAATGGTGGGGACATTTAAAATGTTTTGAGGTGAAATGTTTTTATTTATCACAACTGTTGTATCAATTGCCTAGGACCTCAACTGCTTCATGGAAATCTGGGAAATGTTCTTTCTAATAAACTGTTGGACGACTTCTTGAAAGAAAAAAAATGAAATGACAGACTTAAGCCCTAATATATTAATGATATTAAATAAGAATGGACTAAATGTTGCAATTAAAACAAAGATTGACAGAATGGATTAAAAACATGATGCAATTATATACTGTTTATAATAAATTCACTTCAAATATAATAACAAAGATAGACTGAGAGTAAAAAAAAGTGAAAAAAGATATCATGCAAACATTAATCAAAAGAAAGCTGGAGTGCCTAATTAATATCAGGTGTAGTAGACTTCAGAAAGGGAAGAAAGTATCAGGGACAGAGAGGAACATTATATAATAATAAAAGAATCTTCCCCCAAGAAGAGAGAGCAATTTCAAATATGCATGCACCAAACATCAGAGCTGCTGAATATGTGAAGCAAAAACTAATAGAACTTATGAAAGAGAGACAAATACACAATATACTTGGAGATGTCAATACCCCACTCTCAGTAATTGATGGAATAACCAGACTGAAAATCAACAGGATATAAAAGAACTCAGTGACTTCAAACAACACAGCTGACATTCACAGAACACCCTATACAATGACAGCATAATATGTATTCCTTTTTTTATTATTTTAAAGAATTATTTTATTAAGCATTACGCATAACTATTAATATTATTATTTAAATTTGACCAGAGAGAGAGAGGGGGAAAGTGAGAAAGCAAGCTGCCAGGTCTGGGACCTGAACTGTGGTTAGCCATGTAGAAGTCTAGCACCTCAACTACCACACCACCTGCTGGCCCTAGCATAATGACGCATTCTTTTCAAGAGTCTCTGAACATATATCAAGATAGGTCATATTCTGGGCAATAAAAAAAAACCTCAACAAATTTAAAAGAATTGAAATCATGAAAGATATGTTCTCTAACAACAATTAATTCAAAGTGGAAATCAGTCATTGAAAGGGTAACAGGAAAAGCTAAACACACAGAAACGAATCAATGAAGTACGACACATCAAAAATTTGGGGACATTGCTGAAACCGTGCTGAGAGTAAATTTTATACCTCTAAGTACATTTTTTAGAAAAGAGGAAGAGGCTAGCCACCATGGCACAGCAGCAACACAACACCTGGTGATGCTGAAGACATACGGGAAGGTCCTAGGTTTGCATCCCAAAGACTCCGTATGCACTCACATGTGCCCATGGTCTTGGTTGGCTGAGGCTAGGCAAATATCACAGCATCAAGACCCTGCTGGTGCTTGTTTCTCTTGCCCACTCTCTGTCTGTCTCTCTTTAGTGGAAGAAATATTGGGTGGTGGAAAAGTCATGACTTTCCCAACAAACTAATAAATAAGTAAAAACCATTTAAAAAAAAGAAGAAAAGAGGAAGAGTCTCACATCAATAATCTAAGCTTCCACCTCAAGAAACTAGAAGAAGAATATAACAAAAAGCAAGCAGAAGGAAAAAATAAAAATAAGTGCATAATCAATAAAATTCAAAATAGGAAAATAATAGAGATAGGAACAATTTCATCAAGATGGTAAAGTGGGAGATACCAGCCTTTCACCAACAAAAGCCAACAATTAGACAGCTATACATGAACATAAACAGCCTTGGAAAGGATAAAGTTCAGTTAACACACAGTAATATATGAAACCAAAAATATAAATAAATAACTGCACAGATAATGATTGCTAGGGAGACCTGTTTAGCAGAAAAGTCCGCAGCTGGCTAGGAACAAAGAGGAAAGGAAGAGGCTATCATTATCAGCCATGAGCTAGGTTGCAGTCCCCGGTCCTGGTGGTCTGCTCTGCCTTTGCTGATAAAGACCTTAACAACCCCTCTGACAGCCTCTGACTCCCTGGAACTTTCACAGCAGAAAATTCTCTATTATTCATTGGTACTAGCCTACATGGCTTGCTCTTCAGGGCACACTAGCAGCTTTTGCCACTGAAGTAACCAAATTTATGACTGTCACAGACCCGCCAGGGAGAAAGATTCTGCTATACCCAGCCCTTCCCTTCTCCCAATCCCACAAAAAGACATACTGTTGTGTCACCTAGGGACCAGAACAACCATACATCCTCATCCTCCAATCACATGCATTTTAAGAAATCCTGTGCTCTTAACTTAATATGACCTCAGCTGACGAAGATGAACAGATATTTTGATGCTGGGTCTTCCCAGAGCTGGAACCACCCAGTGGGTACATTGGCTCCCACCCACAATGGTGAAGGCCTTCCTCTTTTAAAACAAATCTGTAAAATCTGAAAGAAGTGACTGTTCCATCAGATGTGTAGACATTAACACAAAGCTACAAACAATGCATACACACAAAATCAAAAAACATAACACCACCAAAGGAACACCATAACTGCCCAGTAACCAATCCCAAAGAAATGGAGATTTACATGGCCCAACCTGGAGGCACAGGTAGGTGTAAACTGAACTGCAGTGCTGGCTAACTGCATGTTCAGATCCCCAGGTCGACTTACAGACACATTAGGTGTACGTGTGTGTGCCCAAGACCCTGATAAGCTGGAGGGCTGGGGAAGAGGGATTGTAGCATGATAAAACTCTGTCAAAGGTGCTATTCCCTCACTTTCTCATTCTCACCCTCTCTTGCACATGCACATGCTCTGTCATGAATAAAGTAATCTTATTAAAAAGAGAAATGGAGTCAAGAAAGCAAAGGCAAAATGACTGCTTTAAGAAAACTCAGTGTGCTACAAAAGAACACAGATGGAAAACTCCATGATATCAGGAAAATAAGACATGAACAAAATTAGAAGTTAAACAGAGAGATGGAAATAATAAAACAAAACAAATTCTGGAGCTGAAAAATATAATAAATGAAATGCAAAATTAGAGTATCAGGGGCCGGCAGGTAGTGTGGTGGTTAAGGGCACTAGACTCCTCCACCATGGTTCAAGTCCCAGACCTGGAAGCTTGTTTTCTCACTCTCTCTTGCTCTGTCCCTCCCTGGCCAAATTAAAATAAATGAAATAAAAAATTTCAATAAAATAATTCTTAAAATATATTTTTTAAAAAATAGAGTATCAATAGTAGACTTAGTCAAGCATAGGAAAGAATTTATAAACTCAAAGACGGTTATTTGAAACTATCCAGACAGAGGAGATAGAAGGAAATATAATTTAAAAAGAGCAAAAAAAAAGCCTGCATTAATTATGAAACTCCATCAAGTGACACAATATATGCATTATGTAAGTTGCAGCAGGAGGAGAGAAAGAGAGAGATAAAGGAGCAGAAAGCTTGCTTAAATAAATAATGACTGAAAACTTTCCGAATCTGGGAAGAGACATGGATATTGAGGTACACGAGGCTCAACCATAAACATTCAACTCCAAAAGGACTTCACTAAGACATATTATAATAAAACCATCAAAAATCAAAGGAAAATTGATTTTTTTTTCTTTTTTTGGAGAGGTTTTTGCTATAGGGCGCATGCGCTCGCCAAAAAGACGGAGAGAGACAGAGAGACAGAAAGCGAGAAATCACCCCCCAGGGGTGATTTAGTTTTGCCACGCCACAATCCCTTCTCCTCCATTCTCCTCTCGGGATCTTGGGCACTCATGCACACGCACCCGACATGAGTTTAAGCTTCTGGGTCCGGGACTCGAACCGCGGTCGACTACGTGGGAGTCCAGCGACATAGCCATTACGCTAACTGCTGGTCCCAAAGGCAAATTGAATTTTGAAAGCAGAAAGAAATAGTGAAACTAATCTCAGGCAGGGGAACCCTCATAAAATTATCAGCAGATTTCTCAACAGAAATCTTGTAGATTAGGAGGAAGTGGGATTATAGTCAATGTGGTGAAAGAAAAAAAACAAAAAACTGCAAACCAAATTACCCAGGAAAGTTAAACTGTCCTTCAGAAATTTAAGAGAGAGAAAGACTCCTAGACAAACAAAAGCCAAGATAGATCATCATCATTAGACCTACCTTAGAAGAAATGCTAAAGGGAGTCCTTCCCATTGAAATGAAAGAACACTAATTATTAGGTCATCAGGAAAGTCATGAAGCATTTTTGTATAGAAAAACATAGAAAAGTATGTCATAACTTCCCTGAAGACCTAATATAAACATAAAATACATGAAAATATAACAATCACTGGTAAAGGTGAATACATAGTCAAATTTAGAATACTTTATGTGATGGTTAGTTTTTGGTGTCATCTTGACTAGACTAGGGAATACCTAGAAACCTGATAAAACGTAATTCTGGGTGTGTTCATTGATCTTTTCCCAGAAGAGATTAACATGGGAATTTGAGTAAATTAAATGTGGAAGATCTCCCCACAATGTAGGTGAGCACCATCCAATCAACAAGAGCCCCAGACAGAGTTACACCAGCAGCCCTCTGGATTCCTGGGTTTTCAGACTTGGATTGTCAGTTACATCATTGGCTTCCCTGCATGTAAGGCCTTTGGACTAGACTGATACACGCTATAAGAATCCCAGAATCTCCAACTTGCAGATGGCCTGTTCTGGGACTTCTCAACTGCCATAATAGTGTGAGCTGATTCCTCCAATAAATCCCCTCTTATATATCTATATATATCCTTTTGGTTTTGTCTCCCTAGAGAACTCTGACTAATACACTCTAATGCTACAATAGTGGTAGATAAATCTCTTAACTCTACTAAAAATGTTAATGAACAAAAGTATTAAAGATGGCCCACCTCATCTTCACTTTGCTTTACTTGCATGTCTTTGTGCATTTATTTTTATGTTTTTTTTTTTTCTAATTCACAGCCTCTCCATTCAGAAACGCACATTCTGATGAGCAATCCCAGCAAAGGGCAAAGTTTTTGTATGAAATTGAAGTTAAGTTGTTATCAGTTTAAAATAGACTGTTATGGGGGCAGGAGGTGGCATAGCGGTTAAGGTGCTTAACTCACCTGTGGTAGACTGTGGTTCAAGCCCCAAACCCAGCATTTAAAACACACTGGGCATATGTGTGTGCATACCCAAAATCCCAAAAGGGAAATGGAGAAGAAAGGACTGTGGCATGGACATGCCCCCTGGGGGTTGACTTCTCTCTTTCTGTCTCTCTGTCTCTCCAGCGAGTCCACGTGCCCTATAGCAAAAATCTCTTAAAAAAAAACTGTTATAAAATATTTTATGTAAACCTATGGGAAACACAAAGTAATCTATAGTAGATACGCACAAAATAAAGAGAAAGGAATTAAAGTACACAAAAAATCATCAAAAAGGAAGACAGCAAGAGAGGAAGAAACAAAAACTGCAAAGTAACTTAAAAAATTAATTATATGACAATAGTGAGTAGTTACCTATGAATTTTTTTTTGCTTTTTGTTTGTTTGTTTATTTGTTTGCTATAGGGCACATGTGCTCGCCAGAGACAGACAGAAAGAGAGAACAGAAGAAATTATTCCCCAAGGAGGATGGCTATGTTACAATCCTTTCTCCAGTCCCTTCTTGGGATTGGGGTTTTGGGGCATGCACACACACATTCTGAGCATGCTTTTCAAGCCATTGGGTCAAGGACTTGAACTGTGGAGTTGGCCATGTAAGATCTAGCACCTTAACCACCATGCCATCTGCTGGCCCCCAATAATTATTTTATTTGTATAATTGACCCTTCATATCTGAGTTATACATCCAGGGAATCAACCAAATATGGATCAAAAGGTTACATTGTTGCTGATGTGTACTACATAGTTAGGTCTGTGATGATAGCATCTGAATTTCCAGGTACATATTTTTTGTTCTTGTCGTTATTTCCTAAGCGATACAATAATTACATAGCATTTATATTGGGTTAGGTTTATAAGTAATCTAAAGTTGATTTAAAATATGCAGGGGGGTATACATAGGTTATAGGTATACACTACGCCATTTTATATGAGGGACTTAGTATTCACAAAGTCTAGTATCTGTGGTGGAACTGGAACAGATACTGAGGGATATCTGTCTCTCTCTGGTCAAATTTAAATAAACAAATAGGGGCTGGCAGGTGGCGTGGTGGTTAAGGGCACTGGACTCCCACATAGCCAACCATGGTTTGAGTTCTAGACCTGGCAGCTTACTTTCTCATTCTCCCTCTCTCTCTTTCTCTCACTCTGTCCCTCTCTGGTCGAATTTAAACAAATAAATATAAATAAATAAACAAATATTTTTTAAAGGCCCAACTATATGCTGCCTCTAAGAGATTCATTTTAGTTTTTAAAACACACATAAGCTAAAAGTAAAGATATGAGAAAAAAGATACCCCATGCAAGTAGAAGTCAAAAGCAAGCAGGCATAACTATACTTATAACAGACATAACAGATTTTTTTTTCTATAAAGCACATGTACTTGTTGGAGAGAGAAAAAAGAGAGAAAGAAAGAAAGCATCTCCAGGGAAGGAGAACATATTGCAATGTATTCTCTATTTTCTTCTCTGCATTTTGGGCATGCATGCACACATGACCAGTGTGTTTTTCAAGCCACCAGGACTAGGACTCAAACCACATAGTTAGTCATGGGATCCAGCTGCCTTAAACACCATGCCACCAATTAGAAATGGGCAAAAGAAATGAAGAGGGATTAAACAAGAGAAGATAAATAAATGTCAAATAAGAACATAAAAGATGTTCAACATCACCAGACATTAGAGAAATACAAATTAAAATCAGGATGAGTTATTGCTACATACCTAACAAAATGTCTTAAATAAAAAATAGTGACAGGACCAGCAGATAGCATAATAGTTATGTCGCTGGACTCCCATATTGTCAACTGCAGTTTGAGTCCTGGATCTAGCGGCTTAAAACTCATGTCAGGGGGCTGGCAGGTGGCGTGGTGGTTATGGGCACTGGACTCCCACATGGCTGATCATGATTTGAGTCCTGGCATCTTGCTTTCTCACTTTCCCTCTCTCTCACTCTCTCTCTCTCTCTCACTCTGTCCCTCTCTGATCAAATTAAAATAAATAAAGTTAAATAAAATAATTCTTTTTTAATGTCTTTTTTACTATATTTTTTAATTTCAAGAAAAGTAGTTCTAGTTTTAATAAATCAAAGAAATGCTAAAGAACTTTGCTTAAAACTTAAAGCCAGGAAACAGGTTGGGATTCTGTTCAAACAGTAGGTACATGAGCCTATCGGCAGCTCGAGACAAGACAAAAATCCTTAAAACTAGAAAACAAAGCCTAGGAGAAAATCAGCAATGTTTTAGTCAAAAGTTGTAAAATTCTATTTCACGAGTTCCGTCTCATGTACTTAAATCTATCTTCTGTTGTGGTCCAATCTTCCCGATAATATTCTGGGATATAATATTCAACTCCAGACTTGTCCCTATGACTAAGTTGGCCATTTTCTTAGTTTTTGAACTCTTATTTCTATGTGACTATATTTAATTTTCCTGGTATAGCATTCCCTGCAGAACTTCTTGGAGATCTGGTCTGGTGTTGGTAAATTCTTTCAGGTTTTGCTTATCTGAGAATGTTCTTGTCTTTTCTTCCCATATGAAGGATAATCTTGCCGGGTACAGAATTCTTGGTTTAAATTGCTTTTCTCTTAACACTTTGAATGTATTTCCCCCGTCTTTCCTCATTCGCACTGTTTCTGATGAGAGGTCCACTGTCAGCCTGATGGGATAACCTTTGTAGGTAACTTGCCATTTCTCTCTAGCCAGTCTGAGTATCTTGTCTTTGTCTGTGGTTTTGGTCAATCTGGCTATAATGTGTCTTGGAGAAGATCTTCTTGGGTTGATTCTATTGGGGATCCTTTGTATTTCTTGGGACTGGATCTTTGAATATCTCTCTAGGTTTGGAAAGTTTCCTTCTAGGATTTCATGGGACAGATTGTCAATGCCCTTATGAGTCTCTTCCCCTTCTGGGATACCAATTATCCTAATGTTTGGATGTTTGAGAGTATCTAGTATTTCTCGTATATTACCCTCATTTTTTTTTTTTTGGCAATTTTCTCAGTCTTTATGGTAGATTTTTCTAGGCCAGTGATTCTATTTTCTACATCTGAGATTCTATTTTCAGTATGATATAGTCTGCCGTTTTTTTTTTTTTTTTTTTTTTTTTTGGAGAGGTTTTTGCTACAGGGCGTGTGCGCTATAGCAGAAAGACAGAGAGATAGAAAGCAAGAAATCACCCTCTGGGAGGATGGCCACACTGCAATCCCTTCTCCTCCATTCTCCTCTCAGGATCTTGGGCACGCATGCACATGCCCCTGGCCTGAGTTTAAGCCACCAGGTCTGGGCCTCGAACCGCAGTCGGCTACATGGAAGTTCAGTGACATAGTCATTTTGCTAACTGCTGGTCCCTCTAGTCTGCTTTTAATACTTTCAAGGGAGGTTTTGACTTCCTGTATTATGGCCTTCATCTCTAACAAGTCCATTTGATTCTTTTTTTTTTTTTTTGGAGAGGTTTTTTCGCTATAGGGCGCGTGCGCTCACCAGACAGACAGAGAGAGACATAGAGACAGAAAGCGAGAAATCACCCCCCAGGGGGGATGGTCACGCCGCAATCCCTTCTCCTCCATTCTCCTCTCGGGATCTTGGGCACGCACGCACACGCGCCCGGCGTGAGTTGTAAGCCACCGGGTCCGAGACGCGAACCGCGGTCGACTACATGGGAGTCCAGCGACATAGCCATTACGCTAACTGCTGGTTCCCCCATTTGATTCTTTTTTATACTGCGAATTTTCTCTTTTAGATCTTGCAAGAATTTCCTCACCTCTTGGAGCTCATCAGCTTCTTTCCCCTGCCTCTTTGGCAGTTTATTGTCTCTCTTCTCTTTGATCTCCTTGAGCTTTGTCACCATGAAAATTCTAAATTCTTTATCTGACATTTCCATGAATTTCATCATACTGTCTGAGGATGAAGAGGAGTTATTATTTTTCCTGGAGGAGAGGTATTATCTTGTTTTTCCATATTTCTTGTGATTCTGCAGTGATTTCTAGTCATCTGATGGATGGTGTGTTTCTCCCTAATTTTTGAAGTTCAATATGAGTGTTCAGAGGTGTGCAGGAGGAGGGATCTGCCATCTATCTTCCATTCTGTTTTCACTCTTTGTGCGTCAGAATCAGTGGGAATAGAGGAATATTCTGACCCTAATTGTATTCAGATGTTTAGACCCTATTCACTTGGACTTGTCTAGACACTTAGTGTGTAGGAGTAGAAATGAGTGTGGAGGGGGAAGTCTCAGCAGAAAAATCTTCATTTTAAGTCCCTGAAAGCACTCTTTCACAGCTGGAGTTTAGAATCCATGTGAAGATGGACTGGGACCGGCAGTTAACATAATGGCTTGGTCGCTGAACTCCCATGTAGTCGACTGCCATTCAAGTCCTGGACCCGGTGGCTTAAACTCACACCAGGCGCATGTGCGTACGTGCCCAAGATCCCGAGAGGAGAATGGCGGAGAAGGGATTGCGGTGTGGCCATCCACCCTGGGGGGTGATTTCTCACTTTCTGTCTCTCTGTCTCTCTCTGTCTCTCTGGCGAACTCATGAGCCCTGTAGCAAAACCCTCTCAAAAAAAAAAAAAAAAAAAAAAAGATGGACCTGGATTTGTGCCTTTCTAGAAATGAGTGTGGAGGGGGGAGTCTCAGCAGAAAATCTTCATTTTAAATCCCTGAAAGCAATATTTCACAGCTGAAGTTCAGGATCCATGTATCTAAAAGAATAGTTCTAAAAAACAAACAAACAAACAAAAAGTCATGCCGGGCATGTGTGTGTGCATGTCCAAAGTCCCGACAGGAGAACGGAGGAGAAGGGATTGCAGCATGGCCATCCCATGAGGAGTGATTTCTCGCTTTCTGTCTCTCTGTCTCTCATGCGAGTGCACACACCCTATAGCAAAAACCTCTCTTAAAATTTTTTGTTTACTTTTTCATTGACAAATTAAAAATTGTATGTATTTATCATATATAGTGCAATGAGAGGTGCAATGCATTAAAGTTGGCAAACTCTGGTGGAAAGATAGATGATGACAACTGCAGTATTATTGGTGGAGATATAGCAACATAAGCTACTTTTGAAATACCTTGCCAACTGGGCTGAAAAATAGCATGTAGGAAACTGGCAACAGTCCATTGAACTTGGACTTACAGGGCTTTCAAAGTTTGTCTCCCTCAAATACCAGGAGATAAACATAAGAGCTAAGGACAATACTCGTGGAGGTGAAAGAACAACATTAATCCTTGGTTGTTTTCTGACCATGTGGAACACAGCCACTTATCAGCCTTGACTGATCACCCTCCCAAAGGTTGAGAGACAAATTATTATTATTATTTATTATTTCATTCACTGTACTTTTTAGTCTCAATTATAGCAGCTTAATCTGTTCTTTAATATGTGTGGGTACAGGGCTGGCAAATGGTATGGTGGTTAAAGGAGCTGGATTCCCACATGGTGGACCACAGCTCAAGTCTTGGATCTGGTAGATTCCTTTCCTGCTTTCCCTTTCTCTCTCTCTGTCTCTCTCTGCTCTTATTAAAAAAGAATAACAAATGAAAATAAATAAGTAAATAAATAAATAATTATTTTAAAAACTTATTTTAGAAAAGTATGGGTATGTTATATATAGGTTCTGTAAGTATTTGTAGGTAGAAGACATAAAATGATAAAAAAAAAAATAAAGGCAGTGTAGGGTAAAATCACTTTGGGCTAGAGATGTCAGAAAAGTCTGCTCTTTTTTTAAGAATTTTTTTGTTATTATTTTTAAATTTGCTATAAGGCATACATGCCCATCAAAGACAGAGAGAGGAAAGGAAAGTGGGCAAGTAAGCCATCAGGTCTGGGACTTGAACTGTGATAAGCCATGTGGGAGTTCAGTGCCTTAACTATCATGCCACCTACTGGTCCCCCAGAAAAGACTTCTCTTTTAATCAGAATTCTCCAGAATGATAGAACCTATTACACATAGTTTCCTCATACCTGTATTTTCACTTTCCCTAGTTTCACTTAGCAACAATTATGGTTCAAAAATATTCATAAAAAATTCCAGAAATAAATAATCAATATGTTTTAATTTTTTTTTTTTAAGTTTTTGCCTTAGAGTGTGTGTAATTGCCAGAGAGAGACAGAGAAAGGGAAAGTGATAAATCACTCCACGGGGAGATGGCCACACCACAATCCCTTCTCAATTCTTCTGGGATTTGGGGCACACACGCACATGGGCCTGGTATGAGTTTCAAGCCTTCAGGTCCAGGACTCAAACTGTGGTTGACCATGTGGGAGTCCAGCACCTTAACCATCACACCACCTGCTAGCTCCAACGATTTTAACTTGTGTGCCCTTCTAAGTAGTGTGATGAAATTTCAAACTATCCCACTTCATCCTGCCTGGAAGTCACTTAGTAGCTAGCTAGGTTATCAGATTAACAAAAAAAAAGATTGTGTGTGTGTGTGTGTGTGTGTGTGTGTGTGTATGTGTGTGTGTGTGTGTGTGTGTATGTATATATATATATACATATATATATATATATATATATATATATATATATATATATATAGTATATATAGGATTCAATACTAAATACTATCTGCAGTTTCAGGCATCCATGAGGGGGTCTCAGAATATATCCCCCATGAATAAGGAGAGACTATTTAATTTAGGTATATATTTTACATGTGTGTATAGATACTTCAAAAAGTTTGTGGAAAAATGCCATTGAAGTATGAGTTTCTTTGATGGAAAAGATGTTTGAAATCCATGCAGAATTTTTTCATAATACTATTTTCCATTAATTTTTTGAAGACTCTTTCTCCCACACCCATGTATTCACACACTTATTTTAAAGAGTTGGCTCATGAGATGTGCAATGTAGGGGCTGGCAAGTCTGAAATCCACAGAGTAGGCAGGCATGCTGGAAATTCAGGCAGGAGTTAATGTTATAGGCTTGAGACAGAATTTCTGCTCTGGTAAACCTCAGTTTTTGCTCTTAAGGTCTTCAACTGATTTGATGAGGTCTACAGTATTACGGAGGGCAATCTTTACTTAAAACCAATAGATGGTAGATGTTAACCACATCTACAAAATACCTTCATAGCAACATCTAGATTAGTTCTGGGTTAAATAACTCAGTATTATAACCTAGCTTAATTGATACATAAAAATAACTATTACAGCTTCTCATTGGATATGGTACTTCAGCTTAATCCTGAAGAATGGATAAGATTTCAATAAGCACATGGCACATCAGTCTGATTTCCACATGCTTATTATCTGGCCATGTGTTCCTGAAGCTATAATAACTTTCCTCATAGATATAAACTGCCTAATTTAAGCCTTGACTCCATATGGAGAAGAAGATGATTTAAACCCCCAGTCTGATTCAATTGGTGAGTTAAATGCTGCAATTCTAAGGGGCCATTTGTTCAAATAATGCAATACTGAATGGTGCAAGTAGCTCTAATATTTCTGCACGTGGACACTGGCATGGCATTTGCATAATTGCTTCTGTTAAGTTCTGGTAAGGACAGAACACTAGCCCAGTAGAAGTTCCCCTACACACACACACACACACACACACTCATACACACAGTCCAGTTGACTTTGGAGTTTTACACATGGCCATCCAGCAACTTGGATGGCACAACCTCTGGGGAAAGATGGGTTACAAGACTTATGCAATTCACAAATCCTTGTGAAATTCAAATAATTGAATTTTTATTGAGAAACAGTTAATCCTTAGCTGAAACAGATCTCAATGTAAGCAAAAGAGTGTTTTATTTGAAAGAGAATAATTTGAAAGGATTAATTTATTTAAAATCAGAACTATCTCTGGGTCTACAAGTAGGCAACTATGTAGAAGAATCCCACCAGATGGCTCTCCTGCCTGCCTCAAAGTCTTCACCATCTGCTGAAAATTTTCAACACAGGAGTTTCATTTCCTTCTGTTAAGGCTTGATCACTTTAAATGTTTTAGACTTTCTGAGAAAAAGGGTGTGTATTTTTTGTTGTTTTTAGTTTTTGCTCTAGGGTGCCTGTGTTTGAAAGAGAGAGAGAGAGAGAAAGAGAGAGAGAGAGAGTGTTAGAGAGAGAGAAATCACCCCCTAGGAGGATCCCTTCAATCCCACAATCCCTTCTCCTCCAGTCTCTTACTTAGATTTTAGACATGCATGCACATGCCCCCGTTGTGATTTTCAAGCTACCAGGTCCAGGACTCAAACTACTAAGCCAGTCATGTGGGATCCAGCACCTTAACCTTCATGCCATCTGCTGGCCTGAGAAAAAGGTTTTGACAGTGAAAGAGTAATAGAAACCTGAAGATAAAAGGATTTATAAGTTGAATGCAGCTGTCTCTGAAGAAAACTTTGCCAAATTCACTATAAGCTAAACGGCTCTTGGTACCTGATTGGAAGACGTAAGGCCAATTCAGTGTCGGCTGTCGATCTTGGTCCCATTTGTTCTCAGCCAAAATGTAGAGTACACAGATGGATATAATCCCTGATCAGGGAATTTGAATGTATGACTGTGCCCCTTAGAAGAGTAACTACTCTAGGTGTGCACACTTTCACCCCACCCTCTTAAAAAAAAACCTGGATGCCTAAACAAAAATGAAATCATTTTCAGATATTGAATAATAAGCAATGTGTCACGGTGATGTCTAGGAAAAGGAAATAAAACAAGAAGAATATTGTTTGTTCTGACTTTCTTTCTGGAAGCAATTTCCTGGCATTGGCTCAGGAAGGAGGAACCCACATAAAGCCTTGCTGAGTGGAGACAGAGATCATAAATGGTGAACAAGAGGGAACTTTACAGAGAAAGAGATCCAGAAATCTGCACAGAGACCAGTTTAAGACTTTAGCTAACTCTGTGAGCCTGAACAAAGACTGGGAAGAACAAGTACTGGGCCACTGTAAGTCGAATACTGGGCTGTTGGACAAGTCATGACACATTTTGCATAGAAAAACTGAAAAATACATCATGACTTTCTTTTTTTCTTTCTTTCTTTCTTTTTTTTTTAAGAGAGGTTTTTGCTATAGGGCACATGTGCTCGCCAGAAAGACAGAGAGAGACAGAGAGACAGAAAGCGAGAAATCACTCCCCAGGGGGGATGACCACGCCACAATCCCTTCTCCTCCATTCTCCTCTCGGGATCTTGAGCACGCACGTACATGCGCCTGACATGAGTTTAAGCCACAGGGTCTGGGACTTGAACCACAGTCAACTACATGGGACCCCAGAGACATAGCCATTACGCCAACAGCTGTTCTCACACATCATGACTTTTCTGACAACCCAGTAGTTCCTAAAGTTCACACAAGATTGGAACTGACTCAGGTTTCGACCAGCCAGAGTAGAGACTTTGCTGAACACACTCGGAATTCAGTAGAGACTCTAGATAGGTACAATCTTAATAGTGAAGCTAAAGTAGATTTAGAGTAGGCTACTCTCTCTAGACATATCCTTGAAAGCAAGTTTGAAAAAGATTAAGCTAATCTGCAAATAACTTCCTGCCAGGACCAAATCAAACACTCTTTAAAGGAATACAACAATACCCAACATTCAGTAATGTGAAATTTAAATCTACCAGTTAGCAAAAATAACTAGACATGCAAAGACACAAGAAAATGTGACCCATAACTTGGAAAAATCAGTGACAGAAACGGACCCAGAAATGATGGATGACAGAATTAGTTACACTAGAACTTTAAAGGAAGTATCTGAGATATCATAGACATATTCAAGGATTTAAAATAATTCATGAATATAATGAGGAGATAAATGAAAAACATAAAAACCTTGGGGAAGGGGACCAAAATAAATTTATAAAGAAAAAAGTAATATCTGTAATAAAATTCCACTGGACAGAATAAATGGCAGGTTAGATGCCACAAAGAAAAGGATCATTGAACCTGAAGAGATGGCAATAAAATGATTGGATCATTGGAAAAGTCATGATGCATTTCTGCATAGACAAACATCGAAAAAAAGTTATGACTTTTCCAACAATCCAATACATGAGTCACAGAGAGAATGAGATTGCTTATGAGAGAAGTGGCAGAATAGAGGTCCTATGGCTAAAACAGTTATGATTCTTTCACTTCACTTGAAAAATGACCGTGGGTCTAGATGAATAAGAAGTTACTACTGGGGCAGGGAGGGCAGCAGGTGATGTGTTGGTTAAAGCACTGAACTCCTACATTGCCAAGGGTGGTTTGAATCCCAGACTTGGCAGATCGTTTTCTCGCTTTCTGTCTTTCTCTTTCTCTGTCTCTTCTAGTGAGTGCACATCCCCTATAGCAAATTAAAAATTAGTAATAATAAATAAAATTAAATAAGTAATTCTTTTTTAAAAATGAAGCTGCTATTGAAGGTTTCTATCACTGATTAGTAGAGGAAAGTATGGGCAGTCAGAGTGAGATAACCACTGATCAGAGAATAGATATTTTTTTCATGTTGCTGGATATTTGAATGCCTTATTTCTTTTTTTTCTCATACCTGGGGAAGGAGCTTGATGAGAAATTACACTCTCCATAATAATTTCTGTGTTCTTCAGTCAAGTTATACCAAGTCTAGCCAAGTATTAGGCCTTATCTTCACTCTCATCTCCTCATATCTGAGCCAAACCATCTCTTACAGAATACTCAAGCACCATTCTACTTAGCAGGTCAAGGTAGAGGTGAGAGACTAGATAATCACTCATAGATGTTTTACCAACTCAGCTCAGAAGTGGCCCATGCCATTTGTGTTCATATTTCATTGGCCAAAACCAGACATGCAGTCCTGTCCAATTACAAAAGGGCAGAAATGTTAAGAAGCAAATGGAACCCAGTCAAGAGTAGCCCCTGCCGAATGCTGCTGCTTCACAGGGTGAGGCCACGTGGGAGACAGTCACGTGTCTGTGGTCCCAGCTACTCAGTTGACTGAGGCAGGAGAATTCTGACACAGTGAGACCATGTTTAAGATATCACAGGGGCTGGGAACCAGCAGTTAGCATAATGGCTATGTCGCTGGACTCCCACGTAGTCGACCACGGTTCGCGTCCCGGACCCTGTGGCTTAAAACACACCGGGCGCGTGTGCGTGCGTGCCCAAGATCCTGAGAGGAGAACGGAGGAGAAGGGATTGTGGCGTGACCATCCCCCCTGAGGGGTGATTTCTCGCTTTCTGTCTCTATGTCTTTCTCTGTCTGTCTGGCGAGCGCACGCGCCCTATAGCGAAAACCTCTCCAAAAAAAAAAAAAAATACAACAATAAATAGATAAATAAATAAATGTTTTTTTTTAAAAAAAAAGCACGTTAAAAAATAAAATAAAAAGAGGTACCACATACACATGCACACACACTACCACCAAAAAAAGAAAATAAAGAAGCAAGTGGGAATTGGATAGCACTGATGTACTGATGTCCTGTCATATTCTCCCTTCCCTGCCCCAAAACATCTTGTTTCCCCTTCCAAAGGCAAGCTTATTACCAGTGTCTTCTGCCACAGAAATTCTATTACAAACACACACAGCACAGTGAACATACTACATATATTTGCACATGTATATATGTATACATAAATAACATGTGCTATATATTCTTCTATAGTTCTATCACTTAATCATACGTCTTAGGACCTTTCTATATTGAGACATGATAATTTTCTTATTTTTCATTTTTTGAGGTGGTTTAATTTTTAAAATATGAAATACATTCACACTGTTCAAAATAGCATTGAAAACGGATGTAGTAAGAAGTAACCATCACCTCTCCCTCTGTTACACACTCTTATTCTTGGGTAATCGCTATTAGCTGTTTTGTACTGTTTCTGGTGGACACAGAAACAAGGTATTATGTGTGTACATGCATGTGTGTGTGTGTGTCTTTGTTTTCGACCTTTATACACAAAACATATGCTATACATACTATTCTAAACCTTTTCTTTTCTCTACACTTAACAATGTATCTTGGAGACATTTTCTTTCTTTACATGTACAGTATTCTACTGTATGTATGTACCATAGTTTATGTAAATAGTTTTTTATGAACTGCAATGTATAACCATGTGTGTGTGTGTGTGTGTGTGTGTATTCATATGGGTACAAGTGACTCTGAAGGAATTATTTCAGAAATAGAATTTCCTACCCCTTTATATTATAAACTAGTCTGATAAAGGACAGGGGATTATTGTACTGTTTTGCCGAAAAGACACTTTCATTTATTTTTTAAAGGTTTTTGCCATAGGGTACATGAGCTCTCCTAACAAAGTAAGAGAGAGACAATGAGAGGGAAAGTGAAAAATCACCCCCAGGAGAGTGACCACACCATAATTTCTTCTCTTCCATTTTCCTCCTTGGATTTTGGGCACGTACACCCAGAGTAATTTTCAAGCCTTCAGGTCTGGGACTCAAACTGCAGTCAGCCATGTGGGCGTCCTGCACTTTAACCACCACACTACCTGCTGGCCCCCTAAAAGATCCTTTGAACAAGCCTTGTAGGGAACTGGACAACAACATCTCTCCTATTTATCTGAACTTAAAAGTATGGGTACTAGGTGCATTTTGTTCTCCATTGTGAGTTCCAGTTGCCAATTCTGAGAAAACAGAAAGATCCCAATTGGGGCCTTTTACAAACACTGTGCATTACTATTCTAAGATTGTGCTCCAGCAACTTTTCCTCACCTCTGGTGAGAAGTGAGGCATGCCCCATTTTGCCTCCCATCTCAAGACATGGATTCCTACAGTGGACCCAGATGCTGGCTGGGTTGGGACTTAGAGGTCATGGAAGTGCAAGATCATAAAATTCATGGAGAATGGATTGCATTAGCACAGGAATCCCCAAACCTTATAATTGGGATACTAAAGAACTAAGAGGGCCACAGAACCTGACGAGAAGCCAGAAATAGGCCAAAGCACTCATACTGAGATGTACATCAAGAGTTAAGAGCAGAAATGACTCAGCAGCCAGTGATCAGACCTAGAATGAAGACTGAGAAAGCAAAGTCAGGATAGAAAGTTGACTTGAACAACAATGAAAACATCAATTTTTTTCTGAGTACATACTACATGCTAAGCACTATTCAATGTGCTGAAAATAGAGTAATAAACAAAACAATCTGTTACCAACCTCATAGACTTAAACTCAAGGTGGAAACAGACAATAAAACAATAAACAAAGACTGCCAGGTAGTATAAATTCAGTAAAGGAAAGCAAAACAGGGTAAGGGGATAGATAAAGGCTATTTAAGCATATGTGTGTGTGTGTGTGTGTGTGTGTGTGTGTGTGTGTATGTATATGTATATGTATATATAAATAATTCATGCTATATAGTATTCTATACTTTTACTTAATAATAGTCTTAGCAATCTTTCCATATCAGTACATGATAATTTTCTTTTCTTTCCGGTTTTTTTTTTTTTTTTTCCTTTTTAGAGTTTTTTGCCTTAGGGTGCATGCACTTGCAGGAGAGAGAGAAATAGTGAGAGGGAAAGTGAGAAATTACCCCCAGGGGGATGGCCATACCATAATCCCTTCTCTTCCTGGGATCTTGGGCATGTGCACACATGCACCTAGCATGAGTTTTAAGTCACCGGGTCTGTAACTTGAACCATGGTTGGCCATGAGGGAGTCCAGCAACATAACCACTACACCACCTGCTGGCCCCTGATAATTTTCTTATTTTTCATTTTTTGAGGTGGTTTAATATTTTTTAAATAATTACTTATTTAACTTTATTAATTATTATTATTATATTATTTTATTTTGCTATAAGCATGTGTGCTCATCAGAGAGACACAGAGAGGAAGAGGTACACAGAAAGAAAGAGAGGGAAAGTGAAAAAGCGAGCTGCCAGATCTGGTACTCTAATCATGATCAGCCATGTGGAAGTCCAGTGCCTTAACCACCACACCACCTGCTGGGCCCAAAGTGATTTAATTTTTAAAATAGGAAATACATTCGAATGGTCCAAAGAGAATTGAAAAGTATGCAGTGAAAAACAACCAATACCTACATACAATAGTTAGAGAAGGCTTCTATGAGAAGATAACATTAAGTGGAATGAATGAAGTGATGGAAACAATGATGAGACTGTCTGGGGGAGGGAATTTCAATTAAGCACCAAAGATCTGAGGTTGAAGCATGCTTCACAAAGTAAAGTCTAAGCTGGGAGGCCAGGGTGCTGAGTGAGGTAGTGACAGAATGCTGAGAACTGAAGTGGGGCGGTTGACAGGGGCCAAGTCATGCAAAGACTTTCAAAGAATGGATTGCATTAGCATAGGAATCCCCAGACCTAGTAGCTGGGATACTAGAGAACTGAGAGGGCCACAAAAAGTGGTGAAGGCTACTTTATTATTATTATTATTATTTTGTTTTTTCAATGGTGTGTGTATGCTCACCAGAGAGAGAGTCAGAGGGAAAGTGAGAAATCATCCCCCAGGACGGTGGCCATGCCTCAGTCCCTTCTCCTCCATTCTCCTCCTGGGATTATAGATATCCATGTACACATGCTCAGTGGGCATGATTTTCAGACCCCTGGGTCCAGGACTCAAACTGTGGCCAATGTGGGAATTTAACATCTTAACTACTATGCCACTTGCTGACCCCAGGGTTACTTTATTTTAAGCAATATTGGGACTCACTGGGGAAGCATTTCGCATGTATTTTAAAAGTCACCCTTGTTGTTCTATGGAAAAGAGACTGGGAGAGGGGAAGGCAGGAGTGGAAACAAAAAGACTAGACAGCAACGACAATAGTCTAGGCAAGAAACGATGGCTTAGACTAGAATGGTGGTAGAATAGGTGGTGATAACAGGGCAGATTTGGGATATACAGGCTTTTCCCACTTATTGTCATTAATTGTTTCCTGAAAATGTTGTGTTAAAATGCTAAAAGTCTTGTGGCATGGTGGTTAAGGTGCTAGACTTCCATGTGATCGACTGCAGTTCAAGTCCCAAACTCAGTGGCTTAAAATTCTCGCTGGGCACATGTGCATGCATGCCCAAAATCCCAAGAGAAAAATGGAGGAGAAGAGATTGAGATGTGGCCATCCCCCTGGGGGATGGGGGGTTTCTCACTTTCCATGTCTCTATCTCTTTCTGTCTATCTGGCAAGAGCATATACCCTATAGCAAAAACCTCTCAAAAAAAAAAAAAATATATATATATATACATACTAAAAGTCTATATCTCATTGTTTGCAAAAAAATAAAAAGGTTGTCAAAGTATTGTAAAAAGTAGCTAGTCTGGGGCCAGCAGGTGGTGTGGTGGTTAAGGCACTGGACTCCCACACAGCTGACAGTGGTTCAACTCCCAGGCCTGACAGCTTGCTTTTCCCCTCTCCCTCTCCTTTCTTCCTCTCTCTCTGATCAAATTGAAGAAGAATATTTAATATTTTTAAAGCAGCTACTCTTGGAGCCCCCACGGTCTGTCCTTACAGAAGAGACCCTCAGTCTGGCCCACTGCTTACATCCAGCCTCTGGCTGGCAGGGATCTGTTCACCCCTCACCACCTACAGCATCCAGGCACCTCTAGGTTTGTGAAACAGAAACCTCGCTTTACATCTTCTTAATTAAAGGCATCAAAGTTGCCTTTCTAAATGGTCTGACCAAGGACACATTCCAATTTCTACTAGAAGATAAAGGATGACTTGTCACTTTTTAAATGGCTATATTTTTCAATTTCAAAAAGCTTAAGATCCAGCTTCCATGGGTATCCCATTGTTCTCTATGGGTCTGAGTAGTGTTCTACACCTCCACTGCCTAATCTTGTTTCACATTATAACTCTAATTCTCTAATTCTGATTCTTGGTTTAAGAAAAAGAAAGAAAGAAAGAAAGAAAGAAAGAAAGAGAGAGAGAGAGAGAGAGAGAGAGAGAGAGAGAGAGAGAGAGAGAGAGAGGAAGGAAGGAAGGAAGGAAGGAAGGAAGGAAGGAAGGAAGGAAGGAAGGAAGGAAGGAAGGAAGAAAAAGAAGCCCCATGGTGTGTTTTAAATGGCTCAAGTAGAGCTGTTTCATCTGCACCCTGGATAGTGCAAGGGTAGTGCACAGGTTCATATACTCTTTGCCCTCAATAATCTCTGTCCAACATCGAAATGTATTCCTGGAAAAAGAGTGGACCGTTTAAGAAAGTCCTTCCTGAGATGTCAGCTGTTTTGCAGCATTGTGCTTTTCCGCTCCATTTCTGTGATGGGGTAATCAACCCTATGTTCTAACTAGGCAGAAAGGTCATTTGGACCCAGTGATGAGTGAAAGTAGCTATGAAGGATGAACAGCAGAGAATACAGAAAAGAAAACACTCAAAATAGAACTGAGTGTCCTATTTCAATCAAATGAGGCTATTAAAAGTAATGCTTACCCTTATTTATTGAAAAGTGAAAACATTATGGAAAATTTAGGAAATATATGTAACCTAGTAGTTTCCAAAGTCAGGTGTTATCCTGACTTTTAATGCCCTAACAACAATAGTTTGCACCTCCCACCCTGTATAGTAGCAAGAGGTTCTGTGGTTTATTTGGTTCCCTGGTCCAGGTGTTTCTGGAAATCACTGGAAAATGCTGCCATGTTCCACAAGTCTGAACCACTGTTTGCTGATCCACTCAGTGAGCCATCTCGCTCTGGTCCACTGCTTTCATCGCCTCAGGTCTCCCTTCACTAACGTCCGCTAGACTGTTGCTGACAATGCCATCACAAGTGCCCCACTGCCCAAATCATGCCAGGTCTAACCATATCTGACTGAAAATTCCAGGGTGCTAGAAAGAAATTCAAATGCTCAGGAAAAAAAAAAATTAAAACTAGATGTGGGTGGGCCCCATAACTCAGTGGTCAAGGGAGCCCAATTCCATATGAGTGAATGTGGTTTGAATACTGGCCCTGATGGCTTGAAAAAAAACATTGAGCTTGTGTGTGTGTGTGTGTGTGTGTGTGTGTGTGTGACCATATCCCATTGTGTGGCGCTTTCTCTCCTTTCAGAAAGAGCACACACCCTCTGGCAATAAGAAACAAACAAACGAAACCCTAGAAATAATGAGCTACATGGTAGTGCTCCAAAAGACACATCCTAGGTTCTAGAACCTGTGAATGTTACCTTATTTGGAAAAAAAGCTCTCTTGAATATTAATATGGTTTTAAGTTAAGAATCTTGAAAGGAAGAGTTTATCCAGGATTACCTAGGTGAGTCCTAAATGCAGTCACATGTATCTTTATTTGAGAAAGGGAGGTAGACTAAAAAATATAGGGGAAGACAGACACGCAAAGAGGAGGAGGAGGCAATGGGACCATGGAAGAGATGTTAGAGTTTGACCACATACCAAAAGAAGCTTGCAGTCACTAGAAGCTGGACACAGCAAACGACGGATTCTCTTTTAGAGCCTTGGGAGAGAAGACACCATGATTTTGGATTTCTGAGCTCTAGAGCTGTGAGAGAATAGCTTTCTGTTGTTTTAAGTCATCCAGTTTGTGGTCTTTTGTTACAGCAGCCCTAGAAAACCAATGTAGTTGATCTACTGAACATGGACCCATGAGTACCCTCTATTGGCCACCTCAGCCTCAGCCTCAGCCTCTGGTCTGTAGCCAGGATGCAGGGCCAGCTTACTTCCTCATGGTCTCATTGTGATCTAGGACCTCAGTTTCTTTTTTATGCTGAAAAATAGAGAAAATCCTTAATTTTAATAATCCAATAATTTTAATCTCTACAAAGATGCACTCTGACCACAATAAAAAATACAGCTTTTAAATAAGTATGTTGTACACTGTATTTACCTCTAGCTCCTTTTAGATTTACTTTTTCAAGGCCAAATGCCACTGAAGAATTTTTCACAGAACAAGATTCTGTCTCTCCAAAGTGATTGTAGCCTTATTCTTCAGCAATACAATGATAAACTAAAGCTGAGATATTTTGGAATTGATTTTTTTGTTTTGTTTTCATTTTTAAAATCAAGACTATAAAATCCAAGATCATTTTCTTTTTTTAAAATTATCTTATTTATTTAAAATAATTATATATATATATATGTATATATATATATATATGTGTATATATATATATATATTTTTTTTTTTTAAATTTGACCAGAAAGAGACACACAGAGAGAGAGAGAGAGAGAAAGTGAGAAAGTAAGTCACCAGATCTGGGACTCAAACCATGGTCAGCCATGTGGGAGTCTAACACCTGAACCACCATGCCACCTGCTGGCCCCAAGATCATTTTCTAAGTAAGGGCTCAAAATCAATGTCCTGGGATACCCCTACCTCCACACTAGTGAATCTTACCATTCACAAACCAAAGAGAAATCTCTTTTCCAGATTCAGGGCAAAGAATTTCAGGGAAAAATTCTGATAAACCTAGCTTGAATTGTGCCGAGAGTTAGGACCCAGTGATTGGTACCTTCAACAAAACTGTAGGGAATTGAAGAGAAGTTCTACAAAAAGTGTGTATGTGAGGCAATTTTGAAGAAAAGGAAGTAATATAGGCAGAGGAAAACCAATGTCCATTCCAACAGGATTCCTGCCTCTTCATTCGGTTACTCTTCTCTGTCCTTACTGTTATTCTGGCACCTTAAAACTAGACCTCCATTAATAGTCCCAAAGTGAAATTGAGATGTGCATTGATTTACAATGGGGTTACATCCTGATAAACCCACTGTAAGTTGAAAATATAATAAGTTGAAAATGCACTTAATACCACAATAAACCCATCATAAAGGAAAAAAAATCATAAATTGAACCATCGTAATTCAAATGCTTCTCAACTTATAATGGGGTTGTATCCTGATACACTCTATCATAAAGACAAAAAATTAAGTCAGACCATTGTAGGTTGAAGACTGTATCAAATTCTAAATAAGTTGCAGCCAGCTGTAGCTCAATGGTAAAACAGTGTCCTATAAGGCTGGAAATGACATGACTAAACCACACGTTTGGATCCCTGAGTTGATCTGAAAACACACTGGGCACACTTATGGGTGCCCAGGATCCTGAGGAGCTGGAGGACTAGGAAAAGGGGTAAGCAGCATGACAAGACCCTGTCAAAGGTACTTCTCTCTCTCATCTATGCGTACACACCATCTACCATAAAAAAAATATTCTAGGGGCAGACAGAGGGCCTGGTAATTAGGACATCTGGATCTCACATGGCTGACCACACGATTTGAGTATTAGATCTGGTGACTTGAAAAACCTACTGGGCACATGTGCATGTGAGCTCAAAATCCCAAAAGGTGACTGGAGGAGAAAGGACTGTGATGTGATCATCTCCCCTGGGGAATACTTTCTCATTTTCCCTCCTCTCTGTCTCTCTCTTTGGTGAGCACACATAACCTATAGCAAATTAAAAAGAAAATCTAAACTATCCTGAGCTTCTGTTTTTCAGTGATATATCTATGGTATCAGCTTTAATGAAATTTTCAATTTCATGACAAAAATAATATATATTCAGATATATATACACACACACACACACACATATATATATATATATATTCAGATAAGAATATATTTAAGCATAAATTAGTACTGAAAATATTTTCTTCAATATCATTAAAAAGGACCACCTAACTACATGTATTTGATAAAATTCAGTTCCATTTAGTGGAAGAAATATAAACCTAAATTTAAATTAGGAAATCCAGTTAAAATCTCTCATTCCATCCTTTATTTTTATTTCATATCACTTAACACCATCTGTAGTTATGTGTTCATTTGCGTGAGTGTATAAGTTATCTATTGCTGCGTAACAAATCTCCCCAAATTTAGCAGCTTAAAACAACATGCATTTATTATCTCACAGTTTCTATAGGTCTGTGAGTATAGCTTAACTGGATCTACTGTTTTAGGGTCTCTCACAAGGCTGTAATCAAGGTGTCACATGGGGATGTCTCATGTGAAGACTCAACTAGGGAATATTTACTTCCAAGCTCACTCAAATGGTCGTTGGCAAAATTCACTTCCTCACAGACTGTTGAATTAAAACTTCTATTCCTTATGAGCTATTGGCTTCCTGCCGCATAAGTCTTTCCAGAGAGAATCTCCCAAAATGGCAGCAAGCAAGGGGACAAGAGAGACAGAGCCAGTAAGAGTTATAAGGCAGAACCCACTTCTGTCTTCTTTAATATAATCATAGATGGTATATTCCACTGTTTTTGCTGTATTCTGTTTATTAGAAGTTCAGTCTACAAACAAGGGAAGGGATACACAAAAACCTGAGTATCAGGAGGCTGGAATTGTTGGAGGCCATCTTAGAAATCTGTTTACCTGGACCAGCAGATGGCATAATGGTTACATCACTGGATTCCCATGTAGTTGACCATGGTTTGAGTCCCTGACTTGGTGGTTTAAAACTCACACTGGAGGTGTATGAGTGCCCAAAATCCTGAGAGGAGAACGGAGAAGAAGAGATTGCAGGGTGGCTATTTCCCCTGGGAAGTGATTTCTCACTTTTTGTCTGTCGCTCCATTGACCATACATGCCCTATAGAAAAAATCTCTTAAAAAGAAAAGAAACTTGTTTACTATATATTTGGTTAACATCTGTGCTCCCTATCTCCTCACAAGAGTGTGAACTTTTTGAAGGCCAAGAATGTGAACTTTTTGAACTTTTTTGAAGGCACATGCATTTGTTCATATGATAGTTTTCCAAGCACATAGTACAACACATGACAAAAAGTAGGACTTAATACATGCTTGTTGAAATGACAGAATGAACATATTTACCAGTTATAATTGTTGATGTTTATATGAGACAAAAGAATATGTCTATTACCGTTCGTAACTTGTAGTGCTTGAAGCATCTTTCATAGGCACACAGGCATATGCATACAACTTCTTTTTTTTTTTTTTAGTTTGTTCTTTTTTATTATTTATTTTGTATTTCGTTTTCTTTTATACATTCAATCACATTATTTAGCTTACAAAGTGAATATTACAACATGTGAAGATTTCTCCCTAGTCTGTTGATAAACTATAAAATTATGTTCAACAGATAATACCACATTTCTTTGTCTCATTAATGCTTTACCTCTCTCTTTTTCTTCAAAATTTCCTTTCTCAGACTCTACACTTTCATGCACACTACATATGGTATTTACATCCATTTACTGTGTTTCTATATCCTTTAGTCAATCAGTTTCTGTTACCTAGTGCAGACACTCGGTATATATTAAGTGGGGACATACAATGTCTCTCTTTCATTGCCTGGCTTGCTTCACTCAGCAGTAAAATTTCCATATTCTTCCACTTTCTGTCAAAAGCCAAGGTCTTGGAAACCAGCAATTAGCGTAATGGCTGTGTCGCTGGACTCCCACGTAGTCGACCGCGGTTTGTGTCCCGGACCCGGTGGCTTAAAACTCATGCCGGCGTGTGTGTATGCATGCCCAAGATCCCGAGAGGAGAATGGAGGAGAAGGGATTGCGGCGTGACCATCCCCTCTGGGGGGTGATTTCTCGTTTTCTGTCTCTATGTCTCCCTCTGTCTGTCTGGCGAGCGCACGTGCCCTATAGCAGAAACCTCTCCAAAAAAAAAAAAAAAAAAAAAAAAAAAAAAAACAAGTCAGGGTCTTGTTGGTTTTTTTTATGGCTCAGTAGTATTCCATAGAGTATATATGCCACAGTTTTTCAATATATTCATCTGTTCGTAGGCATTTGGGTTGGTTCTATGTCTTAGCAATTGTGAATAGTCTGCAATAAACATCGATTTGCTGGCACTTTTCTGATTAAGAATTCTTCTGTCCTTTGGGTAGATACTAAGAAGTGGGATTGCTGGATCATATGGTAGTTCTATTTGTAGATTTTTTAAGGAATCTCCAAATTGTTCTCCACAGTGACTGGACCAATTTACACTCCCACCAGCAGTGTAAGAGAGTTCCCCTTTCACCTCACCCTTGCCAGCACTTGTCATTTTTTGTTTTTTTAATCTTAGTCATTCTGACTGGGATTAGGTGGTATCTCATTGTTGTTTTGATCTGCATTTCTCTTACAATGAGAGATGTTGAGCAATTTTTTATATGCCTTTTGGCTATTTGAATGTCATCCTTAGACAATGGTTTTTTCAACTCATTCTCCCATCTTTTAATAGGGTTGATCATCTTTTTTCGGAACAGTTGCGTGAGTTCCTTGTGTATTCTGGTTATCAACCCTTAACTGATGCACAGTTTACAAAAATATTTTCCCATTCTGAGGGCTGTCTATTCACATTAATTACTGTGTCTTTTGCCATGCAGAAACTTCTTAGTCTGATGTAATCCCACTTGTCTATTTTGGGGATTATTGACAGTGCTTTAGGGGTCATATTTAAGAAGTCTTTACCTACCCCAATGTCTCCCAGAGTGTCCCCAGTGTTTTCCAGGAGCAGTTTTATAGTTTGAGGTCTTAGGTTTAGATCTTTGATCCACCTTGAGTTGATTTTTGTCAACGGTGAAAGATAGGGGTTCAGATTCATCTTTCTGCAGGTGGATATCCAGTTTTTCCAGCACCATTTGCTGAAGAGGCTTTTCTTTTCCCACTGGATTGACTGGTACCCCCTTTTCAAAAATCAGTTGACTATATGTTTGGGGATTTACGCATACAACCTCTTTCTGTTACAACTTTCTGTTGTCACCCTAAGTACTTATTCAACTGTAAAATGCCATAAAGATATAAATAGCTACACACTGATGTCTTTTGAAGCTCTCTATGAAACAACCAAAAAATTAGGTCAAGTAATGGATGCCAAATACAATACAAGGCAAATGAAAATTAAAGTGGGTGCTGTGGGGAAAATTACCACAAGGTTTTCTCTCCTTTTTATTTTTTTAAATAATAATTTATTGGAACCAGCAGTTAGCATAATGGTTATGTCGCTAGACTCCCATATAGTTGACCGTGGTTCAAGTCTCAGACCTGGTGGCTTAAACTCACGCTGGGCGTGTGTGCATGCGTGTCCAAGATCCTGAGAGGAGAGTGGAGGAGAAGGGATTGAGCCGTGGCCATCCCCCCTGGGGGGGGGTGATTTCTCACTTTCTGTCTCTGTCTCTCTCTGTCTTTCCGGCAAGTGCACACACTCTATAGCAAAACCTCTAAAAATATATTTATTTAATTCCATTTGTTATTATTACTATTATTATCTAAACTTGACCATAGAGAGACAGAGAGAGAGAGAGAGAAAGGGAAAGAGAGAAAGTAAGCCACCAGGTGCAGGACTCAAACTGCGGTCAACCATGTGGAATCCAGTGCTTTTAACCACCATGCCACCTGCTGACCCCAAGGCTCTTTTTTTAATTATTATTTTTATTTTTTACTTTAGGTTTTTGCTATAGGGCACATGCACTTGCCAGAGAGAGACAGGGGGAGAGGGAAAGTGAGAAATCACCTCTTGGGGAAATGGCCATGCAGCAATCCCTTCTCCGGTGTCTCAAGATTTTGGGCACAAATTTACATATGCCCAGTGTGATTTTCTAGCTGCTAGGTCCAAGACTTGAACTATGGAGTCAGCTATGTTAGATCCAACACCTTAACCACCATGCCACCTGCTGGCCCTCAGCAAGGTTCTATTAATAATTCTTGTCCTTGGGACCAGCAGTTAGCGTAATAGCTATGTCGCTGGACTCCCATGTAGTCGACTGCAGTTTGAGTCCTGGACCCGGTGGCTTAAACTCATGCCGGGCACGTGTGCATGCATGCCCAAGATCCCGAGAGGAGAACAGAGGAGAAGGGATTGCAGTGTGGCTATCCCCCCTGGGGGGTGATTTCTCGCTTTCTGTCTCTCTGTCTCTCTCTCTCTGTCTGGCGAGCGCACGTGCCCTATAGCAAAAACCTCTCAAAAAAAAAAGAAATTCTTGTCCTTTGATGGATGAATAAGACCTTGATGAGGACTAAGGAGAGATTAGGTAGAAAAAAATACCCAGACAAAGATTTGAAGGCACGGGTGTATATGAGGTACCCAGGAATCCATAGTAGAATAGTTGGCAGGAAGAAAGAGTGCCTCTAGAGAACACTTGGAAACAAGGTATGAAGGGAAGTATGTAAGCTTCAAATGATGGTATTGAAATGGATTTTCGTAGTCATATAATCTAATTATTTTATATTACAAATGAGGCATAAAGGGGTCAAGTGACTTGCTTATATGATACAACAAATCAATAGCAGAGTAGGAAGTATTAGAGTACAAAGAGCAGATACTTAAGGAATAAATAGCTGGATTTGAGACCCAGCTATGTCACCTATCAGATTGACCTCTGGCAAACAGTTTATGGTGATAACCACTTGAGGTCTTCTTGAAGATTAAATTAGCAAGAGGTTCATCACATGGTCTCTGTGTGTATATATGTGTGTACATACTCACAGTATATACACGGAAAACATGAGGTCTGACAGTAAATACGAGATCTCTGGATCTGAGAACAGGTATGTTATTATTCATGTAGCATCTAAGATGGCCCCCACAGAGCAACAAGGTAAGAGTCTAATGTTCTACTGCATATACAATGGGGCTGTACTCAGGAAAACACCAGAATTATGAGATGTAAAAAAGCTTTTTAAATATCTTTCCATCCTCCCTGAGAGAGAGAGAGAGAGAGACAGAGAGAGAGAGCACTTATCTTTACTCTGGAATGTAAGCAAATATCTCTAGGAGAGAGGGATAAATGGTTCCAGAGAAGACAGGTCTTTAAATCTCTTCAGGGCAATATTCTTTAATTTCCTGGACATGTTTGCCATTCAATCACCCTTTAATCAAGTTTGCTGGTGTTCTTTGTTCAGAAAGCTCAGATACTGCAGAAATGTGAAATTTTTTGTGGAGAATTGCATCCCATGTAGGTACCTAATAAATGTTAGATCCTTTCATGAGACCAAAAACAGTGCTCTTTACTTTCAAATCTTTCCTCACAGATGTATGTCAGTGTTGGTGAGCGATCAAAGGCTCACTAGCCACTGCATACCCCAAGGTGAACAACCCCACTGACTCACTGACTACCATGTCATACAAGCTTCTATTTAGAAATTTCCTGACTTGTAACTTAGCTCAGCAATCTGTTAGCTGCTTTCTTGGGCATCTTTCACACACGTAATTTCTGCAGATGAGAGACGCTGGAGAGGATCTTGCATTTAGTAGGCTAAATTTAACTGTTACTGATAGATCCTTTGTGCCCTGTCCCCTGCTCTCCCCTGACCTTGGCAGCTACACATGCGGTCACAATTATTTTGGAAATTTTGATTATTGGGGAACCAGAGAACAAAGATCCCAAGTACGTCAAGAGTTCTGGTTCAGATTGAAACACGTACAGGAAACTATGCAATCTTTCTCTTGCCCTGTCTTCTTCTTTTCCATTATCTATTTATTATTATTTTCAAGTTTTCTACTGGGCATATACAGTCACCAGAGAGAAAGAGAGAGAGACAGAGGGAAAGTGAGAAGGCAAGCCACCAGGTCCAGGAGTGATCACCCATTTAGGAGGCCAGTGCCTTAACCACCATGCCATCACTGGCCCCTACTCCTGTCCCCTACTCCTGTCCAGTCCTAAGACTCCAGTCTTCTCACCAAACATTGGCAACATGGTGTTCAGGCACTTTGTGGAGGTTAGCCCGGTGGCCTACGTCTCCTTTGGCCTTCATGCTGGTTGCAATTGCAGATGTTATTGATTGGAGCAGAGCTTTGGTTGATGGACCTTGCATTCAGGTGAGGAGACAGGTCGTGCCTTTAAAATGCAAGCAGCTCACTGACTTCATCCTCAAGTTCCCACATAGTGCATGGCAGAAGTGTGTCTGACAAGTCTGACAGAAGGCAGATATCAATACGAAATGGGCAGCCACAAGATGGGCCATGAAGATTGAAGCCAGAGAAAGGAAAGCCAGTGTGAAGATTTTTATCATTTTAAAGTCATGAAGGCAAAGAAAATGAGGAATAGAATAATCAAGAATAAAGTTAAGGACATGACAAAAAAAGGAAAACTACAGATCAATATCATTAATGAATGTAGATGCAAAAATTCTCAACAAGATACTTATAAATTGTATCCAACAACATATAACAAAGATTATTCATCATGACCAGGTAGGCTTTATTCCAGGAATGCAAGAGTGGTTCAACATACACAAGACCATAAATATAATACACCATATTAACAGAAAGAAAGATAAAAACCATATGACCATTTCAATTGATGCAGAGAAAGCATCTGATAAAATACAACAATCTTTCATGATTAAGCCTCTCAGTAATATTGGTATAGAAGGGTCATTTTTCAACACAATAAAAGCTATCTATGAAAAACCTATAGCTAACATTATACTGAATGGGGAAAAGCTAAAAGCTTTTCCACTAAAAACTGGTACTAGACAAGGTGGCCTCCTTTCTCCACCACTTTTTAATATAGTGCTGGAAGTCTTAGCCAATGCAATCAGAAAAGAGAACAACATAAAAGGCATTCAGATAGGCAAAAAAGAGTTGAAAATATCTTTATTCACAGATGACATGATGATATACTTAGAAGACCCAAAAGTTTCCATGAAAAAACTTCTCGAAGTAATAAATGAATACAGTAAAGTGGCAGGACACAAAATCAACATCCAAAAATCTATAGCATTTCTATATATGAACAACAAGTTGAATGAAGTAGAGCTGAAGAAAGGAACCCCTATTACCATAGCCACAAAAATGTATAAGATACCTAGGGATAAATCTACCTAAGGAAGTCAAAGACCTTTACAAAAAAAACTGGGGAAATCTTTAAAAAGATACTGAAAAGGACATAAAAAGTGGAAGGGCATCCTATATTCCTGGATTGGAAGAATTAACATAATCAAGATGACAACTCTACCCAAATTAATCTACATATTTAGCACAATTCCAATAAAAATTCCAGAAATATTCTTCACAGATCTAGAAAAGGCAATCATTGCATTGGTCTGGAATCGTAAAAGACCTCGTATTGTCAAAGCAATCCCGTGCAAGAAGAGTGGAGTGGGAGGCATATCACTCCCTGACCCCAAGATATACTATAACGCTGTGCTAATCAAAACAGCATGGTATTGGCACAAAATCAGACATGTGAACCAATGGAATAAAATAGAGGCCCCAGAAATAAACCTGAAAGCTTAACGCCAACTGATTTTTGACAAAGGATACCGGTCAATCCATTGGGAAAGAAAAACTTCTTTAGTAGATGGTGCTGGAAAAACTGGGTATCCACCTACAGAAAAATGAAAGTGAACTCCCATCTTTCACCTTAACAAAATTCAACTCACAATGCATCAAAGATCTGAACCCAAGACCTCAAACTATAAAACTACAGATGGAAAATACTGGGGAAACTCTGGGAGACATTGGGGTAGGCCAAGACTTCTTAAATAAGACTTCCCAAAACAGAGGCAATAATCCCTAAAATACACAAGTGGGACTATGTCAGACTAAGAAGCTTCTGCACAGCAAAGGGCACAATAATTAGTGTGAATAGACAACCCTCAGAATGAGAAGATATTTTTGTAAAATATGCCTCAGACGAGGGACTAATAACCAGAATACACAGGGAACTCAAGTGGCTTACTTGAAAAGAAATGATTAACCATATTAAAAGATGGGAAAATGAGCTGAACAAAAATCTCTCTAAGAAAGACATATGAACAGCCAAAAAGCATATGAAGAAATGCCCAACATCCCACATCATAAGGGAGACGCAGATTAAAACCACAATGAGATACCACCTAACCTATGTCAGAACGGCAAAAATGAAAAATATAAAAAATTATAAGTGTTGGCAGGTATGTGGTGAAAGGGGATCTCTCCTACACTGTCGGTGTGAATGCAAACTGGTTCAGCCATGGTGGAGAACAATATGGAGGTTCCTCAAAGATCTACATGTAGAACTACCATTTGATCCAGCAATCCCACTTTTGGGTATCTACCCAAAGGATAGGAGAACACTCAGTCAGAAAAGCACTTGCACATCAATATTTATTGCAGCATTATTCATGATTACTAAGACATTGAACCAACCCAAATGTTCAGAAATAGAAGAGATTGAAAAGTGTGGCATATATATTCTATGGAATACTACACAGCCATAAAAAAAAACAAGACCCTGCCATTTGATGGAAAGTGTTTGGATGTGGAGAATCTATTGCTGAGTGAATCAAGCCAGGATATGAAAGAAAGATATTTAGGTGCTGCCGCTGCTAAAGTACCAGCAAGAAAGACAACGACTGCAGGCAAGAGGCTCCGCTTAATATATTACCAACTATCTGCACTTTATGATAGAGATAAAAATATTAGAGGGCATAAAAGCAGTGAAAATAGTGAGGGATGCTGAAGACAGTGTGGAACGAGGAGGGTTGGGAGGAGAAGGGAAGAGTAAAGAGAAGGATAGCAAGAGAACAAATAGAGAGGCATGTGACATTAGTGGGACACAGATGTGGTTTATTACCTGTGGATGATAACATGTTTAGTATTCTCTACTGGATTGATCTGAGAAGTATTTCATGTTGGATAAATTCTTTTTACGAGCAAAATGATATATAGTGATTAAATGTTTAAAAAATAATAAAAATAATAATAACAATCTGGAAAAAAATGATGAAAAGCTATTTGATGATGATGATGTGGATAGTAATGTCTTTGTCTTGACTGATACGCATGGTATTCCTTCTAGAAAAAGAAATGTAATACACTGTAAAGATATATGTGATTCAATGTAATATAAACAAGATTATGATAATAATAAATAAAATTTTAAAATAACAACAACAAATGGAGTTAAATAAATAAATAATTCTTGGAAAAAAAGAAAGAATAAAATTAAGCTTCAAAAGGCAGCTCTCCTAAAAGCTTCTCCCCAGAAAAGCACCTGCTGCTAAGGGTGTTGCCGCTGCTAAAGTACCAGCAAGAAAGACAACGACTGCAGGCAAGAGGTTCCAGGCCAGAAGGTCTCTGCTCAGAAAGCCACAGGCCAAAAGGCAGTGCCGCCTCTGAAAGCTCAGAAACATCCCGAAGAAGTATTGAAGTATGCATATACTATACTTAATCTATTTACTAAATTCTAAGACAGAAAATCCAGAATGGGACACTTAAGAAAATATATTTATTTTATTCTCTGCTTGGATTTAGTTTTAGTTTTGTAACAACAAAAACAATAATAAATGTCTTTATCCCCACACACCAAAAAAAGGACTAGACTGAGGGGGCAGGGAGGAAACAGAAATAGAATCCTCTGTAAAGAGGCATTTGCAGAGTACAGATGAGTGGTGATTGTCTGAACTGTGGCAACAAAAGTGGAAAAAAAAAACACAGGAGTGAACTTTGAAGGGTTTAGAATTCTGCGGATGGGTTTCTAAAATTTGGTAGCTAAATAGAGTTTGAAAAAGAGTATGGAGTTCAGGGAGAAATGTTTCTAAGCTGAATGTTGTATGACTAAAATATTCAAAGGGAGGTTATAGATCAATTGGATGTTGTAATGATGGGCTTTTACTTTCTTTTTTTTTTTTTTTTTTTTTTTGAGAGGTTTTTCGCTATAGGGCATGTGCGCTCGCCAGACAGAGAGAGAGAGACATAGAGACAGAAAGCGAGAAATCACCCCCCAGAGGGGATGGTCATGCCACAATCCCTTCTTCTCCATTCTCCTCTCGGGATCTTGGGCACGCACGCACACGCGCCTGGCGTGAGTTTTAAGCCAGCGGGTCCGGGATGCAAACCACGGTCGACTACGTGGGAGTCCAGCAACATAGACATTATGCTAACTGCTGGTTCCCTTACTTTCTATTTTGATAAAAAATATACTTTCATACTACTGTGAAATAACTAGAATTGGAATTTAAAATTTGATCATTAATGATGATTTAATGCATTTTTTCCATATTTTCAATAGAAGTAATTTTTCCCTAGTTTGGGAAGTTGGTTCCCCCCATATACCTATAACCCTCCACCTTTAACTCAAGTTGTACTGAGGGGCATTTGAGTATCTAGCAATTTTATCAAATAAAAAAAATACAATTAAGGAATTTTTAGTTCTCTAGATTATTACATTTGGTTATGCACCTGTTTGTCTCAGGCTATTTTTAGAACACACATATGAGGAGTTCCAGATGGAATTCCAAATCAGAAGTAGAGGCTGAAGATATAGGTTTGGGAGGCATCAGTATAAAAGGTGATCATTGAAACTATAGTTGTATGCATCAATTTCTTAGATCGAAGCAAAAACAACAAAAAACTAACCATGGTTAGTTCAAGCAGAAAAATAATTTATTAGATAATAAGTAGTCACAGAATCTCCAGGAAGACAAGAGAACCAAGACTAGGTACTACATAACAACAAACCATTCCAAAATCACATTGCAGCGGCCCTGTTTCTGCAGCAGCCCTGCTTCTGCAGCCAGTACCACCCTCACTGTAAATGCATGGCATTGGATACTACCATCAGCCTTTTGCCATGGCTGCCTCTGGGTACTTCCACCCTTGGTAAAAGGGTTTCACAAGAGGGTTCTTTCTCCCTTCACTGGCTCCTAACTCAGTCAACTGAGTGAGTGTTCAATTGAAATGCTTGTGTCCTAGCAGCAAAGGAGGCTAGAAACATGACTCCCAATCTAGCCTGTATAGTAGGACAGAAGCTCTTAAGGTAGGGAATGGGGTAAAATGTACAACGTGGCCAAAAGATATAACAAATGTCTTCTACTAGAACAGAAGCTGAGATTCTGAAAAGAGGTTGTGCAAGTAAGAGAATATAATAAGTAAAGAAAATATTTGCTAAGCATTTACATGATCAGAGGTGTATATACATCTATATATATAAAGTAATTTACTTCTTAGAACAACCCTCTCAAGTAGGAACTATTAGTTTGCAGATGATCAAACACATATCCTAAGGTTTCCTACAACAGCAAAGAAGCCTGACTCTAGAACATATGTTTTACAAGTACACTATAGTGCCTCTGCATGAAGGGGACAAAGATGGAATTCTAGCAAATGTAGATATTTAGGGAACAGATAGTGGAAGTGAAATAAGCCAAGAAATAAATGATCAGAGAGCTGGAGAGACTTCAAAGAGAAAAGTATCAGAAACCTGGGAACCAGCAGTTAGCGTAATGGCTATGTCGCTGGACTCCCATGTAGTCGACCGCGGTTCACGTCACGGACCCGGTGGCTTAAAACTCATGCTGGGCATGTGTGCATGTGTGCCCAAGATCCTGAGAGGAGAATGGAGGAGAAGGGATTGTGGCGTGACCATCCCCCCTGGGGGGTGATTTCTCACTTTTGCCTCTATGTCTCTGTCTGGCGAGCGCACGCGCCCTATAGCAAAAATCTCTACAAAAAAAGAAAAGAAAAGAAAAGAAAAGAAACCTTATGATATGAGAGTTCCGAGAATGGTGGTTGTATTATTCATTAGGATTGCTGTAATAAAGTATCTAAAACTAGGTGGCTTAAATAAAAATTGTCTGAGTTCTGGAGGTTAGAAATCCAAGATTGAGGTGTTGGCAGGTTGGTTCCTTCTGAATGCTGTAAGGAACATCCGTTCTATGCTTCTTTCCTGGCTTCTTCTGGTGGTTTGCTGGCAAACCTGATGTTCCTTAGCTTGCAGATGCATTATCCCAATTTCTACCCTCACAAGGCATTCTCCCTGTGTCTCTTCGCATAGTCTTTTTTCTGTGCATATCTGTTTGGACATCAGTCATATTGAGTTAGGGCCCACCCTCCTCCAGTATGACCTTACCTTAACTAATTACATCTGCAATGACCCTACTTCCAAATAAAATCACATGCTGCAAAAATGGGGGCTAGAACATCAACATATAAATTTTGGGAGGTCACAATTTAACCCATTGCAGGAGTCAACTACACAAATCTGACAAAGAGGTCAAGAAGGATGTGGGCTGCAAATAAACTTTTGGATTTGATAAATAGGAAGTTACTGGAGATTTGACAAGAAAAATTTCTTCCTTTTAAAAATTTGCAATAGGGTACACGTGCTCACCAGAAAGAGACAGAAAGAGAGAGATACAGAGAGACAAGAGAAAGAAAGTGAGAAAGTATTCCCCAGGGAGAATGTCCATACCATAATCCCTTCTCCTCCATTCACCTCTTGGAATTTTGGGGCACACACATACATAGTCCAGGTGTGTTTTTAAGCCACCAGGTCTGGGACTTGAATGTACAGTCAGCCATGTGAGATTCAGCTGCCTTAACCATCACACCACTTACTGGCCTAAGAATGATTTCAATAGCATGACGCTGGTAGACATATTCTAGAAGCTGACATGGCGGAGAAATTTAGAAGAGGACATGGGATAAGACAGACCATTCTGTACAGAAGTGTGATGGTGTAAGACAAGCAGAGCTCTCCCTTCACAGGGAGGCAGACCCCTGTGTAGCCTTTACCAAGGTACCTAATGGTGTAAACATAAATTTTCTTGTTTGGTAGTATTATTTTCTATACATGAAACCAAAATCTTTAGGAATTGTGATTTAAAGTCAACAACCAGTTTTGGGCAGACATCTGCACAACATGTGGTGGTGTTGCCATAGTGATTGTTACTCTAAGAAATTCAGGGTAGGCTATTTACACTGAAGCTTCTGTGTTCTAAAATGCAGACATAATTTTAGATACTAAGGGCCTTTATATATATCCCTCTTGAATATTAATATTATTCAAATGAGTAATAGAACACTTTAGACATTTTTCATTCCTTGGAAATGAAATGCCTTTCATTTCCTGAAAATGAAATATCATCTCTGTCTGGGGATACTTTTCTAAAATGCAAGAGCTCAAATAACTGCAAATTCAAATAGAGTTTTTGAGCTATACAGCAGGAAGGAGTTAGGATTTAGAAGGCTAATTTCAGTGCCTGCTGTGTGTTTTCATTTCTCTTTGCTAGGGCCAGTTACTATATTTCAGAAACAGAGAAGCTCTGAAAGCAAAAATGTATGATAGAGAACATGGAATTGGTTTCCTGTGTATGTTTAAAATGCTAGCTTGAAAGAAATGCTTTATTCCTTTTTGAAATTCCCCACTGTTTTGGTGAATTCATTTCTCACATGGCCCAATTTCATGCTCCCTCCTTCAGGCCACAAACAGTTTAGTCCTGTGTGCTAATGAGTGATTCTCCCATAGTGTAACCACCTGACTGCTGGGGGCTTTGGAAGTTCCTGCTATAGCAGCCTTGCTTTGCACTGGGCATTTTTCAGTCCTTTCCATTTCTACCCCCCCTACCCCCCATTTTCTTATGCTTAGCACTGTAAGAGCACACACTGAGCATGCTGGAACATCACCAAGACTCCTATCTTACCCAAAGATGCCCACACTCTCAACTCCACAGAATTCTTTACTGAAGAATCAGGGAAATCAGGGTCCAGCAGTTAGCATAATGGCTATGTCACTGGACTCCCATGTAGTCAATCGCGGTTCAAGTCCTGGACCTAGTGGCTTAAACTCACGCCGGGCGAGTATGCATGTGTGCCCAAGATCCTGAGAGGAGAATGGAGGAGAAAGGATTGCGGCGTGGCCATCCCCCCCGGGGGGTGATTTCTTGCTTTCTGTCTCTCTGTCTTTCTCTGTCTTTCTGGTGAGTGCACATGCCCTATAGCATAAACCTCTAAAAAAAAAAAAAATCAGGACAATCACAATTTGAATTTTATCAAATTTCCCACCAACAGAGCCCAAAATATCTACAAAAAAGAAGCTAGACAAAATGCAGATGTTTCTTACTAAAATTTGTTAGGAAGATTTTTTTATTTGATGATATATTTGACTGAAAGGAACCATCTCCTGGAAACATCCATGCATGTTGATTAAAGTGGTGGACCCCTATCTTGATTGGAGTGATAATGTCAGGGGTACATACATAACTAAAACTTAATAAATTGGGGACCAGCAGGTGGTATGGTGATTAAGGAGCTGGACACTCCCATATGGCTGACCATGGTTCAAGTCCTGGACCTAGTGGCTTGCTTTCTCGCTTTCTCTCTCCTCTCTCTCTCTCCCCCCCCCCTTTTTATTTTTTTGAGAGGTTTTTGCTATAAGGCACGTGCGTTCACCAGAAAGACAGAGAGAGACAGAGAGACAGAAAGCGAGAAATCATTCCCCCCGGGGGGATGGCCATGCCACAATCCCTTCTCCTTCCTTCTCTCGGGATCCAGGGCATGCACACACGCGCCCAGTGTGAGTTTAAGCCACTGGGTCCAGGACTCAAACCGTAGTCAATTACATGGGAGTCCAGCAACATAGCCATTTGCCAACTGCTGGTCCCTCTCTCTTTCTCACACCTCTGTGTGTGTGTGTGTGTGTGTGTGTGTGTCTAATCAAATTAAAATAAATGAATGAATAAATAAAATTAAATTAAAAATAATTCTTTTAAAAAACTTAATAAATTGTACTCTTTATGTAAGTGCAGTTTATGTTAAGTATATATCAAGAAAGCTGTTAAGAAGCTGTGTGGGCCCCTCCAGCAGGTGGCGTGGGGGTTAAGAGCACTGGACTCCCACATGGCCCACCAAGGTTTGAGTCCTGGGCCTGGTGGCTTGCTTTCTCACTTTCTCTCTCTCTCTCTCTGCCCCTCTAAACAAAATTAATACAATAAAGTTAAATAAAACAATTCTTTAAAAAAAATAGAAACTGTGTGGGCCCTTGAGTAAACCTGTATGTGTGTGTGTGTGTGTGTGTGTGTGTGTGGTCTCTCACATCCATGGTTGTATCTCAGAATTTGGCCATGACATTCACACACCCATGAATTTACCATAAGTGAGGCTGGCATGGCCTTGCCCTCTAGGGCAGTAGAGTTGGCAGAGGTGCTGGGAGAGGCACACACTTCACACTGCAAGCCCTCATTGGAAAAACGTGAACAAATAATCCAGCAACTTCTGATGGAACTCTGAAATGGTGTTTTGCTGACTTTTTAATAGTAATAGCTAATTGTGGTTCAGTTGTTCTGTTGTTACCATTTGGGATTTGGGGAGGAGAAGGGTTTGAGTCACTTTTTTTTTTTTTCTTTTCCTCCTTTTATTTATTTATTTAATTTTAAAATTTTGGCAGATGGCACTTGCTAGAGAGAAACAGAGAGAGAGAGAAAGAGAGAGAAAGTGAGAAAGCACTCCCCATGGGGGATGGTCATGCCAACTCCCTTCTCCTTCATTTCTCCTTCCTTTCAGGATTTTGGGCATATATGCACACATGCTTGGCATGCTTCTCAAGCTGCTGGATCCAGAACTAGAAACTCGCAGTCGGCCATATGGGATCTAGCTACCTTAACCACCCTGCCACAGACTGGCCCTTGAATCAATCACTTTTCAAGGGGTAGATTTTACATATCTAAAAGCAGTTCTGAACTTTTCTGTTTGTTTGTTTGTTTGTTTGTTTGTTTTCCTGAATATCATGGGTGTTCTTTTTCTTTTTCTTTCTTTTTTTAAAAAAAATTATTATTTTATTTATCTTTATTATTTATTTATTTACTTACTTACTTATTTTAATTTGACCAGAGAGGGACAGAGCAAGAACAAGAATGAGAGCAAGAGAGAGGGAAAGTGAGAAAGCAAGCCACCAGGTCCTGGACTTGAACTATGGTCAGCCACATGGGAGTCCAGCACCCTCAACCACCATACCATCTGCTGGCCCCTGGTATTTTTTTTTTTTTTTATTTCTTCTGCTGACATATTTCTCTCCTTTTTTTAAATAATTATTTTATTTTACTTATTATTATTATTTTTTAAATTTGACCAGAGAGAGAGAGACAGAGAGAGTGAGGGAAAGTGAGAAAGCAAGCCAACCAGATCCAGGACTGAAATCGTGGTCTGCCATGTGGGCGTCCAGGGCTTTAACCACCACACTACCTGCTGGCCCCTCCATGGTTGTTTTTTGCTGGGTAGGGCAGAAAATGCAGAGGAACAGGGGGACAGGAAGATAACCTAGGGAAAAGAGCTGCTGGCTTCAATTAGTAACTTGCTACGACCTCTGAATTCTGGTTGGTAAGACCAAATCCTCTCCAAGTTCTCCAGATCACCTTTTAATATTAAAATAAGGTAATTCAAGCCCCAAGCTCCAGTCCCTTCCCACTTGCTTCTAAGGGCTTGGTGGTGGGGAGTGCATACACTCTGGACTCCCTATTTTTCTCTACCTGATGACTATTTCTCCAGGATGCTGGTTCCTTTTTCTGATTTTCTTTGTTCCAAAATCTGAATTACCTAAGGCAATGAGTGCTAACCCAAGTCCGATACTAAATTGTGATGATTAACAAAAGCTTCTAAAGCATTTTGGTGGGAGTTGGGGAGGTGGCAACAGATAGGAGGCCATTATAGTGCAAAGTTAGACATTGTTTTGAAGTGAGATATCAGATACTTCTGTTTCTAAAACCCACTGACTACACCCCTTTGCTGGAAGGCTTGGCTGTCCCCAGCCATCTCTCTCTATCTGGATTTATTTCTCACTGTTTTCTAACATTTCCTCTCCCACCATTCCCTGATCCTTAAAATGGCAGTTTCAGTGTCTCTAGGAAAACCTCACACAAAAATTTCTCCACCAGAAGAAACCAATCCTTTTATAATAACCAGAAGAAAAGTTCCAGCTCACATTGTTCTATGCACCTGTTTTTTCTGGATTTGGCTTTAGCACAACTAAAGAACCACTCAAAGTACTCCCACCCCAACCCCAAAAGAACAACTGTCTACCCTAAAAGAAAATCTGTATCTACACTTTCAGAAACGCAGGGTACTGATCAAACCTGTCAAGTTACATGTTTTATTCATATTGTAAATATATATTCATGGGCAGGACTCAAGATCAAGGTATTTGTGCTTCCCTCCTGTCCTGGCTTCTTGAAGTAGGGAGAGGCTTCTTATAAGTAGAGAGAAGACTGGTTTATTACACACCAGACTCCCTTCCCCACTCTTTCCAGGGCCAACTGAGGAGTTCAGGTCTTTATTTCCTCCTCTCTTTCTCCACCTTTTCCTCCTTCCCTCCTCTTCTGCCTATGCACTCCTCTCTCTTTCCCAGGTGTATAGTTTTAATTATTTTGTGGGAAATTTTAATAGGCAAAAATTAAATCTAAATCTGAGTTTGGCATATGATCTATAAATTAGTGCTTGAGATCATTTTAAGGACACTAGTTGCTTTCTATATTAACCTTCCTTTCCCAGAGAACTGTTGACAGCAACCTTTTGGCCAAACTCTGCTCAACAGTACTTTGTGACTTAAAAGTCTCCAAACTTGGCATTTATTCCCATTAGGTAAACTTCTCCAAAATGACTAGGTCAGTGACACATTTGTTCTTTCCTGGTATGAAGTAGATAACGATGTCCTAAGAGCCTTGCTCAGGCAAAACATTAGAGGGAGAGAAGTGACATTAGCGTCTCTCTGAACTATCCCATTCCCTGTGGAACACCAGAAGATAAAAGTATGAAATATGGCAGGATATAAATAGGAGCTAAAGCCTACAAAATGCAAAGTAGTGTAAAGCCTAAACACGTGTGCCTAAATGGATATGTACTTAAATGCAGTCTAAGCAATTTGCTTTTTTATAATGTTTAATTTTTAATTTACAGAGTACATTCTCTTGTTACATACTTTTAAAAGCTTTTCTCTTGCTATGTACATTTTGCTGGAAAGCCCAGTGCTGTGCGTATGCACTCTGGCTTTGCTAGGGCCGCTGCACTGTAAAACTCTAGGGAGCACCAGTCACATCACGGTCTGTGAAGAGCTGTTCCGGGGCACGGCTTGCCTGACAGTACATGGAGCCCCTGTTTTGAATCCTAGTCTGTTACTTAGCTGTTGGGTGAACTCAGGGAATCTTTATCTTCTCTAAGCCTCATATTCCTTAACTATAAAAAGGGAATGATAACGTTATCTACCCCTTAGGGTTACTGTGTGGATTAAGTGAGGTAAAGCAATTAAGAGCATGGTAATAATTGTTAGGTATTATTGATAAAAATAACAATTGGGTACTAAAGTTCGGATATCTCTGATATCTCAGCCACAGAGAGCACATCCCGTAATGATGGTAAAATAAACATTTGCACAGGGCAAAAACACACTGTTATCACCTGCGAGAATGTAGTTTTTCAAAAGCTCTAACTTGGCATAATTTTATGAATCTTGACTCCCAGAAAGCTCTTTCAGGGTACTAGACTTTCATGTCACAGATCTTCCTTTCATTCCTGCTGCAGGCCTGGAGTTGCTGTGTACCCAGCACTATCTGGACTCCCTTGGCTGTGGCCATTGGCCTCTCCCCCTTGTCCCGCTACCCCAGGCACTGCCTACCATGGAGAACTGATATGAATCCTGAGGGTAGGGAAAGTAAAATGCTGGGATCTAATGCAGGGAGGTGCAAGTACCCAAACCAAGTACACTGGAGAAGGCGGCTTCTGGATTTTTTTTCTTGCCCTTGAATGCCAGTTTTGGTTCCATAGGGAGAAGCTACAGAGGCAGCAAAATAGCAGTGCAGCAGGAAGGTTCTAGGAATGTGAGTGCTCAAGGGTGAGTGCATGTAGGGGGAAGGGTGGAGCAGCAGTGGTATAAAAAGCGGGGAAGAGAGAGAGAATGACAGAGAAAAGCGATGCCAGCCTACAGTTGCTGGAGGCCATAGTCCCCTCTACCCTTTGCCAACGTACGTCAAGGTCTGGAACCTGATTAGGAATGGGTCTGAGATTATTCCCATTCACCTTTGAACTGAGTTAACAATGTAAATAACAAAGGTCAGCAACCTCTTATTACTTGGGGTATGGGAGCAAATCTAAGGCACAAACGTGAAATAATAGTGAAAAAAAAGTAGAAAAAAAGGAAAAAGCAGAGGAAAAAAAGGGAGGCTAAAATAAAGTTATAGCTTTTGGAGAACCAGTAGCAGGCATAGTTGTCTCTGCTACACAGAAATATTGTACAGAAAGAGAATGAAAGAAATGAAGCCCATTGCACAGCTTGGGCCCTTAATTCTATCTCCACACAGGCTCAGTTTTGAGATTTTCAGAGACTAAAGTGGTCTCCAGAGAGCCCAGGAGCTTAGCTGGGATCCTCTTCCTTCTGCTGGCATAATTCTTTCCCATACCTCTGACTGCTGTGAGAATGTGACTAGCAGACCTCAAACTACAGGGAGTTACTACAAGGGGACAGATTCTGTGCCCTGAAACCCATCTTTCCACTTATTCTGGGGCTATACTTCCCACAGGCTGCTCCTAGCCAGTGATAGACTCCGGCAGTAATACTAAGGCAGATCCATGTCTGGGAGATATGGGAATCCTCTGGTGGTTAATTTGGCTTAAGAACTCCCCCACTTGGGGGCCAGCAGGTGGTGTGGCAGTTAAAGTGCTGGACTCCCACATGGTTGACCATGGTTCACTCCCACATGGTTGACCATGGTTCAAGTCTTGGACCTGGCAGCTTGAAAATTATGCCAGGCACATGAGATGCATGCTCAAAATCCCAAGAGTGAAAAGAGAAATGATTGCAGCATGGCCATTCCTCCTCAGGGGATGATTTCTCACTTTCCCTTTTCCCGAATCTCTCTGTCTCTCCTCTTCAGCAAGTGTACATGTCCTAGAAGAATAAGAATAAGAATAAGAATAAGAATAAGAATAAGAATAAGAATAAGAAGGAGGAGGAGGAGGAGGAGAAGAAGAAGAAGGGGAAGAAGAAGAAGTAGTGGTGGTGGTAGTGGAGGAGGAGGAGGAGGAGGAAGAAGAAGAGGAAGAGGAAGAAGAAGAAAAGAAAAAAAAAAACAAACCCAAAGAACTCACTACTTGTATTTCATGCTTTTGTTTGCCTGCATTGGCTAGGACTTCCACTACTATGTTGATAAGGAGTAGAGAGAATGAACAATCTTGTCTTATTCCAGTTTCAGTGGGAAAGTTTTCAGCTTTTCCCCATTCAATATGATATCAGCTATGGGTTTGTCATATATGGCTTTTCTTAGGTTGAGAAATGTACCTTTCTTCTCTACCTATTTTGTCAAGAGTCTTAATCACAAAGGGATGTTGTATTTTTTTTTTAATAGAGAGATTTTTGCTATAGGTCATGTGTGCTTGCCAGAGAGACTGAGACCAAGAGAAAGGAAGTGAGAAACCACCCCCCCAGGGGTGATGGCCATACCACAGTCCCTTCTCCTCCATTCTCCTCTCGGGATTTTGGGCATGCACACACATGCACCTGGCGTGAGTTTTAAGTCACCAGAACCAGGACTCAAACCATGGTTGACTACGTGGGAGTCCAATAATGCAACTATTAAGCCATCTGCTGGTCCCAGGGATGTTGTATTTTATCAAATGCTTCTTTATATTAATTGGTATGATCATATGGTTTTTTATCATTTTTTCTATTAATATGACTTATTACATTTATTGTTTTGCAAGGATGTTGAACCATCCTTGCATTTGCAAGGATGTTGAACCATCCTTACATCCCTGTTATAAACTCTACGTGGTCATAGTGCATAATCTTTTTAATGTGCTGTTGGATTTGATTTGCTCATATTTTGCTGAGGAATTTTGCATCTGAATTCATCAGGGATATACTGGTCTGAAGTTTTTTGTTGTTGTTGTTGTTGTTATGTCCTTATCTGCTTTTGGTATTAAGGTTATGGAGGCTTCATAGAATGAGTTTGGGAGGGTTCTTTACATTTGAATGTTCAGAAATATTGTAGTTTGAGAAGAACTGGTGTTAATACTTGTTAAAAGTTTTGTAGAATTGGGAACCAGCAGTTAGCGTAATGGCTATGTCGCTGGACTCCCACGTAGTCGACCGTGGTTCGCGTCCTGGACCCGGTGGCTTAGAACTTCCTTCGTTCGTTCGTTCCTTCCTTCCTTCTTTCCTTTCTGTCTTCCTGTCTTTCCTTTAATTTGACCAGAGAGGGGGAGAGAGAGAGAGAGAGAGAAAGCTACCAGGTCCAGGAATCAAACCATGGTTGGCCATGTGGGAATCCAGCGCCCTTAACCACCATGCCACTTGCTGACCCTTCTATTATGATCTTTTGTAGTTCTGTGATATTGCCTATTTAATTACTGATTTTACTTATCTGGTTCCTTTCTCCAGTTTTCTTGGTTAGTCTAGCTAATGGGTTGTTGCTTTTGTTTATCCTCTCAGAAGACCAGCTTTTTGTTTGCAACTAATTGTTCTCTTATTCTCAACTTCATTTATTTCTGCTCTAATCTTTATTACTTTTTTTCTTCTAGTACTTTTGGGTTTTGTTGTTGTTGTTCTTACCTTTCTAGTTTCTCAAGATGTATCATTAGGTTATTTATTTGCCATCTTTTTATTTTTTTCTTGTGAGCACTAATTGCTATAAACTTCCCTCATATCTATTTCAGCAGTTTTTCAAAGATTCTGGAGAGCTGTGTTTTGGTTATCATTTCTTTCAAGACATTTTTAAATTTTAGTATTAATTCTTCAATAGCTTTGAAGTTGTTCAGGAGTAAATTGCTTAGTTTTCATGTATTTGGGTATTTTCAAAGGGTCTGTTATTGATTTCAAGTTTAATTTTATTGTGGTCAGAAAAGATGCTAGATAGTTTCTATATTTAAAAATTTGAAACGCTTGTTCTGCATCCCATGTTGTGGTCAGTCTTTGAAAATGTGTCATGTGGGGGTATATTCTGGTTATTAATCCCTCATCTCAGATATAATTCACAAATATATTCTCCCACTCTGAGAGTTGTCTCCTCATTCCATTGTTTCTTTTGTTGTGTAGTCCCATTTGTCTATTTTGGAGACTATTGCCTGTGCTTCTTTAAGAAGTCTTTGCCTACTTCAAGGTCTCTAGGAGTTTTTCCTGTGTTTTTTCACCAACCATTTTATAGTTTGAGGTTTTATATTTAGATCCTTAATCCATTTTGAGTTGAGTTTTGTTAGTGGTGAGACATAGGGGTCCAGTTTCATTCTTCCACAGGTGAATATACAGTTTTCCCAGTACCATTTACTAAAGAGATTTTTCCCCACACTGGATTGTCTTGTGCTGAGATATGTTTCTTATAGGCAGCACATAGAAGGGTCCTGCTTTCTGCTTATCCTTTCAACCAGTCTGTGTGCGTTTCTTTTTTAAAGAATTATTTTATTTAACTCTATCTATTTTTTTGCTTATTTTAATTTGACCAGAGAGGGACAGAGTGAGAGAGAGGGTGAGAGAGAGAAAGTGGGAAAGCAAGCCACCAGATCTGGAACTCGAACTGCAGTCGGCCATGTGGGAGTCCAGCACACTTAACCACCATGCCATCTGCTGGTCCTGCCAGCCTGTGTTTTTAATTGGGAGTTTTAATCCATTTTAATATTCCATGTTATTATTGATATATACAAACCTATCCCTGCTATTTTGTTAGTCATTTTCTTAGCTGTTTTGTGTTTTCTTATTTCTATTTGTTGCCCTTTCATTTTCCTGATGTATAATAGTATTGCCTAAGGTATTTCTTGAAGATCTGGACTATAATTTTCTTCTATTGTAGTAAAATATACATAACCAAAGTTTTACTTAACTGTTTTATTAAGTTTAGTTTTTAATGAGAAGGACAGAGAAAGTATGAGTTAAACATTTTAAACTTTGTAAGAATTGAATAAAGAATGAATATCAATTAATCAGCATAGCACCTGACACAAAATAAGTGTTTGATAAATGTATATGTATGCAGATATATGTGAGTAGGAGTAGGGTAGGGAGGAGATGTTAAGGGACTAACATTTGAACAATTACTTTTTTATACAACAGACTTCTAAAGTTTTAGTTTTGGTTCTTTTCATGAGCAAACTCGAGATAGAGAGAGATTAAGACAGACAAGCACCCTGGACAGCATCTGGTCACACTGTAGTCCCGTTTATCCAGCCCTTCATCTTGTCAGGATCTTGGGTGAATGTGCCCAGCATGTTTCAGGTAGACTCAGGATTTGAATCTGCAGTTAGTCAGGTGGCTTCTAGCACAGCAGATCAGTACATTACCACCTGCATCACCAAGGCTGGGCACTTGGACAATTGTGTTATATAGAGTCCTCCACACAGAAGTCAAGATGGAATTAGAAGTGCAAGGAATGTATTAAGAAAATGCCTGTGAAGGATAAAGTGGGAAGAAGCAGGAGTAGATAGAAAGCACTTTCGGACCTCTATGTAGGCCTACACATATGAAAGCCAAGAGAGAAGGAAGGAAGATTGAGTCAGAAAAGCCTCAAACATTGTAGTTCTGAGCAAGTTTCGGCCAACCTGATGGGGAGCCCCAAAGCCAAAGTTTCTCATTAAACAACTTTACATTAGGCAGGAATGGGCTGACTTGAGTACCTCCACTATGCCCGGTCATTGGATGGAGCAGTTGGAAGTTGTTGGTCAGCTATGTTTTCCATAACAGACTCTTTTAATAGGTTATCTACGAAGAGCACATCCCATATCCTGACAGTAGCCTATCAAAACTCACTACTTACTGACTGAATTTGCTGTGAGGATAAGGAAATATAAGAGTACTTCAAATAGTTTGCAAGGGTCAGCCTGGTGGTATGGTGGTTAAGGTGCTGGATCTCACAAGGCCAATTCCACAGTTCGTCCTAGACCTGGTGGCTTGAAAAACACGCGCAGGAGTGCTCAACATTCTGAGAGGAAAGTGGAGGAGAAGAGATTAGAATACGGTTATCTCAATGGGAGTGATTTCTCACTTTCTCTCTCCCTCTCTATCTCTCTGGTGACACACTCTAGAGAAAAACAAAGCAAAATGAAAAAGTTTGTGGAAAAAATGGAATTAATGTATGAGCTTATTTTGGTGAAAAAAAATGAAAATTCACCACTGTTTCCTTGTGTGCATTTTCCACACACTTTTGGAAGACTCCTTATGCTTTTCACTATGTATTTGTACCTCTTATAGGAAGTCTTATTTAAGAATGTCTTTTTTAAGTATCTCAACAAACCAACAGAATTAGTCCCTATGATAACTTCTTTCCCAAATAAGGGCAAAGCTTCTTAAAGGCCTAGTACTCTGCATCCATCTAAGTTCATCTTACCAAACATCCTTCTAATTGCCCTCATGAGCCTGTTCCATTTTTCTAATCCAGATGCACTGGGACTTACCTTTCTACCTAGTTCCTGTTGGATGTGAGGCTGGGTCTATTTTATTGGTTCCCAGGCTTTTTCCTAGAACCCTGACTTTGCTTTGCCATTTGTTTCATGTCCACAAAGCCTCAGGCCAGCCCTGATCTATTTCTGATCTTAGCTCTGCTTTCCAGAAACCAAAGTCAGAGTCACAGGGTCCTACTGGTCTGAATTTAGTTACTGGGAAACAAATATTTTCTCTTTATGAATAAAAAGAATGATATGGATGACTTTATTTTGAATAAATATTGGGTGGTTAGGGCAGGGCTCCCACGATTGGGTCCTGGTGGGTTTATAAGGAGAAGAAATGAGACCATGTTCTCCTGCCTTCTACCATTTTGTAATGCAGCCAGAAGATCCTTATCAAAGAGATTCCCAGGATCTTAGACCATCAAACCATAAGCTTAATATATCTATTTTTATAAATCACCAGCTTTAGGTATTTTCTGATATTAGTAACAGAATAGACTAGCACACCTCTCATCTTGTTGTTTATTTGTATCCTTTAAAATATCCTTTATAAGGGGCCAGCAGTTAGCATAATGGCTACATCAGTGGACTCCCACGTAGTAGACTGAGGTTCGAGTCCCAGAGCCGGTGGTTTAAACTCACGCTGGGTGCGTGTGCATGTGCGTGCGTGCCCAAGATCCTGAGAGGAGCATGGAGGTGAAGGGATTGCGGTGTGGTCATCCTCCCTGGGTGGTGATTTCTCGCTTTCTGTCTCTCTGTCTCTCTCTGTCTTTCTGGTGAGTGCATGTGCCCTATAGTAAAAACTTATCCAAAAAGTAAAATTCTTTATAATAAAACAACAAATGCAATTAAGTGCTTCCTTGAGTTCTGGAAGCCAGTCTAGCAAATCAGTTGAATATGAGAAGGGAGGAAAGGACAATCTTGGGGACACAGCCCTCAAATTGCCAGATATATTGTTATCTCCAGGAAGACAATGTCAGAATTGAATTGAATTGGAGTTCCATCTCCAGCCCCATGGCCAGCAAGGGACTCTGAGGCAGGGCCGCCACTGGCCCCAGCCCCAGCTCCAGCTACTAGCATCCTCCACCCCATAGCCCTCTCCTTCAGAAAGGAAGGGAGAGGTTTATTTTTTTTTTTTCTCTTCTTCTTTCTTTTGTTAATTTCTTACTCCCTACCCCACAGACTGGCCTCTGCTCATTTGCCAGCAGTGCCCCAGTTCCATCTCCAGCCCTGTGGTGAAATTGCGTGCTGCGCTAGTGCGTGGTGCACAACTTTTTCTTTATTCTCCTTCATACTTTCTTCCCTCTTATATTGTTCTCTCCTCTTTAGCCTCCAAACTCCCAGAGGGAATAGACAGGTCTAGAATAACAGTTCTGAAATACTGTAGTATTGAAAGGTTCCCTGGGATCCTTTGTTTTACTGAATTACCTGTGGAAAAGGAGATACTTCTCTTCAGACACCTGAATAATATACTCCTCCTGAGACCACATTGCTAAACACAACAGAAGAGAGACTTCGGCACTCATCAATCCGCAGCAAAAGGGAAATACTTGCTCCTAGTTGAAGAAACATTCTCCTAAAAGGTATTCAAAAGTGAATACATCTCCCAATGGCTAGAAGTAAAAGAGCCTCAGGTCTGAATATGTCTCCAACAAAAGAACCAAGTAACTTCCCTCCATCTCTCGAAAAAACAGAGGAACTTACTAAAATGTCCGAGAAAGAATTTAGAACATTCATGGTGACCAAATTCTATGAGTTGGAACAGAAAAGAGACAATGAACTATAGGAAATTAGGAAGTCCTTACACGATATGAAAGAAGAAATGGACATTCTAAGAAAGAATCAGATGAAACTATTAGAGATGAAGTCTGTAATACAGGAAATCAAAAACTCTTTTGAAAGTATTAAAAGTCAATTAGACCATGCTAAAGATTGAATCTCTAACGTAGAAAATAAAAACTCTGACCTAGGGACCAGCAGTTAGCGTAATGGCTATGTTGCTGGACTCCCATATAGTCGACTGCGGTTTGCGTCCCGGACCCGGCAGCTTAAAACTCACACCAGGCGTGTGTGCATGTGTGCCCAAGATTCCAAGAGGAGAAAGGAGGAGAAGGGATTGCAGTGTGGCCATCCCTCCTGGGGGGTGATTTCTTGCTTTCTATCTCTCTGTCTCTCTCTGTCTTTCTGGCGAGCGCACGCTCCCTATAGCAAAAACCTCTCAAAAAAAAAAAAAAAAAAAAGGACTCCAATACATGGAAACTAAATAACTTACTCTTGAGTGACTTCACAATTACTGAAGTAATAAAGACTGAAATCAAAATATTCATGGAAGCCAATGACAACGAGGACACAGATTTCCATAATCTTTGGGACACTGCAAAAGCAGTCATTAGAGGGAAGTTCATAGCAACTAGTGCACATAAGAGGAAGACGGAAAGAAGGCAAATGGATGACCTGACATTGTGCCTCAGAGAATAGGAAAAGCAACAGCAAAAAAACAAAAACAAAAACAAAAAAATCTCCAGGAGAAAGGAGATAATAAAGATACGAGCAGAAATAAATGAAATAGAAAATAAATGAACTATACAGAAAATAAATGAAAGTAAAAGCTGGTTCTTTGAAAAGATAAACAAAATCAATAAAACCACTAGTGAGACTTATTAATAAGAGAGAAAGGAACCAGGTGAATCAAATCTGCAATGAAGCAGGCAATATAACAACAGATGTAGTAGAAATATAAAACATCATTAGAGAATACTATGAACAACTATATGCCAAGAAACAAGACAACCTGAATGAGATGGACAAATTCCTGGACACATATAATCTACCAAGACTGAGCCAGGAGGATATAGAAAGTCTGAATAGGTCCATAACAGGCCAAGAGATTGAATCGGTAATAAATAACCTCCCAACAAAGAAAAAGCCCTCACCCTGATGGCTTCACCTCTGAATTCTACAAAATTTTCAAAGAAGAGTTAACCCCCATTCTGCTCAAGTTATTTCTAAAGATCCAAAAAGGTGAATCTCTCCCTGATGCATTCTATGAAGCCTCCATCACCCTTATCCTTTTTTTTTTTTTTTTTTTTGAGAGGTTTTTGCTTTAGGGCGCGTGCGCTCGCCAGACAGAGAGAGACAGAGAGACAGAAAGAGAGAAATCATCCCCCAGGGGGTATGGCCACGCCGCAATCCCTTCTCCTCCATTCTCCTCTCGGGATCTTGGGTACGCACGCACATGCGCCCAGCGTGAGTTTTAAGCCACTGGGTCCGGGACGCGAACCGCGGTCAACTACGTGGGAGTCCAGCGACATAGCCATTACGCTAACTGCTGGTCCCCCATCACCCTTATCCTTAAAGCAGATAAGGACAGGACAAGGAATAAAAACTATAGACCAATATCTCTGATGAATATAGATGCAAAGATTCTCAACGAGATACTAACAAATCATATCCAACAACTTATAAAAAAGATTATACATCATGATCAGGTAGGTTTTATTCCAGGGATGCAAGGTTGGTACAACATATGCAAAACCATAAATGTAATATACCATATAACAGGAAAAAAGATAAAAACCATATGATCATATCAATTGATGCAGAAAAATCATAAGATACAACATCCCTTCATGATCAAGACTCTCAGCAAAATCAGCATAGAAGGGTCATTTCTCAACACAATAAAAGCTATCTATGAAAAAACCCATGGCAAACATCATCCTGAATGGAGAGAAGCTGAAAGCTTTTCCACTAAAAACGGGTACAAGAAAAAAAAAAAAGATGTGGCATATACTTACAATAGAATAGTGTTCAGACTTAAAAAAATTCCTGCCATATCATATGCATCAACATAGATGAACTTTGACAACATTATGCTAAGTGAAATAAGCCACTCACAGAAGGCCAGATACTGCATAATTCCACTTAGATGAGGTATCTATAGTCAGACTTACAGGAAGAGAGAAATAGAAAGTTGCTGTTAGAAGATATAAACCCATCTTTTTTTAAAAAGGAATTATTTAATTTAATTTAATTAATTAATTAATTTTAATTTGACCAGAAAGGGACAGAAAGAGAGAGAGGGAAAGTGAGAAAGCAAGCCACCAGGTCCAGGACTTGAACCAAAATCGGTCATGTGGGAGTCCAGCACCCTTAACCACCATGCCACCTGCTGGCGTCAAAACCCATTTTATAAATAGTTATGCAAGGTGAGCATGTTCTAGAGATCTGCTGTATGACCTTGTGCATTTAGTTAACAATACTGTATTGCACACTTAAAATTTTGTTAAGAGAATAAATCTCATGTTAAATATTCTTACTATAAACAACACCTACATACAAACCTTTCAAAAGATATCCTGGCATGGGTTAAGGCATTTTGTTCTTGTGCCAGCCTCTGTCTGCATGAGAACATAGCTGGTTCTCACCTGCCTTCATCTTGGGGACACTTTGAAACCCACCTCATACTTCCTTTTGTCCCATGGCTCACTCATCACTTCTTCACATCCACTGAAAGCTTAGAAAATTTCAGTGTCTTTTGCAACTACCCTGGGTTGTAAAGTAGCCAATCTTCTCGTCAGTCCATCTGCCTGCACACCTCCCTCAGTGAGGCTCATCTACCACCCAGGCAGTGAGTTTCTTAGAATCCTGGCTGTACTCACTGAACTTGAGGCTTCTCTTTGAATTCTACAGTCTACTTGGCTGGGATTTCCTCAAACTCTCTGGGTGCTTCTACCATGCTCTCTCCACCTCAGCTTTACTTAACTCTAGGTGGGTGGCCTGGAGCAGACTGGGGGAATGGTTCTAAAGTAGAGTTTATGCTTTATCCAGAACTTTCCAAAATATTCTCTTTTGAAATGCTGTTCTGACTCTCATTTCCCTTTTTGAAGGGCCAGGGAAGGCAGCTAGAGCAGAAAAACAATTGCTGTATGGTGCCATGTACTCTTTTCTATTTTTTTTTTTAAGAGAGATTTTTGCTATAGGGTATATGTGCTCACCAGACACACATGCACATGTTCGCGAGCACACACACACACGAGAGAGAGAGAGAGAGAGTGTGAGAAATCACCCCTGAGGAGGGATGGCCATGCCACAGTCCCTTCTTCTTCATTCTCCTCTTGGAATTTTGGGCAAGCATGCACACGTACCCAGTATGAGTTTCAAGCTGCCAAGGCCAGGACTCAAACCACAGTTAGCCTTGTGGGACTCTATAACCTTAACCACTAGGCCACCTATTTAGCCCCCTACTCTGATTTTAATATAAACCATGCCTAGTATTCTATGTTTGGCATTTCCTATTTATAGCTAGTGTATAAGAAAACCTTTTTTTCTTTTAACAAAACTGAGTCTTGCAAATCAGAACGTTTTCAGCCTATTGTTTCTACTATCTGTTTAAGAATCATTTAGCAAGACCAGCAAATGGTGTAATAGTAACATCGCTGGACTCCCAGGTAGTCAACCATGGTTCCTGTCTCAGACCCTGTAGCTTAAAACTCATGCTGGCCTGTGTGCGTGCATGCCCCAAATCCTGAGAGGAGAATGGAGGAGAAGAGATTGTAGTGTGGCCATCCCTCCTGGTGGGCGATTTCTTGCTTTCTCTCTCTCTGGTAAAAGCACATGCCCTATAGCAATAAAAAAAAAAAAAGAATCATTTAGACATTCATTTTTTGGGCGCCAGCAGGTGGAATGGTGGTTAAGGTGTTGGACTCCCATATGGCAGACCACAGTTCAAGTCTCAGACCTGGATCTCTCACTTTTAGTCTCTCCTTCTCTCATCAAATTAAATAATAATAACAAATAAAATTAAAAATAAATAAATACTAGAAAAAAAGAAATTCATTTTTTGTCTTCGGAAATAACCATCTTCTTGAAGCCCAATCAAATAGAATGATAGTACCTATTTAAGTGTAATATAGTCATAAATTAAACCATAATTTAATATCAAAACATTGTCTAATACAACACTGACAAAATTTATGGTAAAGTAGCAGCATATACACTAACTTTATGGCCAGATATTTTATGACCAATTTTCTCCCATAGTTTATAATTACCTTCCTTTGGTCCACAATTTCTTAGGCCTATTGTCCTGTTTTTATTTAAACATTATTCAGTAGAGTTCTACCTCTGACAATAGCTGGCTAGGTTATTTTGGCCTACTCCTGGAATTGATAAAAATTGCAAAAAATGACCTAAATATAAAATAAACATCTGCTCAAAGGCACCGGAAAGCCACTGAGACAGAATTAACAGGGATAAAATTAAAAAAAAAAAAAAAAGATTTGTTTCATCTTAGAAAGGAAAGTTCAACATTTGGTCCCCTTTTCCTTCAAGGCAGTTGCTGATTTTGAAAGTGGGCCTAAGAGGAGCTTGGCAGAGTTTCACAATCCAGAGTAGTTCCAAAAGGCACTGAAATTTTATAAGCTCCCAGTGGAGGTGAAAAAGTGTTGACAGACCCACAGTACAGAAGGAAGCTTGGAGTAGGTTTCAAAGGATCCCCAAGATAAGGGTGTGTGGAAGTTAAGCAGAGAGTGGCAATTTCCTTGGGCTGGTAACCACTCGTCAAAGAGAAATAACCCTGGAAAATACTTAAGCCATTTGTTTGGGACTTTGAAAGGCTACATCCTAAGAACAATAGTGAACCAGAGGGGCCAGCAGGTGGTGTGATGGTTAAGGACTTTCACATGGCCAACCGTGATTCAAGCCCCAGACTTGGCAGCTTGCTTTCTCGCTTTCCTTCTCTCTCTCTCTCTCTCTCTCAGTCTGTCCCTCCCTGGTCAAATTAAAAATAAATAAATAAATAAAGTTAAATAAAATAATTCTTTTTTTTTTTTTTTTAAAATAGTGAACCAGAAACATACCAGCCCTTATAGCAGTGGTTCTCAATCATGAATGCACATTAGAATTAACTAAGGAGTTTAAAATAGATATGAGTGTGCCATACTTTTAAAAATATCTGCAAAATTGTGCTGAGTGAAAAAAACTAATTTTAGAGGACACTTATTACATGATTCCATTTACATAACAATCATGGAACAAAACTGTATAAGGATGGAGTACAGATCAGTGGTTTCTAGGGATTATGGATGGAGGGGAGGGAGCAGGTAGGTGTGGCTATAAAAGGATAGAACAGAGAGTGATGAAACCGCCAAATATTTCAATTGTGGTGACTGTACAGAAGGCTACAGATGTGTGAAAATTACTTCAAGCCCCACAAACACCACAGTTCATGCATAACTCGTGAAATCTGAATAAGCTCTATGAATCGTGCCAATGCCAATTTCTCAGTTTTGATATTATACTACAGTCGTATGACAAGTTGACATTTGTTGAGCAAGCTTTAAGGAAGAGGCACACAGAACTTTCCATTTCATTTCTTTGAACCTCCTGTGAACCTGTTTCAAAATAAAAGTTTTAAAAAATACCCCCTCAGTGCCTCACTCTAGAACAATTGAATCAGATCTCCTATAGTCCAGGCACCTGCATATTTTAAAACATCTTATGTGATTCTTATCTGCATATAGGGTTGAGAATCACTGCCTTCCAGAGATTGAAGCCACTTTTAACAATTTTAGTACCTAGTTGAATTGAAGTTGTTATTCTTTCCAGAACAAAAAGTAAATGGAAGGAAATAACATATTTTAAGGTCAGAAATTATCTCTGCAGTTTTTCATAATGTCTATTAAGGTTTCAAGACTTGATCCAAAACCCAGAATAAAAACATGTAATAGAAATAGATCTACAGAAGATCCAGAAAGTGAACTTGTCAGCCAAAGATTTCTTAAAAATCACACTTAAAATAGTTCTACAGGGGCCGGCAGGTGGCATAGTGATTGAAGCACTGGACTCCCACTCTGCCCCCCGTCTGGTCAAATAAAAATAATAATAATAAATTAGATAAATAATTATTTTAAAAATAGCTCTACAAACAGAGAAACACAAAGAAAAAAATTTAAAGCAGAAAAGATTCAAAGAAAATTACACCCACGAGCATTGGAGTAAAAGCACAAAAAATCAAAAAGGGCTTAAAATCAGTCAGAGGGGCTGGCAGGTACTGTGGTGGATAAGGGTGCTGGACTCACACATGGCTGACTGTGGTTCAAGTCCTGGATCTGGTGGCTTGGTTTCTCACTTTCCCTCTCTCTCTCACACTCTGTCCTTCTCTGATCAAATTAAAATAAATAAATAAATAAATAAATAAATAAAGTTAAATAAAATTATTCTTTAAAAAAATCAGTCAGAGAATAAAAGACATATGGGAACAGCTATAAGATTAAACTGGCAGCTGAAGAGAAAAATGAAAGTCAAGCCTAGACCTGTGGCTTACTAGTTAAGGGGTCACATGGTTGATTGTGGTTCAAATCCCAGTCCTGGCAGCTTAGAAAACAGTGTGTGCCTGTCCCAAATCCTGACAGAATGGAGAAATGGAGAAAGGATTGTGGTGTGACAATGCCACATTGAGGGGGTGCTTTCTCCCTCTCCCTCTCTTTCTTTCTTTCTTTTTCTTTAACAAGCACATACACCCTCCAGCAAACTAAAAAAAAAAAAAAAAAAAAAAAAAAAAAAAAAAATTAGCACTTTAAAAAAGCATTCTCACATAATGTATATCATTTGATCTTCATAACCTTTTCATGAAAAGAAGGTCTGTGCATCACTAAGGAATGATTTGCTGCAATATTTAAAAGCTTAATAATAAACAAATAGGGGCTTATTTTTCTCACATAACATGAAATTTAAGGCAAGCAATCCATGTCATTTTCAACTATTCAGTGTAATCAAGGACTTGGGCTTTTTCTATCTTTTAGCTCTATCATTCTTAGTTTGTTAGCTTTCGACCTTATGGCCAACAGATGGCCATACCTCCAGGCATCACAGTTCTGTTCTAGGAAGGAAGAAAAGGGAAGGTCAAAAGGCTGCATCAGTTGGTCCATTCTCCATTGAGGGAAGAAAGCAATTTTTCCCCCAAACCGCTTTATGGAACATTTGTGTACATCTTATTGGTCAGAACTATTTCACGAGTGCACCTCCGATTGCAAGAGGGGAATGGATTGAGCATTTATCTTTCCAAGAGAATCTCTAAGAGGCTTGGAATTAATGTGAAATAAGTCAACCTACAGTACTTGCAGACAGGCCAACTGGCTCAATAAACATGAACTCTACCCTCCTTAGTGTAACTTTAGCTACTGCAGAGGGTAAGAAGCTAAAAACTACTTTCCCCAACTAGAATCCTGTATGATTTTACTTTTGCCAATCAGATGCACTTATGTAAGATTTGGGACATGGAAGTGAAGGAGGTGAAAGACATTCTGCTGTTTCTTTTGATCCTTCCTGCTGGCAAGCAAGTCAGGCAGGGAAGCACTGGCTTTTTCTGTGCCAGTGTTTCAGTGGCAAGTTGCTAACTTCATGAGTTGCAATGGTCTGATGTAGAGCAAGCACATCTAAAAGACTCAGCATAGCTCTGGAGGTGCTATGGTGGTGGTGGCGGCAGCTACCTGATCACTGGTATATGCTTCTGAAGCCAACAGTTTCAATCATGACCTGCTCCTTATTGCAGAAGTGACATCTCCCCCAGTGGTTAGTTCTACACAACTGTTCTGGGAATTATTTTTGAAGGCCTAGCCTGGAGTTTTCCCCTACCTAAAATTGTGTTAAGTTTCTAAATTCATTCACCATGTATTTTACCTCTGCTAAAAATAAGCAGTTTCTGTTTTCTGCAGATGACCCTGACCTATATAAAAGCTGTCTCAGTTAGGTTCCCAATACCCATACTCAAATCTTTTCCTCAAATGTGTTATTTGTAGGACTAGCCACTATAGCTACAGTGGCACACACTGCTAAGACTCTGTTCTCTGCAGTCAGGGACCACATGGGAGCCCAAGGTCAATGCCTGGTCCAATTTAAAGCCAGGGCACAGTGGGATGCTCCTGTAATCCAGGCTGCTCAGAGAGGCTGAGGCAGGAGGATCTCAAGCTCCAGACTGGCCTGGACAAAACAGTAAGACCTTGTCTGAAAAAGCTAGGTATGGTGGTACACACCTATAGTCCCAGCTAGGAGGCTGAGGCAGGAGGATCATGACATATGAGATCCTGTCTTTAAAACAACAAACAGCGGGGCTGGGCCCATCAGATACCATAATGGTTACATCGCTGGGCTCCCACATACTCTACCACAGTTTGGTTCTCGGCCCAGCAGCTTAAACTCATGCTGAGTGCATGTTTGACTCATGCTGAGTGCATGTTTGTGAATGCCCAAAATCCTGAGAGCAGAATGGAGGAGAAGGGATCACGATGTGGTCATCCCTCTGAGGGGTAATTTCTCGCTTTCTGTCTGTTTCTCCAGCTAGTGCACATGCCTTATAGCAAAAATCGCTCTCTAAAAAAATAAAATAAAATAAACATGTACCAGCTGATGACGTAATGGTTAGGTTGCTGGACTCCTCCATGGCCAACTGTGGTTCGAGTCTTGTACCCAGCAGCTTGAAATTCATCCCAGGCATATGTGTGTGCATTCCCAAAATCCTGAGAGGAGAGTGGAGAAGGGATTGCAGCATAGCTATGTCCCCTGGGGGATGATTTCTCATTTTCTGTCTCTCTGTCTCTCCTACAAGTTCACATGCCCCATTGCAAAAATCTCTCTAACAAAAAATAATAATAATAGGAGCCAGCAGGTGGCGTAGTGGTTAAAGGCACTGGATTCCCACATGACCAACCGTGGTTCAAGTCTTGGATCTGATGGCTAGCTTTCTCACTTTCTTTCTCTCTCTCTGCCTCCCTCTGGTCGAATTAGAAAGATAAATAATAACAAATAAAATTAAATAAATAAAATTTTAAAACAATAATAATAAATTTAAAAAAAAAATGAAGGTACCAGCAGATAGCATAATGGCTATGTCGCTGGACTCCCATGCAGTCGATCGTGGTTTGAGTCCTGGACCCGGTGGCTTAAACTCACGCTGGGTGCGTGTGCATGCGTGCCCAGGATTCCGAGAGGAGAATGGAGAAGAGGGGATTGCAGCATGCCATCCCCCCTGGGGAATGATTTCTCACTTTCTGTCTCTTTGTCTTTCTCTGTCTTTCTGGTGAGTGTACATGCGCTATAGCAAAAACCTTTCAAAAAGAAATATATATGTGCATGTGTGCGTGTGTGCGTGTGTGCGTGTGTGTGTGTGTGTGCATGTATATGTATACATATACATATGTATATATAAAATCAGGTTCCATGGAGTTAATCTGCCTTCAGTATTCCCCCAGTCTACAATGTACTGAAAAGAAGCAGGAAAACTACAATATGAACACGACACATGGAGCTGTCAGTGGTCATGACTCACAAAATCCTCTTGGACAGGAATAGCTCAGGAATCTCTATGCTGGTGGTGGGGTTACTTCCCTGGTTGAGCCAACCGTCTGTCCATCCTTCTTCTGCTCCCTGGGAGAATCTTGTTATTATCCTCCATAGCCACATCTTATTTGGGCAGTGGAGAGTATTCCATTTCTGACCAGGTATTGTAACCCACTTCCTTTTCAAGTGGGTTCAGGAGCCTGAGGTTTGCCCAAGGGTCTGAGTAGTCAGGCACTGGCTGTTGGTCAGCCAGGCTTGGCATTTCTTTGCAGCTTTCCAGGAACTTCCTTGGTAGGTTTCTAGTCAGTTGATTCTTGTCAATCTCAGGTATGAGAAACCAGGGATTATTTTAAAATAGACTAAATCTCAAGTTTTTTTGTTTTTTATTTTTTTAAACCTTCAGGCCTGTATGTCCTGTTTCGCTCTGTAGCCTTAAGCTTCTTGGCTACTGCCATGGGGCACTTTGACTCAACAGCCTTGAGCAGTGAGACTCTACCTTTAACTAAATTTCCCTCTAAGGGTCATTTCTCACTGGTAGCAAACTTTTAAGAGAAAATGCTTGAGAAAGACCTAAACCCTAAACTTTCCTTCTGCTAATGCATTTCCTTCCCTGTCCCTTAGATTAGTTTCTGTATCAATTATAGGAACTGACTTTAAAATTCCTACAAGGTCCAAACTGAGATTTGTAGGCAAGTTAAGAGTGCAGGTGGGCTCCTTCTGGCCCAACACCCAGCGAAAAACCAGAATCCATGTGCATCTGAGGTGGGCCTAGACCTGCCTCTTTAATTGGAAAGCCTCTGCCCTAAACCTCTCCTTCTGGCCCAATACCCAGTGAACAGCCAGGTCATCTCCTGCATGCCTCTAACATTCAGAATTAACTTCAGGAAGGTAGGAAGTAACATATGACCCATCAGATGACCAGAAACCACTGCAAAGGCACAAGAAATATGGGAAATCAAGAAAATATCTCTCCCCCAAGGGGAAAAAACAGCCCTTCATCATCCACAGACAGTACAATGGAACTCGTGTAAATGTCAGATAAAGAATTTAAAATATTCACAGTGACAAAGCTAATAGAGATGCAAGAGAAGAGGGACAATGAACTCCAGAAAATGCAGAAGAAAAGAGACAAGTTCCAGGAGGTGAGGAAGTTCTTCCACAATCTCAAAGAGGAAACACACACCATAAAAAAGAATCAAACTGAACTGTTAGAGATGAAGGCTGTAATACAGGAATTCAAAACCTCCCTTGAAGTATTAAAATCTGATTAGATCATGCAGAAGATTGAATATCAGATATAGAAGACAGAACCTCTGACCTAGGAAAATTCACCAAAAAGACTGAGAAAATACGCCCCCAAAGTGACAATAATATATGAGTCATACTAGATACCATCAGATGCCCAAACATCCAGATAATCTGTATTGCAGAAGGTGAAAAAACTAATAAGGGCATTGATAATCTATTCCATGAAATCCTGGAAGAAAACTTTCCAAACCAAGAGAGGCAATCAAATATCCAGACTCAAGAATTACATGGGACCAGCAGTTAGCGTAATGGCTATGTCGCTGGACTCCCACGTAGTCGACCGCGGTTCGCGTCCCGGACCCGGTGGCTTAAACTCACACCGGGCGCGTGTGCGTGCGTGCCCAAGATCCCGAGAGGAGAATGGAGGAGAAGGGATTGCGGCGTGGCCATCCCCCCTGGGGGGTGATTTCCTGCTTTCTGTCTCTCTGTCTCTCTCTGTCTGTCTGGCGAGCGCACACGCCCTATAGCGAAAAGCCTCTCAAAAAAAAAAAAAAAAAAAAAAAAAGAATTACAAAGGCCCCTACATAGAATCAACCCAAGAAGACCCTCTCCACAGATCATAGCCAGATTGGCCCAAACCACAAAGACAAGATACTAAAATTAGCAAGAGAAAAACATTGTTACTTTCAAAGAATATCCTATTAGGCAAACATAGACTTCTCATCAGAAACAATGTGAGTAAGGAAAGAATGGGAAAATATATTCAAAGTGAAAAACAATTTCAACCGAAGTACTATATCTGGCAAGATTATCCTTCATATGGGAAGAAAAGATAAACAAACATTTTCAGATAAACAAAACCTGAAAGAATTTACCAACACCAGACCAACTCTTTGCGACGTTCTCAAGGGAGTGCTATACCAGGGAAACTAAAGACAGACAGACAGACAAATCAGACTACAAAAAATGACCAAGAAAAGGGCCAACTTAATGGTAGGGACAAGTTCAGAAATATCAATAATAATGTTGAATGTTAATGGAAAGGTCAGACCACAGTAACACTGCATATTCAACAAGAGAGATTACATGAGACTGAGCTGGTGAAATAGAATTCTGTGACTTTTTTTTCTAAAACATTACTTATTTTCTTCTATGCTTTGTCTTCCAGATTTAAAGATTTTGATTTTCTTTTGAGTTGTAGATAGGTTCAGCAATTTGTTTAGAAAAAGAATTTTTAAAATTTAAATATAAACTTTTCTTCTTTCCTGACCCCTTTGCAATTGGAAAATATTTGTGAACATTCTTATTTTGTGGCAGAATGGTTACATGCATAAGTTCAATAATACAGTAGTATCTGTTGCCTTGCATCAGAAATTGAATTCTTCTGGGGCTTTTTGCAAATAACAGACTGAATTGAGATTAAACTAATTTTCTTTTGCAAAAAGTTAGTTTATACCTCCCTTTAGTAAAGGAAAATGGCAAGAGGGAAAAAAAAATGTTTCAGAAGAAAATTACAGTACTCTTGTCACTAGATCCTAGCTTTGTCCATACTTTTAGTTTAAGATCTTTTGTGAATCAATAAAATGTAAAAAAAAAAAAAATTAGTATGGAAACGAGGGGGAGGGGAAAGGGGAAGGAAAAAAAACGATAAAAGTATGCTTGATTGACAAAAAATGAGAAGCTATTGGGAACCAGCAGTTAGCATAATGGCTATGTCGCTGGACTCCCACGTAGTCGACCGCGGTTCGCGTCCTGGACGCGGTGGCTTGAAACTCACGCCAGGCGCGTGTGCGTGCGTGCCCAAGATCCCAAGAGGAGAATGGAGGAGAAGGGATTGCAGCGTGACCATCCTCCCTGGGGGGTGATTTCTCGCTTTCTGTCTCTATGTCTCTCTCTGTCTGTCTGGCGAGTGCACGTGCCCTATAGTGAAAACCTCTCAAAAAAAAAAAAAAAAAAAAAAAAAGAGAGAGAAGCTATTTGCTGATGATAATAAATATAGTAATATCTTTGTATTGACTGACATGCATGGCATTTGTGTTGGGAAAAGAAATGTATACTGTAAAGACATATGATTAAATATAAATAAATTTTAAAAATCTCTTATCTGAGGAATATTTGCAAACATTTTCTCTCATTCATGGTTGTCTTGACTTGAGTTATATAGTTTCTTTTACTTTGAGGCGCTTTTTAGTTTGATATAATCTCACTTGTCTATTTTAGGACTGACTAGTGTGCAAAATGTTTAAAATATTTTGTGAAATTATAGTTTATCATTAATTTGTATCTGTAAGTTATTGTTATAAGTATCACCTGTATTTTTGGTACATGTGAAATTGCAATGGAAATTTATTTTACAAATGTTTTCTGAATAAACTGAATAAAGTTATTGTTGAAAATAAAAAGGAGAGTGCAGGTGGCAGTAGGAGAGCAATTCTGCCAGCAAAGCTGTGTTTTCTTTCATCTTTTAGACTGACTACTTCTAGGCCAACTTCACCCCTCTTGTAGGACTTTGTAGAAAGCGGAAAAGCATTCTAAATAGGGTGTGTTTTAGGGAAGGGAGAGGAAGCTTAATTTGAAAGAATCAGACAGTTTCTTAAAAACTATCCAGGGTATTTTGAGTAACTGGCTTATTTTTCTTTATACATTTTCCTTCAAAAAGCAGAAGCATTCACAGAATTTAAATCATCTGGTCAAGTTCTCTAACTTCAGAAAAGAGACTAAGCATTGGAATCAGTGATGCTTTTTTTCAAAACACTGAAAAGCATTTTTAAAAGTGAGGCCTGATCTAACAGTTTCCCATCATTCTCTCTTATTTTTGGCTTATTCTGAGTTACTAACCAGCTACTCAATTATACAAAAATTGCCAGATTGTTTTCAACCTTCCTTGCTAAGGGATCAACTTGATGTTATTAGCATACTATACTACACAAGAACAGCAATGAAAGTCAAAAAATATCATTGTCAGACGACTAGCACTGACTTCAGAAAGATCTAAGCCAGATGTGAGCAATATCCTATTACTCTAGGTACCTATCATCTTTGCATTCATACAGTGGTTGATACCCAAGAATGAGTGTTTTAAAGAGGTCAAGAATGGGAACATGAATAGAAATCAGGCAGCTTGCCTTTGTGAAAACATGAACAAAGAACTGTCAAGAGAAGGAACATCTGTTACTTCCATTTGTACAACCTGTTCTACCCTTCCAATAGGTTAATTTTTTTTTTTTGAGAGGTTTTTGCTATAGGGCACATGTGCATACCAGAAAGACAGAGAGAAAGAGAGATACAGAAAACAAGAAATTACCCCCCCAGAGGGGATGGTCATGCCACAATCCCTTCTCCTCCATTCTCCTCTTGGGATCTTGGGCACACATGCACACGTGCCCAGCGTGAGTTTAAGCCACCGGGTCTGGGACTTGAACCATGGCTGACTACATGGGAGTCCAGCGACATAGCCATTACACCAACTACTGACTCCCCAATAGGTTATTTTAATTCATTTGTAAATCAATCCTCTGAGTTGACTGGAGAGACATTACTGTAAAAGCTTATCATTATTATTTTTTCTAGAGAGATTTTTGATGTAGGGCATGTGCATTTACTGGAGAGATGGGGGCAGGTGGGAGAGATGGCCACACTGCCATCTCTTCTTCTCCATTCACCTCCTGGGATTTGGGGCATGTGCACACATGCCTGGTGTTAAACTGTTAAGTTCAGCCAAAAAGGCTAATTATCATACTTCTATAAATGAAGAAACTGAGACACAATGGAGTTAAGAGATTTATGCAGGGCTGTCTTTTTAACTCCTGCCTTTGTGCCCTTTTCATACCATCCAATAACTACCCCTCAGGAATCCCCTGGCCTGCATTTCAAAAGTACACATCAGAAACATCAAGGAGATCGCTCCAAGGTAATAATTATGGATGTGTGTTAAATTTACCTATAATGATTCCATTGCAGAGTTATTGAAAGCAAAAGATTGTAATAAATATAAATATCTACCAAAGACTGCAAATTAAATTACATAATGGAATGCCATGGTGATGGGGGGGACACATAATTCAAGAAAAGTAGGGTATATAATATAATACTATATATCGAATTAGGAAAAATCAATGTACATGTATAACCTTAAAATATTTATCTAGCTCTATTAAAAGTGACAGTAACATCAACAAAACCATTTTTGCTCACAACGAAATCATGTAAACATCCTTAACAACCAGTTTTTAGTCTCTAATAGCTGTTATCCATTAAAATAAACCAGGATAATAGTTGACTCTATAATTTGGGGGCAAGAAAAAATTTTGTTGGGTCTAAAACATCAGGTTGGTGCCAGAAAGTAAGGATGTAAGAATTGAAGTGCTCAGAGGACAAAAGACTATATAAGGAGCTTTCTCTGAACAGATTATGAACACTTGAGCATAAAAAATGAAGTGTCAATAAAAATGATAATGGATAACTGAAATAAGTTGAGACTGTAAAAAGCTGTGAGTTCATACTGATCCTGAAAGAGAAATGCCAATCAAAGGTGACCAAAAAATGGGGGCTGGATGGTGGTGCAGCAATAAAACACAATACTTCGTTAGGCACACGCACATGTGAAGGTTGCCAGTTTGAGTCTGGAGGCCTCCCTCAGTATGCTGAGTCAGTGTTGCCCATGGGGACATTGAGGGTGATTGTGCCATGAGGACCCGTGTAGGGTACTGTAACTCTTTGATTCATGTAATAAATAAAAAGTGATAAAAATGTAGTTGCTGTTCAAGGGGCCAGCAAGTGGCGTGGTGGTTAAGGTGCTGGATTCCCATGTGGCAGACTGTGGTTTAAGTCCCAGACCCAGTGACTTGAAAGTCATGCTGGGCATATGTGCATGCATGCCCTAAATCCCAGGAGGAGAAGAGACTGCAGCATGATCATCCCCACGGGGGGGGGGGGGGGGGGGGGGGGGGGGGGGGGGGGGGGGGGGGGGGGGGGGGGGGGTGGAGGGGGGGGGGGGAGTGTGATTTCTCACTTTACCTCTCTTACTGTGAGCTCACATTCTCTATGGCAAATAAATAAATAAATAAAATAAAGATGGATTTCTGTTCTTTTAAAGAAAATATAGTTGCTGTTCAAAAGAAGAATAAATATAAAGTTCTGGTTTATTTGTTATTAATTCTAATAAGTAGAAGGATTTTGATCTTTATGGATTTTTAAGCTGTATACTACAAAGTGTGTGTGTGTGTGTGTGTGTGTGTGTGTTTGTATGTTTCTCCCGTTATCAGGAAGAAGTTTACAAAAACTTGTTGAATGAAAGAAACAATTCCCCAAATTATAGGACCTACTCATTTTCCAGACGTGATTATTTTCTCCATATAATTACCAAATTATTCTCATTATTTCTAGAAGCACATTTTCTCCAGGTTTTGTTTGGGTCACAAATTCCTAGGTATACCCTTCTGGGATGTATTTGATCTTGTTACAGTTTGACTTTATGTACATTCAAAGAAAAACTTTCAGGTACTGTATAACAAACACATCATTGACCAGGAGAGGGCTCTACAGAGCAACATAAAAAAAATCATTCGAAATAGTTTAAGGCTAATACAAACATGCAAGTCATTAGTGTTGGAAATCCTTTCCACATTGCGTGCATGTGTGAGAGAGAGAAAAGAGAGAAACAGAGGAATTGTTTTAATAGTCCTAACAAATTTGAATAATATAAAAGAAAACGTTAAACTTGCTAATCTATTTTTGCAAGCTAAATGATGTGGTGAAATTTTAGATGCAAATAGTTTTTAGAAGTTCGTCATAAAGTTTTATTGTCAATTTCTATTTCAACATTTACCCATGTATATGTAAAACCATTTCAATACAGAGATGAGCAGCAAATTGTCTGGAATTAACTGCTACTTTTAAGGACCATCTTCTAAACCAGGTAAACCACGGTCAGGAATATTCAGTAAATATTATTCAAATCTCAAAGTAATGCAATCCCTAGGAAAACTAGTGTACTAAAATGTCTTTTAAATAACTCCTCCTTTTTGGGGTGTTTTTGTTGTTGCTGTTGATAACAAAAAATACCAAAAGCTGGATGAAATAGTAGTTTGGAGCTCTATTTTTCTTTTTTCTTTTTCTTTTTTTCCAAAAGCACTGTTTTTATTTATACAGAGCAGTAGGAGGAGTGGAAGAGGTTCCTTTTACAACCCAGGGGCCTCCATATGTTGGTTTGTTGTCACCAAACACACAGGCAAGTGGCATCATGGATTTGGTAAACTAATGACAATGTTGAGTCTCTCTCTGCTAGAGCAACAAGATGAGCATCAATCTCTGCTTCTGTAAGAATCCTGAATTTAGGATTTTCAACTGTAACTATTCCAACTTCTATTTCTGAAGGTTTGAAATCAATTGACAGAACAGTAGAGAGGCATGTAACTGCAGTTTCCACTGTCTGTTCAAATGTCCAATCAAATTTCTTCTTCACTTTTTTTTCAAGGAAACTGGTTGACTCAGTTTGTTTAACTCCTGCGGCAGTGGCTTTAAACCCACAGTAGTAACCTACAGGATCACACTTGTACACCTGAGGACCTTGTTCCTCATCTATACCAATTAATATCATACAACAACCAAGAGGCCTCATCTCAGCATTCTGTGTGTAGACCTGAGAAATATCAGCACTTCTTTCCCACAGCATGTCCACAGGAATCTCATAACCATACTTGTATTTCCAATTAGCTGCCTCATAGCGTGCCCTCTGTACCTGGGATTGGCTGTCAGCTGTCATTCCTGTCAACACACAGCCAATGTTTTCAGTTATCTTGAACCAGTGAGTCACTGTGCTGGAATCCAATAATTTGTCAGGAACTTTTTTCTGTGTGACAATTACTGCACAGTCTTTCCCTCTCACATCTACTGATGTAAGGCCACCCTGGTTAATAGCCTTGAAAGCATATTCTACTTGGTAGAGCCGGCCCTCGGGTGAAAAAATGGCAATGTGGTGGTCAAAACCAGTGCTGGAACCACGGACATGTTGGTGCATCCACTACTTCAAGTACAATCTCTAATGAGTCCCGTAGCTCCCGCCGGAGCTCTGTTTTTCAAAGCTTATGATTTGGTGTTCTCAGGTCCAAGGATCTCCTCTGGTTAGATCAAATCATGAAGGTGAGAGCAGAGCAAAGTAGCTGTGACCTGCAGTCTCTATGCTCTGGACTCCTTCCCTCTCCCTATAAGCCCACTAGAACTCAAAGCGGCCCCACTCTATTCACATAATCACTCTCACAGGCCATAATTTTGGACACCACGAAGGTACTAAGTTTCCTTTTCACTACTAAAGCTCAATACATACATTTTTTTTGGAAGGGGAGGGGCACAAACCATAGCAGACCTATATATATATATATTTTTTAATTTAAAAAGTACAAACTAGAGGCCAGCAGGTTGCATGATAGTTAAGGTGCTGGACTCCCACGTGACTGACTGCAGTTTGAGTCCTAGATCTGGTAGCTTGAAAATCATGCCAGGCATATGTGCATGTGTGTCTAAAATCCCAGGAGGAGAATGGAGGGGAATGGAGAAGAGATTGCAGAGTGGCTATCCTCCTGAGGAAGTAATTTCTCATTTTCTGTCTCTCTGTTTTTTTCTGGCAAGCACACATTCTATAGCAAAAGCAAACAACAACAACAACAAACCTATCCTACAAAAAAAAAAAAAAAAAAAAGTGCGAACTAAGTAATACAGAACATAAATTCCATTCTGAAAAAAATTTCTAAGAATGAATGCACACATAATCTAAAAAATATTCTAATTTATTTTAAAATCTTCATGTACCACATGCTATTTTATAGTTAGCGTCCTAGAGACAATACAATGTAGCTTAAAAAATTAAAAAAAAATTTTTTTAGGTTTTTATTATAATAGGTTGTGTGCTTGCCAGAGAAAGACAGAGAAAGAGAAAGTGAGTGGGTGATGGCCATGCTACAATCCCTTTCCCCTCATTCTTCTGGCATTTTTGGGCATGCACACGCACACACGCCTGGTGTGATTGTCAAGCCTCTAAGTCAGGATGTAAATTGCAGTTTACCATGTAGAAATACGGCACCTTAACTACCATGCTACCTGCTGACCGAAAATGTACCTATTTTTAATTGCAATCCATTCTGTCTCATTAATTTAGTCAAATACCCAAAATTTATCGAGTACTTTGTATGTTTTAAGCAAGCTATTTTGGGCATTTCACATGTATGAATTCATTTAATTTTCAAAGCAATCCTAAGAAAAGGTACCATTATTACCTCCATTCTACAGACAATGAAACTGAGGTACAGAGATCAAATAATTACTCCAGAGTCAGACAGATAAGTGGTAAACACAAACTCTGGTGGTTTAAGCTCTAATTCTGGAGAACTTCTATATATTCACTCATCAGAAAATATTTATTGAGGTACCTCAGAATACTCTCTGCTTTCCTAGGTATCTTACAAACATGTATGCACAACTCCCACCACAGGGGGAGCTATAATCTAATTAATGGAGGCAATAATATATTTACATTAGTAGAATGCTTTAGAGTTTTCAAAAATATACTCATATACCTATGAATATTAAGTAACTCTCTAAGAAAACATACAAGCTTGTTACGTAATAAAATACCACATTAATGGCAGAGTCATTTAATAATACAGTCAGGCAAGAGAAAAGATGCCTATAGACTGGAGTATTATGCAGACTAGAGGTGGTAGGAGCTAAGTTGAACTGGGCCTGGACAGTGAGGAAGATCTGGGTCGGCAGGGAGAGAATATGAAAAGTGGTGTTCTGGGTACAGAAATACTTATCTAGGAGCCAATAAAGAGACCTGATTAGAACAAACCTTAAGGCTGACTGTGGGAGATAAGGTTAGAAGGCTAAGTGGGAACAGACTTCAGAGACCTTTGAATGTTAGAAATGTTAGGGACTAGGAGGGTAAAAAATAAGTAAGTGCTGAGAACCCAACACATTTCTGGGAGCTTATTTAGCTGCTAAAGGTCAGTATTGCATTTGCTCAGGAACATTAGCATTGGGAATACTATTAGAGTGGTCAAGGAGTCTGCAATGTAAGTATAAATAATTTATTAATTAATGGACCTTTCACTAATGCTTATGAAGTGTTCCGAAAAATTCAAAGCTACTTGATTTATGTATCTATGCTAATACTATTTCACAAAAATTAATGCTGTTTTGTTTTGGCCTCATTTACGATGCTTTCATGCTAATTTGTCTGTGTATTTTTTAATTGTTCTCTGCACATATTAGGCTTTTATCATTCTGCTTTCCTCTTCTCTTTCTGTTGCTAAGGTATTTGAACAGGTTAGGGGGTTAGGGATGTATGTGTGTGGGTGTATATATATACTCTTTCCCTCTAACTTTATTCATGTTAGAGTGCATGCTTACTTATGTGAGAGTGAAAAAGTGAAAAGCATCTTCCACAGGGTCTGGCCATCCTGTGATCCCCTCCCTCCAGTACTCTAGCCCACTGGATCTTGGGCCTTTGTGTGTATGCCCATTGTGCTTCAAGTTGACCAAGCCAGATGTTTGAACTGTGATTGTCTTGTGGGATCCTGCTTTTCTTGAGCAGCCTATTACTACTGTGCCATGGACCACCTCCATATCTGTCTGTATGTCTCTCTCTCTTTTTTAATTGCCAGAGGGTATGCATACATACCAGAGCGAGAGAGAGAGCTATAGGAAGAAAGAACCTCCAGGCAAGTCGGTTGCATGGTGGTTGGGGCAGCTGGATTCTTGACGACCAAAAACGTGGTTTGAGTGCTGGATCTAGCAGCTTGAAAAACACACTGGGGTGCTCGCTTCGGCAGCACATATACTAAAATTGGAACGATACAGAGAAGATTAGCATGGCCCCTGCGCAAGGATGACACGCAAATTCGTGAAGCGTTCCATATTTAAAAAAAAAAACAAAAAAAACAAAAAACACACTGGGCATGTGTTCATGCTTGCCCAAAATCCCAAGAGGTGCATGGAGGAGAAGTGACTGTGGTGTGGCCATTCCCCCTGGCAGGTGCTTTCTTAATGTGCTCCCACCCTATGTCTCTCTCTGGCAAGTTGCATGTGCTCAACAGCTAATTAAAAAAAGAGAAAAGAAAAATAAAGTACCTCCCTAATGGGGGAGTGTGGTCATGCTGCAATTCCTTCTTTCCATTTCTCCATCCTATCAAGATTTTGTGCATGCATACACTTGCACCATGCATTTTTTTTTTTAAATATCTCCAGTGCAGAAACTCAAACCACAGTTGAACACAAAGGATCTAGTTTCCTTAACTACTAGGCTACAGTGCTGACCCATAAATGTTTCTTTATGGTTTAGAAAACATCATACATGACAACAAAGTAACCAGTTAATCCAATCAGTTGTGTGAAAGAAATTAGTGAAATGTATTGCCTGAGGTCACTGAGAGTAGATCAATGCTTGATAAAGTGACTCAATCTGAGATATACTTTAGTTGACAACAATGCAGAAAACCCGCTACTGTTTGAAAAGATTAGGGTAGTCAACCTTTACAGCCCTGGTTCCAAATGTGGATTTCAGAAATGCTTTTTGATCTTTCTCTTGTTAGGCCGAATTGACACAACCACTGCCATGTTAGACCCTCAAGGACAGAACCCGAGGAGTCTGAGACCACATAAACAAACAAAGTGCAGATGGACCCTGACGATGCCAGGGCCAGGTCAACCTGACCTCAACTGAAAGTCCTAATCTAAACCTAAACATATAGTGACAGCTAGCTTTCACACACCCCCTTCTCTCAAATAGAAAATTACTGACTGTACTTCCTACATTGTGATTCTAAGCTATAAAAGATCCCTTTATCTTATGCTCAGGGTCCTTGTTGAAAACCCACTGTGTTGGGCAGAAACTCGGACCCCAGCTAGCTGGAAAAATAAAAGCCTCTTATGTAATTGCATTGTTGTCATCTTTTCTGTGTCGCCAATGGTTAGATCAATCTCAGGACCCTTACACTCTGAAATGGATGTAACCTCCTTTCCCCCTTGCTCATCTCTGCAAATGTCTAGGACATGTACTTATTGTTTAAGTAAAAGGATATTTAAAAATAAATTCTTGACTTAATAACTTTATATCTAGAATAATGGGTGACATTCTTTGTGACAGAACACAACTTGGAAATCTTTGGGAAAGCAGGAAATAACTTCATTTTATTACCTACCCATTTCTATGAACTGAAATGCGTCAAAGCCCAAAACCTTAGGAACTTGATTCTATCTATTGACAGAGCCTAATTGCATTAATTTGTACAGGAATTTCACCTTTAAGAATGGGAAGCAAAGAAAAGGAAGTGACATGGAACTCTGAAGCTTTGGTTCAAATCTACCAATTGTGTAAGAAACATGGTTGCAATGTACCAGGTACATATTAGCTAACATTGTTGGAGAGATAAACAGAAAATGGACCTTTCTGAAGTCAATAACAAATAGATTTGTCGGGTTTAGGTCATGAAGACTAAAGATACGAAAAGGCAAGAAAAACACAGATTATATTGTGAAGGGTTCAACTCCCATTTGGTCAAAGGTTATAAACCAAGTTCTGAAAAAAAGGTGAAATAGAGAGGAAATAGTTCAGTGAAAAATAAGGAATGAGAACACAGACAAATGCAGAAGCAACTTTTCAGAAACAGCACTAACAAAGCTGCAGTTCAAATGTACTAAATGGAAGTATAAGCTATTTGGCACTACCTTACTTCTTTTACTTTTTTCCCTTTGCTTTGGAATGAGTGTGGGAATGAGAAATGAAGAGACAACACAAGAGAGGTATGCAACTAATAAGGAATAAAGACAATAGAAAAATGGAGCACTGGGGCCGGCAGGTGGCATGGTGGTTAAGATGCTGGACTCACACATGGCCAACCATGGTTGGAATCCTGGACCTGCTGGTTTGCTTTCTGACTTTCCCTTTCTCTTGCTCTCTGGTCAAATTGTAAAAGATAATAATAATGATAATAAATAAAAATTTAAAAATCACTGGGGCATTTATTTTCTCTTCTATCTCTTATGCTTTTACACTTATACCCTCATACAGTTACACATTCTAGTATACCATTCTAAGACTACATATCTTTAGTATATACTATTCAATATGTATCCTTTTTTCACTTTTTCATTACCTTGGGGATGAGACATATTTGGATGATTTAAGATTACAGTTGTCAGGGGACAAGTAGATGCCATAATGGTTATGTTCTGGACTACCCATGTAGTTAACCATAGTTCAAGTCCCAGATCTGGAAGCGTAAAACTCATGCCAGCACGTATGCGTGTGTGCCCAAGATCCCGAGAGGAGAATTGAGGAGAAGGCGATTGTGGCCATATCCCCTGGGAGGAGGGGTGATTTCTCATTTTCTGTCTCTCTGTCTTTCTAGTGAGTACACATGCGCTACAGCAAAGATCTCTCTTAAAAAAAAAAAAAAAAAGATTGGAGTTGTCAGATAAAATAAAGAATAACCACATAAATCTCAGGTAAGCAATAATTTTTGTTTAGTACAAATATCCCAAATATTTCATGGGACATATATACACTAAAAATATGTTGTGTATTTGAAATTCAAATTTAACTATGCACCCTGTATTTTTATTTGCTAAATCTGGTAGCCCTATATGAAAGACTCATTAGTCTTAATAGAGATGAGTCTCTCCAGTCTCTTTATTTTACTGCATTTAATCTGGTCTATCAATATACTGTTTTAAAAATTATTAATTGAAGTATAACACACATATAAAATACACTTATCATGGATGTATGATTCATTAAACTTTTATAAGCTGAACACATCCATGTAACTCCCCTGACCTTAGGTCAAAAATCAGAATGCTACTAGTCCCCTAGAAGCCTCCCTTTTTCTCCCTTTCATCTACCAATGGTAAGTACTATCCTGACTTCTAACAGTATAGACTAACTAGCTTTATCCATTTCACCACTATTTTTATTTAGTGTCAATGGCCTCATCCTTGTATTCTAAGAGGGTATCTACTTACTTAGCATAGACTCTAGGCACCAGTTAAACGATCAGTTGACTGGAGATGGTTAAGGTTGAGAGAGAGGTCTCCTATCTTCAGGTCTTAACTAAATTCTAGGTAGTGTATTATCCAGAGCTTCTTAGTGGCTAGCAGGTGGGCAGAACCTTCCAGAGGATCTAGGAGGTAATAAAGGCAGAAAGATAAAAGTCATGGATCTTCCAGAATATAGTCAGCTTATGGACTTCTGGTTAGGAGGGGCTGAGGCCTAAGCAGATGGTTTGGTCAATGACACCTGAAAAACAGCAAGAATTAGGTCTCTGACACAGTTCCCCAGCACAGCTTCATGAAGATGACCTGATGGATCATGCTCCCCAGGCAGGGTTCATCTGCACTGGCTCAGCTTTGTTGTGTAAAGTTGTTCCATGCAGCCACGTGATTTCTCTAAGTCTGAAATACCCTCTATGTGTAGATTGAATACTGTTCCCATTCTACCAGAATGCATCACACTTGTTCCCATAACCAACGATAGGGGATCAGGAGCCAGGAAAAGGCCCCTTCCTCTTCTCCTTGGTAGTGCTGAGGGGAGGCCCAGGGAAAGAGCTCTAGAGAAAGCAGACCATCTCTAGCAGAATCTTCATCCCCACCAACAGGGTGAAGGTGGAGGCTCCAGGGACTCATTAGAGTTCACTGAGTATCCACCAATGTTTCCCTGGAGCTGAGCCCACAGAGCTGAGTCATTCCATGGCAGCTACTAGGTAAAGAAGTGGAAGCAGCTGACTCAGGACCCTTTCTGGACAAGAACCTAAGGATGGGATTATTGGTGTTCAATTTAGAAAGAACGATCTGACTTTTGACAGAACAGTGCCAGAAAGTCTGAATAGTTCCTGAGCAGCAGTCTTCCAGGCAAAAGTGAGGAATTGACAGCCTTTCTGCCTCTCCAATCAAGCTTTAAACCCAAAGAGTACAACAGGGTTTTTCTATCTCCCATAAGCTATTCCTCTCCTACGTGGTGCATAGTCTGTGCTGTTACAAATACAATGGAAGAAGGATGTTTATTGCTGTGTTCATAATATCAAAAAAAGGTGAGCACCTTAACTCAATGAGGCCTTGACTGGCTGAATACATCATGCTATGTCCAGACAATGTAATCCTATCCAGTCTTGAAAGTCGTAAAAGAACACCTAGTAGTAGTTGTGGTAGTTGTAGCTAGCCCTAGAAAGCCCTCACTACCTGCCTGGCACTGTTCTAAGTAGTCAGCAATTGTGACTTAATACAACTCTGGAAGCAGGAACCATTACTATCCTCATTTACAGATGAGAAAACTGAAGCAAATCTGGCTTTCAGGGATAACCTACCAAAGTTACTGCCTGGTTTGGATGCTGTCTCGGGGCTGACTCCCGAAGCACTAGTTTCAGCTAAAGGACATGACTAAAGGTCATAATAAGTGACAGAGTCAAGGTTCAAATTCAGACAGGCCAACTTCAGAGTCCACTTTGAACTGTTACATAATCAAAAGCAAATGTTAATCATTTATTATTATGGGGATAAAGACAAGCTAAGAAAAAAAAAGTTTGAAAAGTCTGACTCCAAAGATACAATTGCGTGTCAAACATTTAAAAAATCATGATGATACACACAAAGAAAAATGATTGGAATGATATAGGCCATAGTGTTAATGACGTTATCTCCGAGAGGTCACGTTTAAGTGATTCTTATTTCTTTCTATAATAAACACTTTAGAGTTTTTTAATGAGGAGAAGGACATTTGGAGAAGGGATACAGAGGTAGAGCATTGACGGGATGGGGAGGTGTGGTGTTATCTGTTGAAGATATTTCGATCTACGGGTCTGGGGAGAAATGTTCACATATCGAAATGGTCTCATTGTAAGCCAAACAATATGATTGAAAGTATATACAAAATAATAATAATAATAAATAATGTAAAAAAAAAAGGAAAAAATTCCTAAGACAAGTTAGTCTCTTTTGACGAAATCAGTTCAATTATGACCTTTATGCACGGCCTTCTGGTGTAAAGCCATGGAAAGAAAGCACATCCTGTGGAAAGCTTTCAGGAGACATGCCCACATCACATCATGCCGACCATTTGGCCCCAGAGGAAAAAGAGAGAGGTTCAAACTCATGAATGCAGAAAGCCAGTGCCCAGGAAGCAATGCTAAGCACCAAGCAGATGTCAGAATGCTAAAACTGGCAGGAACCTCTGGCTTCTCAGTTTGTAGAGATTGAGGCTAGAAAAATCAAACCAGAAATTCCAGTGTGGTAACTAGAAGACCTTTTTAGAAAATGACATTAGCCCTAAGAAGTAGAACTCAGAAGCAAATTTCACAAGTCATTTTAAATTTAGTCACAGAATGTCATGGCAGTAGCAAGAGGGCACCTAGATTTATCTCCTCCTGGCTACGGAAGTTTGCTGAGGGGAAAGAAATTTCTGTGAATGTATTGCAGTAAAGATTTATGCATACAACTTGGGAGAGTTCAAAATTATCTGGGATGGAGAAAAGTCTGTCATAGATGGTTACTCCCTCCAACATGGCTAGCCTACATACAGCGGCTCCCTGTAAGTGCCTGTGGAGCTCACCCAGAGTTCTTGGACTTCTAACCCAGTCTAGATTTTCAAAGGGAAGCTATTACTTAGTCTGGCCCCACCCTCCCAAAATATCACAGAGACTCATGTGAAGATGGTGGAGGGGTCTGGCAAACTCTAAGCAATAACATTTGAGTTTCTCCTTTCTAATGACTACTCCCACAACAGGGCCAGTGAGTCTTGCAGATAGAGTCCCTCTGGACATCATCACATATCTCACCAATCCCATGGTTTTTAGTCTCTGGTTTACTGATAATCCACTACCTCTAGAGAGCAGTTCAAACGGGCTCTTACTGAGTTCTGGATTTTAAAGAAACTGCTCAAAATGTTCAAGTTCTGCATTAGTGAAACAAACAGAATGTTCTTTCACAGAATGTCAGAATTTTAGCTGCCCTCTCAAGTAATTTGCAGGGACTCTAAGAGGGCAAACTGAACACTACACCAGTATTTAAAATAAAAGATACAATGTGATAAGAGCTTCTAGAGTAACAAAGAAAGAACTGAGATGATTCACAGGGTGCTAGCTCCAGCTGAGCTGGGAAATAAAGCACTCCTTGAGGCAGTGGCTTTTAATCTGGATCTTAAAGATGGACTAGATTTTTATGAGCTGAAATAGGAAAGGGGGGGGGAATATCCAGTCAGAAGGAAATGTCTAGACAAAATCTGGAGCTATGAAAGAATGTGCCATAGCATGGCAAAATGAGTTCTGTTTTCTAAAATATAGGTATCCTGTAGCCAAGATAAACCAGAGAAAGAACCATGGAATCTAGGAGGCCATGACTATCATTAATTATTATAAGATGCACTCTGATTTCAGAGATATTTCATATGTCTTTTTAAAAAAGCTGTGTCTTAGAGTTGGTGAAACAGTTAACTAGGGTCATATTATAGAAGGTCTCAAAAACCAGGTAAGAAGGGTAGGTGGTAATAAACAGGGAGAAACTGGGAAACACTGAAGTTTTTTGAGTGGGGATATGATGTTATGCTTTATAAAGATTGCTCTAATTGCTGTGGGTAAGAATAAGATAGGAAATTCTGCGCAGAACTACAGTATTAGTACAAGCCTAAGGGAATTCAAGAGGTGGTAGTAGGAATGAAAAGAGTCAAGCACAAGAAACTTTTCCAAAGAAAAAGTGAGTCAACCACAGACATGGTGAGTGAGAGAGGAGTCAAAGATAAATTAGACATGAATAATGGAAAGAATGTGGTATGTCTGTCATTGTCATTTATATGTCCTTATTATGCTTTCTTGCTGCATGTATTTTCCTTCCCTGATTTTTCCTAGGTAATAGAGTTTTGTTATTCCTTTTCTCCCCTATCTAGTGCTCTAAAAGTTTTCGCTTCCATCTTTACAGTGCTAATAGTTACCCTTACATATTTAAGCCTAGATATTTAACATATTTTACCTTACATATATTTTTATACTAACATGAAAAATGAATAGTTACTTATTTCAAACAGAATGGAAGATTTCATTGCCATTTTCCTCCTTCATCCTCATCTTTACCTCCCATCCCTTTCAGATTTTGTGGTATCATCACATTTGTAATTTTACAGCTGAGTTCCTCGAGTTCCTTGTATGTTCTAGATATAATCCCTTTTGGATAAATAGTTTACAAGTATTCTCTCCTATTCTCTTGGTTGTCTTTTCATTCTGCTAATTGTTTCTTTTGCTATATGCATTTGGAATTTTATTTGAGGGGTAGCGTCATACGCATTTTGTATTAGTGCTGGGTGCTGTTTTATTGTGCTATGTATATATTGGGTCATCGGGAAAGTCATGATGCATTTTTGCATTGAAAACCAGAAAAATATGTCATGACTTTTCTGAAAACCTAATAAAATACTCCCAATGTATAGGACCAATTTCAAGCCACCAAAATATATTAAACTTATAGAAACCCCAAGACCTGCTATAAATTCATCTTACAGTCTAATTCCTAACTACCTCTAAATTGTTTCATTTTCAACACTAGGATAATTTTTATTTCCCTAACTTTTTATTTGAAAGTTTCTTTATTTATCCCATGAGAGAGAGCAAGAAAGAGATAAAGAGAGAGGGAGAGAGAGAGACAGACACCCCCAACAGGGTCCTCATGCTGCAGTCTACCCCAGCCTCAGCTAGCACGGACATGAGTGTGTGTACCCAGTGTGTTTAGAGGGGCTCAGGGTGTGAACCCAGGTTCTTCCCATGTGGGTTCAGTTTGCAGAGCTCTGCACCACCACTGTACCACCATCTGATCTTATTTCTCTAATTTTTTAACTTTATTGTTCTTAAATGTCTCATGGCTGAATTGGTATATTTTTCAATCTTACCTTAGGATGCATGCTTCTAGAATAAAATACTGTCTTAGTGACTGCACCACAAAGAAATAATAAAAGATATTTAGAAAGAGCAAAAACGTACAATAAAATGTTTAAAGAGAAATACTAGTTTTATGAAGGGTCCAACAAAAAGGACTGGGGTCCTGAGTTTGGGAAAGCAATGACTTGGAGGACACACAGCTAAAGCTCTTATACTCTAGAGGCAAAGATGAGACGAATCTATTAATAGAGTCCTTATACTAACATTAGAACATTTCTTGAAGCTTATAGAAATAAATGTAGGGAAAAAAGTTAAAACTGTTGAGTTTTACAGTAAGTGGTTTTTCTAGTCTTTTGCTCCTCCAGATTTTTATCCTTATCAACAGCCTCCCCTGTCCTCTGGTTGAGATGGTTGAGTGAGGTAGAAGATAAAGGCTCTGTGGCAGGAGATTGGAAGGTGGAGAAGTGGGACTTGCAGTGTTTGCTTACCCCACTCCCTCTCTTACTAGGACATCCAGGGTTAGCTGAGTCCTACCTGCTGAAAGCTAGTGCTCTCGTCAGACAGCTATCTCCACACTCTTTCTGAGTCTAGAAAAGACATCTTCCTCTTCTCATTTCAGACATGGGCACTAATAGCTCCTCATTGTTTCTAATACCAGATATTCCATTCTATTGCTGATTTTGTATCCCCTGTCCAGGCCTTGTAAATAGTGCCCTTACTAACTTCTCTTAGCTGTCTACATGAAATATGCCATCTGTTTCTAGACACACACTGAACTCTCACGGATTACCTAATATACATAGAGATCCCTATAACTAAGAAATGGTAAAGGTAGAAAACATAAATGTAAAAATGTAACCATGGATAAAAGAGACTAACGTTAACATTGGGAAATAGTCCAATGTGAGATCACTTTGAGATTGTATTAGAGACAAAATGAACCTGTTGGACTGAACGTATGGGTAAAAGCAAGCTTTTTCTTTTTAGAAAATAGATGTCCCCACTGTCAGCCTTCCTAGGAAGTTCCCATGTGTGAAATAAATTGGAACTATGGACTGTAGAAGGAAGGACATCTACCTCTCTCTAGATGAGGGATCCATTTGACCTGGACTTGAAGGTATGGAAAGGCCTACAGCAGACTCATGCTGTGCTGAGCTGTCCCCAGGGCAGCAGCAATACCAAGCTTCTGTTTTGTCAGGAATGGTACCAAGGACAACAGCATATCAGCAAAGGAAATAATCAAGATATTTTGGTGAGAACCTCCAGGTAAGGAACCTCTAGGCCCAAAAGGTATCCCATCCACATTGCTAGCTCCAACAAAAGGTGGAAAGTATTATAGAATTTTCTTTGATCCTCTTTGGACCAAAGAAAAAAGTTTCTCTTTTCTGAGGCTAAAGGGGGGATAACAGTGGGCACCACTGCAGAGAACTAGGCTCATGACAGCAAAGCTTTCCTGAACATTAAGACAGTGAGTTGAGAAGGCCCAAGGGGAACCCTGGGAGAACTCTGTTTCAGAATACTTACGAGGTAGTACCAGTAAAGTTTCAGGTAGAGTTGAGAGCATTTCGAGAGGTGTATTTCCAACAAATGGGCTAGTAGGAGAGAATGCTGTGATATTTTTGGTATAAAATGAAAGGAAACTTTCCACGGTAGTCACAGACTGAGAAGCTGGGAATACATGGGTTTCAGAAATAACTTCTAAACCTTAAATGTGGTGAATTGTTAGTAGTTTACTGATAAAAGCTGAAACACATTTCTGACCTTTTGAAACTGACATTGGAAAAACAGGCTTTCCTTCCACAAAATTCCCTTGTTACTTTGTATGGGGTCAGATGCAGGGCTTGATGGGTATGGCAATATTTATAGAGTTTGTTTGTTTGTTTGTTTTTTGCGAGGTTCTGTGATTCATTTTCCCTATGTTAGAAACCAGAATAGTTCATGGGGCTTTCATGAGATTGATGTGATGCCCTGCTTCCTATTTTAGTTTAGTGGAACTTGGAATCTTATTAGAGGCCAAAGCACCTCTCGTTAGTCATATGATCCTTGTATGTTTACCAAGAGCTTGCCCTCTACTCTGGCAAGAGAAGGAAGGGCCCTGTGTGCCAGTTGAAAGGACATCACCTGACGATCTCTAACATAAAGTGGAATGTGGACTTGGTTTATGTGAGCAGTGAATCCAGGCATCATCCAAAACTATTGCTATGAATTATTAACCTGGATCTGATGCTTTTCTCAAGATTTTTTTGAAAATACCAAGATGTAGCTTAATATATTAAGTGTTTTGTAATAGCTACAGAAGATAAATTACTTTAAAAAATGAATATCAACTCTCATACAAAGAATAATATCTCCTTTCCTTGGAAAAATGTTAATAAAACTTAAGGGTTCTAACGAACCTAGTATCTTCAAGTGATAACCTAGGATAAGGAGAGATTGAGATGTAAGGTTCAATGTAAATTGCTTTATGACCCAAACTTCATAAATAAGTTTAAAGCCTGAAGTGTCAGGCTTTCTCTTGTCTGCTAGGACCAATTATGTATAACCGGCTTCATAAATTCCACTTCAGAGACATTTTGTTTATCCACAGGAGTAATCATTACTCTCTTCTCAGGAATCTGTGAGCCCTCTTGAAGAAGTCTTTTTCTGTGAGACCCCATATGATCTGTCTTCCGTAATCTCTTCCTATGCCACATAACCAAAGAGCGTCTCCGCCTAGCCCCAAGCCGCAAGCTTCCCTGCCTCCCCGGCCTCTTTTGACCTTTCCACTCAAACCTGAAGTCATCTTCTCCCAGAGCATGTGACTCAGGCAGCATAATGTCAGGGATCAGGGCTGAACGATTATAGACGCAGTGCATTAGCAGCCAAGGAACGTTCCTCCGACTCGGGCTGTCTAGGGTTCTCTGAGGATTCATTCTCTGGCAACCAGGTCACTTGGACTGCAATACCTTTGTAATTCTGAGGAGAGGTCCTGAATTACAACGTGGCAGGATCCACGATGGACAAGCTCATTTTCTGGGTGGACAATTAGGGTGCACTATCTCAGTCATACTGGCTTAAACAAAACCTCCAAGAAAGAGTAGGGTTTCTGTTTCTAATTTATTCCATCTTAATTCTGTTATGATTTTATCAATGATTACATCACACACTGTGACCAGTACAGCTAGACCAAGCGTAGAGTTCCAGGAATGGTAAACTGTCTTCAACAGCCTTTTACTGCCACTATAGGATGAATTGCTTATCATTTGGGGTCCCACTAGTCTTCAATAATCATGTTATAAAAGGCAATGTATACGGGGACATTAAGAAAACCAAACATAAGGCATAGATTTTTAAAAGTTCAGTCTAGTCCTACAATAGGCAAATTAGATTAGTCTTCATATCAATTTGCCCATAATGGAGTAGCAGTTTCTGGGAAAATCGGCAGACGTCTTCTTACATCATAATTAAATGGTAATTAATTTGCTAAAACAGTCAAAAACTCGAGCCTTATGTCAACAGGAAGAAAGGAACACACATTTGACTTCTGCCAACCTAAGACTGTTTTTTAGGGGTTTTTTTGTTTGCTTGTTTGTTTTTCAGAATTCTGATAGAAGCCATCAGAATTGGCTCGTTTATTTAAAGCAATTCTCTTCACTAGGCTTGAGGTTAATTATAGTAGCAACATGGCCAAAGGGCAACGGATTGGTGTGATTGAAGCATGTCAAAGAAACAACACGGGAGTATTGCCATTGTTGTTGTTGTTCAGAGTATATTTTAGTTCTGTGTGTCCAGGAGCTGGAATCTGTCAGCTTATCTTTGCTATCAACAAATTTATGCTCTTCTATTCTACAGAAAATTCTCCTCAGGTTAGAGGACTCTCTTTGCTAAGACATATTTAGGTCAATGATGCTGTGTTTTTGTTTTTTCTTTCTTTAAAAAATAAGTGTAGTAAAGATAGTTTAGCAGTTCCTGAAAAGGAATCCAAGGAATCCAATGTGATCTAGCAATTCCACTCTCTATACCTCAAATATTGGGTCATTGGAAAAGTCCTGATGCATTTTTGCATAGAAAACAGAAAAATATGTCATGACTTTTCTGATAACCCAATAGTTAAAAATATGAATTCAAACAAATACTAGCACTATGCACATATTAACAGCAGTTCTATTCACAATAGCCAAAAGGTGGGAACAGCCCAGATGTCCATCAGTGGATCGATGGATAAACAAACTATGATTTATATTAGGTCATCGGGAAAGTCACAACGTATTTTTCTATGTTTTTCTATTCAAAAATGTGTCATGACTTTCCTGACGACCCCTACAAACAATAGAATATTATTCAGCCATAAAAAAGGAATGAAGTGCTAATACATATTACAATCTGTATGAACCTTGAAAACATATGCTAAGTAAAAGAAGCTAGATACTGAAAATCACATGTTGTCTAATTCCATTCATATGAAATACTCAAAATAGTAAATTTATAGAGATGTAAATCATATCAAAGATTGTTAGGGCCTCATGGTAAATGAGCATGGGATTTCTTTATGGGATGATACAAAATTTTAGAGTTTGATACAGATGGTGGTTGTGCAACATTGCAAATATACTAAATACTACTGAATTGTTCACTTTAAGTTGGCTAACTTTATGTTACATAAGTATCACTTCGATAAAAGTAATTTCAAAATAAATGTAAAACAGCACTTTATTCAATTCTCTGTGACTCAGAATATCCTTCGGTTTTAGGCATTAGGATTGTAAGTCACAGGCAGAGGAAACAACAGTCTGCCTCAGTTCCTGACAATAAGAAGCGTCTTTAGCCATCTGTAACATGCCAGATTCATAAAGGGAAGCCTGACAGTTCACCAAAGAGAAAAATGATGCCTGGTCCTCATATTTATTGGCAACCATTTCAAAATAGAAGAGCCATTCATTTCTCTGACAACTACAGAGCTCAGGATTAATTTTTTTTATGTTTTAGAAAAATGTACTTTCAATAGAAAATTGATATACTGGTTTTTATGAAAAGAAATTTTGCAAGTGGTGATCTGTAGAAGACAAACGACCTACTTCTGCTAAGACATTCCACTGCATTTAAATTCTTAATACAATGATAAAGCTAAGAATTCTCCTCTTCTCAGGGTCAGGAGGTGTCAGGATTGCCATTCATCATAAAATCACTGGGCCAAGAACAATAATTAAGGCTTGGGAAATAGACCCAGTATGGGCTGGAAAGGAAAAAAGAAAAAAAAAAAAAGTAAAGAAAGATGATGGTATAGGAAATTAGTATTCTCAGGATGTCACCTGGGGCGATGATTACCTGTCCTTCCTTCCTAGGGGGAAGAGGAAGTGAGCCTAAAGCATAGAAGGATTCCTATTTGGCATTGGTATTTCCTGGCCACAAGAATTAAGAGAGAATGAAATAAGACATTCAAGGAGACTGTAATGTTTCTTCAGGAGATATTAAGGATTTAGGTGAGAAAGCTTTTTTCTGGGAAGCTGAAGGATTTTATGAGCTCTGGAACAATAACCCACTCTGACTCTGGGAATACTGAAACAGATCAAGATAGATTCAGATGGGCAGAGAAAACTCCTTTTCTAGTATCTTATTAGAACTCTGCCTTGTGCCAACAGATGACATGGAAGTTAAGGCAGCTAGATCCCACATGACTAACTGCACAGTTCGAGTCCCAGACCTGGCTGCTTAAAAATCATGCCCAGTGTGTGTGTGCACATGCCCAAAGTCCTGAGAGGAGAAGGGATTGCAGTGTGGACATTCCCGGTGGGGGGGGGGGGGGCACGGGTACCAGAGGGCACGGTGGTGATTTCTCACTTTCTTTCTCTCTTTCTGGCGAGGACACATGCCCCATAACAAACTTTAAAAATAATAAAGAAATAAATAAAATAGATCTCTGCCTGTGTCAAATGTCATTCCTTCATGATTGCCTTATTGTCCCTTAATAGAGATAGGATCAAAGTCAATATTCTCTGTAAACTAATCGTACAAATAGTGGAAACTGATTGCAATAAGTTCATCCCCATACCAGATAAAATTTCCATTCTTTGGGTAAAAGAATCTAAGTTCTTAACCTTTTTATCATGAATTCGTTTGGTCAATTTTGTGGTATTATTTTGCTTTTTAAAGTCTATTTTTTCCCATGTGACAGAGATAGAAGAAGAGAGAGAGGGACAGGCACCTCCAACAGGGTCCCAACACCACAATCAACCCTCAGCTTTCAGCCAGCCCAGGTCATGGGTTACGTATATGCCCAGCATAGGCAAGGAGGTCTCTGGACTTGAACCAGGTATCCTCCCACTCTGCCTTGCAGAGTGTCACATTTTACCACTGTGCCACTGTCTGCCTCCCCTCACTTGGCATTCTTAATCACTATATTAAAGTTCTGTACTGTCCTCTGAGGTCATCCATGTGACTGGCAGGCTAACTTTAGAAAAGAAGCATGAACCCTATCAGAATAAATGTGAAAAAATAACAGAAAATTTGAGTTGTCTACATATTTGGTTTTAAGGATCATCACTATTGTTCTACGGACCACATACAAATTCTTGTTTGGGAGAGGTTGGATGTACAGTGTAGGGCCGAGGGGAGGACAGGAGTATGGAGGAGGGTCTATTGATGCAGTGTGCCATGAAGACTTTATTATAAATTAGAAACTTCCCAGTGTAGAGTCTGGGGGAAGGGAAGAAAAACATGGCTGAAGCTTTCCCGCCTTCCACATCTGGAACACCACCACCAACGGACTTTCTCACCCTTGGCATTTGGTGCACTGGCCACCAGTTGAACAGAAACATCTCTCCCATTGGTTAGGACAAGACGCCATAATCCTGTGGCAACCACTCATTGGACAAGGGCCCTAATAAGAAAATGAGTAGCAATACACTGGGTGTGACTTCCTGTGGGAGGCTGTGCACCAGTGAGTCTGCCGAGGTTTCTCAGAGAGCAAACAATTGCCATGATTGGTTCCCTCAAAAAACCTGACCTTCGAAACCTTGCTCTGATTGGCCACTAGAATCCCTCAGATTTGCATATCTGGCACCTCATGACTGGTCTAAAAGCAACCAATCATAAGCCACCGTTTACAACCAATCACGGTCCACCGTTTACAACCAATCATAACCCACCTTTTACGGTCCTTCATTCAACCAATCACGGCCCACCAGCGTGTATATAACCACGATGCCTGGCCTACAATAGCCAGACGACCAGGAAGAAAACGAAGACGACACAGAAGACCAGGAAGACGACTACCCTGGAGAGCCTGAAGAGCTGAAACACCGCACAGTCTCCAGATGACCCTGAAGACCCTGAAGAGTTGTAACACTACATCATCTCCGGACGACCCTGAAGAGTTGTGACACCGTGTCATCTCCATGCTGCTCACAACAGATGACGCGACCCTAAAGAGTTGTAACACTGCGTCGTCTCCATGCTGTACTGTGCTGCCCACAATAAACAGAGGACACTGAAGACACTGTGTCGTCTCCGTGTTGTGACACTGCACCGCTTGTCCCGGCTCTCACTCCTTCCCTCAGGAAACCTGTTCGACTGTCCCCCCCAGTCGGGACAACTCCGCATCCTCTGTTCAGACCCTGGGACCTCACATGAGAGCTATTGGCAGAATAAATTTTATTTGCCTTGCTAAATACCAAGCCCAACTCTGGGTCTTCATCTTTGCTGCCTCTGACTCCACCACTAACCATAAGTCTGACCTAACACGCAGGAGTCCGAAATATCTCAAATTAAATATTTTTTAAATAATTATTTTACTTTATTATTTTTTTAAAGAATTATTTATTTAATGATTTTATTATTTTTTTAATTTGACCAGAGAGAGAGAGAGAGAGAGAGAGAGAGAGGGAAAATGAGAAAGCAAGCCATCAGGTCCAGGACTCGAACTGTGGTTGGCCAAATGGGAGTATCCAGCACCTTACCCACCACACCACCCGCTGGTCCCCTACTTTTTTATGATCATTTTTTAATTTGACCAGAGAGTGACAGAGAGAGAGAGGGAAAAGTGAGAAAACAAACCTCCAGGTTTAGGACTCAAACTATACTTTGCAGGTAGAAGTCCAGTGCCTTACCCACCATGTCACCTGTTGGCCTTCAAGTTAAATATTAAGGACTCATCTGTTCATGCAGAGCTCTTGTTCTACTTTTATATTTTATAAGGCCAAAAGGTTTAGTGAGGTTAAAAACATGGGAACCAGCAGTTAGCGTAATGGCTATGTCGCTGGACTCCCATGTAGTTGACCGCGGATCGCGTCCCAGACCCGTTGGCTTAAAACTCACGCCGGGCGCGTGTGCGTGCATGCCCAAGATCCCGAGAGGAGAATGGAGGAGACGGGATTGAGGTGTGACCATCCCCCCGGGGGGTGATTTCTCGCTTTCTGTCTCTATGTCTCTCTCTGTCTGTCTGGCGAGCACACGCGCCCTATAGCGAAAACCTCTCAAAAAAAAAAAAAAAAAAAAAAAAAAAAAAAAACCACAAAACCCCCCAAAAATAATGAATGGTTTATTTACTACACATAGCCAATCGGTAGCAGAACCGATGTCAGAATTTAGGATTATAGGGACCAGCAGTTAGCATAATGGCTATGTTGCTGGACTCTCATGTAATCAACTGCGGTTCAAGTCCCGGATCCAGTGGCTTAAACTCACGCCGGGCGCATGTACGTGTGTGCCCAAGATCCTAAGAGGAGAATGGAGGAGAAGGGATTGCAGTGTGGTCATCCCCCTGGGGGGTGATTTCTTGCTTTCTGTCTCTGTCTCTGTCTTTCTGGCGAGCGCACACGCCCTGTAGCAAAAACCTCTCTAAAAAGAAAAAGAATTTAGGATTATAGTCCAGTGTTGCTTAACAATTGTGAGAAATGCATCATTAGGTGGTTTTGTTGTGTGAAAATCAGAGTGCACTAACAGAAAACTAAGCTGTGTGGTATAGTCTATTGCCACCACTGTTGTATGTGTGGTCCATCATTGATCAAAACATCCTTATTTGGAACATGTCTGTACTTCATTGTCAATCTAGGGCTCTACCTACTGAAGTAGGCTGCCCACATTTTGAGGCCCAATTAATAGAAAATACATATATCAAGATATTGAGTTGTGGGAGAAGTCATGACACAGTTTTGCATGGAAAAACAGAAAAAAATGCGTCACAAATTTTCTGACAACCTAATACTATTCATGTAAACACTTTGCAAAAATATCTTCTTATTTCATTCTGGCATTAATCTGATGTTTTGACTAAACTGACATCTCCACACTTTCTTGGTTATAAGATGTTTTATTTATTTATTTAGTGTGCAAAAGTGTGTGTGGTGTGTCTCACTGTGTCACAATCCTTCTGCTTCAGCCTTCTGAGTATCTGAGTAGCTGGGACTATGTGTGTGCACCACTGTACCTGGCTTTTTACAGTTGCCTGGGAATCAAATCCAGGCCTCCCAGTAGCCTCAGCTTACCGCACAGAAGCATCCAGCCACACACTACCCTGGCTTGGTTGAGGTGTCTTTTTAAATTTTGTTTTTAATTGCCAGAGTGTGCATGTGCTCATTGGAGAGACAGAAAGACAAAGAGAAAGAAAGAGAAAGCACTTCCCAACAGGGTATGGTCATGCCACAGTCTCACCTCTTCCACCCCTTCATCCCACCAGGATTCCAGGCATGCATGAACACACAAGCCTGGCATGTTTTTCAAGCTGCTGGGGCCAGGATTCCAACTGCAGTTGGCCATGTGGAATCTTGCTCCCGATGCACTGCACTTTAACCACTGTGCTACAGGGCTGGTACATGAGATTTTTTTTTTTTTTTAATTAAGCAATGGTGCAAAAGCAAGACTTTAAACTTAAATATCTGAATAACAAGTAGTTTTTAATGACACTTTCACTTATTGATTTTCTGTATCTTTAAGGCTGACAGATTGTAGGGATTAACCTACAAAGTCTCTGGATATGTCTTTGATGAGAGAAAAGGTCAGCATATTGCTTAGTCAAACCACATGACACACTCAGTTTTCCAGATTCTTAGTATAAAAGTTTCAGCCCCAAGGTAGCACTTTTCCTGTACTTTTTTACTTTTCACCTTCACTAAAAACCTTAGTGCATCCATGGTCAACTGCAATTCGAGTCCCAGACCTGATGGTTTGCTTTCCCACTTCCCTTCTCTCTCTCTCTCTCTCTCTCTCTCTCTCTCTCTGTCTCTCTCTCTGGTGAGTGCACATGCCCTACAACAAAATTAAAAATAATAATATAACAAAAAATTTAAATAAACAAAAATTATAGTGCATCATACTTTGGAGCAGCTAACAAACTTCTCAGCTAGATTTTGAGTCATTTAGAAAAACAAATGATGTAGAAAACAGGGAATAATTGTCATTCCACTTTTCTGCAGCTATTAAAGAACAGCACAGACTGGATAATTTATAAACAAAAGTCTACTTGGCTCACCATTCTGGAAAGTTCAAGAGCATGGTCCCATCATCTGGTGAGGGCCTTTGGGTTATATCATCCCAGGTGGAAAGTGGGAGGGTAAGTGAGAGTTCAAGACAAGGAGAGAAGAAATCAGGTCGAAATCATCCTTTTATGAGGAACCCATTCATGCAATAACCAATCCACTAGTGGGTTAATGGTTTTAATCCATCCATAAGGATAAAGCCCTCATAACTTAATTACTTCTTAAAGGTACCATCTTTTAATACCATCACAGTGACAGTTAAATTTCAATATGAGTTTTAGAGGAGACTTCCAAACCACAGCAATAACATATGATGAAATTTATTTAAAATTAAAAACCACAGTTGGTTAATTTTGAACAGAGGGAAAACACATTGCCTCGAGAACAAACAATAGATCAACTATTTTAAAAATGGAATACAGAATTTAGACAAGTAAGAAACCAGATGGGCCTATCTCAAATAATATCTAAAATCCATTTTTTTTATAGGATAATATAAATCCGAAGCATTCAGAACCAGTTCTTTGTGGGTAATGAGAACTTCAAGATAAAAGAAAGCCATGGTATAGGGGAACTCTGACAAATACTTGCTTCCTGTCACCATAAGAGTATGGCTCCATATTAATCCCAAGGTTACACATTTTTATAAGTTTAACTCTGGAGATGCAGCTCCATCCTAGTCATTTAGAAGACCCTTGGGCGGTCAGGACTTGGCCAACTGAAATACTATGGGTATGTCCTGTTGATAAAAAAAAAAAAAAAAAAAAAAAAAAAAAAAAAAAAAGTCTGTGCAATGGGGGAGTAAGCATGCTAAGCATGTAAGCAGCAGGAATGTACTACAGAGTTGGTGAAGGTCATTCATGCATGGATATACCAAGAGCTACTCCAGGGGTTGAGCCAAGATGAGAACCAACATGAGAAACCATACCTCAAAGCCAAGAGAGGAACTTAACTCCAGTGGCAAAATTCAGTTGGGAGCTGAGGCCACAGCCAAATATCTCAGGCAAGAGCAAGGTATAGAATGTTGGAGAAGGCGGAGGAATTTTAAAACTTGACCTAATGCTTTAACTTACAGTTTTGTTTTTTTGTTTTTTAGGGTTTTTTTTTTTGAGAGGTTTTTGCTATAGGGCACATGTGCTCACCAGAAAGAGGGAGAGACAGAAAGCCAGAAATTACCCCCACCCCCAGGGGTTATGGCCATGCCGCAATCCCTTCTCCTCCATTTTCTTCTCGGGATCTTGGGTATGCATGCACACGTGCCCGGTGTGCATTTAAGCCACCGGGTCCAAGACTCGAACCACGGTCAACTACATGGGAGTTCAGCGACATAGCCATTACGATAACTGCTGGTCCCAACTTACAGTTTTTGATGTTTTGTTTTGTTTGCCAACCTAATTGTTGTGGGTTGAATGGTAGCTCTCTACCATCCTCCCCCAAACATATGAATGTGCTCAAAAACCACAAAAGGGTTTTTGCAGAGATAATGAGATAAGATCATCCTGAATTATCTGGATGGCTCCTAAACTCAAAGACAAGTGTTATTTTGAAAGTTGTTTGTAAACTGTCAAGAATTATGGAGTATGAGCTAAAATTTTTTGCTATGTAAAGTAAATGTTTGTGGAAAAATGTAAAAATAAATAAATGAAAGAAAAGAAAAAAATAAATTTAAAATGAAAAAAAAATGAAAACTAATAAAAGAAGAAATATTACCTATTTAAACCTTAGTACCACCAAAAAAAAATAAAAATAAACAAAAACCAAACAAACAAACAAAAAAACAGCAGAAAAAAATACAAAGGGGAAGACAAAACCACATGACTTTGGAGGCAGAGTGGAGTTACACAGTCTCAAGCCGTGGAATATCTGGAGCCACTAGAAGCTGGAAGACAAGGGAGGATTTTCTCCAGTGCCTTTGGAGAACTGGAGCCCTTCCCACATCTTGATTTCAGACCTGTAGGCTTCAGAACTACAAGAAAATAAATCTTTGCTATTTTCAGCCACCAAATCTGTGGTCATTCAATATTGCAGCCCTAAGAAACTAATAAGCCAATTACGCTGTTGTCTTCATTCCAAGGGTATTTTAAAAGCCCCATATGACTTTTAACACTACCATCTATCTCCACAGTACCCGCCTCTCAAAACACACACACACACACACACACACACACACACACACACACACGTACTTCATTTCCTTCCTTCCTTTCTTTTTCATTATCAGAGAGAATTTGTACCTGCCAGAGATAAGAGGAGAGAGAGAGAGTTAGTGAGAGAGCAAGCAAGTGTGGTCACACTGCAATCCTCTTTCCTCCCTTCCTCCTTGCTATCAGGATTTTGGGCATGCATACAAATGCATCTGGCATGTGTTTCAGACTGCTGGGCGCTGGGATTTGAACAGTCATCAGCCACGTGGGATCTGACTCCCTTAACCATTGTGTTATGGGGCTTGCCCCACATTTCATTTCAACAGCCCAAAACAAGGGCTCATGGAGTAGCAAACTGGGTAAAATAGCAGGGTACTTAGCAGGGATATGCTTGTACTCATGTCTCATTTTTAGGTCTATATCCCTCCTGGATGCCTGGTTGCTGATTTTTTTCTGATTTCTACAGGAGTAGCAGAAACGGCAGATACAGGGGGAAACAAATTCATTATTATTTAAAAAGTTTTTAATCTATTATTTTAGGAGCCAGTAGGTGGTGGGTGGTTAAGGCACTGGACTCCCACATGGCCAACTGTAGTTTGAGTCCCAGACCTTGTGGCTTGCTTTCTCACTTTCTCTCTATTTCTCTCTCTTTCTCTCTCTGGTGAGCACATGTGCCCTATAGCAAACTTTAAAATAATAATAATAGTAAACAAATAAATAATGTTTAAAACTTTATTATATTAAATTTAAAATACATTAAAAATTTCAAAACAGGATTATGAAATTTAAAATATTCCTTAATAATAGAAAGATTTATGGGGCCAACAGGTTGCAGAGTGGTTAAGACTTTGGACTCTGAGAGGCATTGTATGTCCCCACTTAATATATACCGAGTGTCTGCACTCTAAATATATATATATATATATACATATATATATATATATTTGAAACCATACTCCTTCTGTTGTTATAGAGTTATAAAATTATACAAAATTATAAGCCATATTTTGAACATTATCTTTAAAATTCAGTATTTTGAAATTTTGAAAGTTGTTTGTAAACTGTCAAGAATTATGGAGTATGAGCTAAAATTTTTTGCTATGTAAAGTAAATGTTTGTGGAAAAATGTAAAAATAAATAAATGAAAGATAAGAAAGAAAGAAAGAAAGAAAGAAAGAAAGAAAGAAAAGAGAAAGAAAGAAAGGAAGAAAGGAAGAAAGAAAAGAAAAAAAAAAAGACTTTGGACTCTGGAAGACTGTGGGTTGAATCCCAGACCTGGCAACTTTCTTTCTCACTTTCCCTCTCTCTTTCTGTCTGTCTCTCTCTGGTCAAATTAAAGAATAATAAATAAAATAAAATAATGCTTTTTTAAAAAAAAATCAATTTAAAAAAGAGATTTAAAGCCACAGTTCTGAGTGACTTGGCTCCTTGGAGGTCTTTGGAGTGATGACAGATTTCCTAAAACTAAATTCAGATTATTCCAAGTAGGGCCATTCTATGCACTGGGATTGTAGCATGTACTTCTTTTTTTTAACTGTTGCATACCTTACTCAATTGAACACTAGAGAATTTAAAGTATTTGCTAATTTGGAATATGCTAAAAATTTGAGTTACTCTTTTTTTGGAGATATTTTCGCTATAGGAAGCATGCGATTGCTAGAAAGACAGAGAGAGACAGAGAGACAGAAAGTGAGAAATCACTCCCCCCCCCCCCCCGCCCGGGAGGATGGCCACGTCACAATCCCTTCTCCTCCATTCTCCTCTTGGGATCTTGGGCACGCATGCACACGTGCCCGGTGTGAGTTTAAACCACCAGGTCTGGGACTCGAACCACGGTTGACTACATGGGAATCCAGTGACATAGCTATTATGCCAACATCTGGTGTCAAGTTACTCTTATATATGAAACACCCAGTCTTCAACTGATAAACTTATTAATAGCAAAAGCACTACATGATTACTCTAATATTAGACTATAAAGTGTTTCAGGTTGGGATCTTTGTTTTGTGCACATTATTCCAAGCACCAAAAATGGTGCCTGGTACATAATAGGTACTCAATGAATATTTGTTGAGTGAATCAAAATAAAAATATACTCACAGTCCCATTTAAGGAAAGTAAAATACCTCCAAAAATGCCTTTTTTAAAAAGATAGTGATGCCATTTTATTTTTCCAAGGAATTATTTATTTAACTTTATTTATTTATAGCTATTCTTCAATTTGACCAGAGAGAGACAGAGAGAGAGACAGGGAGAATAAGAAAGCAAGCCATCAGGTTTGGGACTTGAATCATGTCGGTCATGTCGGAGTCCAGTACCTTAACCACCATGCCACCTGCCAGTTCCCAAAAAAATGCTTTTTAAGACTCAAAATTTATGGTAATTATGGTAATTTTTCTTTTAATGCCAGAGGTTGTTTTTTTTTTTTTTAAAACAAGAGAGAGAAATAGAGAAAGTACTCCTTGATGGGGCTTGTCATGCTTCATTCCCTTTTCCTCTACCTCTCCTTCCTATCAGGATTTTGGGCATGCACACACATATATGTCTGGTGTGTTTTTCAAACTACCAGGGATGGGACTTGAACCACTGTCAGCCAAGTGGAATCCAGCTCTTAATGCACTGTTCTTACCCACTGATATGGGCAGCCCAAGATTCACAACTTAAGAGTATGGTTTTTATTATAATTAAACATATATGTGTCTATTATGAATACATTTAAAATCCTCAGTTACTGAAGTAAAATGTGTGTGGCCTTTTCCCTTCTGCTATCCAGCAAAGTCCCAAACTATCATCAGTCAAACCAAGACTCCTGGCAAGAAGTGGATGGAGACCAATTGCATTCCAAAGTGAAGAGATATTTTATCTGAGTAATTTATTATTTTAGATTATTGCCACCTCTTCTTTTTTTCCTTAGCCCCAGCTAAGGTCTTTCTGATAAAAGTAATGGGGTTAGAGGTGATGTCAGAAGTATAGTCTGGTATTTTTATAAGGTTAAAAAGTATTTACACCCAGCTTTTGTGTGTAGCTGGTAGTATATGATTTTCAGGGCTGGAAGCCACATGGCCTACTGTGCTACTGTGGCTTTGTTTTTTTTTTCTTTCTTTCTTCTTTTTTTTTTTTTTTTTTTTTTTTTTTTAGAGATTTTTGGCATGTGCAGTCTCTGGAGAGACAGAGAGAAATAGAGAGACATAAAGAGACAAATCACCCCCCAGGAAGGATGGCCACACTGCAGTCTCTTCTTTATTCTCCTCTTGAGATTTTGGACACACATGCGCCCAGCGTAAGTTTGAAGCCAATGGATCTGGGACTTGAACCATGGTCATCCATGTGGGAGCCCAGTGGTGTTACTATTATGCCATCTGCTGGCCCCTGTGGCTTTGTTTCCTAGTCAGTTTGAAACACTCAAGGCCCCTTTGGCCTGTCACAAGATCCTGACTAGCTGGAGAACTGGCAAAAAGGGATTGCACTCTGATGAGACCTTGACAAAGGTGCTCCCCCATGAGAGAAATAAAATAAACTTAAGTACATGTAAATAAAATCCTACCAAAGAAAATAAAAAATCACTTCCTCTTTATCTCAAAAGCAACTGACATTGATACAGTTAAAACAGTAATTTTTTCAGGGCTGGCAGGTGGTGTAAGTGGTTAAGTCACCGGGTTCCCACGTGGCAAACTGCGATTTGAGTCTCAGACCTGGTGGCTTACTTTTTCACTTTCTATTTCTCTCTCTCTCTGGTCAGATTTAAAAATAATAACAATAAAGTAAAAATAATTCTTAAAAAAAAAATCTGATTTTTTTTTTTCACATTTTCTAATTCCTTGAGGTTCCTATTCTAATTTTAGCTCATTAATTTTATGACTGTATCTTTGACTATTTCCTCCATAGGTGATCAGGCATGTCCCCACTCTCTAAGACTTCTGAGTTGATCACTAGAAAGCAGAATAGGTACAAAGGCTTATTCTAGTAATTTAGCAGTAGATCTGGTGTTAGCATTGTAAAAGAAAGGTGCTGAAGACTAATAGCAAAAAGATGTGTGTTTATTGAACTCTCCATATATCTGGTGCCGTTTCAAGAATGTCACTGTAGTTAGGAGCATGAAGCATAGGGTCAAACTGGCTTGAGTTCAAATTCTGGCTCTGTCACTTATTGCCTGTGTATCATCAAGTGGGTTATTAACCTCTCTTATAGGTTATATTCTCCATACATACTTTGCACTTCTAATAATATTGTTACTATTACAATGAGAAGCAGTAAAAACCATTGTGACATGATTAGAAAAAGTCAAGGCTGAAGAGAAGGAAGTGGTATTATGCAAGTTTGACAGGATCACTCACCCAGACTTACTTCTCTAGGCCTTACACAGACACGTAATTATTAAATGGCTTCTTTGTGGAATTTTAACAGTCTGCTAACGTTTTTGAGAGATACAAAAATGAGTCAGGCATGATTCCCTCAGGAATTTATAGACTAGAGAGAAAAGTTATAATTCAGGATATTCATCTTTAAAAATGTCTCTATAGGAAAAGAGAAAATTATAAGTGCAGGGGAAAAGTGTTATTACTTCCAACTAGCTGAGGTCCAGATTCAGTATGACCCAGTATCAATTATACCCCCATAACTAAATCTGCAACCTCTCAGGTCAGACTAAAGCAATCAGATGACTGTCTTCTGCCCCCCAAACTTAAGGGAAGACAACTGTACCAGAGCCAATAATGAAGAAGACATTGATTTTCAGGATTGTTGGTAACATAGGCATATTTCCCCTAAACAACCTTGCTTCCTTGTATCACAAGGCCCAACTTGCTCATGTTCACCTTAATGACAGTACCTTTGGTGACACACCCAAAGTTGTATATAGTAGGGGTGAGTGATTCTTCTTTTCTTTTCTTTTCTTTTCTTTTCTTTTCTTTTCTTTTCTTTTCTTTTCTTTTCTTTCTTTTCTTTTCTCTTCTTTTCTTTTGACAGGTTTTTGCTATAGGGCATGTGCGCTCACCAGAAAGACAGAGAGAGACAGAGAGACAGAAAGCGAGAAATCACCCCCTGGAGGGATGGCCACGCCACAATCCCTTCTCCGTTCTCCTCTTGGTATCTTGGGCAAGCACACACATGCACCTGGTGTGAGTTTAAGCCACCAGGTCTGGGACTTGAACTTAGGTTGAGTACATGGGAGTCCAGTGACATAGCCATTACGCTAACTGCTGGTCCCGAGGGGTTCTTCTTTACAGCAAGTATCAGCAGGCAAAAGGTGGCTTCCAGTTCAGGATGTTTTACATGGGCCTTCTTGAAACGTTTTACATAGGCCTTCTTGGCCTAACGAATCTTTTGTATTTTGGTGGTTTTCTAGTAAAGCCATCTCCAACAAAGCAGACTTTTGTAACCATCCTCTTCCATGCCTTTTTCTTTCTCTTTCCTGTTCAAATAACTTTTAATACTTTTGTTTCTCCCTGGGCTTGAACTTTGCGTAGAAGGACTTCTCATTTTTCCACTTTCTCTTTCTGTTTTTGTTTAATCATATTGGAAAGTACTTTAGTTTGGGACTATCCTTCTCTGTCCAATGGATAGGCAGGTACTGCTCCTTGTGAAGTCTTCTTTTCATCATTCTTTTGTTTGGTGTTTCTCTTTTCATGCATCTTGATAGTTTTTTTCATTTGTATTTTCTCAGTGCAGTGCTATTTATGACAGCACTTAGCCTTCAGACCAATCATCTTTTTTGACTTTTTTGAATGTTCATGAGCCTCTTGATTTTCCTTCTTTCTCTTTAACTCATGGTAATCCAAACCGTATCCATAGTGTTTATGATGTATTTCAATATATTCATTTTGTGGCACAGTGACCGCTACAGAGTAGCTGGACACAGCCTCCTGGGCACCAAGAAGTTCTTGACTTTCAGGTCACAATCCCTTCTCCTCTGTTTCTCCATCCTGTCAGGATTTTGAACATGCTTGCACAAATACCCAGTACATTTTTCAAGTTACCTGGGCTGGGAGTTCAACAGTGATTGACTATGCGGAATCTGGTTCTTTTAACGACTAGGCTATATTTTTGGGGGGTTTCTTGTTTTTTGTTTTAATTTTTAGTCCATGCTCAAGGCAGATTCCCTAGTTAATTTTGTAGCATGCAAGAATTTAAGCAAGATGAAATAGCTGCCATGGCTTACTCAGTGCTATGCCAAATTTCCACTTACCCTACACATTAATTTTTTTCCTACATAGAAAACAATATTACAACTCCACTGTGCTTTTTTTTTTTTTGACTTCTAAATTGAAGTGATTGCTGAAAAAAATAAAAGCTGAACACAAACAATATTCCTGAAATCTCTAAATATATGGGTTTTCAGGAAAGTCATAATGCATTTTTGCATAGCAAAATATGGCATGACTCTCCCGACAACCTAATACAGTCTGTATTATTCTTAGAGAATCCCTGTTAGAGATGACAATCATTTATAGAGCAGCTGAGCAAAACCAATACAGAAGGGAAATTATTAATAGAATAAGAAACTAATTACACAGTGTGTTCATATTGCACAACCTACTGAAATGGATGTCAAGAAGGGACATCTAGAGCCAGCCTGTACTGTGGTGGTTAGGGTGGCTGGATCCCACACGGCTGACTGTGGGGTTTTAGTCCAAGGTCCAGTGACTTGAAAAACACACTGAGTGCATGTGTGTACAAGCCCTCAAATTCCAAAATGAGGGGAAATGGAGAAGAAGGGATTGTATCCTGGCCATCTCCCCTGGGAACTGTTTTCTCTCTCTCTCTCTCTCTCCTCTCTCTCTTTTCTTTCTCTTTCTCCCCCTCTCTCACTGGCACACATGTCCTCTATTAAATTATTTTTTAACAAAACAAATAAAGTATCTTGTCTTTTTTTCCTTCAATATTTTGCCATAGGGCATTTGCACTCTCCAGAGAGACAGAGAGAGGGAATGCAAGAAATCACCCTCTAGGGGGAAGGCCATGCCACAATCCCTTCTCTTCTATTCTCCTCTCAGGATTTTGGGCATGCACACACATGCGCCTGTTATGTTTTTCAAGGTTCTGAGTCTAGGACTCAAACTTCAGTCAGCCATGTAGGAATCCAGCACCTTAACCACCATGCCAGCTGCTGGCTCTAGTATCTTCTACATTTTAAAACTGAATTCCTCCTAGTCAGAAATATTTAATATTAGTTCCTGAGTATCTTACCAGATTTGACAATCATTAAATTTGGAGACTGAAATATAAATTGTAAAGTAACAGTCCAACTGACTTTTCAAGTGCTAATAGGGACAGCTGAACCAAAAACCTTGAATCAAACAATACTTCAGTGAGCTTCCTTATACAAAGCAGAGCTTACACTGATGATTGCTGTTTTTATTATTCAAACACTGATTTAGACACAGGATTCATAGAGAACTTGCATAACTGCATAAATGTGCTGTCACTTGCTTTCTTGATTTGCTTGCATATCTATGAAATGACAAGAGTATCAAAGATCTTTCCCCTTTAGAGGGGCATGATGAGAGGAGGTATCCTAGCCATTTGTATATAAGCAGCTTATGGGAGTTACTCGTGACAAGTTCTAGTCTCCTGTAATCAACCAATCAAGCAGCAATTCTTGTCAATTCTTCCTCCTACATTACCTGTGCAACTTGTCTATTATTACCCAAACCTGATCTCACAGGTCATCACTGTCTCCCACCTGGGCTGCTAGCTCATTGTGTCCCCTCCTGCCCTATCTAGTCTGTACTAGAAGGGTAGTAAAATGCTGTATTAAAAAATGTAAATGTTGGAGCTGGCAGGTTAAAGATGCTGAATTCCCACATGGCCAACCACGGTTCGAGTCCTGGACCTGGTGGCTTGCTTTCTCACTTTTCCTTTCTCTCTGTTTAGTCAAATTAAAAATAACAATAATAGGGACCAGCAGTTGGCATAATCTCTATGTCACTGGACTCCCATGTAGTTGACCTCAGTTCGAGTCCCAGACCTGGTGGCTTAAACTCATGCCAGGGACATGTATGTGCGTGCCCAAGATCCCGAGAGGAGAATGGAGAAGGGATTGCAGTGTGGCCATTCCCCCTGAGGGGTAATTTCTCACTTTCTGTCTCTCTGTCTCTCTCTCTCTCTCTTTCTGGCGAGCACACATAACCTTATAGCAAAAACCTCTCCAAAACTTATAGTAATAATAATAATAACAAATGGAATTAAATAAATAAATAATTCTTTAAAAAATGTAAATCTTAAACAATACAAAACAATGGCCTTTCAGATTCTTGACTTTGACATGCTTTTTCCTACTTCTGGGCCCTTCTACAAGCTATTCCTTGCCATTCTGTTCTCGGTCTGGCGCCATGGTGCAGTTGTGATGCACTGCTCTAGACAAGACAGATCCCATGAGGCAATCACAGCTGGGATACCTGGCCTGGTTGTCTTGAAACACCATTGGCACTTGTGTGAATGCCCAAGATTCTATGGACTAGAGGACTGGAGGAAGGAGATTGCAGTGTGACCAGGTCCTGCGGGGAAAGGGTGCTTCTCTCTCTCTGTGTCACACACACACAGACACACATATACACATATACATACACACACACACACATACACACACACTTTCATGGGCATGCGTAAGCACTCTATCATGAATAAAAGGGGAAAAAAAACATTAAAAATAAAACTAAAAATCCAGAATGATCTCTTTCCCACCCCTCCTACAGGGCTAATTCCTATTTATTCCTCACAATGGCCTATAATCTCCCCACCCCTTTATCTGGTCAGGTTCTGCTATGATAAACCCTTTTAGAATCTTCTCATTTCTTTGTAGACTTTAACATAATGCTAATTAAAGAATTCTCCTAGAACAGAAGCTCCATTTTGGAGTCCATCATTGGCTACTTAGAATAAGAATAGAATAAGAAAGTACCACTCCCTCATACTTCACATAGCTGGCATTCTTTTTTTTCTTTCAAAATGGAGCAACTGGAACCCTCATACTACACACTGTGGGAATGCAGTATGGCACAGTCATTTATTTACTTATCTATGTATGTATTTATTTATTTATTTATTTTTATAACAACAGGTGTTTCTTTTTTTTTTTTTCTGGAGAGGTTTTTGCTATATGGTGTGTGTGTTCACCAGAAAGATAGACAGAGAGACAGAAAGCGAGAAATCATCCCCCAGGAGGGATGGCCATGTGGCAATCCCTTCTCCTCCATTCTCCTCTTGGGATCTTGGGCATGCATGCACATGTGTCCAGTGTGAATTTAAGCCACCGGGTCCAGGACTCGAATCACAGTCAACTACATGGAAGTCCAACAACATAGCCATTACACCATCTGTTAGTCCCAACAATAGGTATTTCTTAATGCATTTTTAAAAGATTATTTTACTTAACTTTATATGTTTATTTATTTATAATTTGACCAGAGAGGGGCAGAGAGAGCAAGGGAGAGAGCGAGAAAGTGAAAAGGCAAGCTGCCAGGTCCGGGACTTGAACCACAGTTGGCTATGTGGGAGTCCAGCGCCCTTAACTACCATGCCACCTGCCGGCCCATCTTAATGCATTTTTTACTTCCAAGAAAAACAGTTTTAGTTTTAATAGATCAAAATCAAGAAACACTAAGAGAAATTTGCTTAAAACTTAAAGTCAGGAAAAAGATTAGGATTCAGGTCAAATTGTAGATAGATAAACCTATCAAAAGTTCAAGAGAAGACAAAAATCCTTAAATATGGAAATCAAAGCATCGAAAAAAATCAGTAATGTTTTACTCTAAAGTCAAACAATTCTATTTCACTAGTTCAGACTCATGTAATTAATATTTCTGCTATTGAATTTGCAGTGTTATTGTCGTCTGATCTTTCCGTTTAAATCCTAGAAGTTAGTATTCAACATTATTATTGATATTTCTGATCTTGTCCCTACCATTAAGTTGGCCTTTTTCTTGGTTGTTTCTTGTTCTCTTATTTCTGTCTGTCTTTAGTTTTCCTCGTATAGCATTCTCCTCAGGACTTCATGAAGAGCTGGTTTGGTGTTGGTAAATTCTTTCAGGTTTTGTTTATCTGAGAATGTTTCAGGTATTCTTCCCATATAAAGGATAATCTTGCCAGATACAGTATTCTTTGTTGAAATTGTTTTTCACTTAACACTTTGAATATATTTTCCCATTCTTTTCTTGTTTACATCGTTTCCAGCAAGAGGTCTGATATTAGCCTGATGGGATATCTTTTGAAAGTAACTTGATGTTTCCTTTCTGCCAATTTTAGTATCTTGTCTCTGTCTGTGGTTTTGGTCAATCTGGTTATGATGTGCTTTGGGGAAGATCTTCGTGGGTTGATTCTATGTGGGATCCTTTGTATTTCTTGGGTCTGGATATTTGAATGCCTCTCTAGGTTTAGAAAGTTTTATTCCAGGATTTCATGAAATAGATTACCAATGCCCTTAGTAGTTTCTTCACCTTCTGGGATACCGATTATCTGTGTGTTTGGTGTTTAATGGTATCTAGTATTACTCGTATGTTATTCTCTTTTTTGGGGGGGTTATTTTCTCAGTCTTTTTGTGAATTTTTCTAGGCCAGAGATTCTGTTTTCTACATCTGAGATTCAATCTTCTGCATGATCTAATCTGTTCTGGATATTTTCAAAAGAGGTTTTGATTTCCTGTATTACAGCCTTCATCTCTAATAATCCTGTTTGATTCTTTTTTATAATGTGTATCTCCTCTTTCAGATCGTGCAGGAATTTCTTTACCTTCTGGAACTGTCTCTCTTCTCCTACAACTTCTGGAGTTGCTGTCTCTCTTCTCTTGCATCTCTGTTAGCTTTGTCACTACGAATATTTTAAATTCTTTATCTGACATTTCCATGAGTTCCCTGTACTCTCTATGGAGGGAGAGGAGTCATTCTTTTCCTTTAGAGGAGAGATATTTTCTTGGTTCTCATATTTCTTGTGCCTCTACTGTGGTTTCTGTTCATCTGATGGACTATACGCCTTTCCCTAGTTTTTGTAGTTAAATCTGAGCTTTCAGAGGAATGCAGGAAGAGGTGCAATCTCAAAGCAAGTACCATTTTCTCCCTTTGCACAGCTGACTCAGTGAAAATTGAGGATTAATCTGACCCTAAAAGTATTCAGCTATTTGGCTACTGAGCACATAGACCTGTCTAGAAAATCAGTGTGTGGAGGCTGAGCAGAAAAGTGAGAAAGGCAAAAAGAATATGAGAAGGAAAAGGGAAAAAAAAATTTCTTTGGCAAAAAAGAAAACTGCTCAGCGTGCTAGCTTGCCCTGCAAATGGGGCTGCTCAGAACTCAAATATAGATAGCTGCTGAATGGCTTATCCTGTGGGGGAGGGGGAAAGGTAAGAATTAAAAAGAGCAGCGAAGAGCTAAGAAGTTTAAATGTTTTTGTTTAAAAAATTACAAATATATGTAGAATGAGATGGAGAGAGAATAAGTAGGGTATTCTAACCTGGCTCCTGGCTAGATCTGGCGGTTAGGAGGGTGAGGTCTGGGCAGAGGGTCTTTGGTGGTCCTGATCCACATAGCTGGCATTCTGTAACTAGTTGCTGGATTAGGGATGAGTGACTGCATAGTGAAGCCAATATGGAGTATACCCAAGTTTACCATAGTCACCCGTCTCCTCCAACTTGAATCGCTGGTTGATACTATCCAATGCTGGGTTGCCTCACCACCGAGATTATAGCATACTTGCAACAGAGTTGAAGCAACATGGATTATAAATCCTCCTCTTATTTTTCCCCTTAAGCTTTGTTTGATTATAAAAATAAATGTGCTCATTAAGAAAACCTGGCAAAGTTCAAAAACATAAAAAAGGAGAAAAAATTTTTTCCCATAACCTCCACATCAAGGACACTGCCCATTTTAAAGTTCAGATAAATTAGGTGTTATTTTAGCAGATTTGCTACTTACATTTCAATGTAAAATTCCTTCATCATTAACTGACAAACTATACATCTAGTACATAGCCTCTTATGTCCTGCCCAATTTGAGAACTCTCTATGAGAGATAAACTGTAAACCCAGAAATACAGAATGCTGAGTAACAGAAGAAAAATACTTTCATGATGTACTTCATTTGATGTAGTTGTTCATTCCTATACTGCAATTCTTGCCCATAAATGTATCTACCTTTCACAAAAGGAATAAATAAGCTTAGAAAATTTACCAATTTTCATCTATGTTTCAGTTTTCCATTAAGCTAATAGCCTTTTTAAAATGGTTCTAAGCCATTTTTTCTTTTTCTTTGAAATAAGCCCATCGATAGCTTCACTGTAGGTCATGTTTCCTGAGGAATCTATTAGCCATTTTCCCTCCTTCTACAAATTTTATTAGTCATTGACCCTGACTATTTCTTATATCTTTTTAAAATCACAATTCCTCTATGCCAAATTTAGTTTCAAAATATTATAAAGTAAAATAATATGAATGCATATGGGAGACAAATACACAACTTTAGGTATAAAATCTGGGTAGGTACAAAGATTTAGAAGACAAACATAGTGGCATTGTGGGGCAAAATTTAAGAGTTAGTCAAATGTTTTAACAGAAATGTGAGGAAACCCAATGGAAAAGTGGACAATACATTTTAAAACTTACCAGCAAGCAATTTGAGAAAGCTCTAAAAACTGTCATCAATAACATTAACCTGTCTTGTTTAAAAAAACTCAATGAAAGGTTTGTCACTGAACCACTACTCTGAAAAGGCTACCTCAGCCAGACATACATGGGCATGTTAATAGGACCTGAAAAATCTGTGCAGAGGGGCAACTCAGTTTTGTTTGTAGAACTCTCTCTCTCTGAGTCTGAAAGAACTGCTTTGATAAAAATTTTTCACTAGATTAAAAAATAATATTTATTTAACTGCATTTATAATTATTACTATTTGTTATAGGAAACATGCTCTCATGAGAGAGAAAGAAAGAGAGAAAGTGAGAATTTTCTCAAACTATCATTGACCATGTATGAATCCAGTGCCTTAACCACCATGCCTTCTGGTGGACCCATGTGATATGAGGTTCTAAAGATTAATTTTAAGATAAAGAATTTGTAGAAAAATAGGCAAACAACACAAAAGGTATAGAAAGGAATAAAGTGGTTTTATTACATATCTATAATCACACACACACACGTGTATGTGTGTGTATAAACACCATAGAGATTTAAAATTTTTCACATCTAAATATACTTTTACCTTAATTCTATTTTTCCACAAGTTTTTGATTTCTGTGTGTATGTGTAATGAGCCCTATCTTGTGACCAGTCTTATGATCACATCTAACTGCCCCCCATTTAAGTGTGTATTTTCCCTAGGATGATTATTCTGCAAAAATGAAAACAACAACAACAACAAAAATCATAATTTTTCTCAATTCCCCACATGAAGCAATGCCCCCAAGTGAATTCTTCACCTCACTGGTGTAAAACTTCTATGTTCTACCTCCAGAGTGAGTGCTGATCTCTCATAATTGCATCAGCTTCAACAAACATCTAAATGTCACAGTACACAAACACCTGTGAACCTAAACCGTTGTTGAAAGCTGACTACAGTAGTGTCTGAAGGAAGGAAACAGGACATCAATAATTTGCTAAAGCTACAGTTTTACTTATTGTGTCTTTCTCCTTTATTTCCCTAACTTTCCTCTGAAACAAGAAATGGGCTAAGGAACTATAAGATGATAGATAGATGATGATGATAGATAGATAGATAGATAGATAGATAGATAGATAGATAGATAGATACGGATGATTGATAGATTATAGATATAGATGGAGAAATTTCCATTTAAAAAGTGTATTTGAGTGGCTCTACTTGTGCTGAGGCGTTTAAGTCCATGTTTCCATGGTGACTCTGGTTATTCATTGTGCAAACATTTGTGGAGGAACTATGAGCCAAGTACCTTCAGGGCACAAGTATGGAATGATAATGTTTCTGACCTCAGGAGCCTGGTTATATAGTAAGGAAGATAAAATACATACACAAATGTCTATAATATGGACTACAAAGCAATAACTGATAAACTCTGGCTGCCACAGAAGTTCAGAAAAGTGGTAAGCTGTCTACAGTTGAAAGAGACCAAGAAAAGCTGGGCAGGGGAAGGCAAGTGATATCAGAACTCTGGCCTAAACTTAAACAGTTAAGACCTGAGAAACTGGAAATGGGGCAAAAACTAATGGGATGAACAGAGTTGGAACATTTTTGGGGACCTGAAGTAAGCACAGGAGGCTAGGAAGGCTGCGGGTGGTAAAAGGAACATGAACCACGAGGATGGGCTCAGTGAGGCCGTGAAGGCCTTGCACACCATGACAGTAGTTCATATTTTATATTGTAGTTAACGGAGAGTTGTTAGGGCTTTTGTGGGAAGGGAATATGAAATGAGCTATACTTGGGAAAGATTAGTCTAATAACCCAAGTATAAAATCAAATGTAAAAAGGGTTTAGGAGAGGCTAGCGGGTGACATGGTGGTTAAAGTGCTGGACTCCAATATGGCTGACTGAGGCTCGAGGCACGAACCTGGCAGTTGCTTTCTCACTTTCCCTCTCTCTTTCTAGTGAAATTAAAAATAGTAATAATAAATTTTAAAAAGGGCTTAGCGACGAGACTAGAGGTTGTAAAACCAGTTAGGAAGTTACTAAAATGATCCAGCAGAGAGACAGGGTTAGCACAAGGGGTATGGGTGAAAGAAATGAAGAAATTTTCCATGTTACTATTAATCAGTTTGTGTTCTAGGAAGCTAAATTCTAAGCTGGTAAGAAATGAGTCTTTGACTGGTGATCATACCAGATATACAGAAAATTATGCCAGCTTTCTAAAAAAAAAAAATCATAATATCAACAGTTTATGAAGTCCCCTTAAGATGAATTTTTCTTTTTCAAATACTTAATCTATCGTTAGGATTCTCCAGAAGAGTTTACGTAATCTAGGATTAAGGAATGCACAACTATAGTCACAGAACTCTGGATCAGTTTGCCCCACTTCAGCTTATACTGAGTGAAAGTGAGCCCCACAGATGAACTGACTTGTCTAGAGAAAATGGTTAAAATTCAATCTCTTCATCTCTGCTGCCCTCCCTCTAACTCACATTATACCGTAGATCCTATAATTGACTAGAACTGAAATATCAAAATAAAAAGATTTGTTAAATTTGCTCAAAGAGTTAGTTTCAAAGAAATAGCAATCAGGAAAAATATAGCTCCACCAGAAAATTGGAAATCTGTAAGATATTGCTATTTGGATGGAACACTGACATACCACATGCCTTGCTCATCGGCAATGAATTTATCATAAAACCCTGAGTGCAGTATAACAACCACTTGATGTTTTGTGGAAAATTCTGGTTACTTAGAATTCCTTAGGTCTTACAGAGACTTGTGATCTCTAAACTTCTAAACATTTTTTATTAAGAACAACAAATATGTTTTTAATAGAATTCAATTTGGGATTTCAGGAAGTAACTGAAAATCTGCAGCCTATAGGCATTGAAGCGACAAAAGAAAAGGGCAGCAATCATTCAAAATTCTGCCAGGAAAGGAGGGCTGTTTCCAGAATTCTGTTTCCTTTGCAATAAACTGCTTGCTGGAGCCAAAGAACAGCTCATCAGTAATGTTGTTTCATTTTATAGGGATGTTTTCAAGAGACAGAAAAAATTAGAAATGCATGTTGAGATTTTTTTTGAACCTCATGTCCCAAAGCCTATAATAATATTGCTGCTTTTTATTTAAAAAAAAAAGTTTGATATTTGATCTTTGAGTCCACCATGTTCACTACAGACATATTATGTTAACCTTATCATAAGAAGTAACATGTAGTTTCTTTAAATGTTGCAAGACAAGGGGGAAAAAAGCCACAGATTTCTTAAGAACTTTTTTTAAAAAAAATTTAAAAAGGAGAGGAAGGAGGACAGTGACAATAGCATTCCTCTATCTCTTTTTATACTACAGTCTAGAAGTGCCCAGAGGTATCCCAAGTGTGCCCTGAAAACAGGTCTCCTGGCTGCTCTTTGGTTCACAACTCTCCTTGCTTGACATTAGTTGGTCGTTGACAATCCCCTGAGCCATATCACTGCTGCCAAAAGTCACTGCCCCATTTTTGTAGCTGCTGATGTGGTGCAAAGAGGCCTGTAAGGCCAGAAGTTAACCTCAAGGACATCAAATGTGTTGATCATCCTGGAGCCCTGGCACCAATATTTATGCCACAGACAAGCTACATTCTCTGTGTCCTAAGATTAGCAGGAAACATTTCCTTTAGCTTCTCCTAGGTCTTGTGTTACAGCCACCCTGGGGTCACAGGACTCAGGAACACACTAGGTAGGTGTTCAGTAACTACTTGCTGAAAGAATCAGAGTGGCAGGCATCATGATGTACTCAGACATGTTCAACCTCTCTGCTGCCTTTAACACAGCCTCCCTACCTTGGTTCTTTCTTCCACTGGGATTAGTTCCTTCCTGGAGGTTACTTGAGTTGTCTTATACATAGATTTCCAAAAGGCCAACCCCAACAAAGACCAGGCATGTCCAGATATGCCGAATATTTGGAAGGTTACAATTTAGGCTTGATCTTTATCTCACACTATCTTTCTTCATCTTAGAAAAGGAAAATACAGAATTGACATAATTATACAAATAACTCAAGTTCTTGTTTTTTAATTTGATTTCATCAGAAGTTATAAACTTGTAGACTATAGGCCACATCTGACCAGATGATATTTTCTAGACCCATGTGATTTAAAAAATAAGAAAAAAATTGGAGCCAGCAGGTGAGGTGGTGGTTAAGGTGCTGGACTCCCACATCGCTGATTGAGGTTCAAGTCCTGGACCTGGTGGCTTGCCTTCTCACATTCCCCTTCTCTCTCTCTTTCTCATTCTCTCTCTGGTGAGCATATCTGCTCTATAGAAAATTTTAAAATAATAACAATAATAAATAAAATTAAATAAATAATTCTTTTTAAAATTTTGAATTAGTGTACATATACATCAGTGGTTCTAATACTTGAGCATGGGTCAGAACCATGTTTGTTATAACTAAAGGGTTTGTTAAAACAGATTACCAGAAACCCCTGTCCACCCAGAGTTTCTATTCGGTAGATCTGGGTTGGGATTAGGAAACTAAATAATTTGAATTTTTACCTAGTTCCTGATGCTGCTGGTCTGAAGACTTACTCTGCAAACCAGTGCTTAGATGCTTTGCAGTTTCTCACAACTGACTAACAGTTCCCCACTGTATTTCTTTCTATTTTTTTGAATTATTTTACTAATTTTTAAAATGTAATATTATTTTTTTAATTTGATCAAAGACAGAGAGAGAGAGAGAAGGAGAGAAAGAGAGCAAGAGAGAAAGCAAGCAACCAGGTCTGGGACTCGAACTGTGGCTTGCCATGAGGGAGTCTAGCACCTTAACCACAATGCCACTTGCTCCCCCCATTGCATTTCATCTGGCCTGCTTTACTCTTTATATTAAGAATGTATGGTGTTTGGATATGAACACTCTGAAAATCTGTGTTTCAGTTAAAAACCCGTTTATTGCCTAACTCATGAAGTTACTTTATTTCACTTTTTATACTTGGGTTTTTTGGGTTACTTTTGCACTTTTTAATTTATCTATTTGTTGTGATTTTCAAGTCACTGTGTCTGGGACTTGAACTGTGGTCACCCATGTGGAAATCCAGTGCCCCTACCACCATACCCCCTGCTGGCCCCAATACTTGATTTATCTATTGTCAACAATATGTTCAGGAAATGATGTTTCTATTACTCAGGTCCTTGTTTTTTATTATGGCTACTGATGACACTTGACCATTCTTGAGATTCCCGCCATTCCCTCCCCTATATGCATAGATTTGCTTGACATCAGCTCAATCCAGAAGAGAGAAATGAGAAAGGTTAAAATGCTTATGACAACTGATAGAGCAATTTCAATTTCTCCTATGTTTAGTCATGTCACTTTTAGAGGTAAGTAGTGATTTTTTTTAGCATATGTGTATTCAAAGTTCTAATACATACCTTGGTCAAAGACTAAATACTGCCTGAACACTTAAGTAGGGATAATTTAAATTTGTCATAAAAATAAACATTCTCTAAACTTTTTATTGATGTATAAGATAGATAGCATAGTACACAATTATAAGTGTGCAGCTCACTGAATTTCCACAAGCTAAGACACCTATGTAATTAACCCCACAGCGAGAAACTGAATATCACCTACTCCCAGATATGCCCCTCCTGCTGCTTTTAAATATTAACCTCCAGGATAAGCACTATGTTAACCACTAGCATCAGAGATTTGTCTTTTCTCTCTTTGTAACTTATACAAATGGACTCATCAGGCCTTACATCAGGCCTCTTTTGATGAGCATTGTGTTTATGAGATTCATTTACATTGTTGTGTAGAGTTGTAGTTTGTTCATTTTTCACTGTTGTATAGTATTCCATTGAATGATTATACTATAGTTTATCCATTTATTGTTGAAGAGTATTCAGATTGTTTATATTGTCTGTTACAAAAAGTACCGCTACACACATTCTCAAATTTCTTCTTCTGAACATATATGTATGTTTGTATTAAGTATATACCTAAAAATAGAATGGCTATGTCATAGGGTATGTTTCTTTCAGCTTTGGGAGATACTGCCTAATATTTTTCAAATTGGTTATACCAATTTATACTCTCAATACAAGTATGTCAAAGTTAGTTTCCCCACATTGTCACCAACACTTTGGATTTCACTGACCACTTTATTTTGAGTTGTGGTTTTTGTTTGTTTGTTTGTTTTTTGCAATAGGGCATATGTGCTCGCCAGAGAGACAGTGAGACAAAAAAACAAGAAATCACCTTCCGAGCAGATGGCCATGCCACAATCCCTTCTCCTTCATTCTCCTCTTGGGATTTTGGGCATGCACACGCATGTGTCCAACATGTTTCAAGCCACCGGATTTGGGACTCAAACTGTGGTTGACCATGTGGAAGACCAGTGCCTTAACCACTATGCCATCTGCTGGCTCCTCACTGACTACTTTAAAGAAAGATAGGCCTGCCTAGATTCAGGTTGTTCTTGTCTTCATCTGATTTGCATACATCTTAAGTTCACTATATGACTTCTACCACTTTCAAACGATCAGGCATAAATACTTCTTTAATTAATGATTAGGCTTCATAACCAACTTGTAAATAGATAGTGAAGTTGATAGCTAAGTGAATATTCCTTCTGCCATGTATTATCTACTATTTGTTTTTTAGCCATGACATATATTCTGTATGAGAAGATATGATTATTCTCAGTGTTTGCAGCTAAAATCTAAATTCATAATCAACAGTACTTTGCATTCAGTGACCGACTATTGTTTGTAGCAACTCTTCCTAAAGTGAGATGTTCAAGTCCTCACTCAGGTCTTACTGGAAAAGGAAGAAATTTGTTTGTCTAATGCTGCTAGTTTCTACAACCCAGAGCCATGCCAGACATATGAGAAACTGTCTTTTGGTCTAAGAAATAGTTTTTTCCCCCATCATGAGATTTATATATATATATATATATATATATATATATATATATATATATATATAATTGCTTCACTTCTGATTCTTGCTGTTCATGCATTCTTTGGACTTCTATTTTGTCAAGTTCTGTCTTGATGAATGTTAGCCAAAGTTGTGGTATTTAGAAAATTATTGCTGGGGAATTTTACAATCTTTTTTTCCTTTTAAAAAGTTTATTTCTATTTATTTCTTCCATGAACAAGAGAGACACAGAAAGAGATACACATACAGAAAAAGAGAACCCCTCCACAGGGTCCTGACACCATGATCCATCCCCAGCCTTCCACCAGCCCTGGATCATGAGGAAGCATGTGCCTGGTACACCGAGGGAGATTCTGAACTTCAACTAGCAGCCTTCTCCTGTGGGATTGCCTTGCAGTGCACTGCGTTTTACCACTGTGCCACTGTCTGGTTCTGAAATTTTATAATTTAGGAACTCAGAGGCTTCTAGAAAATGTTTGTCCACAGGGAAGAAAGCTGGTATTTTTTGGCCAAAAGTTGACCCTAATGACCAGTAACAAGTTTCTGACAGCATGTGATATTTCTTACTTTGTTAAGAATACTGAGACAAAGCACTTAATAGGGACACCTTTTGTGGCATCATCAGGAACTAGCTGGGGAGTCAGACTCAGTTTTCCAGGACCTTTTTTTATTCCGGGCTCGTTGATCTGCTTTCCCCTGAGCTAAAGCACCTTCTTGGAGCTGGTTTTCTCCCTGCCGTCTTTCGTAAGCACCTGTTATAAATAAATGTCTAATTTAATTGTTCAATTGAGGAAGAAATGGGATTAGCAGAATTGAAGTCCTTGTATTTCATTATGTCTAATGTTTGTTGTCTTGCTTGCTTACTTTGAATGATTTCTGACTTTGATATGTTGTGTTTTATACTTTATATTTTATCCAGTTCCCTTGGATACTTACCATATTTATATTTTTTCCTTTAGGACTTAATGGTTTGACAATGTAACTTTTTATTTCGTATTTGTCACTTTTTTTTCTCTTTATGGAAGAAGAGAATGGGAGTGAAAGACAAAGGGAGAGAGACAGAGATAGACCTTTTGACAGAGTCTTACAGTATCACAATCCTCCTGCCCCAGTTTCCCAATTAGCTAGGATTCCAGGTGTGTGCAACCATGCCTGGAGTGTTCAGGTTGGCCTGGGAACTGAGCCTAAGCCTCTCATGTGGCTTCCAGTCTCACAAGTGGTGGTACTACCTGTGCACCACTGCAACTGGACCCATATTTACTACTTTAAACCACAAACTGGGTAAATGAAATAATCGTTGATGTGGATAATTTTTTTTAAAGAATAATAACTTTGATTTTTAAAAAAGTCACTTAAAAATGTCAAGGAATTGGGCCAGCAGGTGGTATGATAGTTAAGGCACTGGATCCCACATGGCCTGTATCCAGAGGCTTGAAAAACATGCCAGGCGTGTGTTGGTATGTGCCCAAAATCCTGAGAGAAGAATGGAGAAGGGATTGGGGCGTGGTCATCCCTCCTGGGGGTTGATTTTTCATTTTCCCTCTGTCTCTGTCTCTCTCCAGCAAGTACACACACCCTGAGGCAAAAATCTAAATAAAAATAAAACACCCTTGAAAGTTTTTTAGAATCAAAACGACAAATGTCATTTGTGTCAACTCTGACTACAGTGAATTGGGAAGGCCATGGGGCAGGTGTTCTCTCCCTCTAACATGCCTGATAACAAGTGTTATTCAGGGAATTCTGCCGAATCACAAGCTTGCATGAAGACCACTGCAACCTGACACAAGAACTACTTCTGCAAGGACATCTGCCCAGAGACTGCTTGTCTAAATCTGGACTGATGCCATACTTGTTATTAATCTTGATAACCAGGGATAAGTGTACTAAAGCAACTGGTATACATACCTCTCTTCTTCCCCTCCTACTTGTGGTTTTTAAACTCTATCTGAAGATTATAAAACTCAATGAGCATGTTTAGTGCTACTTGAATTACACCCATCTGGACTACTCCAGTGCAGTCCTCAAATTTATACCCAAATAAAGTCCTTTTTGCTTCACATGTTCTACCTCAGTTTTATCTTTTTAGGTTAGCATCCCCTTTATCACTCAGAAAATAACCTTACTACTTTTAGGTAAATATTATTCTAGACATCTCTATGTTTAAATACAGATAAAAAGTTAGATAGATACATAAATAATGTTTTCTAAATTAGACCCTACAATAACAAATTTATTAAAGTTAATTTTAATGTAACATGGGGTCAGCATATGGCATGGTGGTTAAAGTGCTGGATTCCCACATGGCCAAGCACAGTTCAAGTCCTAGTGGTTTGTTTTCTCACTGTCTCTCTTTCTCTCTCCCTCCCTCTCTCTTTTTGGTGAGCATACATGCCCTTTGGCAAATTGGGGGGGAAAAAAAGAATAAATTAAATAAATAATTCCTTAAAAAATTTTTGACATGACAAAAGAAAAGCAAAATACAGCATATGAAATAGCGGAACCTCACATATGTTTCTTTATATTCCAGGCATATTTTAAAATTTAGCTCATGTGTGCTTGGCCTTGACTCAGTCTTGATTTCTAGTTCTTGGCATGAACCTAGAGCAATATTCGTCTCCTCAGTCTCTCATAGTTCATTTTATTGTGTTATGTGTGTTTTTGTCAAGAGCTGTTATTATTTCTATAAAAGGATAGAACAGAAATAAACAAGGAAGTAAAGAAAGAGTGAAGGAAAAATTATGGAAAGAAAAGGAGGGAGAAGGGAAAGTGTCTACTTCAATGTATACATTCCAGTTTGTCATTTCAGTGGTCCTCTTAATTAAACTGCCATGTAATTTGTAGATGACACTCACCAAGCTTTACAGGGAGACCTAGAGTTTTGTTAAATAGGTCTGGCCTTCCTACTTCATTATGGAATAGGTCCAAAGAGTCCTGCTTGATGCATATCCTCTCACTAATGTGGCAGCTTGCACTGAAAGCCTCATCTTGTTCACTCTATTTTATGCAGCCTGCAATTACTAAGAGGTTCTTTAGTTTTGTCTACAAAATTCTAATGATAATGTTTTTTAGATTGTCAACAAAACCTCAGAGAAGTGATAGCTAACCAAAAATACCCATACAAGATGACACTAAAATGTGGATGGATTATCAATTGCAAGCTCTGCACAGTGCCCTAGGCTGTGACCTTGTAGAATGGAGTATCTGGGTAACTTACCAAGCAGCACCAAGGAAACTCTACACGCAGCTCTTGCATCAACAATAAAGAGCCCCATGCTATCAACCGCATCTTATTAATTGGGTTGTAAAGAATCTAAGCATGCTTTAATTGAAAATGAATTGAAATTTTAATAAAAAAGGACAACATGACCCAGGTAAATGGTAGGAAGGAAACGAACATTTCCTGAGGCTCTATTTTTATATTAAATAAAATGTTTAGACACTTTTCAACCCCAAACAATCCTATGGCATTGATATTGTTTGTGTTTTCATGTTTTTGACGAGCAAAGAGACTCAGAGGCGTTGCTGTTGTGATGAGCTTTTTCCCTTTGGTAAGTTGTCATTCCAACAATATTTGAAACTATATGCTAACTGAAGCTGTGTAATAGGACAATATGTGCAGCCTGCTATGGGGTTCCTCTACTTACTGAGTGCTCAGAGCATTAGATCCAGCTATTTCAGTAAGGGCATCACTGCTCTAAGTCACACCTAACACTGGATTCAGTTACTGCTTGTCCTTGCCACCTGATGCCGCCAGGGGAAATGGAAGAACAGCTGCTGGAAAGACTTACTAATTCCTCTGAGTAGTTTGTGACATTATCTAAACCTCAGATTCAAAAGGGATTTATTGGTACTGTACTCTTTTCAGAAGATATCATGATATATCTAAAAACAAGATAATAAGGATTTTAGAAAATTATTTTGTTGGTATTATGTAGTCTTTTCAAATAATGTATATGAAATTCAACCCCAAGCTATGAATACTTGAATGACAGTTCACAGCATTAAGAGACAGAGTTCTATTTAAAAGGTCATGTGCACAGTTAAGCAACTTGCTATCAAGTGACCTTATTAGGGAGATTACACTGTAGACCTTGTGAAACTGAAAGCTTTTTTTTTTTTTAATATCACAAGCTGCTTACAGGTAAAAACTTAATATCTGTGATATTTGTATATTTCTTACAATTTCAATAACATGAAAACTAAGTTTAAAAAGATCATTCACTGTTTATCACTCTTAATGATTTCAAAATCTCTCTCTCAAAAAAAATACTTCGTCAGAAATCACATAACTTAATGTAAGGAATTGAACAGAAGGTAGTCCTGATTAAAGTATAATAAACCACTTGGTGTTAGTGACAATTTCTGTACATCATGTTCTGAAAAAGAAATTACTGATTTTTCTAATCTGTAGTCACAATATGTTCCAGATATAAGAATGGTAGGGTGCAGAGAGTGGTGGAGAGAGGCAGTTACCTTTCATTTTATTTATACTGGAGTAAGTGAAATAGAGAGCGAAGGATCTGTTGTAGTCATAGCATTACCAAATGCATACCATACTTTTAGCTACATCATCCTTTCTCTCTCGCTTAAAAATTTTTCTAGAAGGCATGTGTACACACCAAAAAAGAAAGAGAACCACTCCCCCAGGGAGATTGTCACAACACAATCCCATCTCCTCCACTTCACCTGTTGGGATTTTGGCAGGCACACACACACGCGCATGTGTGTGTGCGCACACACACACACACACACACACACACACATGCTGGAGTGTTTTTCAAGCTGCTAGGTCAGAGACTTGAATCATGCAGTTGGCCATGTGTAATTCATCACTTCACCACCACACACTGACTAGCCTTGTACTTTTTCTTGTACTTTGAAGCAGAACTTTTTACTATGAAGTGGGGCCAATTCTGTGGCCTGGTGGTTGAGGGTGGTGGTGCAGTCCACATGGCCACCACATAGGTTAAAAAACAACCTGGAGGGACCAGCAGTTAGCCTAACAGCTATGTTGATGAACTCCCATGTAGTCGACCGTGGTTCGAGTCCCGGACCTGGCGGCTTAAACTCACCTGGGCGCATGTGCATGTGTGCCCAAGATCCCGAGAGGATAATGGAGGAGAACGGATTGCGGCATGTCCATCCCCCCTGGGGGATGATTTCTCGCTTTCTGTCTCTCTGTCCCTCTCTGTCTTTCTGGTGAGCACACATGCCCTATAGCAAAAACCTCTCAAAAAAAAAAAAAAAAAATACAACCTAACAACAACAACCTGAGCAAGTGCATGTCACCCAACAGGCAAGCTCAATCCCAACAAGATGGAGAAATGGATAGAAGGAACTGTGGGATGGCCACACCTCAATGGGAGGTGCTTTTTGTCTCTGTCTTGCTCTTTGGCAAATACATGTGCCCTCTGGCAAAATTTTTAAAAATTAAATTAAATTAAATTAAATTAAATTAAAAAGGAGGTGGTCCCTCTTCCTTATTTCTAAATCTGCACTGATCTGAAAGCAGCCATAGCTGTGCAGTCCTCTCTTCTTGCTTCCTGGCCTTCTTTTAAGCTTCTGTTTGGTTTGGAATTGTATTTTTAGCTTCAGTAAATGAGATGAGACTCTCAGAACAGAACTAGCATGAAATCAAATGGATACCATTCTACGAATGATAACATTCCATTGTTAAACTTTTCATATTTCTCTCAGTGTTGAAAATCAGACCAAGCACACAAAACTCATACTTACCCTAGAAAATTGTCAGATTCTCTCACATACTGAAGTAAATTATTAAGTTGCAATTGCTTTAGGAAAAAAATGAAAGAAACAAAAAGAAAGCAGCTTCATCCTAAAGGGAAATTAATTTACAATCACACTTTTCTAATTATACTCTTTTCCATTTTTTCCTTTTTGAGAAATCATCTGTATGATTCTCCCCTTTGGCTCCACAGTCTGCCTAATAGAAATATTCCATGTGGTGAGATTTTTGAGTTCCACTTTCCCCTACCCACTCTCAATAATTTGTCCATCTGGCTATTACCCTCCCTGAAATTCCATCATTAAATATATTTGTTCAGATTAAATATGTGTCACTTATTTTAAAAATTGGGCCAGCAGGTGGCATCGAGGTAAATGTATCTGGATCCCACATGACAGACTGAGCAGGTTGTGTTCTGGATGCCAGGCTTGACAATCATGTGGGGGGTGGGAGTGGGGCAGCAGGTGGTGTAGTAGTTGAGGCTCTGGACTCCCACGTGGCCAACTGTAGTTTAACTCCTGGACCTGACGGCTTGAAAATCCTGCCAGGTGCATATGCATGTATGCCCAAAATCTTTTTTGTTTTTCTCTTTTTTTCTTCTTTTTTCTTTTCCTTTTTTCTTTTTTTGGAGAGGTTTTCGCTATAGGGCGCGTGTGCTCGCTAGACAGACAGAGAGAGACAGAGAGACAGAAAGCGAGAAACACCCCCCAGGGGGGATGGTCACGCCGCAATCTCTTCTCCTCCATTCTCCTCTCGGGATCTTGGGCACACACTCATACACGCCGGCGTGAGTTTTAAGCCACCGGGTCTGGACGCGAACTGCGGTCGACTATGTGGGAGTCCAGCGACATAGCCATTACGCTAACTGCTGGTTCCCATGCCCAAAATCTTGACAGCAGAGTGGAAGAGAAGGGATTACGGCATGGCTATCTCCCCTGGAGTGATTTCTCATTTTCCCTCTCTCTGTCTCTTTCTATCTCTCTAGAGAAAATAAGAGAGCACTGCTCCTTGGGGTATAACCATGTTGCAATCCCTTCTCCATTTCTGCCTCCTTGGGGGATTTTGGGAACACATGCAAATGTGCCTGGCATGTTTTTCTTTCTCTTTTTTTCCCCTTAAATAATTATTTAAGTTTATTTATTCATTCATTTATTTTAATTTGACGAGAGAGAGAGAGAGAGAGAGAGAGAGAGAGAGAGAAAGTGAGAAAGCAAGCCTCCAGGTCCAGGACCTGAACTGTGGTCGACTATATGGTCAACTATGCCACCTGCTGCCCTCGCCCCCAGCATATTTTTGTAGTTGCTGAGATTTGAATCCTGCAGTTAGTCACGTGGGATCCAGCTGCCTTAACCACCAGGCCAAGGGCTGGCCCTCATTTTATATTTCTAATATGGTTATAACTACACCACTGAAATACTGTATCAATTTGCAATGTTACTAGAAACATATAAATATCACTTTATCTATACTATTGGTTGATTACTATCATCTGTAAATATAAAAATGTATAATATTTATGTTTATAGCTAGGACTCATAATTATTGGTTTATATTTTTATTAGACATGTTAATTGTTTAACTGTTGTTTAATTGCTTTTAACTTTTTGTCTGAAAAGTCTAGAATCTGGATATTGATCTACTATCTCTGCATTATGACTAAGCTTGTACAGCAAGGAAGTGACAGAATTACGATCTGAGGGCTCAGCTCTGTGGCCTAGTCAGCAGCTTACTGGACTGTGGAGCCAGAAGCAGACCATAGTTTTGAGTCCCCAGCCTGGTTGGCCTGAACACACCATGAGTACTGTGTGTGTGGGCCCAGAATCCTGGCAGGCTGGAGGACCAGAGGAAGAAGATCATGGCATGACCAAGCCTTGTGGAAAGTGTTTCCCTCTCTTCCGTGCACACATTTTAATACATGCTATATTATGAATAATCATTTTATTTTTTTAAATAATTATTTTAAAAAATTTTATTCATCATTATTATTTTTAAATTTGACCACAGAGAGACTGAGAGAGAGAGAGCAGGAAAGTGAGAAAGCAAGCCACCAGGTCAGGGATTTGAACCATGGTCAGGCCATGTGAGTGACCTGCCACCTACAGGCCCCATGAATAATAATTTTAAAAGGCTTGAATTTAAGTTACTCAGGCCTCAAGTCACTCCACCATAAGGAGGGCGACTGGGCTGGATGGCAAGCTGGTGAAAAATGTAGTGAGGCAGGCCAGTTTAAGGTTTAGCAGGGCTGCAACCATTTTGGAGCTAAGAAAGGCCTCTAACAAGAATAATCTGACCAAGTGCTGACTCATGGGAAGAGCTGTTTGAGGAATGGTCAGCTGAGAAACCAGGAATGGATAGTTGAAGAAATCAAGACAGTTACTCAGGAGAAAATAACTGACTCTGATTGCAATGAGGGATGATTTGCAGGTGCTTGTATCTTGTACCTATAAATGCCAAGAACACATTGAACTTTTCAAGACAGTTTGATGATGCTTGCTAATTTCTTCTTCAGCCTCTACCTTGCATTTCATTGACCATGAGAAGCAGAACTTAGTCAGCCTGTAACAACAGGACTATTCTTTTTATATTTTATTAATTAAATTGTTTTTAATATTATGTTATCTTCATTATGAACTATACAGTATAGTACAGAAACTTATTTAACTTATTAAAAAATACATTTAAGAGGACAGCAGGTAGAGTGGTGGTTAAGGTACTGGATTCCCACATGGCCAACCGTGGTTCAAATCCCAGACCTGGCACCTTGAAACTCAAGCTGAGTGTGTGTGCATGTGCGCCCAAAATCCTAAGAGGAGAATAAAGGAGAGGGATTGCAGTGGGCCATCCCCCTGTGGGGTGACTTCTCACGTTCCCTCTCACTGTTTCTCTCTGTAACTCTGGCAGACACTCATGCTGTATATCAAAAACCTTAAAAAGAAGCATTTAAATAATAATTATAAAGTGAATTTTCGTTATTAAATAGACCATAGTTAATATCTCAAAATCTCCGTGTGGGCCCTGTACTTTCCTCCAGAAGTAACTCACTCTTCTATCTTTTGTGATAGTGTTTCCTTTGTTTTTCTTTATAATTTTAACATTTACGTCTGTCTCCCTGAATTATATATTATTGGGGTCATATCTGTTTTCAAACATCATGCAAACACTATGTATTATTTTTCACTTGCTTCATTTCTGAACATTATATATATATATATTTTTAGTTTGCTATTGGTTAGTGCACTTATCAAAGAGAGAAAGTGGGAAATCACCACCCCAGGGAGAATGGCCATACTGTAATTCTTTCTCTTCCAGTCTTCTCTCAGGATTTTGGGCATGCATGAATACTTGCCAAATGTAATTTTCAAGCTGCCAGATCTGGGACTTAAACTTCGCAGTTGGCCATGTGAGATCCAGACATCTTAACCTCCATGCCACCCACTGGCCTCTGAACATTATATTTTTAAGATTCATTTGGGTTCATATATGTAGATTTAGTTTGTTAATTTTTCTGTACAGTTGTATTGGTTTTCTATGTTGTATAACAAATTATCACAAATTTAGTGGCTCAAAACACCATACATTTATTGTGTCATAAATTCCATGGGTCAAGAGTCGAGCCTGACTTAACTGACTCCTCTGCTCAATTAGGGTGTCAACCAACTGGGCTACATTTTCATGTGGAAGCATAATTTGGGATGGATATGCTTTCAAGCACATTAAGGTTGTTGATATCTTCAGATAATCAGTGTTTAGCTTTTTAAAGTTTCTCTATTGTTTTCTCATTTTTAAGTGTTTTTCCAAAAACTTTGGACTGAGGAACATTTTCTTCACATCAATGAATCAAATGTTTCAGTAATATAAGTAACTGAGGAGACGAGCTCATCTTTCGTGTTCAGTTTCATGAAAGTCGATGGTTGTTTTAGTCCATTTGTACTGCTATGACAAATACCATAGGCTAGACAATTTATAAAAATAGAAACTTATTTCTCATACTTCTGGAGGCCAGAAGTTTATGATCAAGCACCAGTTGGCTCAGTGTCTAGTGAGGGCCCAGTCTTTCTGCTTCCAAGGTGGTACCTTGTTGCTTTGTTTTCACATGGTGAAATGAAGGAGGACAAGAGGCGAACTCTCTCTGGATCTGTTTTTATAAGGCAAAGCCCTTATGACTTAATCACTTCCAAAAGGTCCCACTTTTTTTTAATACCATCACAGTGGGAATTAAATTTCAGCATGAATTTGGAGGGGACATGCATTCAAACCACAACAGTAGTCTTAGATAAGATGTTCTGGGCCAGCTGCTGTGGCTTAGCCACAATGCAATGCTTCTAAGATACTGGCCCCACATGGGAAGGTCCCACATTCACTTCTGGAGACCATCCTGTATGTGACAGGTGCACATACTTGGACTTTTCAACAAGTTCATGAAAAAGGTATATTAGGAACAAACTGTGCATGGAGTTCCAAAATTTTTTGCATCAAAATAAACACATACTTTTTTTTAAATAGAGATTTTTGTATAGGGCGCATATACTTGCCAGAGAGACAGAAAGCAAGAAATCACCCCCCCCAAGGGGGTATGGCCATCCTCCAATCCTTTCTCCTCCATTCTCCTCTGGGGATTTTGGGCACACATGCACATGTGCCCAGCTTGAGTTTTAAGCCACCGGGTCTGGGACTCAAACCATGGTCAACTACATGGAGTCAAGTAACATAACCATTATGCCATCTGCTTGTCTCAATTCATACTTTAATTCCATTTTTCTGTGAACTATTAAAAGTCCTCTTGTATATAAATAATACTTTCATACATATATAAGTGAGGAAAAAAATACAATATCAAGTTAGTGTATTAGGGAAAGTAAACTGTTATAAAAAGAAAATAAAAAACAGTTGGCTCTAAAAAGTAATGGCTCTAAAGAAATTTATCTCTTAACCACCCAGGTTGATGTGGGGAATTGAGAAACTCGAGGGGCATGCCTTCTCCTACACAGTCATTCAGAACCTGGTCTAATCGCAACTCTGCAATCTTCAACACATGGCTTCCAAGACTGAGCATTGTCATCTAGCTGAATGTATATATGGGTTATCTAATGCTGTATAACAAACTTAGTGGCTTAAAATGACAATATTTATTATCTCATAGTTTCCATGGGTCAGGAATTTGGAAGTGGCTTAGCTGAATGGTTCTGGCTCAAGGTCTTTCCCTGAGCCTGGGTCAGATGCCTGCTTGACTAGGGCTGAAGTTTCTTCTTCCAGTGCAGCTCACAAATGCTGGTGTGGGCAGAAAGCCTCAGTTCCTTGCCACATGCCCCTCTCTAAAGAGCTGTTTGAATGCACTCATGACATGGCAGCTGACTTCCCTCAGAGAAAGTGATCTAAGAGAACAAGACAAAAGCTTCAAAGTCTTTTATGACCTTTACTTGAAATCACATTCCTTCATTTCTGAAACATTATATTATTTACACAGGTCAGTCATATTCAGTGGAGAAAAGGACAGAGACATAATATCAGAAGACAAGAATCACTGGGAGTTATCTTAGAGGTGGTCATCATCCTAAAGGAGCAAGTGTGGAAGGTTTTTATGGACTAAACATAATCTCATCCCATTGGAATAAACTTACATGACTACATCTACTAGCGGGAGAAGCAAGAGTATGTATTATTGTCAGAAAAGTCATGACCTATTTTTTCTGTTTTTCTATGCAAAAATGTGTCATGACTTTTTTGACTACCCAATAGTACAAGCTTTATGTCTTTCATTGCAATGGAGGAAAGGTGAGGGGAGAGTATGTAAATGTACCTCTGGTAGTTTCTGAAACAGCTGGGAAAATTAATCAGACAGAAAAAATGTTCAAGAGTTGAGTACGTAAAATAAAAATAACAAAAGTTGACTGTAGTGAACAACTTTACAACTGTACATTCAAACTTACATAATGTTTAATATTTTCTTTTCCTGGGGGGCTGGCAGGTGATATGGTGGTTGAGGTGCTGGACTCCCCATGGCTGACCATGGTTCCAGGTCCAGACCTGGTAGCTTGCTTTCTCACTTGCTTTCTCCTTTCTGTCTCTGCCTCTCTCTGGTCAAATTAAAAAATAATAATAACAAATAAAATTAAATAAATCATTCTTTTTTAAGAACCCTGAAAATAAAATATAGAAAATATTTTTTTTCTGATTTCAAGAAATTGTTCTTGTCAATTGCATCTAACAGACAAAAGCTCTGAAATTCCATTAGGTTGTCTAAAAAGAAAATTCAACATCCTAGTCTTGGCTTTAACAAATGTTTTCCAATTTATTTCAAGTAACTGACTTCTTAAAAACAGTGAAAAAATTACTAATGTTCATTACTGAAACCCAAGACACATAGTAGAGAAAATATAATTTGTCTATACACTGATTACTGGAAAACCTGAAACTAAGGAGTACACTATCCTGCCCCTTCTTTGAGAATTTGCCCTAGGGAAACATTTCCTATGTATTAAGAAATTCAGGGGCCAGAGAATTCTAATTGCATGTCCTATATAAACAGTAAAACCTCGGGACCAGCAGTTAGCGTAATGGCTATGTCGCTGGACTTCCACGTAGTTGACCGCGGTTCGAGTCCCGGACCCGGTGGCTTAAAACTCATGCCGGGCACGTGTGCGTGCGTGCCCAAGATCCAGAGAGGAGAATGAAGGAGAAGGGATTGCGGCGTGGCCATCCCCACTGGGGGGTGATTTCTCGCTTTCTATCTCTCTGTCTCTCTCTGTCTTTCTGGAGAGCGCACAAGCCCTATAGCGAAAAAAAAAAAAAAACAACAAAAACCTCTCCAAAACTCTCCAAAAAAAAAAGAAAAAGAAAAAACAGTAAAACCTCAAATAGAATATTAAGTACTAAGTCAAAAGATGTTTTTAATTAGTTTGCTTAATGAGGAAAAGATAATCTCTTATTTATAATATGAATCTCAAGTGGAGGATTTTTTTTTCTGTCTAATTTGTCCCAAACATTTTGTTTTGGCTTTGAATCATATTCTGCATCAATGAACTGAAATTCAGAATACTACTGATTTGTCCTAAACATTTAATGGCTCAGAACTAGTTCTGTCCACATTTTCACTGAGAATAATATATATTAATTATTTTAAGGTAAGTTTGCTTGACTATACTTGGTTGGAAGGACAGAACTAGCACTTTGAAAAATTCTGTATTCTCTGAATTATTTCATGCTTATTACTAAAACAATTTAAGAAGGCTACTTCAGAGTCTACCAATCTTTTAAAATGGAGAAATAAGTAAATAAATAGCAAAATTCTTGTCACTGACTACCATCACCCTGTTACATCTTGGTTCATGATAAAAAAAGATACAAATATATATTATGCATTTTCTATAGAATTTAATCATTTGACCCCCAAACAATAGTTTTCTCACTAAAGTTTTATGTGGATTAAAGGAGGAAAAAATGTGAAAGCACAGAGCAAACACTTATATGGTACATAAAAGATCATTTGTTTGTCCTTTAATCCTCTAAAGCTAATAGAATTTCACAGGTGGAAAAATTCAGACAGAGAAATCAAATAACTTGCCTAAGATCATATATCCAAGACAATTTTTGGTGTACTTAACCACCACACTACACTCACCTCAAAGTCTCTTGCAGGGAGCACAGGCACCAAGTACTTGCAAGAGGATGGACATGGGATCTCATTGGTTATACAAGTGTAGAAGGAGTTGGGAGGGTAGTACAACATGTAGTTTTTTTGTTTTTTGGGTTTTTTTTTAGAGTTTTTTACTAGAGGGTGTGTGCACTTGCTGGAGAGACAGAGACACAGAGAGAGAAAGTGAGAAATCACTCCCCCTACCCCCGGAGGGATTGCCACACTGCAATCCCTTCTCCATTCTCTCAGGATTTGGGGCACACTTGTATGCATATGCGCCTGGAGTGAGTTTCAGCCTTCAGGTCCAGGACTCAAATCAGTCGACCATGTGGGAGTCCAATGCTTTAACCACAATACCACCTGCTGGCCCCCAACATGGAGTATTTTGTTGCCTTGTTCAGCATACAAAAGAAAAAGTTAGTCCAAATTTTATATAAATATAAATATATATCTATACACACACATATACACACACATATATATATATCATACATATCATATATACATCTAAACCAATACATGTATGTATATATGTATCTCATATATGTGTATATATTACACACACACACACACACACACACCCCATCCTAAATAGGGCTTGTTTTCCAAAGTCCATTCCAGATTCCCCCTGAAAAGAGGGAAAGATTAAGGAGAATAGATTTTGGCGTGGCCATTCTACATGTTTTTTTTTTTTTTTTCCCTCTTTCCCCTCCTCTCTCTCTCTCTCCCTGTCTCTCTCCAGCAAGTGCACTGGCCCTCTGGCAATTTTTTTTAAAAAAGAAAGGAAAAAAGAAATAAGGTGTTTTTTGTTTTATTTTGTTAAAGTTTTTGCTATAGGCATGCGTGCTTGCCAGAGACAGAGGGAGGAAAAGTGAGAAATCACCGCCGGGGGGATGGCCATACCTCATTCCCTTCTCCATTCTCCTCCTGAAACCTTGGGCACACGTGACTAGTGTGATTTTCAATCCACCTGGTCTGGGACTAGACTAAACCTGGGTAGGCCATATGGGAATCCAGCTGCCTTAACCACCATGCCACCTCCTGGCCAAGAAAGAATATTTTAACCAGGGGATCACAAATTATGAACTTGATGCCATGTGGGATTTGGAGGCTTTTCTCTCTTACAGGGTGAATGACTATTTTGCATCTCAGAAATAGAGCAAATCTAGCTGGCAGGTAGTGTGGTGTTTAAGGGTGCTGGACTCCCACATGGCTGACCAAGGTTCGAGCCCAAGACCTGGTGACTTCCTTTCTCTCTCACTCTCTCTCTCTCTCTCTCTCTCTCTCTCTGTTCCTCTCTGGTCAAATTAAAATAAATTAATTAAATAAATAAAGTTAAATAAAATAATTCTTTTAAAAAAAGAAATAGAGCAAATCGAGTATTTACTGAACAAAAGAGAATTACCCTGTAAGGTTGTTCTAAATATTCCAGTTCTTTCAGGAATATGATAAGATTATATTTTCCTGCCTGTTGAAGATAGATATGGATAGGTAATTTACTTTGGTCAATGATGTGTAAGTATAAATGATACATGTCATAGGCAAAATTTTGCAAGAGCTGCACAAATTTTATTATTACTTTGAGATTACTTCCTTCACAAGAAATTTCACAAGTGAGATCAGTACTAACCCGAGATAAAGTGTGTGTTTTTTATTTTTAACCAACCTAATAAATTGTATTTCCCAGTAGTGGATGAAATTATTTGTCAAAAATTGATAAAGCCAAAAATCTAAGCTCTGATCATCTGCGCTTATCCACTTCATTATCAAGAGGCCAGAATCTGTGCCATACAGTGTGGAATGAGAAGTAATTATGTGATAAATCTTGTCAGGTTAGATAACTGTGTGTGTGTGTGTGTGTGTGTGTGTGTGTGTGTATGTCAGTACATGCATATAAAATATGTTACATTTTATTTTTGAATATTCTTGAAACTTTCCTGTCCTTTTAAAAAATGGATTATTACATTTATTTGTGCCTTAAATTTGTGTAGAATCTCAAGTAGGGATAAAATCAATTAAGAAGAGAGTGCAATAGTTGGAGGATGACAAGACTTTGTTCTTCCTTGTAGAACCTGACTAAATTCAGAACTTAGCAGCTCAACGTCATTTAAATGCCAAGAGCTTTCCTAAGAAAAGTCTAGGGTTGGATCAGAAGAGGCTTTCCAGGGAAGTGCAAGTGAACCCCCCTCTGTGACAGAAAAGCAGAGTAGAAGACAACGGAAAAGGAAAAAATACTGCAGTCACGAGAGTCTCAACAAAAGTTCACCCTTTATCTTGTAAAAAAAAAAAAAAAAAAAAAAAACAGACTTCCTGGGTTATAATTTGTGGACTTCAGGGTAAATAAAGGAGGTTCTGTAATTTGTAAGAAACATCCAGATTATTAAACTAGACCCAGACGTTAGTGAAAGGCATGCTATGAAGACAGAGAGCGAGAGGGTGGGAGCTCCCATAAAGCTAATGAGTCATAAGCTTCCAGACCTCTCACTTGCAAAAGGCCCTTCCAAGGTCCTGTGAGGGGACCTAGGAATTTTGTGTTTGTCATTTTATTTAAAGAGTGCCCCCTAAATTGTATGAACTTCAGGTCCATGTAACCTGTAGCTGACTCTGCAGGGACGTAGCAAGCTGCTATGAGAGGACAAACCACAAGCTTGGTATTCTTCCTCTTTCTATTATCTTCCCTAATAGTACAAGGGTGAAATGGATAGGTAATGATAAAATGAGTCAGTTTGTTTGGCCTGCTTTAGGAGTCCTGGAAAAGATGTATTGTTCCCATTATTGGTGGCTGCTTATAATGTATGGTATTAACCCAGTTAGGTTTTGCTCAAGCTCTGTTGCAAAGTCCTAGGCAATAATATAACATAAAAAAAAAAAAGAAAGAAAGAAAGAAAAAGAAAAAAAAAAAAAAAAAAAAAAAAAACAGGAGCCAGTAGGTGGTATAGTGGTTACGGTGCTGGACTCCCACATGGTTGATGGCGGATCGAGTCCTGGACCCAGCAGCTGAAAACTCGTTCTGGGTATGCATGTGTGCATGCCCCAAATCCCAGGAGGAGAATGGAGGAAAAGGGACTGTGTCATAGTCATGGCCCCTGGTGAGTGGTTTCCCACTTTATCTCTCTCTGTCTCTGTTTCACCAACAAGCACACATGACCTATAGCAAAAATCTCTAAAAAAAATAATAATAATAATAATAATACATGCATCAAGAAACAGAGATATGAGTAAAATCTTAGTTTGGTTTCTTCAGGACCATTGTAAGATTGTCATTTCTTTCTGGCCATGGCTCAGAGCAAGACTGAGATGCTGGAAGTTGCCTTGATTGGGGGCATCATGGACCAAATCAGGGCAAATAGCCCCAAACCAGACCACTAAGTCCAAGGCCCCAGGCAGAGAATACAAGTTTTGTGGGAGTATAAATCACTGAGAATAGAGAGGACTTGCTGACTGGGAGGGCCAAGGAGGCTCCAGAGGAAGATGGATACCTTTTACCATAGGGTTTTTTCCCATGGCCCTCTGTCCACTTACGTGATTATGCTAATAAATTAAAATCAAACAATCTGAAGATTTGACATGGAAATCATATTTGCACACTAAAGAGGGGAAGAAAAATCATACTCATTACCCTTTCACATCATTGCCAACAAATTAAGCATTTCTGGTTTTAGTCAATACTGGGCCCTGTAAGAATCACATAAAATAGTGAAGGCAGTGGGAAAATTGTAGAAAGCTTCATTCACCCTTGAAAAAATATTTGCTGAATTTCTCTGAAGTGCCAGACCAGTTGTGTATCCTGGTGATGCAGCAGTGACCATGACAAAGAGAGTCTTGATAATGCAAAGCTCACCTTCATCTTCTGATACAGTTTTTTCATATGTGAAATATAATCATCTACATTTTTTTCTGCCATGGATCCAAGGCATGAACCAGGCATAAGCACTGACCAAAACCCAGGCTGGATAAGCTTTGTCCCTGGCTGATATGAGTTGGGTACCACCAGCCAACTGCCACTCTACCCAGGTCAGGGATAGAATTATCTACATATTAATATGACTATTAGACTATAAATATTTGAGTGGGGGATATGCCTTATTTATCTTGATATTTCTAGCACCTAATGCCCTGGCTGACCCACAGACTTTACTAAAATGAAATTGATTGAATAAATGATTTCATTTTCAGTAAGCATAGCATAACTAGTAAATTCATCCAAAATGAATATTTTATTCATTCATATGTTAATTTAGTACAAATAAAACTCCACAAAACCAAAATCTCTTATATTCTGAAATGTAATACCAAAAAGAGTATTTCAATTAACAAAACTATATAGAAAAATATCCCTAAAAAGGACATATTCAGAGATTAGTCAGGAATTATTTTCCTTTTCTTCCATTATGGCTATTTTTCTGTGCCAACAATTTGCTGCTAGAGGATGTTTTTAAAATAAAACCTCTAAGTGGTAGATTAATTCCAGCTGACTTTAAATGGTACAGGCGTGGGGTGGTGTGTGTGGTTGGTCTCTTGGAAATTCTATGACCTCATTGATGACCAACTAAAATTCCTGAGCTTTTCTTGTAAGAGAAAATCTATTATGAGAATTTTTTTTTTGAGTCAAGGTAAAATTCAAATAACATAGAATTAACCATTTTATAGGATAACATTCAGTGGCACTGAGTACATTTACCACCAACACTTCTGTCCAGTTTCTGATTTTCATCACCACAAAAGGAAACATTAATCTCTTAAGCAGTCACTCTGAAAATTAACCTTGACTCCATGTAGTAATTACCAATCCTATCTGCTCTATAATAGAGAAATAACATGAAAAGTATTTTCCTCCAAAAAGTATAAAAATGGTAACTTTAATATGGGATTTTTCAGGGCTAGACAGGGACTATCTGTGATGCAGAAAGTAAAGTTCTCACGACATCTGATTCTGAACATGTGGGCATGGTGTGCCCTCCAGAGGTCTCTGTAGAGATCTCACAGCTTCTGAGCAAGCTGCCTGGGGTTATCCCAGAAGACTAAAATGTAAACTGAGTTTTGAAACATATTTAAGGTTTTCAGATTTAAGTAATTTTGAATTATTAAAAGTTTATAAATGGGGTGGGGAGGCAGGCAGCAGTGGTATGGTGGTTAAGGCCCAGGACTTTTCCACATGGCCAACCATAGTTTGAGTCACAGACCTGGTGGCTTGCTTTCTTACTTTCTCTCTGTCAAGTTAAAATAATAATAATAAATAAAATTAAACAAGTAACTATTTAAGAAAAAAGTTTATAAACAAATTGGAAAGTGAAAAATGTCACAAACACTAAACACCAACAGCCTCTATAAATTGCCTCTTCACAATCTTGCCTGTCTTGATGAGGAATGTGTGCTGGTGGAAGAGACTTAAGTTTATTTAAGGGAAGGAATAAGTGCCCTGTTAGAGAGAAAATCCTTCCTAAGGAAGGAACATCAAGAAAGAGTTTGGGCCAGAAATAGTCTGAGTCATGAGAAGGGTGTGGTCTTGCCAATTCCAGTATTATTTTTGTCATACAGATTTCTCCTCTAGCCCAGATTCCCTTGGGGCTCATGTCTGGGTGGAATGGACTGAGAACACAGCGCGTAGAAAATTGAAAATTGGAGGAGCTACTTAGCTAAGAAGGAGGAGTTATGAACTAGACTTAGGCAGCTCAAACATTCAACAAATTGGTATGGAAAGAACTGAGTGCTGGGCGTTTGTTAAGATACGACAGTTACGATGATAAACAAGATGGACATAGTCCCGATCCCCAAGAATATTATAGTCCAAAGGTAGATATTTAAAATAGGACTACATAAATGTTGATCATACAAGCTACAAAGAAATGGTTTGGTAGGTAATGGTAGTGTTTAACACGGGAATCTAACCTGGTCTGGAAGGATTGGGAGGGCTTCTGTGAGGAAATGACATTTCACCTGGGATTCAGTTGAGAAGGACAGATTGTGGAGTAGGTGGTGAACACAGTATGTGCAAATGTTTTGAAGTGGGAGGAACTTGTGTTTGAGGCAAGGGGGCTAAGTACAGGAGCTAGAGAGAAAAGCTGCAGAACACAATTTATGGAAGAGCTGGCTACTCCCCTACTTTCCTAGATGAGGGTTTGGTCAGTAACACCCAACCACAGGCAAAATAGAGTCCCTTTTAGTTCTAAGACTGAGGGTGTGAGCTGAAATGCAGCCTTGAAGGGCTTGGAAAAAGTATTAGGCAGGTATTTAGTTTCCTTTCTAGCTAAATAAAGTCATTAATGTGACCAGGTTACAGGACACAGGCATCATGCAACATTGTCCTAAAGACAGATTCAATGCCTTCTAGAAATTCCAGAATTATTCTAGAATTTCAATCAAGTCTCATACCGAGAACCAAAACTATGGCACTGGCTGGGATGGTGCACCACCTGCCTAACACTTTGGGATCAATTCAGGGACGCATGTTTGTACATCTACATGGGGAACTGCGGACAGCATTAACTCCTCTGTTGTGGGAAGGGTGTGGCCATGTTTGTGCTTTCCTAGAAGAAAAACTTCGCCAGCAATGAGCAGTCAGAAGAGTCATAAATCTTAATTATATCAGGCCAGATTTTCTATCAGACAGTTTGAGCAGAACTATTGATTGTATGGGTGGGGATAGCATATTTGGCCATGCTTAGCTCCAGAAGGCCTTGAAATTTGTCCATCTTGTTTAGAGCAGTATTCTGGCAAGTGGCACAGTGCATACTGCATGATAGGAAATCAATACCACTGTAGCAAGTGAGTAGACACAGAGCATGCAGTTTTACCAAAGCAGTTTCAAGTAACCCAAAAGATTAGCAGTCTTTATTTGCAGAGATTTTAGAAGCTAGCAGCTAAATTGGTGATTCTCATTCCTCTCTATACACATAATATAGTTTTATTTCGGTTATGTTTTAAAAGTACATTGAAAAAGAAACTAGACCAAATATTAACTTTTTTGACAATGGAATTATGTAGAGTTAGCTTACTCTGTTGCACTTCCATATTCTAAAGTATGACTGGTGGATAGCTAGTTCTGAGTGAGGGATAAGAACACATAGGAGCAGGGCTGGCAGGTGGCATGGTAGTTAAGGCACTGGACTCCCACATGGCCAACCATGGTTTGAGTCCTGGACTTGGTATTAGCTTTCTCACTTTCCCTTTCTCTCTCTGGTCAAATTAAATAATAATAATAATAAATTAAACAAATGATTCTAAAGGTAAAAACACATAGGAGTATATCGCATTATGTAGGAGACAATAAAAACAGTAATAATGGTGAAAATAAAGCTCAACACCATTACAATTTCTGTGGGTAGGGAATTCCAGTAACATAAAAAACATGTGAAATGAATCTATTGTGTTGATAACATGACCAGGAGAATGCTATTATGCTATAAAAGTTTATATGGATTAAATTAGCAGCTAAAATATTTGACAGATTTAGAAATAAAATTAGCTTTTTCATGGGCACATTTTTTACCAAAATGGACCAAATTTTGGGCCCCAAAGTCTTAACAAATTTAAAATACTTGAAATCATAAAAAGCATGTTCTCTAACCATAGTGAAATTGAGCTAGAAATCAATAATACAAAGATACATAGAAAATCTCAATGTGTTTGGAAATTACCTAATATACTTCTAAATGACCTATGTGCCTAAGAAGCAATCTCAGTAAAAATTGGAAACTATTTTGAGCTGGAAATAATATTTTAATTCGCATTATAAAAATATGACATATTCAAATTGGGGTACCACTTAAATTGTGTTTAGAGAAATATTTGTTGTCTTAAATAAATATATTAGAAAGGAACAAAGGCTGAAAATAATTTGAAGAATTTAGGAAAAAAGCATCAAATTAAACTTAAGAAAAGCATTAGAGTAATCCTATGAAATTACCTGTATTCAACCATTTTTTACAAAAACAGCCATTTCATTTTGCTCAATCTAATAGAAAGAAGGAAATAATAAAGAGCAGAACTTAAGTTATAAGAAATAAACAACAAACTTAAAATGTTGAGAGTCAAAACCAAAAGTTGTTTATTTTTTATTTTTTTATTTTTTGCCATAGAACATGTGTGCTCACCAGAGAGAGATAGAAAGTGAGAAATCACCCACCAGGGGGGATGACCATGCTGCAATCTCTTTTCCTTCATTCTTCTCTAGAGATTTTGGATGTGCACGTGCGTGCACGCACACACACACACACTCACACATACATATGCATGCACACACATCTGATATATTTCTCAAGCCACCAGGTCCAGGACTTGAACCTCAGAGTCAACTATGTGGGATCCAGTACCTCCACACCATCTGCTGGTCCCTGCAACAAGGAGGTTCTTTATGAAGATTAATAATGTAGTTCTTTAAGTAGGCTGAGGACCATCACATGTCCCTGAAGGGGACATGGGTTACATGGGTCAAAATTACAAGGGCTACAGGGTCAAAATTATTTCATAACAATAAAAATGTAGGAGACAATGAAAACATTTTGGGGGCCAGCAGATGGCGTGGTGGTTAAGACACTGGACTCCCACAGGGCCAACTGAAGTTCAAGTCCCAGATCTGGTGGCTTGTTTTCTCACTTTCTGTCTGCTCTCTGCCTATGTGCAAATTTAAAATAATAATAATAGGGGATGGATACCAATAATAGTCCTGGACCCAGTGGCTTAAACTCATGCTGGGCATGTGTACATGTGTGATCAAGATCCCACATGGAGAATGGAGAAGGGATTGTGGCGTGGCCATCCCCCCTGAGGGGTGATTTCTCGCTGTCTCTCTCTCTATCTTTCTGGCGAGTGCATGCACCCTATAGTAAAAACATCTCCAAAAAAATTGTTATTATTATTTATTAATTTAATTAACTAATTTATTTATTTATTTATTATCATAATCTTGTTTATATTACATTGAATCACATATAACTTTACAGTGTATTACATTTCTTTTACCAGAAGGAATACCATTCATATTAGTCAATAGAGAGACATTAAAATCTCCATCTTCATCATTCAATAGCTTTTAATTTTTTTCTATTATTATTATTATTATTTCAATTATATATTTAAATAGTTTATCACTACTTATCATTTTGTTTGTAAAAAGACTTTACCCAACATGAAATACTTCTCAGACCAATCCAGTTGAGAAAACTATACACATCAACATCAACAGGTAATAAACCATATCTGTGTCCCACTAATGTCATGTCTCTCTATTTATTCTCTTGCTATCTTTCTCTATCTCTTCTCTTTTCCCACCCCATTCCACACTGTCTCATCATCGTTAACTATTTTCACTGCTTTTATGCCCTCCAATATTTCGATCTCTACCACAGAGTGTGGATAGTTGGTATATATCAAGTGGATACATAAAATAGCTTTCTTTTGTATTTTGACTTACTTCACTCAGCAATAGATTCTCCATATCCAACCACTTTCTATCAAATGCCAGGGTCTTGTTTTTTTATGGCTGAGTAGTATTCAATAGAATATATGTGCCACACTTTTTCAATCCATTCATCTGTTTGTGGACATTTGGGTTTGTTCTATGTCTTCGCAATTGTGAATAAACATCGATGTGCAAGCGCTTTTCCGATTGAGTGTTCTCCTGTCCTTTGGGTACATACCCAGAAGTGGGATTGCTGGAGCAAATGGTAGTTCTATTTGTAGATCTCTGAGGAACCTCCATATTGTTCTCCACAGTGTCTGAACCAGTATACATTCCCACCAACAGTGTAGGAGAGTTCCCTTTTCACCACATCCCCGCCAACACTTATCACTTTTTGTATTTAATCTTTGCCATTCTGACGGGGTTAGGTGGTATCTCATTGTGGTTTTTATCTGCATCTCCCTTATGATGAGGGATCTTGAGCATTTCCTCATTCATTTTGGCTGTTTGTATGACTTCCTTAGAGAGAATTTCGTTCAGCTCATTTTCCCATCTTTTAATTGGGTTAATCATTTTTTTTTCACGTAAGGTGCTTGAGTTCCCTGTGTATTCTGGTTATCAGTCCCTTGTCTGAGGCATATTTAAAAAAAAAATATTCTCCCATTCTGAGTAACACTTGTTACTGTGTTCTTTGCTGTGCAGAAACTTCTTAGTCTGATATAGTCCCACTTGTCTATTTTAGGGATTATTGCCTGTGCTTTGGGAGTCTTATTTAAGAAGCCTTTGCCTACTCCAATGTCTCCCAGAGTTTCCCCAGTATTTTCCACCAATAGTTTTATTGTTTGAGGTCTTAGGTTCAGATCTTTTATCCATTTTGAGTTGACTTTTGTTAATGGTCAAAGAGGGGGGTTCAGTTTCATCTTTCTGCAGGTGGATATCAAGTTTTTCCAGCACCATTTACTAAAGAGGTTTTCCTTTTCCCAATGGATTGACTAACATCCTTTGTCAAAAATCAGTTGGCTGTAAGCTTTGGGGTTTATTTCTGGGGTCTCTATTCTATTCCATTGGTCCACATGTCTGTTTTTGTGCCAATACCATGCTGTTTTGATGATCACAGCTTTATAGTATATCTTGAGATCAGGGACGGATAAGCCTCCCACTTCACTCTTCTTGCACAGGATTGCTTTGGCAATATGAGGTCTTTTATGATTCCAGACAAATTCTGTGATTGTCTCTTCTAGATCTGTGAAGAATATTTCTTGTATTTTGATTGGAATTGCATTAAACATGTCGATTAATTTGAGTAGAATTGCCATTTTGATTATGTTAATTCTTCCAATCCAGGAACATGGGATATCCTTCCATTTTTTAAAGTCGCTTTCAATATAGTTTTTAAGATTTTCATAGTTTTCTTTATAAAGGTCTTTGACTTTCTTAGTTAGGTTTACCCTTAGGTATCTTACACATCTTGTGGCTATGGTGAAAGGGATTCCTTTTTTCAGTTCTACTTCGTTCAACTTGTTGTTCATATATAGAAATGCTATAGATTTTTGGATATTGATTTTGTATCCTGCCACTTTACTGTATTTACTTATTACTTCAAGAAGCTTTTTCATGGAGACCTTTGGGTCTTCTAAGTATACTATCATGTCATCTGTGAATAAAGATATTTTCAACTCTTCTTTGCCTATTTGAATGCCTGTTATATTGTTCTCTTTTCTGATTGCATTACCTAAGACTTCCAGCACTATATTAAAGAGCAGTGAAGAAAGTGGGCAGCCTTGCCTAGTATCAATTTTTAGTGAAAAGCTTTTAGTTTTCCCCCATTCAGCACAATGTTAGCTGTAGGTTTTTCATAGATGGCTTTCATTGTGTTGAGAAATGACCCTTCTATACCAATCTTACTGAGGGTCTTAATCATGAAGGGATGTTGTATTTTATCAAATGCTTTCTCTGCATCAATTGAAATGATCACATGGTTTTAATATTTCTTTCTGTTAATATGGTGTATTACATTTATGGTCTTGTGTATGTTGAACCACCCATGCATCCCTGGATAAAGCCTACCTGGTCGTGATGAATAATCTTTGCCATATGTTGTTAGATATGATTTGTGAGTATCTTGTTGAGAATTTTTGCATCTATATTCATTAATGATATTGGTCTGTAGTTTTCCTTTTTTTTTTTTTTTTTTGTCATGTCCTTATCTGTTTTGGGAATGAGGGTGACGGAGGCTTCATAAAATGAGTTTGGAAGGTTTCCCTCCTTTTGAATCTTTAGAAATAATTTGAGTAGGATAGGGATTAACTCTTCCTTAAAAGTTTTGTAGAATTCAGAAGTGAAGCCATCTGGACCTGGGCTTTTCTTTGTTGGGGGGGTATTTATTACTGATTCAATCTCCTGGCTTTTTATGGGTCTATTCAGGTTTTCTATGTCTTCCTGATTCAATCTTGGTAGATTATATGCATCCAGGAATTTTTCCATCTCCTCCAAGTTATCTTGTTTTTTGGCCTATCATATCCTCTAATGATATTTTGCATTTCTACTATGTCTGTTGTAATATTGCCTGTTTCATCACGTGTTTGATTTATCTGGTTCCTTTCTTTCTTCTTCTTAATCAGTCTAGCCAATGGTGTGTCGATCTTATTAATCTTTTCAAAGAACCAGCTTTTGCTTTCATTTATTTTCTGTTTGGTTCTTTTATTTTCTATTTCATTTTTTTCTGCTCAAACCTTTATTATTTCTTTTCGCCTGGCATTTTTTGGGAATTTTGTTGTTGTTGTTTTTCCAATTCCCTGAGGCATGATGTTATCTATTTGACACCTTTGCATCCTTTTCTTATGCACACTAATTGCTATGAATTTCCCTCTTAAAACTGCTTTTGCCATGTCCCATAGATTATGGAATCTTGTGTAATCTTTATCATTTGTTTCCATAAATTTTTTGATTTCAGACTTAATTTCTTCAGTAGTTAAATCATTCAGAAGTAGGTTGTTCAGTTTCCACATGTTTGTGTATTTTCGAGGGTGTTTCTTGAAATTAATCTTGAGTTTAATTCCATCATGGTGAGAGAAGATGCTGGATATAGTTTCTCTGCCTTTGAATCTGTAAAGGCTTGATTTATGTCCTAACATATGGTCAGTCTTTGAAAAGGTTCCATGCTGGGGCTAGAAAAATGTATATTTTGGGTATATATATATGTATATATGTATACATAAACGTACATATGACTTACGGTGGAAAGTTCTATAGATATCTATCAAGCCCATTCGATTTATAGTATCATTTAGGTCCTGTATCTATTTATTTTCTGCCTAGAAGATCTGTCTAAAGGAGATAATGGGGTAGTGAGATATCCAACAATTATAGTGTTTCTACCAATCTCTCTTTTTAGCTCCAGCAGTCTTTCCTTCACATATTTAGGTGCTCCTGAGTTGGGTGCATAGATATTTATAAGCGTTATGTCTTCTTGCTGGATTACCCCATTTACTATTATATAATGCCCTTCTTTTGTCTCTTCTTTCAGTCTTTGACTTGAAGTCTATTTTGTCTGAAATCAGTATCACTACTCCAGCCCTTTCTTGATTTCCATTTGCATGGAATATCTTTCTCCAGCACTTCACTTTTAGTCTATATACGTCTTTGTCCATAAAGTGAGTTTCTGGTAGGCAACAGACAGAAGGTTTCTGGTTTTTTTTTTTTTTTTTTTTTTTTTTTTGAGAGGTTTTTCACTATAGAGCGCGTGCGTTCGCCAGACAGACAGAGAGAGACAGAGAGACAGAAAGCAGGAAATCACCCCCCAGGGGGGATGGCCACGCCGCAATCCCTTCTCCTCCATTCTCCTCTCGGGATCTTGGGCACGCACGCACACGCGCCCGGCGTGAGTTTTAAGCCACCGGGTCCGGGATGCGAACTGTGGTCGACTACATGGGAGTCCAGCGACACAGCCATTACGCTAACTGCTGGTCCCAGGTTTCTGTTTTCTTATCCATTCAGCCAGTCTGTGTATCTTAATTGGAGAATTTAATCCATTGACATTCAATGTTATTATCAATATTTCCGGACTTGTTCCTATCATTAAGTGAGACATTTTCTTGGTTGCTTTTTGTTCTCTTATAACTGTCCATCTGACTTTTTAGTTTTCCTGGTATAACACTCCCTTCAGAACCTCTTGAAGAGCTGGTCTGGAGTTGGTAAATTCCTTCAAATTTTGTTTATCCAAGAATGTTTTTATCTTTTTTTCCCATATGAAAGATAATCTTGCTGGGTATAGTATTCTTGGTTGAAATTATTTTTCATTCAACATTTTGACTATATTTCTCCATTCTTTCCTTGCCTGCATTGTTTCCACCGAGAGGTTCGATGTTAGCCTGAAGGGGTAACCTTTGTAAGTAACTTGACGGTTCCCTCTTGCCAACTTTAGTATCTTGTCTTTGTCTGTTGTTTTTGCCAATCTGGCTATGATGTGCCTTGGAGAGGATCTTCTTGGGTTGATTCTACTTGGGGTCCTATGTATTTCTTGGGTCTGGATATTTGAATGCCTTTCTAGGTTTGGAAAGTTTCTTCCAGGATTTCATGGAATAAATTATTAATGCCCTTATTATTTTCTTCCTCCTCTGGGATACCAATTATCTGGATGTCGGGGTACTTGATGGTATCGAGTATTCCTCATACATTATCCTCATTTTTCTCAATCTTCTTGATACTTTTTTCTAGGTCAGATGTTTTGTATTCTACATTCGAGATTCAGTCTTCTGTCTGATCTAATCTACTTTTAATACTTTCAAGAGAGGTTTTGATTTCCTGTATCACATTCTTCAACCCTAGAATTTCCATCTGGTTCTTGTTTAAGGTGTCTATTTCTTCTTTCAAATCATGAAAGGACTTCCTCATCTCCTGGAGCTCATTGTCTCTTTTCTCTTCCATCTCAGTTAGTTTGGTCACTACAAATATTCTGAATTCCTTATCTGACATGTCTACTACGTCCATTGTATTGACTGTGGGTGATGTAGGCTTGATGATTTCCCTTGGGGGAGAGGCCTTTTGTTGGTTGCCCATACTTCTTGAGCCTCTGCAATTGTTCCTAATCATCAGGTCATCTATATATTCCTTCCTAACTTATTCAAGGTATCTCTGAGTGTTAAAAGGTGTGCAGGGTTAGAAAATTGGTGATGTCTCTTCTGGTCTGCCTACCTGTTGCTTACCAGTGCCATGTACTGTTGTCACTGATCCTGGGTGACCCAAAGTCCTCTCTGTTTCTAAGGAGCGGTGTGCCTCCAACTGACCTAATAAACTTTACCCCAAGAGCAAAAAAAAAAACAAAAACAAAAACAAAATAAAACAACAACTGTGCAGCGTGCCTTGCACGCTGTGTGCTATTCAAAACACTGAAATTCTGAAAGTCCAAAGGCAAGTGGGGAAGGGGTGGAGGATGAGTGGCAGGTCCCGGTCATTAGGGCAGCCTGGTGTCTGGCACTGCCACTGGCTTGAACCGGTCTCCAGATCGGGTGGGGAGGGGTGCAAGTTCCTCTTAAAATTCCCAAGAAACCAACCTGAAGTCCAGAGACAAGTACAGGCCAGGCTTAATTTAATTTTATTTGTTATTATTATTTTTTAATTTGATCAGAGAGAGATAAAGAGAGAAAGAGAAAGGGAAAGTGAGAAAGCAAGCCACCAGGTCTGGGACCCAACTGCAGTTGGCCATGTGGGAGTCCAGAGCACTTAACCACCACGCCACCTCCTGGCCCCTTAAAAGGGATAATGTTACTACTGATGGAATAGTGCCCAGTATCTCTATACCAGTAGCTTCAGCCATGCCTAAAGGGTAAACAGGAGAGAAAATAAGCACAATGTCTAAGGAGAAGGTACACTTAACTTTACTCTGCAGTAGTAAGAACTCTCCAATTCATTATTTCATTCATTCTTAAGAAGTACTCCACTGGTAGTTTTGTCTTTTCTTTCATTCATTCAGTGTCATTTATTGAGTCGTCACTCTAGGCACTGTGTAGTCACTATGCTAGGTTCAAGGAAAACAGAGGTAAATAAGACATAGTTTCTGTCCTTAAGAAATATGCCTACTTGAGAGGCAGACAGATCTGTGTACAATAGGAATAAACAATACCATGAAGTAAGTTCAACTGTACAAGCATGAGTAAGATGTAAGAAGCCAGGTCCAGCAGGTGGCATGGTGATTAAGGCACTAGACTCCCACATGTCTGACTGTGGTTCAAGTCCCCAGACACAGCAGCTTGAAACTCATACCAGGCATAAGTGTATACATGCTCAAGGTCCCAGGAGCACAATGGAGAAGAAGGGATTGTGGCATGGCCATCCCCTAGGTGATGATTTCTCACTTTCTCTCTTTTTTTCTCTCTCTCTCTGTGTCTCTCCAGTGAGTGCATATGCCCTATAGCATAAATCTCTCTCTCAAAAAAATAAAAAAAGAAAAGAAAAGAAAAAAAGAAGAAGGAGAAGAAGCGAATAGAGGGGGCCAGCCTGTGTCATGGTAATTAAGATGTCTGGATCCCACAAGGCCAATAGTCTGAGTACAACTTGAAAAACTAGAAATGTGTCCATGTGAGCCCCAAATCCCAAGACAAGAATGGAGAAGGTATTACAGCATGACTATTCCCCATGAGACGCTTTTTCATGTTCCTTTTCTGTTTCTCTCAGCAAGTGCAGACATCCTCTGGCAAAAATTTAAAGATAGATAGATAGACAGACAGACAGATGAATAAATAGAAACAAAGTGACTAGGGGAGGGGAGTAATAACTTCACCTGGGGAAACCAAGAAAGCTTCTTAGAGGCAGTAGCATATCCCCAACATAAACTGTTAATGCCATAGTTCCAGTAAGTGAAATTAACACTTGCATACATCCTGCTCAGGAGACACTATTGGTGGGCCCCAGGACCCTACTTTCTCACCCCTATCACAACTCTCTGAACCAAAGGTGAGCACCTAACCCAAAAGAGTCAGTCCACAATTTATGGAATGATCTGGAGCATGTACAGGTCTACATGTAAAAGGATAATATGGGGCAATTACATTTTCTCAGGATTCGAACTGAAAAACACAGAATCAGGTAGTTAGACCAGAAAACTATTCCTTCACCTTTCCTGTGTTAATTCATCCTTCAAACTGTAGTGAAGTGTCATTTCCTTATAAATGTGGGGTCCAGCTGGTGACATGGTGGTTAAGACACTGGACTCCAACATGGTCATCTGTGGTTCAAGTCCTGGACCCAGAGGCTTAAAAATTATGCAGAGCATTGTGTGTGCCCAAAATCCTGAGAAGAGAATAGAGGAGAAGGGATTGCAACAAGGCCAGCGCCGAGGGGGTGACTTCTCACTTTTCCTCTTCTGTCTCTCTCTGGCAAGTGCTTGAACCCTATGACAAAAACTGAAAAATAAAAAGTCTGGTCTGACTTCCCTAAGTCAACTACCAGTTCCAAAGCCCCAGCACAATTTTACATTTGCATGTTGCTTTTGTTTCTGCAGTTTTTGTTTATTGGTTTGTTTGGTACCACCTACACAGTAAACTCCATGAGGGTGGTAATCACATCTTTTGCCCCATCACTGTATATCCATCATCTGACACTGTACTTGAAACATAGTATACAATCAGTAAATATCTGTTGAGCAAATGAACCAAGAAGGTTTTTTCTGTTTTTGTTGTTGTTGTTGTTGTTGATTCATTATAGAGGTGTGTGCACAAGCGTAAGAGACAGCAACAGAGAGTGCACCCTTGACAGAGTCTCATCTTGCCCTGGTCCCTTTCCCCTAGCCCTCTAGCTCCTCAGAATGTCAGGTACCCACGTGCACGTTCAGCATGTTGCAGGTCAGCAGGGATGGGGATCTGAACTAGTGGTCAGTCAAGTGACTTTCAGCACTGCAGTCAAAAATGCTACCAACTAGGCCATATAGGTTGGGTCACAAAAAAACAAAAATTGTTTTAATTCGCTATAGGGCATGTGTGCTTGCCAGAGAGAGAGAGAGAGAGAGAGAGAGAGAGAGAGAGAGAGAGAGAGAAAGTGAGAAAGCACTCCCAATAGGAATAGCCCACACCACAATCCCTTCTCATCCATTCTTCTCTCAGGATTTTGGGCATGTGCACACATATGCACCTGGCACATTTCCCAAGCTATCAGGTCTGGGAATTAAACCTCACAGTTGGCCATGTGGGATCAAGCCACCTTAACCTCTATACCACCTAGCTAGCCCCTACAAAGGAGTTTTTTGTTTGTTTTATTTTTATTTTTTAAAAGGTTTTTGACATAGGGAGTATGTGTGTGCTGGAGAGAAGCAGAGAGAGACAGTGAGAGTGGAAGTGAGAAATCAGCCCCTAGATGGGTGACTACGCCACAGTCCCTTCTCTTCCTGGGATTTTATTTATGCATGCATGCAAATGTGCCCAGTGTGATTTTCAAGCTGCTGAGTCTGGAACTTGAACCATGGTCAGCCATGTGGGAGTCCAGCACCATAACTGGTATGCCCCCTGCTGGCCCCCCACAAAAAGAGCTTTAATGAGGGCAAGTAGAGAAAAGTTAAGGCAGAGTGAGCTGTCATTCACGGTGCTCTGAGCAGCTAGGGGTTAGCAAGAAATATCAGGAAAGGATCTCTGGAGTAATTAGAAGGGTATGCCGCAGAAGTCAGAAGCAGACTCAAAGCCAAACTTTGGCCCAAGACTAAATAACATTGTCTCTAAATAACATTGTCTTAGGCCAGCTGGCATATGAAATTCCTTGGACAATAGTGAAATACGCCTGCATTTAATAGCAGAATTTGGACAGAAGAGAATATCCTCATTCTTTCTATAATACTAACAATATAAATTCAAAATGTAAGTGACAACCATGAACAATTCTTCAAGGGTTAATTTTTTAAATTCTAAACTTTTGGGAAAAAAACTATATTTTTTTCTCATTTGTTTGTTTTGTAGAGTGTGCATCTTCTAGAGGGAAACCCTGACAAAGAGCTTGCTGCAATAGGAAAGAGAATGACGAAACAAATACAAAATTTAGGTCCAATTACTCAACAAAAATTTTAGCAATCTGAGATATCTTAAAATGGCTATATTTTTATAAATTGAACATCATAAACTAGGTATAGAATTACATCATAGTCCTTGAATTCATATCTCAGCATCAAAATCACAGAAGGAAGCAATATAGTGTTTAGGACACAGGCTTTAAAATTGGCAAACTTGAGTATAAATCCTAATGCTTTAGGTCAGTTTTTTAACTTCTGGAAACCTTGTTTTTTTAAATATAGACCATGATAGTAATTATGCTGCCCCACAAAATTGTAAAGATTTAATCACACAACATATATGAAGAGTTTGTGCTTACCATATAAATGCTAATTATTGTTAAATGATTAATAATAAAACCATCTCCTTTGGACATTTAAAATATTTCTTAAACATCTATTCCTCCATTACATCTACTCTTCTATTTTATTGAGTTGTTTTTAATCATGCCTAAAAATATTTAAATAGATTCTTACTCTTTCGAGTCAAAACCAGTGAAAATGTGTTCCACAGGCACAAAGGAGAGAGAAATCTCTCTCTCTCTTTTTTTTTTGTTCCCAGTTCTTTTCATATTAGAGGAGTCATTTCCTTCCTCTTCCCTTCTCCCCCCTCTGCCCTTTTTGTACAGACCTAGACTAGCTACTTAGCCTGATTCACACTTACTGTTTCTCCCTATCTCCAGTATGGAGAGGTGAGCTCATTTATGATTGAAGAAGCGTAGGGCATCATTTTTCTTTTCAGTCACTATTTTTTTAAGAGAGATTTTTGCTATAGGCTGCATGCAGTAGCCAAAGAGACAGAGAGAGAGAGAGAGAGAGAGAGAGAGAGAGAGAGAGAGAGAGAGAAAGAAAGAAAGAAAGAAAGAAAGAAAGAAAGAAAGAAAGAAAGAAAGAAAGAAAGAAAGAAAGAAAGAAAGAAAGATGAGAGATGGCCATGCCACAATCCCTTCTCCTCCATTCTCCTCCTGGGATCCTGCAGAGGTACACATATGCGCTTGAGGTGATTTTGAAGCCACTGGGTCCAGGACTCAAACCACGGTTGGCCATATGGGAATCTAGTGACTTAACCACTAAAGCCATCTGCTGGTCCCTTCAGTCACTATTTTGAAAGGACACTAAATTGCTGTTTATAAATAAAGAATTCCCAAATATTATATATACTCATTTTTTTATTTTAATATTTAAGTTCTCAATGTAATGCTTCTGCAGATAATTTTTCCCAAAATACTATATAGGAAAGGCTCGCCTTATTCCTCTGTTCTCCTCTTTATCCTATTCTATATTTTGTTGTTGTTTCGCTGAAACGTAGGCATCTTCCATGTGCATGCTCTTCAACTGAACTGAAGCCAAAGAAACACTAGAATCTTAGATTCATCTTTCTGTCCCCTAATCTGAGCTTTACATATTTTAAATTAAGTTATCTGAAGAAACTCAATTTGCTTAACATTCAAGTTTTTTTTTTTAACACGATTGTACAGTAAAACAAAGACTTTGTTTCCCCTGAGATTTTTGATATAGGATGCATGTGCTTGCCCTCGAGACAGAGAGAGACAGAGAGAGACAGGAAGTGAGAAATCAATCCCCCCAGGGGTGTGGCCATGCCGCAATTCCTTCTCCTCCATTCTCTTCTCAGGATTTTGAGCATGCATGCACATGCACCCAGCATGAGTTTCAACCTGCTGGGTCCAGGACTCAAACCAGAGCTGACCACATGGGAGTCCAACACCTTTAACCACTATGACACCTGCTGGCCCCGACAAAGACATTTTTAAAATGACTATATTAAGACACAATGGTCATGACAACAATATATACATTTTGTTAGGAAAGACAGAGGCCTGTTTGGTAGCACAGCTTCATATCTTGAAATCAAGATTAACCGTACTGACCTGGATTTAGCTGAACTTTTTAAAAAGAGGCATGTGGGACCAGCAGATGGCATAATGGCTACTTTCCTTGACTCCCTTGTAGTAGACTGCGGTTTGAGTCCTGGACCCTGTGGCTTAAAACTCACACCAGGTGTGTGTGCATACATGCCCAAAATCCCAAGAGGAGAATGGAGGAGAAGGGGTTGCAGCATAGCAATCCCCCCTAGGGTGTGATTTCTCACTTTCTGTCTCTCTGTGTCTCCAGCAAGTGTACCCGCCCAATAGCAAAACTCTCTCTTAAAAAAACAACAACAAAAAAAGTGTTTTCACAGATAATTCAAAATATTTATGTTCTTGTTTCATTTTGTTTCTCTGTGATGTTCAGTTAAACAGAAAATGAAACATTCAAATCATTAAATAAAGTCCAGTATGGTATGTCTTTAGGAGAATAGCTAGATGTAGTTTTAAAAATTATTTATATCCTGAGAGAGAGAGAGAAACAGGGACTTTCCTCCAACGGGGTCTTGCCATAGTACAATCCACTCTCTAGCCCTCTAGCTAGCCAAGATCATAGACACACCCCCAGAGGAAACCCAGCATGTCAAATCAACTCAGGATCCAAACTCTAGCCCCTCCTACATGGTTCCAGCCTCAGTCAGTGGTGCTCTACACCTGCAGCACTGCAGCTGAGCTGTCTATTCAGTTTTGAAGAGGGCGCCTATGTCACCATTTTAACCCAAAGCCTGAAGAAAGCCTGTAGGAGTCCTGAAGAAATTTCAGTGCATAGGATTTGCCCATGCTACTGCCAGTGCCATACCTTTGCTGAGCACAGCCTCATTAAATTCTGATCTGCATTCTCACCTCCATGAAAATGGTGACTTTCAAGTTTCTCACTGTTTTCAAAATAGTGAGAAGCAAGTCTGTCACTGACCAGCCACTTAAATGGCAACATCTGTGACACTAAGTTATGTTTCATTAAGTAATACAGTCATGCTATAAACCATGATCAGCAGAAACAGACTATAAAAATTCCAAATTGCATACACTGTATGTTATAACTTACAAAATTGAAAAGGATGATTCATACTTTCAAGAGATATAAAATTGGACAAATGTGAGCTGGCAAGCCTAGGGAGTTTTATGTTTTGTTACTTAATGTATTCCAAGTGCCTTGAACATTTTTGGCACACAAGAGGTCTCAATAAATATATGTCAAATGAACAAAGGATCAAGACAATATAGATGAGGAAAGGGTGCCATTTTTAGTAGATTCTTATATTCCCTGATCCAAAATTATTCTAGCTCTTCCCTATGAGTGTATCCTGCCTTGACTTTTTTTTTTTTTTTTAAATTATATAAACTCTTTAGGACCGTATGGAAAGTAAACTCATAATAGGCAAATTTAAACTGGGGAAAGAAATTATGGTACTCATGATCTTACAAAATGAAGTACTGGGAAATGAAAGGAAAAATCTTGAGGTCTACAGTACCTAAGAGGGGTCCCTATGGGCAAGGTCAGACCAAAACCAAATGCTCTCTTCTTTGTAATGTTGCCCAGGACCAACTGGATTCCTGCATCTAAGTGAAGTGTGTTTGAGAAAGTAAAGTAGAAAAATAGACTGAGAAGTGTCTCTACCTATATCTATTGGTAAAACTACTAAACAAAAAGATGTCATATGTATTTATTGTTTTATCTTAGACCAAAGTCAAAAGCAATTTTGACTTTAAACATTTAAGGGCACTATTTTTTAAAAAAAATTTATTTATTCATTCACTTTATTTTTATTTTACCAGAGAGAGAGAGAGAGAGAGAGAAAGCAAGCCGCCAGGTCCAGGACTCGAACCGTGGTCAACCATGTGGGAGTGTCTAGCACCTTAACCACCATGCCACCTGCTGGTCCCCAAAGGGCACTATTAATTAAAGGCACTGAAGTTGTAAAGAATCATTGTGACTTATTTTTACTGGCTGTTCTAGAACAGATTCCTTTAAAAGGTATATTTATAGCAAGAATATACCAGAGTGATATTCTCTAAAATTGGAGGTGAATTTGAGGACTTAATCATAATCCAACTTCTCTCAATTAAAATAACAGTAAATATGAATAATTATTAAACTGTGGAACTAAAATACTAAGTTTAATTGATTAGTAAAATGGAAGCCAATATCATATTATTTATCTTCTTTTAATCTCAAAATGAATTCATTATATCTAGCACATATTCAGTTGTATAATACAATATTTTGTACCTAGAACAACTACACAGTTCTTCAAGATGCATGTACAAACAAGGAGTATAATTTTCCAGACCATGAGGTTCCAGTACAGTCAAGTACTACAAAAACAAAAATGAGCAACATGTCATTGATAGGTATGACTTGCATGATATTATCCAATGCACTTTTCTAATCAGGAGTCTGATAAATAGACATAATGGCAAACAGGAGAATTTTCTCAGTAGAATTTCCAACTTCATATTTTTATACTTGGGAGAAACATATGGTTCAATACTTACAGACTTAGAAGTAGTGGGAGGCCTGTGAGAACTGTTTGCAACCGCAACCTAGAGCACATCTTTAGGGCTTCTCTCAGAAGTCTTTTAAGGACTCTGTCTCTTTCTAATGCTAAATATAGATCTAGTTTTATTTTACTCACTTTATCATTATTCATTATAACCAATATGAATATTATCTGAAGCATATTTTTAATTTTACCAAGGGAAACAAACTATCATAGCTCAGTTGTGTAACTGAGAAAGAAAGAAAGGAAGAGGAAAGAAAGAAAGAAAGGAAATATTTTGCCTTCATAATTTTTTGCACTAATTGTGCAAATGTTTTTCAAAAACTGTAACTAGCTGTACACAAATTCTATCTGCCTTGACTGCCCTCACATTTTCACATCTCATTTCTTCCTTTGTCTATCTAATTATATTGCCTTTTGCTCTTAGAATTGTCAGACTTCAGTACTGCACACATCTGCCTGTTGAGCATAACTCTAGCCATTCAGACTCTAAACATAGTCAAAGATAAGAGAAAAACCAACCAACAAAGAAAAAGGAGCAAGAAGGTGAGATGGGGGTAGTATTTCCCCTGTGTGTCATGGTGGTATAACTGAAAATATTACAGATTCAGCTAAGAGGCAATTGAGGGACCAGCAGATGGCGAAATGGTTACATAGCTGGACTCCCATGTTGTTGACTATGGTTGGAGTCCCGGACCCAGCAGCTTGAAAATCATGCCGGGCGCGTGTGCATGTGTGTCCAAGATCCCAAGAGGAGAACGGAGGAGAAGGGATAGCGGTGTGGCCATCCCCCTTGCAGTTGATTTTCTGGCTTTCTGTCTCTCTGGTGAGCACATGTGTCCTATAGTAAAAATCTCTCTTAAAAAAAAAAGAAAAAAACAAAGAGGTAGTTGAGTTGGAAATACACCTAGTTTGAGTTTGGTGGGAATGTTCATATGGTTTGTAGTCACTTCTGTGTATAATTAAGTTTTTGCTAGCTATCTCAATGTAGCAATGTCTCCTAGGAAATCCCCTAACTTACTCATTACATCAGGCGAGTTGTAACCCAAAGGTAATGTGGCCAGTGGTGTTACCATGATGGGAACACGTCCTGTAGTGGCTAACACAGAGCATGTGGGTGATGGAGGAGAGATTAAGTTTAAAATGTATGGAACCAGAACTAGACTAATTCTTAGCTATATATCATTATAAGTGAAGGATTTAGTTCCTATCAATGTTAAACAAAGAAGAAGTTCACTTATGCACAAAATGGACTTTGCAATGTCATGTATATAATTATAAATTCACTCTATACTTTTCCATATTTTAAATGGGAATCATGTGATATAAAATGATACAATATTTATATCTGTGTGGAATAAACCTGTAGCAGTATTACAGTCAGTAAAGTTGAGTATTTTGTGTTTTATGTATCTCAAAGTATTACAATATACCAATAAATTTTTTTTTTCTGTTTTACTTGCTGCTGTTTATTTTTCTTTATGCATTTACAAACTGTAAAATACAAACTTTCCCAATTGGCTGTTTGCAGTTTTATCATTTTCATAATGCTAAAAAAAGAAAAAAGGTATTTTTAGCTGTGGATGAGCGTTTTTCTCTGCCAGCGAGGTGTAGGTCTTTGTATGGCCCTTTTCTATACATAGTAACACCTATCCTGGTTATTTTTTTTTAATTTTATTTTTATTATCATCATAATCTTCTTTATATTACATTGGATTACATATAACTTTACAGTGAATATACCAATAAAATTTTTAAATTGCTGGTTGACTTGATGTAAAAGTTTAAATAAAGATAATGTAAAACTTATAACTACTACAATAAGAACATTATAAAAATTCAGATTATTAAGATTAGCTTTGGCACAAGATTTAAATTTCCTCAAAATCTTACTATTCATATGAAAGAAACTCGATAGAGGCTTCCTTAAGTCTTAAAAAGTTGGGACCGGCAGTTGGCGTAATGGCTATGTCGCTGGACTCCCATGTAGTTGACTGCGGTTCGAGTCCTGGACCTGGTAACTTAAACTCATGCTGGGGGTGTGTGTGTGTGTGTGTGTGCCCAAGATCCCAAAAGGAGAATGGAGGAAAAGGGATTGAAGCATGGCCATATCCCCGAGGATGATTTCTCACTTCCTGTCTCTCTATCTCTCTCTGTCTTTCTGGCGAGCGCACATGCCCTATAGCAAAAACCTCCCCCCCCCAAAAAAAAAAAGTTACACATTACCAATAATGAGGATGAGGCTGAAAGAAATTTTTCTTAACTCTCAATTAAAAATTTTGTTTTTGATCAGTCATGATAGAGTATTATCCTCTATTTTATGCCTATAGAAAAACAATTATTGGGACCAGCAGTTAGCATAATGGCTATGTCACCAGACTCCCACATAGTCGACCGTGGTTCAAGTCCCGTTCCCGGTGGCTTAAAACTCACGCCGGGCGTGTATGCGTGTGTGCGTGCATGCCCAAGATCCCGAGAGGAGACTGGAGGAGAAGGGATTGCAGCATGGCTGTCCCCTCAGGGGGGTGATTTCTCGCTTTCTATCTCTCTGACTCTCTCTGTCTGTCTGGCGAGCACACGTGCCCTATAGCAAAAAAAGCCTCTTAAAAAAAAAAAAAGAAAAATAATTATTGTTAAACAACAAATTATTGTTAAATAAAAAAATGATAAAGGAATATGCAGGCAAACATAAAGGAAAAATATTACAGAGGTGTACCAGATGAGTTAATAAGAACATATACTTTTTCTCTATTTTTAGAACTTTAGTGGTATTTGTCAACTTTTAAAAACTTAAATTTACTATCATTTCTTTTCTCTGATCACTTTCATACCCATTTTTCATTTGTAATTAAGTTTCTTTTCCTTAAAGAGGGCCCTCAAGTTATATAAGCTTAAGGCCACATGGAACCTGGGTCTGCCTCTGCCCAGTTCCTGGCTCAGAATCTGGCACATTAGGTATTTACTGAAAGAATCGCTTTCAACCCAAGGGTATTGATTTGACAGTTATTAAAGGAAAAGCTAGCCTGTGCTGAGGGATCTTCAGCATCCCCAGCCTCCAGACTGGTTCAGTTTGGGGAGTGGGGTTGGGCCACACCTGCCAACAGATATCCTGAACTCAACCAGCGGGAAACCAAGATGGCATTGGCAGAGAAAATAAGGCTGTCATGTTGTTTTACAGTCAAGACACAACATTTTCCTTGTACTTTTTCATTCTGAAGGGTATTGAAATTAATGAAAAGAAATTCTTCCTGGCTCCAAAGTGTATGAAATTAATTTTCATGTGTTTGGAAATTTATTTCTTTGAGTTATGTTTCTCATTTGAAGAAAATGGTTGCTCTTCCTTCCTTTTAAACTGTCTAATATGAAACATATGTGAGTAGGATTATATTAAGTCCCAAGATATCTGTGTTTGGAAGTGACTGAAGTCTTCCACATAAAGTTCCAACTTTAAATACTTCACTTGAATTAGCATGCATATTGTGACCTTATATTGTTATTCTATTCCTGTTCCTATTTGACAATGTTTCCACCCTAAAATAAAGTTTAACCTCAAAATCTCTAGACTGTTTCATTGTCATCAAGTGCTAGGAGTCTAGATCTCTCTTAACTAAAAATGAAGTCAAATCTAGATACATGATTGGGTTAAACTGCTTCATGATGGAGGTGCACCTGATGTCCCAGCACTTAGAGCTGGACCCACCCATTAGACCAGGTAGAGCCTGATGGGAGGGGGTGTTTGGGGGGGGGAGAATAGAGTGGCAAGCCATCTAAAGAGTATAACAATATGGGACTAGCAGATGGTGTAATGGTTACATAGCTGGACTCCCATGAGGTCGACCTCAGTTTGAGTCCCAGACCCAGCAGCTTGAAACTCATGCTGGGCACGTGTGCATGCATGCCCAAAATCCCAAGAGGAGAAGAGACTGTGGTGTGGCCATCCCCCTCCAGGGGATGATTTCTCATTTTCTGTCTCTTTGTCTCTGGTGAGTGCACAAACCCTATAGCAAAAATCTCTTTTTTTAAAAAAAAAAGTATAACAAGACATGGATTTAAACCATTGTTATCATGGGTTCTGATGCTCAGTGTGTCCCAACAAGAAGAAAATATGGAACTCAAGAGGAAAGCAGTTTAGAAGTGTAAATAGGCAGAGAGTCAGCATCAGGAATGTCCATTAGTAGAAAACAGAACTTACCACCTGTCTTCTGGTGTTGAGGGACAGATTCCCAACCTTGAGAAGAGTTGATAGTAGTGGGAGATAATAACAAAACAAGACTTTGATAGTTGAGAATTCAGTGTCAGATACCAGTCACAGAGAAGCAAGGCAGAAACTCAGCCAAACAGGTACAGCATGAAGACAACTGGGTCTCGGAGAATAAGACAGAGACTTATAGTGAGAACTTAGGCAGGTAGCAGAGCTGCACTAGCAGTAAGGATGACTTGATGCTGAATCCCATAGGGATGGGCTAGAGTGCCTTAAATCTTTTCTGTTAGAAGTACGGATTGGATTGAAGGATAAGCTGAGCTCATAGTTAGGACCAAGTAGCCTTTGCTGAGGGAGGAGGTGGACTTGCAGGAATGTGGAACAGGCCAGAACAGGCTGATGCCCAGACTTTGGATGAGTGATCAAAAGAGACTATATAATGTAAAATCGAACAGGAAAAGGAAGATAATTTGAATTTTTTACACCACTTCTAAAAAAAGAGGAGTCCTTGGGAACCAGCAGTTAGCGTAATGGCTATGTCGCTGGACTCCCACGTAGTCGACCGCGGTTCGCGTCTCGGACCCGGTGGCTTACAACTCACGCCGGGCGCGTCTGCGTGCGTGCCCAAGATCCCGAGAGGAGAATGGAGGAGAAGGGATTGCGGCGTGACCATCCCCCCTGGGGGGTGATTTCTCGCTTTCTGTCTCTATGTCTCTCTCTGTCTGTCTGGCGAGCGCACGCGCCCTATAGCGAAAAACCTCTCCAAAAAAAAAAAAAAAAAAGAGGAGTCCTTGATCACCGCTGCACATGCCTTCTGCACCCTTTGGACATGGCAGAGGTAGAGGTAAACCAAGATTTCATTTTCAAGATGGAAAGGCCTTCAGACTCACCTGTGATTTTACCTGGCACTCCACAGGCCAGTGTGAATCCACCCTCATGCCATACAAATAGTTCGTAAAACAACCTATGAGTGCCACACTTAGAGAAAAATTAAGGAAAACAAGGTCTTCATTTAATTCCCACTACAGTGTAGTAAAGTGTCTTAAAGAATGGAGAAAGTGTTCAGACCTTTTCAGAGAAACCAACATCTTCAATGGAAGAAAATTGTTCGGAATTTCAAGAAAGTTTTAAACACACAGATAGCAAATTTGAAGAAAATGCACATTTGAAAAATGCCTTCCAGAACATCAGTACATGTGAATCAAAAATCACTTGTTACACATGCTCTCCAAAATAATTTTTTATCCTAATCAAGCATTAGAAAAGCAAAATTGGTGAAGCAGTTTCAAGAGAAAGAAGACCTTCTTGGGAGGCTAACACTAGTCAAAATGTATAGATCAAAGAATGACCTGTCTCAATTACAGTTGTCAATAGAGAAGTGGAGAAGCTGTTGCTTTATGAGTTGCAGTCAGCTATGTCTGAAGAGAACAAGAAACTAAGCCTGACTCAACTGATAGACCATTATGGGTTAGATGATAAATTGCTATACTATAACAGAAGTGAAGAATAATTTGTAAGTGTTTAATTCTTAAGTTTTTCTCCAGAATGTCTTTGAGAATGACGACTTAATTAAGAGATACACATTTTAGAGGGAAGATAACCATTAGGGCTTAAAGGAAGGTAACCTGATAGACATGATTTTCAGGCACACTTGGACAAACTCAGTTCTAAATGGAAACAATATTTTGGATAGATTTGCCAAAAATAAACTTGATATTTAAAGAAATGTAACAAATATTGTATTGTGTTTAAAAAGTAATTTGGACAATTCCAGAAACCAGTTTTAATATATTGCTTTGTTTTTCATGATGAAAAGTTTGATTTTAAATGTTAAAAAATTGTCCAATCTGGTGAATGTCTAAACCTAAACTGGTCTAAAATATTCTTGCCTCTCTTAAGTTTATGAACTATGTTTCCATTCACTTGTCACATGTTTCTATCTGATGATCTAGCAAGTAATTAAACTGATAATGTCTGAAGTTAAAAAAAAAAAAAAAAAGAGGAGCCCTCTTAGTAAGGGGAAATGTTTTTTAGTGAGAGAAAGAAATCATCAGTTTTTTGAAAGATACATTCATTAGCTTTGCTTAACACATAAGACAAGAAAGTGTCCATACAGACTGTAATTAAAGACTCTTAATTCAAGAAGGATTAATGTAGGACAAAGAACGCTGCTTCTTTTTAAAATTTTTTTATTAATTAATTTACATTTATTTACTGAGCATTGTCACAGCATACAAAATGTAATTTCCCATCCAGAAGATGCTGCATAATAGCTTAATCATACAAGTTATTGTCAATAATTTTCCATTTCTAGTTTCATATACATATGTGTGTGTGTGTGTGTGTGTGTGTGTGTGTATTTCCCCCTATATCTCATCCTCTGCCATTTCCCATGCTCCTCTCACACTATCTCAGGTATCCACAGTTGTTTTTCATTCCTTTCCCCCCCACATTTTATTCATTCAAAAAATTTCTTAAATAACCTAACTACTTTCAATAGCGAACTCTGCTGATACATACATATCTATGAATATATGTCTGACTTAAGGCATGAAACTCTGAGTAGATGAATATACTATAAAGTAGCACCTAGCTGATGCTATATAGTTTACTATGGCCATTAATTATATATTTTTGCTATATTTTTCAATTTCAAGAAAAGCAGATTTAACTTTAATAAATCAAAGAAATGCTAAGGAAATATGCTTAAAACTTAAAGCCAGGAAACAGGTTGGGGTTCTGTTCAAATAGTAGGTATATGAACCTATTCGCAGCTCAAGACAAGACAAAAGTCCTTAAAATCTGAAAACAAGGCCTAGAAAAAAAAACCATTTTAGTCAAAAGTCATAAAATTCTATTTCACCAGTTCAGTCTCATGCACTTTATCTTTTGTTGTGATGCAATTTTCCCAATTAAATTCTGGGATATAATATTCAACTCCAGACTTGTCCCTACGATTAAGTTGGCCATTTTCTTAGTTTTTGAAATCTTATTTCTGTGTGACTGTATTTAATTTTCCTGGTATAACACTCCCTGCAGAATTTCTTGGAGATCTGATCTGGTGTTGGTAAATTCTTTCAGATTTTGTTTATCTGAGAATGTTCTTGTCTTTTCTTCCCATATGAAGGATAATCTTGCCGGGTATAGTAACTGTGGTTGCAATTGCTTTTCCCTTAGCACTTTGAATATATTTTCCGATTCTTTCCCCACTCGCATTGTTTCCGATGAGAAGTATGCTGTCAGCCTGATGGGATATCCTTTGTAGGTGACTTGCCGTTTCTCTCTTGCCAATCTTAGAATCTTGTCTTTGTCTGTGGTTTTGGTCAATCTGGCTATAATGTGTCTTGGAGAAGATCTTCTTGGGTTGATTCTATTTGGGATCCTTTGTATTTCTTGGGACTGGATCTTTGAGTGCTTCTCTAGGTTTGGAAAATTTTCTTCCAGGAATTCATGGAATAGATTTTCAATGCCCTTGTGAGTCTCTTCGCCTTCTGGGATACCAATTTTCTGGATGTTTGGATGTTTGAGAGGTATCTAGTATTTCTTGTATAGTACTGTCATGTTTTTGGACAATTTTCTCAGTCTTTGTGGTGGATTTTTCTAGGCCAGTAATTCTATTTTCTACAACTGAGATTCAATTTTCAGTGTGATCTAGTCTGTTTTGAATACTTTCAAGGTAGGTTTTGACTTCCTGTATTATAGCCTTTTTTTTTTCTGAGAGGTTTTTTTTTTTTCGCTATAGGGCGCGTGCACTCGCCAGACAGACAGAGAGAGACAGAGAGACAGAAAGCAAGAAATCACCCCCCAGGGGGGATGGTCACGCCGCAATCCCTTCTCCTCCATTCTCCTCTCGGGATCTTGGGCACGCACGCACACGCGCCTGGCGTGAGTTTAAGCCACCGGGTCCGGGGCGCGAACCGCGGTCAACTACGTGGGAATCCAGCGACATAACCATTACGCTAACTGCTAGTCCCCTGTATTATAGTCTTCATCTCTAACAGGTCCATTTGATTCTTTTTTAAAGTGTGTAATTCCTCTTTTAGATCTTGCAAGAATTTCCTCAATTCCTGAAGCTTGTCAGCTTCTTTCTCCTGTCTCTTCAGCAGTTCATTGTCTCTCTTCTCTATGATCTCTGTGAACTTCATGACCACGAAAATTCTAAATTCTTTACCAGACATTTCCATGAATTTCATCATACTGTCTGAGGATGAAGAGGACTTATTTTTCCTTGGAGGAGAGGTATTTCCTTGTTTTTCCATATTTCTTGTGGCCCTGTGGTGATTTCTAGTCATCAGATGGATGGTGCATTTATTCTAATTCTTGAAGTTCAGTCTGAATGTTCAGAGGCATGTAGGAGGAGGTGATCTACAATCTCTCTTCCATTCCGTTCTCACTTTTTGTGTATCAGAATCAGTGGGAATAGAGGAATATTCTGACCCTAACTGTATTCAGATGTATAGATTCTGTTCACTTGGGACCTGTCTAGAAACTTAGTGAGCAGAGGCTGAGAAGTAAAAGAGTAAAGATAAAAAAAAAAAAAGAGAGAGAGAGAGAGAGAGAGAGTTAAAGAAAAGATGAAAACATAAAATAAGAAGAAAAAAAGATAATAAAAAACTATAGATTTTAATATTAAAATGCAAAAATTGAAAACTGTGGGGACGCAAAAGCACTAGTTCACAGCTGAAGTTCAGGATCCATATGGAGTTGGGCCTGGGTTTGTGCCTTTCCTAAACAGAACAGAAGGGTAGAGGCAACTATTAACACAATAAAGGGATTTGAAAGCCCAGAGAACACTTTACCTTAAAAAAAATTAAAAAATTAAAAGACTAGGGAGACATAGAGAGACAGAGAGAACTGGAGACAAAGAGACAGGTAACACTACCCACTAGAAATAAGTGAGGAAAACGTCTCAGCAGAAAACTCTTCATTTTAAGGCTCTGAAAGCACTAGTTCACAGCTGAAGTTCAGGATCCATGTGGAGGTGGGCCTAGGTTTATGCCTTTCTAGAAATAAGTGAGGAAGAAGCCTCAGCAGAAAATCTTCATTTTAAGTCTCTGAAAGCACTAGTTCACAGCTGAAGTTCAGGATCCATGTGGAGGTCCACTGCTTCTTCTTCTAATGCCAATTTATCAGCTGTTTGACATGAATTCCTCATCAAGAAGGTTGCCCAGCACTTTCCTCTTTTTATTTTTTTTCTTTTTTTGGAGAGGTTTTTGCTATAGGGCTTGTGCGCTCGCCAGACAGAGAGAGACAGAGAGATAGAAAGCGAGAAATCACCCCCCAGAGGGGATGGCCACGCCGCAATCCCTTCTCCTCCATTCTCCTCTCGGGATCTTGGGCACACACGCACATGTGCCCGGAGTGAGTTTAAGCCACCGGGTCCAGGACGCGAACCGCGGTCGACTACGTGGGAGTCCAGCGACATAGCCATTATGCTAACTGCTGGACCCCCCCAGCACTTTCCTCTTGATGTGCTGCTTGCACTGCCTGATTCACCAGGAAGATAGACTGTGTCACTTCTGGCTTAACTAGGGTCCATCATTTACCTTCATATATCATCACTCAATTCCTGAATCTAGGGTAGGAAATACTTAAAATATTCAATATATCATAAATGGAATTTAAATTAGCCTTGTTGTCTTAGACCTGGTATCATCTAAGAAGCCCTGGACAACCATATATTAGTTCCTGACATGTTGGCTAAATTTCTGTCACTGGACTTTATCCTTGATTCCTTACTTAGTTTTCCAATTCCTTCTTGGATGAAGACCAAGCCCCAGCTACTTGGCTACATAGTTGGTATATTGCTATCTCTGAATATTTTCTCCTAAAAGACAAAATCCTATTTTCTACCCTTCTGCCTAGGGTTCTTCTTTGATGGTGAGTAACAGACCTAAGCCATGGAAATGGCGTCTACTTATCTTAGAGCATTGCTTACTGCCTATCTGCCTGTAGTAACACTGAAATGGGCACCCTCCCACCCTCAGACACTGGGTATGGATCATGGAGGCTGTCATCTGACAAGGTCAGAATCCCCAATCCCTGAGGACCAGCAGATAACATAATGGTTACGTCACTGAACTTCCACATAATTGACTACGATTCAAGTCCTAGACCTGGTAGCTTAAAACTTTTGCATATGTGCAAGCATACTCAAAATCCGGAGCGGAGACTGAAAGAGAAGGGATTGTGGCATGGCTATCTCCCATGGGGGGTGATTTCTTGTTTTCTGTCTCTCTGTCTCTTTCTGTCTCTCTGGCGAGTACACATGCCCTGTAGCAAAAATCTCTCAAAAAAAAAAAAAAAAAAGAATCTCCAATCCCTTTTTACTTTGGGTATTAGTAAGATTAGAAATTCTATGCAAAGACTTGGAACCTGACAGACTTGGAGTTGATCTCTGATATACCATTTAATTTTAGATAAAATATTGAACTTTTCCAAGCCTATTTCCTCATCATGAAAATGAGGATCATGATTCCTACTCACATGACAAGTGTGAAAATTAAATGAGGTAGCTAATGCAAAGTATCTACTACAGGACTGGCATATAAAAACTGCTTACCAAATTATTGCACTTACTAAGAAAAAAAAAAAACTAAATCTACTCACCCAACAGATGTTTGGTAAGTGCCTGTTCACTGTTAAGTATTATATTAAGCTTTCGAGCTAAAAGAATTGATTGGTAAACAGACATCTTCAACCCAGTACACCATGGCTAGTTCAATGACACACAGAGCTCCAGATGACATGGATATACAAAGAAGGGATTATAAACTGGAAGGGATGATCTGGAAGAACATCCTAAAGAAAAGAGTTAAGTAGGATGGAAGGAAGGTGATAGGTATTCTTGGGAGAGCATGAAAAAGTTTGCTGGATTCGGGAAACTGTAAGCACTCCATCAGTGTGGCTGGAATACAGACTGGGAGTATGGAGGTGAGTCAAACAGGGAAATGGAAAGTAAGTTAGAATCTCTCATGATGGCCCTTGTGGCTGGGCTAAGAAGATTTGGGATAGAACCTGAGGGTTGAGAGTGACTGGTGATAGATTTTAAGCAAGACGGGAACCAGCAGTTAGCGTAATGGCTATGTCGCTGGACTCCCACGTAGTCGACCGTGGTTCGCGTCCTGGACCCGGTGGCTTAAAACTCACGCCGGGCGCGTGTGCGTGCGTGCGTACGTGCCCAAGATCCTGAGAGGAGAATGGAGGAGAAGGGATTGTGGCGTGACCATCCCCCCGGGGGGTGATTTCTCACTTTCTGTCTCTATATCTCTCTCTGTCTGTCTGGGGAGCGCATGCGCCCTATAGCAAAAACCTCTCCAGAAAAAAAAAAAAATAGATTTTAAGCAAGAGGAATAACATGGCCATATTTGTATTTTAGATAAATCACCCCAAGACCTTCATGAATAACATCATGGATTCGTACAACACTAAAAACAAAGGCAGAACCACTGTAGTAGCTCATGTGCTACTCAAAAAGTATGCTCTCCTCTTATTAATTTTGTAATGAAATGCTTATCCAAAATGATTTAAAAAGCATTAGGATAATGAAAATATTTTTAGAATGAAATGTGTTTTAGTTTGAGCTTCTTGATTTAAAAAAAAGTTATACATCTTTGGGACCGGCAGGTGGTGTAGTGGTTAGGGGGTGCTGGACTTCCACATGGCTGACCGTGATTCAAGTCATGGACCTGGCAGCTTGCTTTCTCACTTTCCCTTTCTCTCTCTCTGTCCCTCTGTGGTCAAATTAAAAAACATAAATAAATAGTTAAATAAAATATTTTTTTTTTAAAATTACACATCTTCAAACATGATTAAAATGAAATTTCAGGATCCCTTATGTGTGCTCACATATGTAGTCTTAACACCTGTACCTGTATTCCTGGTAGTCACAGGTCTCACTGAAATACTATTTTATTAATGGAAATTATTTAATGTGAAATATTTAGTCTTCCAGAGACCAGCGTCAATCTGTGTCTACACTGAATCCTCTATAAATAGTATTGACAATTTAAGAAATTCTTAAAATTCTCAATTTTATAAACTATTTAGTACTTATATTTTAAATATATATATATATTTATATATAATACATATTATATATTTATATTTATAAATTTATATTTATATATTTATAAATATATAAATTTCTATATGTATTTTTATATATAGAAATAAAGTTCCTGGTTAAGTCTGACTCAAACAAGAAATGCTAATCCTCTGCTTGGAACTGGTCTAAGAACCCATGCTTAAACCAAACAGCACATGGCATTCCCTTAGAAACAGGCTGGTTTAAAGATAGTGGATAGGTACTAATTATCGAGGCCAACAAGACATGCCAGAAAGATTGCTGAGACTTGTGGGAAAAGCTTCTTTGCACTAAAGTTAGAGTCGCTGGAAGAGATGGCATTTTCCTCCCTGCTGGCATGAACAGAAAGCATGGAATTCCAATTGTTACTACCATCTTGTGACCACAAGGATACCACCTTAGCGTAAAACTGGTATTATCTTGTATCCTTGATGACATTGTTCAACTGCATTTCAACCAAAACTGAAGCCCATTCTACCTCTGGACTTCAAGTTGTATAAAGCAATAAATTTCCTTACAGTTTAAGCCACCACTTTGAGTTGGGGTTTCTGCTACTGGCAGCAGAAAGTATTTAGAGTGATGCAATTTCCCACCACCTTGTGCCTACCACCTTCACTTTCAAGATGCACCAGTTAGCCATCTTTATTAGCTCTAACCACCACTAAGCTCTCTTCTAAGGTCATCATTTCTAGAGAATACATTGATAGTTTACTCAATATCTGTCCCTAGCTTCTTCCACTAGACATTATCATGTACAAGAGATTGTGAAGCTATGAAAGTAGATAGCCTGAGCATAAAGTCAATATGCTGAAAATGACAAAACAGAATAAGGTTTAAGAAAAAAAAAAAAAAAAACCGGAGTCCTTGATAATATCATTTAACTGGGGGAGTACTCGACTTTCAGTCTTCTTATTACACAATCAACAAATATTCTTACTGTTTAAGACAATTTGAGTTGGGGTATTCTGTTGTTCATATTTGATAACAACCTAACAGATTTAAAAAAAAAATTGTTACCAGAATTTTCAATGCTGCAAATAACTACCAAATTGTGGAATTGGATGATTAAAAGTGGCAGGTCAAAGGATCCTAAATTTCAGTCTGAGAAGATAGTCACTCCTGTTCTGTGGTTGAAAAATAGTTCATTAAGCTATCACATTGTACCTAAGACACAGCTTTCTGAAACTTCAGTATTAGAGAAAATTATAGTAAGAATGAGAAGGTTGTGAAGTTGCCACTTCTTATGGCTTTCACTAAAAATCTATAATACAGAGGGAAGCTTACACCTATAATAGAGAGGGAAGCTCAGGTGGGAAGCAGAGAAAGATATGGGGCCTCTCCTCTGAAGTCCATTATTTCCAATTGCACCAGAACACAGGTCTTCATAATGGGGACCAGGGGAATGGATAGATATCAGAGAAACGTGTATGGCTAGAAGACTGACATTCCCAGGTCCAAAGACTATATCTAGATGAGCTCTCTTCCTGTACTTACTGGTTTATGGAATTGGATAAAAGATAAAAATAGAAACTTACCAAAATTTTTTTTCTTTCAGATTTTTTCCTAGAGGATGTGTGTGCTTGCTGGAAGACAGAGCGGGGAGGGGAAAAGTGAGAAAGCACCCTCTCCCATGAAGAATGGTCACACGACAATCCCTTCTTCATTTCTCCTCTTTTTTTGTGATTTGGGCATGCACATGCATTCAGCATGTTTCTCAGAAAGCCACTGGGTCTGCAACTCAAATCATGCCATCAGCCAAGTGAGATCCAGTTCTTTAACCACCACATCATGGGTCGGTCCCTAGAACTAAGTTTTTGTTTTGTTTTGGTTTGTTTTTTTTTGAGAGAGAGATTTTTGCTATAGGGTGTGTACGCTCACTAGAGAGAGACAGAGAGAAAGTGAGAAATCACTCCCCAGGGGATAACCTGCTGCAATCTCTTCTCCTTCATTCTCCTCCTAAGATTTTGGGCACGCACATGCACATGTCCAACATGAGTTTCAAGCCCATAGGTCCAGTACGCAAAGTGTAGTCAACCGCGTGGGAGTCCAGTACATTAACCACTACACCACCAGCTGGCCCCCACACTAAGTTTTTAAGAGAATTGACTACCAAAGAAACTCTATACCTGGCCAGTCCGCAACAATAAATAATCCTGTAATAATTCAATCTCTAAGGTACCCTCTCAGGTCCCCAAACTCTACTAACAAGAGATGCTAAACTTTTCCATACTTGTCTCAAATGTGACCAACTAAGACAATAAGTAAGGAAGATGTTTTCAGAAGACAGAACTAAGGGTCACAGAACACAATGAATTGGCTAGCCAGGGAACTCACTGTTACCAGGGTGGGCAGTCCTCTCTTATTTCTAATAGATATGCTATGGGTAGAAATCAATGTCTTCTAGGTGTTGTTTCCTATTCCCCCCTTTTGAATGAGATTTTTAATTGTCATTCTTTTTCTTCTTCACTATAGTATTTTGAACATACTTAGGTGGAAAACTTATCGTTAAGCCGTGGATCTCTGGTTCCCAAGAGCCATCTCCAGACCTGACTGTGAGATCCTGGACTGAGTAACATGGTTACCGACTGAAACTTTAGGTTGTTTCACACTGGGGAGGGAAAGAACATGTCTCATGTGGTGTGGACATTGCGTAGATTGTATGTGTGACATGTATGACTCTTGACTAATCATATATGATACTGTTGCCTACCTACTGCACATCCATTCCCCCTTCTTCCTTATTGAAAGAACTCTATACTTTTATTGGAGTACCCACCATATCCTATGTGTCCATGTGCCTCAGGAGAGATTGGTCTCTCCTAAGAGGTTAATCCTAATGAGTCCAAGCCAATTGTGAGTCTCCTGTTTTCCTTGCTGGTAATTTTAGACATGGGTGTACCGAGCAATGAGACACGAGAAATCTGCTGGAAGACTTTTTCGTACAGATTTCTCTATTTACTTAAAAAGAGACAAGGAATCATAGCTTCTCCCAGTGCACTGTACTTTACCATGTCAGATTGTGATGCATGGACCTGGTGCAGCCATCTGGTGACCGTGAGCAGAGCTGTACACTAGACACAAAACTGACATTCTAAGGAGCAAAACATAGTGAAAACAAATAGGATCCTTCAGACAGTCAAGTAAACAGCCTGTGAGACTCTCTACTTTAGGACTTGTTACATGTTAAAAAGAAAGATCTTATTGCTTAAGTCTATATAAATTGGGATGTCTTTTATGTGTACATTAAGGAATTCTTTGTGATAAATATCTGTCTCATCTGGGGGATGGTCTAGGGTAAAATATGTGGATCTCCCAGACAGACTAATAATTTGGCATCTTTTCAAAGCAATATCTAAAAAATAAATGTTCAACATTCATTTAAAGGTAAGGTTAAGTGCTTCATGGAGGAGTATTATTATCCACCATGCCACCTGTTGTTTCCACCAAATTATTTCTTTCAACTCAGTACATCAAATATCATTCACATAACTTTCTCCATTTAACAGTATCTCTGGGGCTGGCAGGTGGTGTGATGGTTAAGGGCACTGGACTCCCACATGGCCGACAGTGGTTTGAGTCTTGGACCTGCTGGCTTGCTTTCTCAATTTCTCTCTCTCTCTCTCTTTCTCTTTCTGTGTGTGTGTGTGTGTGTGTGTGTGTGTGTGTGTGTCTCTGTGTGTCTTACTCTGGCCCTCTCTGGTCAAATTTAAATTAATGAATTAATGAATTAATTAAATAAAATAATTCTTTTTTTTTTTTGGAGAGGTTTTCGCTATAGGACGCGTGCACTCGCCAGACAGACAGAGAGAGACATAGAGACAGAAAGCGAGAAATCACCCCCCAGAGGGGATGGTCACGCCGCAATCCCTTCTCCTCTATTCTCCTCTTGGGATCTTGGGCAAGCACACACATGCGCCCAGCGTGAGTTTTAAGCCACCGGGTCTGGGACGCAAACCACGGTTGACTACGTGGGAGTCCAGCGACATAGCCATTACGCTAACTGCTGGTTCCCAATAAAATAATTCATAAAAAAAATATAAAACAGTTTCTCCAGGGATGTTTCAATCTCACAGTGATGCTTATAGATGCCCCCACTTATACTAATGCCCTAAGGAGCTACCTTTCTGGACTTATTCCAGCTCCAGATAAAGTAAAAACAAAGGAGAACTGTAATGAGTGTGGGACTGTTTTATGTTTTAAGTCTTTTTTTTTTTTTTTTTAAATTCATGACAGAGCACGTGCACACATGGGAAAATGAGAGGGAGGGAGGGAGGGGGAGAGAGAGAGAGAGAAAAAGAGAGAGAGAGAAGCACTCCCCACAGAGTCTGGTCATGCCATGATCCCCTTACAGCTTGTTGGATCCTGAACACTTATCATGAGCCCAACATGTTTCAGGCTGGCCATGCCAGGGATTAGAAGCAGGACCACCACATGGGATCTGGCTATTCTTCAGCAGCACTTTACCACTGCACCACAGAGACACCCTGACTGAGTTTCTGAGAGGAACATTTACAACAAATGATATTTTTAAAATTGCATAGTATTCACAATGTCTCACTAAGAATTTTGCTCATTGCATCTAGTCCAACAAATATATATTAGACTATTTATATTATTAACTTATACAGCTTTTTAAAAAAAGGCATGAGAGTGTATCATTTCTTGCATTTAAACAGGAAACAGTAAGAATTCTAATGCTTAGATTTCTTCAGCATATTCATTTTTTAAAGAATTATTTATTTAATTTCAGGGCCGACAGGTGGCATGGTGGTTAGGGGTGCTGGACTCCCATATGGCTGACCATGGTTTGAGTCCCAGAACTGGCAGCTTGTTTTCTCACTTTTCCTCTCTCTCTCTCTCTCTCTCACTCTGTCCCTCCCTAGTCAAATTAAAATACATTAATCAATAAATAAAGTTAAATAAAATAATTATTTAGAAGAAAAAATATTTATTTTTTTCTTATTATTATTTTTTAATTTGCTATAAGTCATGTGCACTCATCAGAGAGAGAGGGAGAGAGAGAGAAAGTGAGAAAGCAAGCTGCCAGGTTTGGAACTCGAACTATACAGTCGCCCATGTGGGAGTCCAGCATCCAAACCACCACACCACCTGCTTGTCCCCTTTAGCATATTCTTAACCAATTAATGAAAGTAGCTTGGGACACTACTCTAGCATGGAACATTTTACTGAAACAATAAGTTTCATATTTACACCTACTTAGGAAGTAAACTCTTTTCGCATGGCAATAACACAAAAGCTCAAGGTCTTAACTTTGTAGTTAGCTTTTTTATAGCATTTCTAGAAACCCTGACATTTCAAAGTCCCAAACCTTGAAAGCTATATATGGAGTAGCACATACTTCAAAAGGTGATCAAACGAGGCTGTGCCCACCAGCAACGATTTTCAAACTTTAGATGTTTATCACTAGAAATTTAGCATTAAACTGGGTGTAGTGGCATATGCCTATAATCTCAGCTACTCGGAAGACTGAAGCAGGAGGATAGCAAGTTTAAGGCCAATTTCAGCAACATAGTAAGAGCCTGTCTTTAAAATAGAAACAAAAATAATTTTAAAAAGAAATCTGTTATGGGCTGGTCCTGTGGTCTAGTGGTTAAGGGAGCCAGATCCCACATGGTTGACCATAAGGTTCAAATCCTGGCCCCAGTGACTTTTTCCCCCCAGGTGTTTGCCACAGGGTGTGTGCATTTGCTGGAGAGAAACAAAAAGAGACAGAGAGTGGGAAAGTGAGAAATCACTTCTCAGGGGGATGACCTCACTGCAATCCCTTCTCCTCCATTCTCCTCTTGGGACTTTGGGCATGCACACACCTTCCCTTGGAATGAGCAACTGGGTCTGAGACTCATACGGTAGTTGAGTTGTACTTACAATGCCTAACCACGACGCCACCTGCTGGCCCCCCAGGGTCTTTTATGTGCCCCCAATCTCAACAGGATGAGAAATGGAGGAGAAGGGATTGTGATGTGACCATACTCCATTAGGGAGTGCTTTGTCCCTTTCCCTCTCTCTCCATCTGTCTCTGGAGAGCACCATGCCCACAAGGAAATAAAAAAAGAAAGAAAGAAAAAAAAGAAGTAGACAAAGAAGAAAAAATTTATTATTAAGCTTCTAGATGGAAGTGTTTCATAAGAGTTTGGACATTTTCATCTGATAGTCATCCCTTGGCAGAGACATTGACCCTGGTCAAACAATGCTATGACCTGTGAACTCCAAACATACAAGAAAATATTAGTTTTTTTTTTTTTTTTTTTTGAGAGGTTTTCGCTATAGGGCGCGTGCGCTCGCCAGACAGACAGAGAGAGACATAGAGACAGAAAGCGAGAAATCATCCCCCAGAGGGGATGGTCACACCGCAATCCCTTCTCCTCCATTCTCCTCTCGGGATCTTGGGCGGGCACGCACGCACATGCGCCCAGTGTGAGTTTTAAGCCACCGGGTCTGGGACACGAACCGCAGTCGACTACGTGGGAGTCCAGCGACATAGACATTACACTAACTGCTGGTTCCCGAAAATATTAGTTTCTGATTTAATATTGGAAAAAATAATAAATATGGTCATTATTTTTGTTTACAATACATTTGCAAATAAATTATTTCCAAGCAATAAATATACAGTATACAGGCTAAAAATGGCATGGTATTTCTTTTTTGGCAGAATTCGTATAGTATACACTAGAAAAGTACCATCTTTCAATATTATATTGTTGAATAATACAGAACTGGCATTAGTCCCTTTGTTGTACTTTTTAACAGCTGTTAATATAGAAATTATTTTATTTATTTAAATTTATATATTTATTTTAAACTAATTACTTAATTTTACTTATCATTATTTTCTAACTTGCTAGAGTGTACATGCAGCCATCAGAGAGAGAGAGTGAAAGCCACCAGGTCCAGTACTCAAACTGTAGTCAGTCATGAGAGAGTCCAGCTCCCCAACCCACCACACTACCTGCTAGACCCAAAATATTGCATTTACTTATTGTGTTTTATTATTTTTACAAAATGAACAAAAAGAAAAAAAATGTTATTTTGTTGGAGTTTACCTATATATTTTTTTTTTTTTTTGAGAGGTATTTTTTTGCTATAGGGCGCTTGCGCTCGCCAGAAAGAGAGAGAGACAGAAAGACAGAAAGCAAGAAATCGCCCCCCAGGGGGGATGACCATGCCGCAATCCCTTCTCCTCCATTCTCCTCTTGGGGTCTTGGGAACGCACACACACACGCCCGGCGTGAGTTCAAGCCACTGGGTCCGGGACTTGAACCATGGTTAACTACATGGGAGTCCAGCGACAGAGCCATTGTGTCAACTGCTGGTCCCAAGAAGTAGAAGTACTTCTGATGTGTATTTGCTTTCTGGTGGGAATCTATGTGAGGGTACCCACCTAATCCCATTTAGGATCATTGAATTTTAGAACTGGAAGGGATCTTAGTGTCTCAAACTGGAGCCAGACAGTTAGAGGTCATAACATCACTTTTATTATTGAGAAAATTGTACATGGAAAGACGGTTATGACTGAGGGGCAAATGAGTTTGCTAATGCTTCCTGACATACTCTGCCCTACCCCACCCCATCCCACTCCATCTCCATCTCTACCCCTAAATCAGAATCTGGAACAGAACTTGAAAAGGACTCAGTTCAGGTCAGGACTTTAAGTTCATAAGCTTGTGGTCTTTTTAATAAAGTAGTTCTACCTGTATGATTTGTGACTTAATGCTGTCAGTTATAAACCACAGTGCTAACACTCTAAGGAAATCTCTCCATATGGAAACAGAAGAAGTACCATCTCCCAACATTTAGTAGAGGCAATGCCATAGGAATTCTGGTGAATAAAATCCTACATTTCATTTAAAAATAATTTGAGAACACTCTAATAGGAATGTATCATAAATCGTTAATACAGAACTCTATTCCTAATAATATATAAAAGACTTTCACTAATCTCTCACAAATATAGTAGGAAAAAATAACAAATTTAAAGTCACTGTAATTGTTTTCTTCTCTCAAAGTCTTAACAATTTGCCTTACATCACAAATTATGAATAATTTTAACAACAAACTTATTTTGAAGGAAGGAATATTAGAAACAGAACTGCTTTATATGAAAGATTAGAACTAAGAAGATGAATTTTGCTTGCAATTTAATTCTAAATTATAGTATAATACTTTCAAAACCAAAAATTTAATTTCAGAAAATGACACTATACTAGATTAATGAAGTTCACAAATAGCTTACGGAAGCCATCTGTTGGAAAACAATCAAACCAACAAAGGCAGTAACAGACCCATATGATAGGTATTCAATTTACTTGTTGAATTATTACATAGAGTGACTGTATAAAATCTAAAGAAACTGAGCTTTATCTTTGAACATGAAGACCTTTAATTTACTCAGGGTTCATGGTTCCAATAAGATCCCTGAGGCACAGGCTCTGAGCTTGTATGTAATAGTCTATAATACAAATGGTATTTGCTATATGAATTTACTGTAATGAAACTAGCAGGATACTGAAAAATTATTCAAGTTGCTCTAATTATAAAACGTAGAGAATATTTTATCTAAATTTAATTCCTACTGAGAAATGCTTTTTCTTTAAATGAAATTTTTCATCTATGATACACTTTATTTAGACTGTAGTGAGAATCCAGACTATAGTGAGAATCCAAACTACAGTACAACTTTTGGCTAATCTATTTAGTCAAGATCAAAACTAATTTAAAAGAATAAGCAATATGCAAATAGCACCTACAGACCTGGAGAACTACAAACACAAAGATGGTTTTACACATCACTGAGCATCCTGCTATAGTTTGGATGGCCCCCAAAATTCATGTGTTGGGACTTGGTTGTATTGTAAAGGTGTTAGGTGAAAACTTAATCCCTTCATGGTGTCCTAGGGTTGGGCCTTTGTGTGTGATAAAGTCATTAGGGTGGGGCTTCTAAAATTGAATTCTGGTGTGTTTATAAGAGGGAAAAGGAAGGGCCAGCAGGTAGTATGGTGGTTAAGGCGCTGCATTCCCACATGGCTGACTGCAATTCAAGCCCTGGACCTAGTGACTTGAAAATTATGTGAGGTGCCTGTGCAGGTACCTGTGCAGGCATGGTAAAAATCCCAAGAGAAGACTGGAGGAGAAGGGATTGTGGCCATCCCCTCTCGGGGAGTGATTTCTCACTTTTCCTCTCTCTGTCTCTCTCCAGCAAGTATAAGCAATCTGTGGCAAAAACCTAAAATGATAATAATTTAAAAAATAAGAGGGAAAAGAAGACCAGGAAAGGCTGAAACTTACGAATGACAGCTTTGCTCAGGATCCTGCCTTCTGTCATGTTGGTAGCCTCATCAAAAGTTAATCCCTTAGGTCTCTAAACTGTGAGCTGAATAAATCTCTAGTCTTATGAATCACCGAGTTTCAGATATTTCTTTTGGCAATGCAATAGTGAACTAATACATATCCAAAATAGAAGTTCTGTGTTGTTTTGATCTGTCCTCTGCTCTTCTGGATGACCTCATCCACTCCTATGACTTCAAATATTAATACCATCTTATATGTTAATCACTTTCAAATATATACTCCAGCCCTCAGCTCTCTCTGTCATGTTTACCGGCATTTCTCTCTATGAGAGACAACCTCAAGATGTTTACAGTTTTGTAAAAAGACCCAGGCAGGTAAACAAATTTGTAGAAGTGTTACAGATTTTAATACCTCTTTATACAAGGTGCTATGAAGTTACAAATGAGAAAGGTAGAAAAAGCACCGTAAAAGAAATATTGACATAGATGTCAAGGGAAGAGAATGACGCAGAGGGAGGAAGAAGACTGTAAGAAGAAAGAACAATGGGAGTCAAGTTCCTGAATTATGAAAACAGTCTATAAAACAGTTCCCTAAAACTTGGCCACTAGAGTATAAAGTGAGGAGTGGCCAAAACTTAGTCAAAAACCAAATCAGGAAAGGTCTGATACATCGTACTTGGGAATTCAGATTTCTTTCATATTTCTTTTAACCATTGTATAGGGAAGTATCAAAGGATCTTTTTGTTTGTTTGTCTGCTTGCTAGAGGGCATATGTACTTACCAGAAAGAGACACAGAAAGAGTAAAAGTTAGAAAGCATCCTCCATGAGGGATGGTCATGCCATAATCCCTACTCCTCCATTTCTTCCTCTTCAGAATTCTGGGCATGCACACACATGTGCTGCATGTTTTTCAAACTACCAGGTCCAGGACTCAAACCATGCTGTCAGCCAGGTGGGATCCAGCTACCTTAACCATCATGCCACCAGATGTCCCTTAAAAAACTTTTTCAAAATATGCTTTATTTTTTCCTTCATGAGATGAGAGTGAGATACAAAGACAGAGAGATAAGCACCCTTAACCGGGTCTCATGCCACGATCTCCCTCCTCCTCTACCTGGGCTTTCCCAGCCAATCAGGATCATGGGTACATGTGCCTGGCATGTGCAGGAAGTCAAACCTGTGTCTTCCATATGGATCCAGTGTCTGAGCAGGGTGTTATAGTTGAGCATCTGAACCAGCACACTAAAGGCCTTTAGAAGCAAAGGATAAACAGGATATGATTTGGATATGATGGAAAGAGGGAGTTTTTCTATTTTAATCTCTACTGCCTTTCTAAAGTGCATGAATTAAATTTGCTCTGCTGAACCCCTGAAGAGATTTGGCTGTACCAGTTTTTGAGTGGAAAGCTAGAAAAACTGAACTGCCATGTTTTCCAATGGGAGAAGGAATTTCATAGGACAATTATAGGAAGTGGGACAGAGGTAAGAAAAGACAACAAAATGGCTAAAGGTAATATCTCTATATCTTCTATAAATACTAATTCATGAACAATTTGTATAGTTGGTTTTGTCTGTTTTTGCTAAAAACTAAGCTTTACTTCAAGTTCAGTCCCAGAGACAGTACTGAAGAAAAGGATTCTGAGGACAAAAGACCAAAAAGTTGTGACTAAATAGAGTCTATGATGGCTCCCCATGATCTTTGCCTCTTGGTGTTCACATCTCTGGTGTTCATGTCCCTTTGAGTATGACCAGGACCTGTAACTTGCTCATAACTAATAAAATATAGCAAAAGTGATGGGTTGTCACTCCATGATTACATTGCTGTCTTGCTGACTCACTTTAGGAAATCTCTTTGCTGATCTTATGAAGTAAGCAATCATGTTAGAAAAGCCCATGTGGCAAGGCAAAGGGACTGTTGGTGACCTCTAGGAATTCTAAATGGCTTTTGGGAACCAAAAGCAGCCTTCAGCCAATAGCAAGAAAGAGGTCCTACAATAATAAGAAAATCAATTTTCCTAATAACTTGAATGAACTTAAAAGCAAATTCTTTCCTAGTCAAGCTTTCAGATAAGAACACAGATCTGTGACACTTTGCAGCCTTATAAGTCCCTGTGCCTGGACTCCTGAACCATAGAGACTGTGAAATAATAAACATATGCTGTTTCAAGCCTCCAAATGTGTAGTAATTTGTATATATTAGAAAATGCATACAATATAACAACCCCCTCTATGGTCTCCTGGTCCCCAAATTTATAGATAATCTGTATGTGTCCCCTAACTTAACCTCTGGGTCACATAAATTTTAGGGGAAAATCAGCTTGAGAGAATGGATTAGAGGAGTGTGAGACTACAGGTATAAGATAATGGTAACAGCTCAGGTGAGAAATTTTGAGGGCCTAAACTAAGAAACAGTAGTGCCATTTACAAAGCCAGGAAACACAGGAGGAAACATGTTTCAGGAGAAATATAATGAATTCATTTGGCCATTAAGTTTGAAATGTCCTCAGATCCTGCATAAGTTTGAAATGGCCTTAGATCCTCCAAGTGAAGATACCTAGTATGCTTTAGTACTAACTTTGTAGAATGCTATTTTTGACCTGGCAAAATTCAACACTTACTTCGTCATTCATTACCCTTTATAACCTGACAGTAATTCACCCTTTTAGTCCTCATTATGTATTCTACACTTTATAGGCTATTTTATGCTCCCAAAACAAGACATGCACGTACACATTTCCATTTCTTTGTACATGCTGTTTCCTTTGAATGAAATGCATTACACCTTCATTTTTATTCATAAAAATCCTTCTCACTTTTTTTTTTTTTTTTTTTTTTTTTTTTTTTTTGTGCGGGAGGTGAGGGTAGAAGGCACATGTGCTCACCAGAGAGAGAGGAAGAAGGACTCATAGGGCACAGTCATGTTGTAATCCTCTTTCCTCCATCTTTCCCTCCCGAATTTTGGACATGTATACACTTGTGCCCAGTGTGTTTCTCAAGCTACTAGGTCCAAGATTCCAACTGCATGGTTGGCTATATGGGATCCAGCTGTCTTCACCATCAGGCAATGAAATCAGCCCCCTACTCGCCTTTCAAAATGTCAGTAGGGAGCCAGCTCCATAGCATAGTGGTTAAGCGCTGTTTGTAGAGAGCTGGATTCCACGTGACTGACTGGAGTTAGAGTCCCAGACCCTATGACTTGAAAAACATGCCAGATGTGTATGTATGTATGCGTGCCCAAAATCCTGATGGACTGGAGAAATGCACAAAAGGGATTGTGACATGACCATGCCCTACTGGGGAGGGATGCCTTCTCTCTCTCCCTCTCTGTCTCGCTCCCTCTAGCAATGCTCTCTGGCAATTAAAAAAAAAAAAATCAATATATTATGTTAGAATGTGGGCTCTCTGGCAATGAAAAAAATCAATATATTCTGTTAGAATGTGGGCTCCCTTAAAGGCAGGGCTTTTTATTTTGTTTGCAGATGGATCTTAAAAATCTAGCATCGTGTCTGGCAGATAGTAGGCACTTGGTAAATATTTTTTGAATTCATGAATGAGTGAATGTCTTACATATAACTATTTCTAATTCTTTCCCCAGTCACAAAGTAAATACTAATGTATGCCTTATCATAGATACTTAATAAATGTTTACTGAGAATTGGTATAACTGAGACATTCTGTTTCTGAACAAAAGAGGAAAAGAAAATGTAAATTTACTAGGAAAGACAAGAAACAGGCAGGTATACATCTGAACTGTTTAAGCTATCAATGGACTCAGTTACCAAGCACCTACTAAAAGCACTATGTGTCTGACTACCCAGAAGCTATTCCCAACTCCTCCTCTCATGCTTCCCTCTAATGAAAAGGATAAAAGTAGATCTTCATTTTCCAAGTCTCTTTTACAACTAGGGATAATCACATGACCATTCTGATCAATGTAATACAAGGGGGAAATCTACTAGATGGATAATTTAAGATAGATTTGCCTTTTCTGGTTAAAAAAAGAAAGTAGAAAGTCCTTTCTTGTAGACTAATGCTTTCAGTCTTTGAAAACAGTTGTGATGCTAGAGACTTTGCATTATTTTGTTACTGTAAAGAGAAGGCAAAGGCATTCAGAGATACAAAACCAGAGCTCTGATATTAAGCTGCTAAACTGATGCCCAATTCTTTTGTTAGACAAATAAATCCTACTTGTATAAGGCCCATTAGTCAATTACTTTGTAGCTAAAAATAGTCCCAAACTAATAAAACCTGGTTCATAGGGCCAGGAGGTTGCATGGTGGTTAAGGTGCTAGACTCCCACATGGCTGACCATAGTTCAAGTCCTCAACCTGGCGGATTGCTTTCTCAGTCTCCCTCACTCTCTCTCTCTGATCAAATTAAAAATAGTAATAATAATTATAAATAAAATAAAATAAATAATTCTTTTTAAAAAAAACCTGGTTCATAATACAATCTGGTAAATAATGATACATATGAACTTACGTTGAAATGCCTATTTAATTTTACGTTATGTTTTTGAACTTATATGTCTTTAAAAATATATCATAAGTGGGAACCAGCAGTTAGCGTAATGGCTATGTCGCTGGACTCCCACGTAGTCGACCGTGGTTTGCATCCCGGACCCAGTGGCTTAAAACTCACGCCGGGCGCATGTGCGTGCGTGCCCAAGATCCCGAGAGGAGAATGGAGGAGAAGGGATTGCAGCATGACCATCCCCCCTGGGGGGTGATTTCTCGCTTTCTGTCTCTATGTCTCTCTCTGTCTGTCTGGCGAGCGCACGCACCCTATAGCAAAAACCTCTCCAAAAAAAAAAAAAAAAAAAAAAAAAATATATATATATATATATATATATATATATATATATATATCATAAGTTACACTATCTAGCATGTGACTATGTTGGAATAGTCTTCACTGTCTCTTCTGTTAAACCTCATCCTGTGGATATTGCATCAAAAATGAAGAAAGTGGGACCAGCAGTTAGCGTAATGGCTATGTTGCTGGACTCCCACGTAGTCGACCGCGGTTCGAGTCCCGGACCCGGTGGCTTAAACTCATGCCGGGCGTGTGTGCGTGCGTGCCCAAGATCCCGAGAGGAGAATGGAGGAGAAGGGATTGCGGCGTGGCCATCCCCCCTGGGGGGTGATTTCCTGCTTTCTATCTCTCTGTCTCTCTCTGTCTGTCTGGCGAGCGCACGCGCCCTATAACAAAAACCTCTCCAAAAAAAAAAAAAAAAAGAAAAAAAAAAAAAAAATGAAGAAAGTGTAGTTACAATAGCTTTGTCAACTCTGATTTCACAGATAGGCCTATTAAAATGAAAAATAATTAAAAGAACAGAATAAAATAAAAATTAGAATTAGTAAAAATTCCAAATTTATTCACTCAAAAGTTTCAAAGTAATTTTATTCCAAATAATAAAGTTGTATTTACACTTTTCAAAAAAAGGTAAGCAAAATTTTTTATTTATAGACATTGTAGAATACCAAGGTGATAATGACAAAGCACATTACATAACTCTATGTCTATTGGAAAAAGAACTTCAAAACATTTATAGGACCATTTTTTAAATCTAAGTATTATAAGAAATACATGCTTTTCTCTGTTATACTTGCCAAATGTCAACAGGATCTGAGTAGTGGTTTATATTACTTTTTCATAAATAAGTAGTACAACCAATTACTCTTTCCTAGAATTTTTAAATAAAGGAAGCAAATAGTCAATAAGAAACCACCAATATAATAAACAATGATCCTGGAGACTTTTTAATAGGTTTTATAAAAAAGAAATCAATTAAAACTTGTTTCTAAGAAATTTCATTAACTGGAACTTTTTATGTATTAGCAGAATTACTCCATAATAAAAAAGATCTCTCTTCTTCCTTATTTACAGGCACTAAATAGTCAGGAAACACAAGATTAAAAACACATTGAGCTGAGCCTGGAGTTGGAGAATAAACGGATGAATGCGATAGAGTTACCACTCTCTAAGAAACGTTTCTTACAGAATTGGAGCCAGACATACATACTTAAATATAGGCAGAAAGTCTCCAAACCATATTCCAGCAGATCTGGAAAAGTTGAGACTATCACTGGCTAAAGCTGGGAGTGGACTGGGGCATGAAGACCCTGTTGGGGATACAGGGGTCTTCCCTCTTGCTTGTGTAGGAAATAAACAAAACAAAACAAAAAAAGGTGAGGGACCAGCAGATGGCATAATGGTTACATTGCTGGACTCCCATGAAGTCGACCACAGTTTCCGTCCTGGACCTGGTGGCTTAAAACTCATGCAGGGCTCATGTGAGTGTGTGCCCAAAATCTCCTCGAGAAGAGAATAGAGGAGAAGGGATTGTGGTGTGGCCATTCCCCGCCCCACCCAGGGTGGGGGGGTTGGGGTTGGAGAGGTGTTGATTTTTGCTTTCTGTCTCTCTGTCTCTGTGTCTTTGGTGAGAACATGCACCCTATAGAGAAAATCTCTCTCTTTAAAAAAAACGAAAAGGAGCCTATCAGAATCTAAAGGTTGGAGAGCAAGCTAAAGGGACAGCTTTGTTTATCACAGGGTTGCATTTAAATTCCTTACCAGTAGAATGGTCTGTACTATGTTTCCATAGGCAGTAAATGTATCAAATTCAGCCCAGGACATAGGAGATAGTTACAAGCACTAATAAAGTATCATAATAAAATAAAGGAAATGACAACCTTGGTTTTTGCCAAATCCTGGTTCTCCCCCGACCCCTTTTCCACAGGTAACGATTATAAGGGTTCTTCCAAATATCCTCAACTACTAACAATAATAAGTTATAATAACTCTACCATTAAGTTATTATTTGTACTAAGATCTTTTCCCCAAATTAGGCAACAGGAACAAGAAACAAATGGATGGACATCATTGTGTGTATCACATCTCTGTGACATTGGCCAATTTATTTCTGTTCCAGAAGCCTCCATTTCCATATTTTTAAAATAGGAATACCAGTAGAAATTATCCCATAATATTCATAATATGAATATTAAATTAAACTCAGTACTTATAAGTATTAAATAATGCTCCCTGAAAAAGTATACAGCACATTGGGACCAGCAGTTAGCGTAATGGCTATGTTGCTAGACTCCCACGTAGTCGACCGCGGTTCGAGTGCCGGACCCGGCGGCTGAAACTCACGCCGGGCGCGTGTGCGTGCATGCCCAAGATCCCGAGAGGAGAATGGAGGAGAAGGGATTGCGGCGTGGCCATCCCCCCTGGGGGGTGATTTCCTGCTTTCTATCTCTCTGTCTCTGTCTGGCGAGCGCACGCGCCCTATAGCAAAAACCTCTCCAAAAAAAAAAAAAAGTATACAGCACAGAACCTGAGAAGTCAATATATATCAGCTAAGAGAATAAAACAAAACTGAACATAAATAAACAAATAAAGGAAATGGCAGAATGAAGTCAAACTGCTTTATTTTTCTTGTATAGATATTGCTGTTATATTACAGAGTTAAAGGCAATATTTTCTGAAACTTTTTTCTCTTGATAGGGTCTTGAGAAACAAAAATAAACACACTTAATAAAACTACTTATCTGTGTCTTAGCAGTATTGTTTTCAGTTACACAAAATCTCCAAGTCAGATGTGTGTTGATCAATTCTTACATAAATTCCTAACAAAAGTGTTATTCTGGGTAAATATCAGTTGAAGAAAAGTAATCATATTTTATATTAAGAAAATTAGGACTAGAATTCAAAAAAGTAAGAGGCTGAAAATATATCTACAAAATGTCTCGTATAAGAGTATTCATAGCAGCTTTATTTGTAATAGCAAAAAAATTGAAATAGTTCAGATGTCTATTATTAGGTAACTCAATAAAATATGATATTGTAGTGGACTGAAGAGTTGAAAGTGGGCCCATTAAAAGATAGGTCCTCCAGGAACCTGTGTACACGACCTTATTTGGGAAAAGGATCTTCACGGATGTTCATTAAGGATCTTAAGATCATTCTCAATATGTGTGGGCATTAAATCGAAAGATATTGTCTTTATAATAGACACGAGACAGAAGAACACAGGGAGACACAGAGAAGAAGGCCATGTGAAAACGAAGAGATTGTAGTTATGCCTAGGAACACCTGGAGCCACTCAAAACTGGAAGAAGCAAAGAAGGATTTATCCCCTAGAGTTCTTTTTTTTTTTTTTTTCTTTTTAAATTTATTTATTTTTTACATTAATTCACTATACATCACTACAGCATACAAATGAATTTTCCATCCAAAATACACTGTGTATTGGCTCAATCAAGCACATCAACATACATGTTTTCAGCAAATAATTTTCCAATTCTTATGTCTTGTATACTTTGTTTTTCGTTTTGCCATCCTTGATTCCTTATCCCTCACCCTCTGCCATGTCCCACCCTCCTCCCACATTGTCTCTGGTATCCATGGTTGCTTTCTATGCCTTCCCCCCCCATTTAATTGATTTGCTAATGAACTTAATTAGTCTAAATATATGCAATAGCTAGCACAGCTGATATATACCTATACATGAACCCAAGTCTGACTTTAGGCATAAACCCCAGTGAGTAGAATGAACACATTATAAAGTAGTACCCAGCTGGGGCTTGTGACTTGACTAAATTATTGCTGCTTTTCTCCTAAGTTTTGTTTTCCAGTTTTAAAGGATTTTTGTCCTGTCTTGAGCTGTTGATAGGTGCATGTACCTACTATTTGAACAGAATACTAACCTGTTTCTAGGCTTTAAGTTTCAAGGAAATATCATTACCAGTTCAAAACTACTCTTCTTGAAATTACCTGCTGAAAGTAGTTGGATTACTTATGATATTGTGTGGTCAACAAAATGTTGGGGAAAAAGGAATGGAAGACAACTGTATATAGCAGAGATAGTGTAATAAGAGAGTGGGAAAGGGCAGAGGGTCAAACATGGGGTAAAAAACATAGATATACATATACATATGTATGAAAGGAGAAATGGAATATTTTGATGATAACATGCTTGATTAAGCCACTATGCAGTTTATTCTAGATGGGAAACCACATTTAGTACATTGTGATGATGCTCAGGGAATGAATGTTAAGAATCCCCTAGAGTTCTTCAGAAGGAGCATAGCCCTGCCAACACCTTGATTTTGAACTTCTGGTTTCTAGAGCTATGAGAAAATAACTTCCTGTTGCTTTAAGCCACCAACTTTGTGCTAATTAAGGAAATGAAATATTGATACTTTAACAAATATTCAATAAGTGAATCTAAGGAATAGGTTGTGTGAAAGAAGCCATACACATAGACATACAGTCCCTGTGTAATTATATTTACATGAAGTTCAAAAATAGGGAAAATGAACATATGGGAATAGAAATTAGAATAGTGGTTAATCTAAAGGCAGGGGTGAAGATTGACTGGAAAGGGGCATGAAGACACTTTCTGGGGCAAAGGACATGTTCTACGTCTTGATTAGGATGGTGATTACACAGGTGAATAATTTGTCAAAAACTCATCAAATGCTGCACTTAAGAGCTGTTTCATTTCATTGAATGTAAATTTTATCTAAATACAAAGTATTGAGGAAAAAATAAAAAGCAAATGAACAACAATGAGGACTGAAATTATACTCTGAGGCAGAGGCTGGTAAACTGCAGACCATGGGTCAAACCTTGCCTGCCACCAATAAAACTTGACAGGAACACAGCCAGGCCCATTTCTATATATATTGTTTATAGCTGCTTTCATTCTACAAAAGCAGCGTTGAGTAGCTGTGACAGAGACCATATGGCTTGCAAATTCAAAAATATTTATTATCCAGCCTTTTACATAAAAAAGTTGCCAACCCATTAAAATTATAGTCTGTAATTATACCTACACCCATGGAAGCCTCTTCTTACTCTAACATTCTGTGATTCCATTTATACTTAGTGGTATAAATCAGAGGTGTTTAAGACACTTAAAATGTCTTTACCCTACACACTTAGGTAAAATTTTGAGTTAAACTTATGATTTTTAGTACATCAGTTCACCTTTTAAAAATACTTAATTTTATTTATTATTATTATTATTTAATTTGACCAGAAAGAGACAGAGAGAGAGAGAGGAAGGGAGAGAGCAAGTGAGAAAGCAAGCCACCAGGTCCGGTATGTGAACCAAGGTTGGTCATGTGGAAACCCAGCACCTTAACCACTGTGCCACCTGCTGGCCTCTCATTAGTTCATTTTTCTATCATTTGCCACTTTTAGCATAATGAATAGTTCACTATTGCACTATCAAAAGATTACCTTTTTAAGAAAAATTTTTGCCATAAGACATGTGTGCTCACCAGAGAAAAACAGAGAGAGAGAGAGAGAGAGAGAGAGAGAGAGAGAGAGAGAGAGAAAGCATTCTCCAGGGGTCATGTCCATACAATAATTTCTTCTCTGTTCTCTTCTATGAGATTTTGAATACTCATGCACATTCACCCTGCACGTTTTTCTTTTCCACTTTTTTTTTTTTTTTTTTGAGAGATTTTTGCTATAGGGCGCATGCGCTTACCAGACAGACAGAAACAGAAAGCAAGAAATCACCCCCTGGAGGGATGGCCATACCACAATCCCTTCTCCTCCAGTCTCCTCTCAGGATTTTGGGCATGCACACACACACACACCCAGTGTGAATTTTTTCTTTTTCTTTTAAAGAATTACTTATTTAATTTCATTTATTCATTCATTTATGTCAATTTGACCAGAGAGAGAGATACACAGGAAGAGAGGGAAAGTGAGAAAGCAAGCCACCAGGTCCAGGACTTGAACTGTGGTCTAGTGTCTAGCGCATTAACCACCATGCCACCTGCTGACTCCCCCACCTCCTGCATGAGTTTTAAGTCACTGGGTCCAGGACTCAAACTGCAGTCAACTACATGGGAGTCCAGCAATGTAACCATTACACAATCTGCTGGTCCCATCTGGCATGTTTTTCTAGCCACTGGGTCCAGGACTCAAACCACACAGTCAGTCCTGTAGGCTCCAGCTACCTTTTTTGTTTGTTTTTGTTTTTTAAGAGAGATTTTTGCTATAGGGCGTGTGTACTTGTGGGAGAGACAGGTAGAGACAGAGAGACAGAAAGCAATAAACCAAACCCCCGCCCCCAGGGGGAATGGCCACACTGTAATTCCCTCTCCTCCGTTCTTCTCTCTAGATTTTGGGCACTCATGAACATGCACCTGGCATGAGTTTTAAGCTGCTGGGTCCAGGATTCCAACCATGGTTGACTATGTTGGAGTCCAGTCACGTAACCATTATGCCGTCTGCTGGACTTGGATCCAGCTGCCTTTACAACACCACTGTCTGGCCCCCAAAGTCATTGCATTTTATACATAAATGCATTAAATTATGGTCTCGCCTGTGAGATAACAGTTGACTAGAAAGAAATGAAAGGGACCAGCAGTTAGTGTAATGGCTATGTCGCTGGACTCCCATGTAGTCGACCGTGGTTCAAGTCCTAGGCCCGGTTGCTTAAACTCACGCCAGGTGCGTGTTCATGCGTGCCCAAGATCCTGATAGGAGAATGGAGGAGAAGGGATTGTGGCATGGTCATCCCCCCTGGGGGGTGATTTTTCGCTTTCTCTCTCTGTCTCTGTCTTTCTGGTGAGCGCACACACCCTATAGCAAAAACCTCTCCAAAAAAAAAAAAAAGAAAAGAAAAAAAGGAAAAGAAATGAGAGAATTGGCAATCAGGGCTGAGTGAATTTAACCAGCAGTTATGTGATGTCAAATTACTGTAGGCCAGAGCATAATGAGGGTCTGGCAAGCTTGTTTGGATTCTTGCAGGCATAATTATTAAAGTATTCCAATCTAAAGGGACTGAGGTAGGAGTCTCTGAACTTAGAAAATGAAAGCTATCAGTCAGAAAGGATTTTTTACTGAGCTTAGCATGAAAAGCACAATCCTTAAAATGGTCTCTAGTGCTCTGAGTAATGCTTAACTACCTACCTCCCAGCCTTTCTTCTTTCTCTCCTTCCACAACCTCCTTAAATAGGAGAAAGATGATCAACATTGACTTTCAGAAAGATTCCTCTGGCAGCAATTGAGGAGAACCTGGAGATGAGAAGAATAATTAGGAACTGCTAGGATAATTAAAATAATAAATCATTTACTGAATGCCTGAAGTAAGAGAGTGACAGTGGAAATAAGAAATGAATTCCAGGGACCAGGAGATGGCATAGCAGTTATGTTGCTGGACTCCCACATAGCTGACCGTGGTTCAAGTCCTGGACACAGTGGCTTAAAACTCTCTCTGAGGCGTGTGTGCATGCATGTCCAAGATCCTGGGAGGAGACTAGAGAAGAAGGGACTGTGGAGTGGCCACCTCCCGGTGGGTGATTTTTTAACTTTCCCTCTCACTGTCTCTGTCTCGCTCTCTCTGGTGAGTGCACGTGCCCTAAGGCAAAAAGCCTCTAAAAAAAATGAATTCTAGGATAAATAAAATGTTTATTATTCAAGCCATAAAACACTGTATAGTAATGAAAATGAACTATACTACATACAACATGGATTCATGTCACAAACATGAGGTTGGTAAAAACAGCAGAACATGGATATACACAGTATGATTCCTTTCATATAAAATTCAAAACAGGAGAAAAGCAAACTACATTGTTTGAGAATGTATACAGAGCTGATTTAATAAGAAAAAAAATGAGAAAACAATAATCACAAGAGTCAGGTTAGTGGTTATTCCAGGGGGAAGAGAGAGGCATACAGGGGTTTTTGGGTGTGGATAATGTTCCTTTCTTTTATTTTGCTGTGGATATTGGCGATTATATGGGTGTTGGTTGTGTAACAAAATATTAATATGTCTCTCTCTCTAGATATATATGCACATACATAAAAATACATATGTATGTGCACTTTTCTATATCTGTTCTCTGTATGTCCCAGTTCAAAACAAAAGTTTAGGGTAAAAGGAAAGATTCTATAGAAACAGTTGAGGATATTTATTTATTTTAGATTTTTGCCATAGGGCATGTGCACTCAGAGGAGAGACAAAATGATACCCACCCTCTCCCCAGGGGGGTTGGTCACACCACAATCCCTTTCTCCTCCACTGTCCTCTTGGGATTTGGGGCACACATATACACGCATCCAGAGTGATTTTCAGGCACAGGGTTTGAACTGTGGTCAGTCATGTGGGAATCTAGCACCTTAACCACCATGCCACCTATTGGCATGATGAAGATACTTTATTAGGACTTAATGAGGATATAGAGGGCAAGGTAGAGGACTTGGAATCAGATAGCCCTGAGTTCAAATCTAGAGTCTATTCCTTATTTGTGTGACCTTGAATAAGTCATTTAACCTCTATAAGCCTCAATTTTCTTTTGTCTTTTCTTTTTATTTATTATTTTAAAATTTATTTTACATTCATTCACTGTATATCATTATAGCATATAAAATAAACTTTTCCATTTAGAATACACTGAATATAGGCCCAAAGATATTACCATACCTATTATGTTCAACAATTTTTCATTTGTGTTTCTTAACTGTTTTGCTTCTTTTTTCTTCTCGATTCCCTCCCTCTCACCGTCTGCCATTTCCCACCCTCCTCCCACACTATCTCTGGTGTTCACAGTTGCTCTCCATACCTTTATATCATCCAATATTTCAGTTTCTGCCATGGAGTGCAGACATGCAGACATTCGGTGTGTGTATATATAAATAAATAAAGTGGGGACATACAGTGCCTCTCTTTCACAGTCTGGCTTATTTTACTTAAGAGTAAATCTTCCATATTTGTCCACTTTCTATCAAATGCTAGGGTCTCATTGTTTTTCTATGGCTGAGTAGTGTTATTTATTTATTTATTTTTAATGAGACCAGGGTGTTTTTACTCAAATGTCAACACAGACTAATTGCCTTTTTAAAAAAATATATATTTGTTCATATTAACACAGGAATTGTGTTTCATATCTCTTTATAATTTATTTCACTCTGTGTTTTACAAAATTAACTGAATGCAAGATTTCTCTTCCTTGTTCACATAACATGAGCAAATGTGTGGAGGTGTGAACCAGAGCCACATTGTGCCCAGATAGGGCCAGCTCCCATTATGATGTGGGGGGTCCAAACTGGAAGTGATAGTGGAATTTAGAACAGGACAGATTTCTCTTTGCATGAGGAATGCATTCCAGCAGGTAGAAGTACTTAACATGAAAACACAGCAGTGGGTGAGCTCACCTTTTTGGGAAGTTTCAAAGCATCTGCCAGTTTCCTTCAGAGGAAAACGTGCAGCAGGTGGGTGATCGGAGGAGGCCTGCTTCAACTCTCTGAGTCTGTGCTCTGGTCACTTGGGGTCTGTCCACTGAACAAATATTTACCGAGTCCTCCTGTGGTGTACACTGAACACCTCTTGTGTACCACTTCAGGTCTTCTCAGTCCCACCTCTTGTGCCAGCCACAGCTGTGGCACCCTGTCCCCTGCAGACTTCAACCAGCTCTGCACAGATGCTGCCAGACCTGACTGTGCCTTGGTCCACATGGTGGGCTTCTATGCTTCCTGATCCTGGCTTTTCAGAAGCTGTGTCCTTGGACCCCAGGGGAATCCACTACTCAGGCCTGTGCAGCCAACAAGGGTGAGCAGTTAAAGTTCCAGGAGACAACCCTTGACCAGTGGGGATAAGGTCCCCCTTTTTCTTCTGAGTGAAAGGGCCTGAGACGCGGTTTATAAGCTTCCTCAAAAGGTCCTGCAGCCATGGTCAGCTTGGTAACACAGCCCTGTCCTGGTTCTCCTTCCTTCCCCATTCACGCTCCCTGTCCTCTCGCCACTGGCGTGACATCTTTGCCCCCATAACCACTTGACTGAAGCCTTTATCTTCAGCTCTGCTTTTGAGGAAATTCAGTCTGAGATCACTGTAACAGGTGACACGAGTAGTACTGCTCAAGACAAATGTGGTCCTTGCCTACATGTAGCTTATAGTCTCAGGGTCCACGTTACTATCAAAGTCTGTATTTCTATTTTATCAATGAGGAGAACGAGACATACAGGAGACTGGTCAATGCACAGTCATGGAGTATTTGATATTTATAAAGTCCTTCAGAGGCACCTTTATCAGATAATCTTGGCTAAACATTTACTAGCATTGCAGAGTACAGCTGGTCATCATAGACCCTGACTTCCAGAGATGTGGACCAGCTTATTAAAGCCTATGTTCATTTGATACATAATATGGCTAAATAAATAAATAAACATGGAGGGACCAGCAGTTGGAGTAATGGCTATGTCACTGGACTCCCATGTAGTCAACTGTGATTTGAGTCTCAGACCTGGCAGCTCAAAGTCACACCGGGCACGTGTGCATGTGTGTGTACCCAAGATCCTGAGAGGAGAATGGAGGAGAAGGGATTGTGGCGTGGCTATCCCCCTAATGGGTGATTTCTCACTTTCTATCTCTCCATCTCTCTCTGTCTTTCTGGTGAGCACCCTATAGCAAAAGCCTCTTAAAGAAAAAAAAAAATCTGGAAAATATGGAGCTAGCAGGTAGAGTGGGGATTGAGGCACTGGACTCCCACATAGCGGACTACAATTCAAGTCCCAGACCATGGTGGTTTTATAATCATGCCAGGCGTGTGTGTGTGTGTGTGCCCACCATGAAGGAGAAGGGATTACAGTGTGGCCATTCCCTCAGAGGGTAATTTCTCACTTTCCCTCTCTGGCAAGCACATGTACCCTATGGCAAAAACCTGTTAGGAAAAAAAAGACTGGAACATAGGTTATCTAGAGTTCTTTCCAGCTCAAAGTACAAGATATGAGCCTCTGAAATTTTTTTTTTTTTATAATTTTTATTTTTTATTTATTTGCATTCATTCTCTGAACATCATTACAGCATACAAAATGAGATTTTCCATCCAAATTACACTATATATTGTCTCAATCAAGCACATCAACAAGCATGTTATTGTCAGCAAATGATCTTCCATTTCTTGTCTTCTGTATGTTTTGCTTTTTTCCCCCCATCCTAGATTCTCTATCTCTTACCCTCTGCCATCTCCCACTCTCTTCCCACAGTCTCTGGTATCTATGTTTGCTTTCTATACAGTTTTCTCCTCACATTTTATTGAATCGCCAAAGACCCTAATCAATCCAAATACCCTCATAGCAAACACAGGTGATACCCACATTTCCATGAACACAAGTCTTACTTTACGCATCCTATAAAGTAGCACCTAGCTGTGGCTACATATCCTACTGCAGTCATTGAATATATATATATTTTTTTTTCCTGAAACTTTTTTTTTTGTAACTCAATTTACATTCCTTCCCTAAGCTTCATCACAGCATACAAAATGCAATCTCCCATCCAGTACACACTGCATAGTGATACAATCATGAACATTACAAAAAAATTTTCCATTACTAGTTCCTAGAATTACTTCCACCCCTCTTTCTGACCCTCTGTCCCTTCCCACCCTCCTCTCACACCACCTCCGGTGTCTACAATTGTCCTTCATTCCCTTCCCACCCACGTTGCATTGATCACACAATTTCCTACATAATCTAACTACTTTCAATGGTGAGTTCACTCATTACTACTAAGAAAACCAGTTATAACTTAACTCAAAGAAATGCCAAGGAACTTTGCTTAAAGCCAGGAAACAAGTTAGGATTCTGTTCAAATGGAAGGTGCATGAACCTATCAGTCTCATGTACTTTTATCTTCTGTTCTGGTTCAATTTTCCTGATTAAATTCTGGGATATAATATTCAAATTCAGACTTGTCCCTCTGATTAAGTTGGCTACTTTCATAGTTTTTGGACTCTTATTTCCGTGTGTCTGTGTTTAATTTTCTTGATACAGCACACCCTTGAGAACTTCTTGGAGATCTGGTCTGGTGCTGGTAAATTCTTTCAGGTTTTGTTTATCTGAGAATGTTCTTGTCTTTTCTTCCCACCTGAAAGATAATCTTGCCGGGTACAGTATTCTTGGCTGAAATTGCTTCTCTCGTAACACTTTGAATATATTTTCCCATTCTCTCCTCGCTCGCATTGTTTCCGATGAGAGATCTGCTGTTAGCCTGATGGGATGTCCTTTGTAGGTAACTTGATGTTTCTCTCTTGCCAATCTTAGTATCTTGTCTTTGTCTGCGGTTTTGGTCAACCTGGCTATAATGTGTCTTGGAGAAGATCTTCTTGGGTTGATTCTATTTGGGGTCCTTTGTATTTCCTGGGACTGGATCTTCGAATGCCTCTCTAGGTTTGGAAAGTTTTCTTGCAGGATTTCATGGAATAGATTATCAATGCCCTTATGGGTCTCTTCACCTTCTGGAATGCCAATTATCCGGATATTTGGATGTTTGATGGTATCCAGTACTTCTCGCATATCATTCTCAAATTTTTGAGCCATTTTCTCAGTCTTCGTGGTGGATTTTTCTAGGCCAGCCATTTTCTCTTCTACATCTGAGATTCTATTTTCTGAATGATCTAGTCTGCTTTTAATACTTTCAAGGGAGATTTTGACTTCTTGTATTATAGACTTGATCTCTAGCAGTTCCGTTTGAGTCTTTTGTAAAGTGTGTAATTCCTCTTTTAGATCTTGCAAGAATTTTCTCATCTCCTGGAACTCGGCAACTTCTTTCTCCTTTCTCTTTAGCAGTTCATTATCTCTCTTTTCTTCCATCTCTGTTAGCTTCGACATTACGAATGCTCTAAATTCCTTATCAGACATTTCCATGACTTTCACCGAACTGCTTGTGGATGAAGGAGAGTTACTCTTTTCCATTGGAGGAGAGGTATTTTCTCGTTTTCCCATATTTCTCGTGATCCGACGGTGATTTCTTGTCATCTGATGAATGGCGTGTTTCTTTCAAATTCTTGAAGTTAAGCCTCAATGTTCAGGAGTAAGCAGACAGAGGTGTTCTAGAATCGGATTGCCGTTCTGTAGTGATAGCACACTAGCTTTGCTTGCTGGAGGCTGAATTATGAGTAGAAAATCTTCATTTCTCCTGTGCCTGAAATATCTAGTTCCCAGTATCCATGTGGATTCTTCTCAGAGAATGGCTCAACTCTCCTGCCACACTAGCTTTGCTTGCTGGAGGCTGAATTATGAGTAGAAAATCTTCATTTCTCCTGTGCCTGAAATATCTAGTTCCCAGTATCCATGTGGATTCTTCTCAGAGAATCTGAAATTTTTTTAATTCCTCATTTATAACATCCGAGGATATCTTCCAACATGTTGCTACTGGATATTAAATTTCTGGTCTGGAAATTTTTCTTTGGTATGAAATGGAATGTTAGTATGTTTTTTATAACTTTTTAATTTTTAAAAAATTATTTAATTTTCTGAAATTTTGAAAAATTAATTAATTTTACATTCATTCCCTGAGCATTGTCGCAGCATACAAAATGTGATTTTCCATCCAGAATATACTGCATAGTGGCTTAATCATATATGTTATCATCAATAATTTTCCATTTCTAGTTTCATATATATATATATATATATATGTGTGTGTATATATATATATATATATATATATTTATCTATCCATATTTCTTACCCTCTGCCATTTTTCACCCTCCTCCCACATTATCTCAGGTATCTACAGTTGTTTTCCATTCCATTTTGTCCCCACATTTTATTCATTCACAAAATTTCTTAAATAATCTAATTACTTTCAATAGCAAGTTCAGCTGGTATATACATATCTGTGAATACATGTCTGACTTTAGGTGTGAAACTCTTTGAGTAGAATGAATATATATATATATAAGGTAGCACCTAGCTAATGCTATATAGCTTACTACAGTCATTAAATAGGCATTATTAAATATTTTTTAACTTCAAGAAAAGCAGTTTTAGCTTTAATAAATCAAAGAAATGCTAAGAAAATTTGCTTAAAATTTAAAGCCAGTAAACAGGTTAGGATTCTGTTCAAATAGTAAGTACATGAACCTATTGGCAGCTCAAGACAGGACAAAAATCCTTAAAACCATAAAACAAAGCCTAGGAGAAAATCAGCGAAGTTTTAGTCAAAAGTCATAAAATGCTATTTCACCAGTTCAGTCTCATGTACTTTATCTTCTGTTGTGGTTCGATCTTCCCGATTAAATTCTGGGATATAATATTCAACTCCAGACTTGTCCCTATGATTAAGTTGGCCATTTTCTTAGTTTTTAAACTCTTGTTACTGTGTGTCTGTATTTAATTTTCCTGGTATAGCACTCCCTTGAGAACTTCTTGGAGATCTAATCTGCTGTTGGTAAATTCTTTCAGGTTTTGTTTATCTGAGAATGTTCCTGTCTTTTCATCCCATATGAAGAAGGATAATCTTGCCGGGTACAGTATTCTTGGTTGAAATTTCTTTTCCCTTAACATTTTGAACATATTTTCCCATTCTTTCCCTGCTTGCATTGTTTCTGATGATAGGTCTGCTATTAGCCTGATGGGATATCCTTTGTAGGTAGCCTGACTTTTCTCTCTTGCCAATCTTAGTATCTATCTCTGTCTGTGGATTTGGTCAATCTGGCTATAACGTGGATTGGAGAAAATCTTCTTGAGTTGATTCTATTTGGGGTCCTTTGTATTTCTTGGGACTGGATCTTTGAGTGCCTCTCTAGATTTGAAAAGTTTTCTTCCTGGATTTCATGGAATAGATTATCAATCCCCTTATGAGCCTCTTTGCCTTCTGAGATACCAATTATCCAGATGTTTGGAAGTTTAATGGTATCTAGTATTTTTCATATATAATTCTCTCTTTTTGGGGGCAATTTTCTCAGTCTTCATGGTGAATTTTTCTAGCCTAGCAATTCTATCTTCTACATGTGAGATTCGATCTTCTGCATGATCTATCTGCTTTTAATACTTTCAAGGGAGATTTTAACTTTCTGTATTATAGCCTTCATCTCTAACAGGTCCATTTGATTCTTTTTTAGAGCGAGTATTTCCTCTTTTAGATCTTGCAAGAATTTCCTCACCTCCTGGAACTCATCAGTTCCTTTCTCCTGCCTCTCTTGCAGTTCATTGTCTCTCTTCTCTTCCATCTCTGTTAGCTTTGTCATTATGAATATTCTAAATTCTTTATCAGACATTTCCATGAGTTTCATTGTACTGTCTGAGGATGAAGAGAAAATACCTCTCCTTGCTTTCCCATATTTCTTGTGAACTTGCAGTGATCTAGATGGATGGTGCATTTCTTAGTAATTCTTGAAGTTTAATCTGAGCGTTCAGAGGTGTGCAGAAGGAGGTGATTTGTAATCTTTCTTCTGTTCCATTGTTACTCTTTGTGCATCAGATTCAGTGGGATTAGAAGAATATTCTGACCCTAATCCTATTCAGATATTTGGCTCCTGTTCACTTGGACTTGTCTAGACACTTAGTGCATAGAGTTTCAATTTATAGCTTCTTTTCCAACAGCAGTAACATGATCCGGAAGATAATGGAATGATCTGATGATCAGGAGCTTCTTGGAGACAGACACAGAACTGAGCTGGGTGAGTTCCAATTTCCTGAGTAGTATTCTGTACTGCATATGTGTCACACTTTTTCAATCCATTCGTCTGTTAAGGGACATTTGGGTTGGTGGCCTCAATTTTCATTAGGGGAGCTAGTGGGAGTGTTATTTGGATTAAAGTTTTGATCTGTCTCTGATTCTTTTTCTGTCACCTTTTCTGATCAATCAGCTGGGGGAATCTCACTAACCTCACTAGATACATTGTAATTTCTTGTGCCTTACTAATGGTGGAGTTCCTTAGCACCTTTGCAGGTCAGGTGACTTGGGTTTCTCTAATATCGATAAACCACTGGAGCCAGCAAGTGGCGTAGTGGTTAATGCACTGGATTCCCACACGACAAACCAAGGTTTGAGTCTCAAACCGGGAGTTTGATAATCACACACACACAAAAAAAGGATAAATAAATAAATAATTTTAAAAAATATTTTTAAATTGATAAACATTAATGGAGGATATTAAGTTGTCTGCTCTCCTTGCTCAGTGATTCTCAAACATGAGCAATTATCATAATATTCTGGAGGACTCATTAAAATAAAACTTGCTGGACCCCACTTCCAGACTTTCTGATTTACATACCTGCAGTGCTGTTTGAATTTGCATTTCCAATAAGTTCTAACAAGTTCTTAATCAGTGCCTCCAGTCTAGAGATGACATTTGGAGAACCACCATTCTACCCAAAGTCACACGAGTTGGCAAATTGAGCTGCTTCCACTGAAAGGAGGCAAGAAGGAACTTCTTTACCCTAGGCTCTCCAAGCCCAAGGAAGGCAAACGCTCTTTCCCCAGACACATGGAAAGGAGATGACTCTATTTACCTGTACAAGTTCCTTTTCCTCTCTGATATGTCCCATCCCTTCCCTTCCCTATGGAGAACTAATGGATGTCCTCAAAAGCCCAGATTCTTCCAGGAGTCTCTGGCAGTTGCTTTTAGTCCCTGAGTTGCTCCAGTGAGGAATTGGGAGTGAGGAGAGGCAAAGTCAGAAACATCTGTTCAAGTTTACTGCTGTGGTAATTAAAGATTGAAAAAAAATATAGAGCCTGGGACATGAAGATCACTTCGTACATGTTAGTTATTACTACAACTTCATCTTTTTTGAGGTAAATGTTTGCATCATATCAGAAATAGTGCATGAGATGAGCAGGTTTGTCAGGGAAATGAATAGCTTAGTAAAATTTTAATACTTACAAATTAAATATTTCTTTTTATATTTATAAATTTTAATATCACGGGGACCAGTAGTTGGCGTAATGGCTATGTCACTGGACTCCCATGTAGTCGACTGTGGTTCGAGTCCTGGACCTGGTGGCTTAAACTCTCGCTGGGCACATGTGCGTGCATGCCCAAGATCCCGGGAGGAGAATGGAGGAGAAGGGATGCGGTGCGTCCATCCCCCCAGGGGGATTTCTTGTTTTCTATCTCTCTGTCCCTCTCTGTCTTTCTGGTGAGCGCACATGCCCTATAGCAAAAACCTCTCAAAAAAAACAAATATTTTCTTTTTTTTGGGGGGGAGAGAGGTTTTTGCTATAGAGTGCGTGCACTCCCCAGACAGACAGAGAGACAGAAAGCGAGAAATCACCCCCCGGAGGGATGGCCATGCCACAATCCCTTCTCCTCCATTCTCCTCTCGGGATCTTGGGCACGTACGCACACACGCCCGGTGTGAGTTTTAAGCCACCAGGTCCGGGATGCGAACCACAGTCGACTACATGGGAGTCCAGCGACATAGCCATTACGCTAACTGCTGGTCCCAACAAATATTTTCTTAATATCATGGCTTGAAGGCTAAAACGGAGGAATTTTACCAAATGGAACTGATAAGTAATCTGAGAGACAGAGGAGACAGCAGAAAGTTTCTTAAACTTCAGGGAAATGGAGATATGAACCAGTTTGAGAACCCAGCTAGCTAGAGAGTATCCCAAATGCTAGCAGCTGGTTGACTCATGCAGCTGGTTGAGAGCAGGCAGTAGGCACATGTTAAGCTTGTGATGTGCTTTGGCAGAAAATCTTGACAAACCTCTTCCATTAGTTACACACATGATTCCAAAGTTTTGAAACAAAGTTCAGTCTGAACCTTGACTTTGCCTCCCTGGGGGCATATTTTGCAATGCTTCATTTAATATATCAGGGTTTTGCTTTCTGCAAAAAACATGTTCTTTTCAGGCAACAGGTTTTTTTTGTTTTTGTTTTTGTTTTTTTTTGACACAATCTTAATCTTTAACATTTGTATCTCACCTATCTAGTCCATTATTATTTGTATGCTTTACATATTTTAAATTACCTTGAGATATTTACATAGATTCTATGAATTATATAGGCTTTATTTAAATAAAAAAACAATGACCAGACCCATCCACAGTGCTAGTGCAGGTAGTAGAATGCCACTGGATACTAAAGCCATATGAGAAGGCCCCATATTCAGATCCTTATTAGTGATGTGACCCTGAACAAATTACTTAACCTCTATTGGCTTCAATAGGTCTGCCTGAATATATCAGGCACACTTGCAACCCCACTGGCTAGAAGGCTCAGGGGAGGTCACACACGATGAAGCCCTGTCAGAAGTGCCTGTCTCTCTCTCTCTCTCTCTCTCTTAGAAAATAAACTCAGAAAAATTACAAACAAGAAAATAACATAAATTTAACTAAATTTTATCTTGACTTATGGAATATATATTAATCTAGCAACTATTTAGTAGTTTATTTTTTAAGGTCAAATTATGAACCTATAAAGTTAGAAGTGAAAATGCAGTTATGATTGCATTTGATAGATTATATATATATATATATATATATATATATATATATATATACACACACACACACACATACAGTTAATTTCAATTCAATATTTATTTATTGTTTGACTGGTAGTACTGGGCATAGAAAAGTAAATAAATGATAAGGTCCTTGTCCTTGAGATGTTCATAGTCTTTTTGACCAAGTGTTTTGATTGTATTTGTTTTGTCTCTCCCCTACTAGAGTATGATTGCCTATTCCCTGGAGGAGGAGGCTAATGACTCCGCAAGGAGTCTGAAATTAGAGGCGTCATTGAGGAGATAAACTTTGAATTGGCAAGTAAAGGATACTATGATTTGGATGAAGAGGTGGGGAGAGAAGAGCAAGATGTTCTAAACAGAAATGATAAGGCAATGCAAAAGAACTAACATAGGAAATAATTGTTGAGATTGACAAGCATCCTCATGTGGCCACAGTTTCTATGTTTGTTTTGAGAAGGGAAAAAATCAGAAGGATTAAAAGTGGGTCAAGATGGTGAAAGAGTCATCTGCTCTAAGGAGTTCTGATTTTACCTATAGGTGGCTGGTCCCCTTGGAAGCTGGGTAACCATAGAGTGACAAAATCAGGTTTGTGTTTTGGCAACAACCTCAGGGTAAACAGTACAGAGGGTGAACCAAAGTGTACTACCTTGTACAAAAAGTCAAGTTGGGATACAGTCACAACAGCCCTCAGGGGACAGAACCCTATTGCTGTTTCCAAATATTTGGATCAATATTAGTCTTAAGTTTTCTTTTAAAATTGTTATAGAAACTACAATAGTTGCTGAAAATGAATTAAAAATAAAGACCTTTCCCAAAGGCTTAAAGTTCAAAATAAAAGTTCAATATTGAGGATACCCAGGGATTTCAGAAAAACATAATACCAAAAAAAAAAAAAAAAAAAAAAAAAGGAAAAAGTATATTAAGTAGTAAAGACAGGTATTCAGTACTTCCCCCCACCACCCTAGATTTTTGCCATAGGATGTGTGTTGTCACTAGAGAAACAGAGACAGAGACAGAGAGGGAAAGTGAGAAATCACCCCCTGAGAGGATAGCCACAGTGCAATCCCTTCTCCATTTTCCTCTAGGGATTTTTTTCAGGCATGCTTTGCACATGTGCCTGGCATGATTTTCAAGCTGCCAGGTCTGAGACTCAAATCACGGAGTTGGCCACATGGGATCTAGCAGCCTTAACCTCCATGCTACTTGCTGGACCTCAGCACATTTTTAGAAACTCAACTGATTAACGTAAGACAAAAATATATGTACCATCTCTGAGTGAGAGCAGAGGTGGATGATTGCTGGGATATACTGCAGAGCAATTAAATATTTTGTTAAAGAATGTAAAAGAGACTTGTGGTTTGTGGATCCATCAATTTGAACTTTAAATAAAAAAATATGAGGAATAATATTAATAGTTACAAAAGTGTCAATTTACACAAAAGTGGTTTGGATAATAATTTTATATTGGTAACAGTCATAGGAAATGCTAACAAAATATTTGGCAATATGCTACTGTACTATTACATAATTCAAAGAACACTCAGTTTGTAGAATTTTCAAAATAAAATTTAGCTTTAGAAATTTATTTTAAAATTGGGACCAGCAGTTAGCATAATGGCTATGTCACTGGACTCCCATGTAGTCGACCACAGTTTGAGTCCCAGACCCGGTGGCTTAAACTCACACTGGGCGCGTGTGCACGTATGTCCAAGATCCCAAGAGGAGGATGAAGAAGAGACTGTGGCGTGGCCATCCCCCCGGGGGGTGATTTCTCACTTTCTGTCTCTCTGTCTCTGTCTTTCTGGTGCGCACACGTGCCCAATAGCAAAAACCTCTCAAAAAAAAAAAAAAAAAAAAAGAAAGAAAGAAAGAAATTTATTTTAAAATGTCCAGGGGCCAGCAAGTGGTGTGGTGGTTGTCTCACTGGATTCCACATGGCCAATCGCAGTTTGAGTCCCAGACCTGGTAGCTTTGCTTTCTCACTTTCCTTCTCTCTTCCTGGTGAGCACATATGCCCTATAGCAAACTTAAATAATAATAATACATAGCTTTTTTTCGCTACGGGTTTGCCGCCAGAACACAGGTATTGTGAAAACCACCGCTAAATCAAAGCCAAAATGGGAAAGGAGAAGACTCATACTGTTGTCATTGGACACGTAGATTCCGGCAAGTCCACCACTCCTGGCCATCTGATCTACAAATGTGGTGGGATCCACAAAAGTACCACTGAAAATTTTGAGAAGGAGGCTACTGAGGTGGGAAAGGGCTCCTTCAAATACGCCTGGGTCTTGGATAAACTGAAAGCTGAATGTGAGTATGATATCACCATTGATATCTCCCTGTGGAAATTTGAGACCAGCAAGTGTAATGTGACTATCATCGATGCCCCAGGACACAGAGACTTTACCAAAAACATGATTACAGGCACATCTCAGGCTGACTGCTGTTCTGATTGTTGCTGCTGGTGTTGGTGAATTCAAAGTTGGTATCTCTAAGAATGGACAGACCCATGAGCATGCCCTTCTGGCTTACACACTGGGTGTGAAACAACTAATTGTTGGTGTTAACAAAATGGATTCTACTGAGCCACCCTACAGTCAGAAGAGATACAAGGAAATTGTTAAAGAAGTCAGCACTCACATTAAGAAAATTGGGTACAATCCCAGCACAGTAGTGTTTGTGCCATCTTCTGGTTGGAATGGTGACAACATGATGGAGCCAAATGCTAATATGCCATAGTTCAAGGGATGGGAAGCCACCAGTAAAGATGGCATTGCCAGTGGAACTACACTGCTTTAAGCTCTTGATTGCATCCTGCCACCGACTCATCCAACTGACAAGCCCTTGAGTCTGACCCTCCAGGATGTATACAAAATTGGTGGTATTGGCACTGTCCCTATCAGCCACGTGGAGACTGGTGTGCTCAAATCTGGTATGGTGGTCATCTTTGCACCAGTCAATGTAACAACTGAAGTAAAAGTCTATTGAAATGTACCATGAAGCTCTGAGTGAAGCTATTCCTGGGGACAACATGGGTTTCGATATCAAGAACGTGTCTGTCAAAGATGTTCGGCGTGGCAATGTTGCTGGTGACAGCAAAAATGACCCACCAATGGAAGCAGCTGGCTTCACTGCTCAGGTGATTATTCTGAACCATCCAGGCCAAATCAGTGCTGGCTATGCTGGATTGCCACATAGCTCACATTGGTTGCAAGTTTGCTGAGCTGAAGGAAAAGATTGATTGCCATTCTGGTAAAAAGCTGGAAGATGGCCCTAAATTTTTGAAATCTGACAATGCTGCCATTGTTGATATGGTTCCTGTGTTAAGAGCTTCTCTGACTATCCTCCTCTGGGTTGTTTTGCTGTTCATGACATGAGACAGACAGTTGCTGTGGGTGTCATCAAAGCTGTGGACAAGAAGGCTGCTGGAGCTGGCAAGGTCACCAAGTCTGCCCAGAAAGCTCAGAAGGCTAAATGAATATCCCTAATTCCTGTCACCCTAGTCTTAATCAGTGATGGAAAAAGAGTCTCAGAACTGTTTGTCTCAATTGGCCATTTAAGTTTAATAGTAAAAGACTGGTTAATGATAACACTGCATCATAAAAGCTTCAGAAGGAAAGGAAAATGTTTTGTGGACCATTTTGGTTTTTTGTGTGTGGCAGTTATTAGTTTTTAAAATCAGTGCTTTTTAATAGAAACAACTTGACCAAACATCTGTCACAGAATTTTTAGACCCATTAAAACAAAGTTTTTAATGAGAAGAAAAAAATTTAATTTCCAAAATATCAGTTTGCAAATACTAAATTTGCATTTCATTTTATTATAACAGCATGTAACTCACAAATTCAAGAAACCTAGTATTAATTTAAAATAGCTCCTATTTCATAGAGCATTGGAGGAAATTAATCAGATCTGCTTTTGTTATCATTAACTTCTCTCATGGAATCTTTAAAAGAAATAAACATCCACTTTAATCTTTTTAAAAATAGCACAAAAAATTGTGTCAGAAAAACTGACACAATTTTTTTTGTCTTATCTTGAACTAATTTTCAAACTTCTCTTAAAATGCATTGATTTTATTTTGTAAAATGTAAGCCTGCTTTACTTTCTGAGGTAAGTTGTACTTAGTTTAATAAATTTCATTAAGGTAAGTATAAAAGAATTTCATCCATAAAAAAAACTTTTTTTTCCATGGCCAGCCAGTGGCATAGTGGTTAAGGTGGCTGGATCCCACATGACCAACTCATGATTGAAGTCTTAGAACTGGCAGCTTGAAAAACAAACTGTATACATGTGCTCAAAAATTCGTAGAGAAGAATGGATTGCATTGTGACCATTCACCCCCACCCCATCCCCCGCCCGGGGCTTTCTCACTCTCCACACATCCCCCTCTCTCTCTAGCTAACATACACACCCTATAGCAAATTAAAAGCAACAATAACAAAACCATCCAAACCTACATGAATACCAGAATCATTAGTTTAACATTTCTTTCTCTTTTCCACAATCAACTGAAAGTAAGTTGTAGGCATCATAGACATCATGACACTTACTTTCTAGATATATCAGCCAAATTTAAGAGGTATTTTGCTAACTAAATTTTGTTACACTCAATTGACTCTTTTTATTTCTTTTTTTTTTTTTTTTTGGAGAGGTTTTCACTACAGGGTGCGTGAGCTCGCCAGACAGAGAGAGAGAGACATAGAGACAGAAAGCGAGAAATGACCCCTCAGGGGGGATGGTCACACTGCAATCCCTTCTCCTCCATTCTCCTCTCGAGATCTTGGGCACGCACGCACACGCGCCCGGCGTGAGTTTTAAGCCACTGGGTCCGGGACGCGAACCACGGTCAACTACGTGGGAGTCCAGCGACATAGCCATTACACTAACTGCTGGTTCCCTCAATTGACTCTTTCAAAAGCCATATTGAAACAAAGGAAACAATCATAAAAGGTAAAATATATACATTGAAATAAAGACTTAATTATATTTGGTCAAAAATAATGCTGAAAAACAACAAATTATTGGGAAATGAAGAATTATTCAATAAAATGCCAGGATAATTAGCAATTTTGGAAGAAAATGATTAATTAAATCTTCATCTTATAATGTATACCAAAATAAAATCTAAATAAATTAAGAGTTACAGAGAAGAAAACTCCTCCATTATAGGTAAGAACTAGTGATTTCAGGAAAAAAGAGAAATGAAGATTTTCTACTGATAACTCAGCCTCCAGTCCCCAAACTCAAGTGGAGAGGCAAGGTGCAGGCCTTCAGAAGAAGACTCCTCTATTATGGCTGAGAACTAGTCATTTCAGGGAAAAAAGATAAATGAAGATTCTTTTACTGATAATTCAGCCTGCAGCCCCCAAACTCGAACGGTAGGGAGCCCCTCTAGCCTTCTCTCTGTCTCCTTCTGTCTCTCTGCCTCTCTCTCTCTCTGTCTTCTCATTTGTTTTGATAATTTTTCCATTTAAACATTTTATAAGGTAAAGTATTATCTTGGCTTTTAGATCTTCCTTGTTAATAATCCCATCTTCTCCTTCCCTCCAGGAGAGGCAAGAGGCAGGCCTTTAGAAGAAGACTCCTCCATTATGGCAGAGCTGCATGTTTTTTTTTTAAATTAATTTATTTTTTAAATAAATATTTTTGGTTGTTTTTCCTTTTTTCCTTCTTTCTCTCTCTTTTCTCTTTCTGTTTTTTGTTTTGTTTTGTTTTGTCTCATCACTTTGCTCCTAAATCTCCATTCACTGTGTTTCTACACAGATCTAAGAGAACCACAGCCAAACATCTATTGGGTTAACATATTCCTCAATACCCACTGAATCTGCTGGGGATAAAAAGGGATAACAGTGATAAAGTGGATAAAAATGGGGCGGCAAAAAGATTCCAGATCACCTCCTTCTGCATGCTCCAGAACGCTCAGATTGAACTTCAAGAATTAGGAAGAAATGCACCATACATCAGATGACTAGAAATCACTGCAGGATCACAAGAAATATGGGAAAGCAAGACAATACCTCTTTTTCAAGGGAAAAGAATATCACCTCTTCACCCTTATATAGTACAATGAAATTCATGGAAATGTTTGATAAAGATTTTAGAATATTCGGGAACCAGCAGTTAGCGTAATGGCTATGTCGCTGGACTCCCACGTAGTCCACCGCGGTTCACGTCGCGGACCCGGTGGCTTAAAACTCACGCCGGGAGCATGTGCATGCGTGCCCAAGATCCCGAGAGGAGAATGGAGGAGAAGGGATTGCAGCGTGACCATCCCCCCGGGGGGTGATTTCTCGCTTTCTGTCTCTATGTCTCTCTCTGTCTGTCTGGCGAGCGCACACGCCCTATAGCGAAAATCTCTCAAAAAAAAAAGATTTTAGAATATTCATAATGACCAAGCTAACAGAGATGGAAGAGAAGAGAGACAATGAACTGCAGAAGAGGCAGGAGAAAGAAGCTGACGAGTTCCAGGAGGTGAAGAAATTCTTGCAAGATTTAAAAGAGGGAATACACACTCTAAAAATGAATCAAATGGACCGGTTAGAGATGAAGGCCATAATACAAGAAGTCAAAATCTCCCTTGAAAATATTAAAAATAGACTAGATCATACAGAAAATTGAATCTTAGACGTAGGAGATAGAATTGCTGGCCTAGAAAAATTCACCACAAAGACTGAGAAAATTGACCCAAAAAATGAGAATAATATACAAGAAATATTAGATACCATTGAACACCCAAACATCTGGATAATTGGTATCCCAGAAGGTGAAGAGACTCATAAGGGCGTTGGTAATCTATTCTATGAAATCCTAGGAGAAAATTTTCCAAACCTAGAGAGGCACTCAAAGATCCAGTCCCAAGAAATACAAAGGATCCCAAATAGAATCAACCCAAGATCTTCTCCAAGACACATTATAGCCAGATTGACCAAATCCACAGATAAAGACAAGATACTTAGCAAGAGAGAAATGGCAAGTTACCTACAAAGGATATCCCATCAGGCGAACAGTAGACCTCTAATCAGAAACAATGCAAGTGAGGAAAAAATGGGAAAATATATTCAAAATGTTAAGAGAAAAGAAATTTCAACAAGAATATTGTACCCAGTAAGATTATCCTTCATATGGGATGAAAAGATAAGAACATTCTCAGATAAACAAAACCTGAAAGAATTTACCAACAGCAGACCAGATCTCCAAGAAGTTCTCAAGGGAGTGCTATACCAGGAAAATTAAATACAGACACACAGTAATAAGAAATAAGAAAAGGGCCAACTTAATTGTAGGGACAAGTCTGGAGTTGAATATTATATCCCAGAATTTTGTCAGGAAGATCAAACCACAACAGAAGATAGATTAAGTACATGAGACTGAACTGGTGAAATAGAATTTTATGACTTTGGACTAAAACATTGCTGATTTTCTACTAGGCTTTGTTTTCCAGCTTTAAGGACTTTTGTCCCGTCTTGAGCTGATGATAGGTTCATGTACCCAATATTTGAACAGAATCCCAACCTGTTTCCTGGCTTTAAGTTTTAAGCAAACTTCCTTAGCATTTCTCTCATTTATTAAAACTAAAACTGGTTTTCTTGAAATAAAAAAAAAAAAACACCTATTTAATGACCATAGTAAACTATATACATCAGTTAGGTGCTACTTTATAGTATGTTTATTCTACTGAGAGTTTCACACCTAAAGTCAGACATGTATTCACAGATATGTACATACCAACTGAACTTGCTATTGAAAGTAGTTTGATTATTAGTTTTTGAGAGGTTTTTGTTATAGGGCGTGTGCCCTTTCTTTCACCAGAAAGAGAGACAGAGAGACAGAAAGTGAGAAATCACCCCCCGGGGGAGATGGCCACGCCACAATCCCTTCTCCTCCATTCTCCACTTGGGATCTTGGGCATGCATGCACACGCGCCCAGTGTGAGTTTAAGCCACCAGGTCTGGGACTCGAACCACAGTTGACTACATGGGAGTCCAGTGACATAGTCATTAGGCCAACTGCTGGTCCCAGTAATTTGATTGCTTAAGAAATTTTGTGAATCAATAAAATGTGGGGGGAAAAGGAATGGAAAACAACTTTAGACACCTGAGATAGTGTGGGAGGAGGGTAGGAAATGGCAGAGGGTCAGAAATAGAGAGGGAAACTAGAAATGGAAAATTATTGATGATAACATGTATGATTAAGCCACTATGCACTATATTCTGGAAGGGAAATCATATTTTGTATGCTGTAACAATACTCAGAGAATTAATGTAAATTAATTAATTTTAAAAAATGTTGCAGAAGACAATTACAGTGTACTTGTAACTAGATTATAGTTTTGTTCGTACTTTTAGTTTAAGGTAATTTGTGAATCAATAAAATGTGAAAAATAATGGGAAAAAGTTACAGATTTTTAAAAATCTTACTATTAAAAGAGAAAATAATAACTTGTTCAGTTACTTATTTGCTTTTATAGTTACAGCTTGCATCAGTTGATATAAATGTTTTGTACAACATAAATAAGAATTATGTAGATGAAAAAAAGAGAGTAAATGGGTGAATAACAATCTCTAGTTGGGTAAAACTTTTAGTCTTAGATACAATTGTGGACCAATAAAGGAAAATATAATCTTACTAGATGGCAGTTAATAATTAACTTAAACCACCAACATAGTAAAAATCTGAAAGCCAAAACCAAATTGGGCAAATATTTGTGATATATATTCTACTAGAAATAGAATATATTTCTAATACATGTGCTTAAAAGTGATAACATACTACTGCTGCTCACATTTCACTGGCCAAAGCCAGGAACATGGCCACCACTAACTCCAAAGCAGGTAGGAAAGAACAAGCTTACCAAACATCTAAGAGGAGAACTGGAATATTTGTGAATAGTCCTCATGACTGCCTCATCTTTACCTTTGTATGCTTACCTGACCTTCTTGGAAATGTAGATGAAATTGAAAAGTTATGGTCTTAAAGTACTCTACTTTAAAATTAAGGCACATCAGCGAATGTTTACTGCCAAAAAATAATACAAATGAACAGAATCACACAATACACATACATCTTGCTTGATTGAATGCCTGTTACAGGTTCAAATGGCAAATTCTGTCTAGGCAAAAGAGCCACGTATGCAACAAAAACAACATACTAATGAGTAAGTATGGTGTCATAATACTGTATCCTATTCTAAGTATTTTAAGCAATCCTTGTAACCTCTTCCTTCCTTCCTCTCTAACCTTTACCACTGTGATAATTCCACTAATAGATGGTATAAACTTAAATCAAAAAATTAAAAAATCTATTACTCCTTTCTCAGGTTTCTGAGTCTGTTTAATTGAGAAGTATACTGAAATTTATCTTCTGTGTAACTAAAACACACAACATAGAAATAAGTTAAATGTCAATGCTGATAAGAGTGGAATTGTCATTCACATGACTCCTATTTAAAAAAAAAAAATTGTGGGGACCAGGAGATGGTGTAATGGTTATGTTGCTGGACTCCCATGTAGTCAACCTGGTTTGAGTGCCGGACCACGTGAAATAAAACTCATGTTGGGCACGTGTATGCGTATGCCCAAAATCCCAAGAGGAAAATGGAGGAGAAGGAACTGTGGTGTGGTCATTCCCCTGGAGTGTGATTTCTCACTTTCTGTCTCCCTGTCTCTCTCTGTCTTGCCAGTGTGTGCACGCACTCTATAGCAAAAAAATCTCTCTCAAAAAAAAATTTGTGTGTTCATCAAAATAGCATTTCTTCTCCTCCTTAATAAGTACATTATAGTTAAACCTTAAAAAAAAATCTAAACTAACCAATACATCATTTGTTTAATTCATATATTGAAAGCTAAAATTATTTTGACTTTTAGGTCTCTTCTGTTTTGAGAAATCTTCTAAAAACACAAATGCAATCTCTTGTGTCTCCCAACTTCCATACTTTCTTGAATTTCTCTCTCTCTGTTTTAATTTGCTATAGGGCACATGCTGGAGAGACAGAGAGAAAGAGAAAGAGAGGGACCCAGGGGGGTTAGCCATGCTGCAATTCCTTCTCCTCCATTCTTCTCTTGGGTTTTTGGGCACGTGCACACATGTACCTGGTATTTTTTTCAAGCCCTAGGTCGGGTCTTGAACCATGAAGTTGGCCTTTTGGGATCCAGCCACCTTAACCACCACACCACTTGCTGGCTTAAGTCTCCTTTGTACGCCACCCTAGTGAGACTCCCTAGTGAACAAAACACCAGAATTTTAAAAGCAGTATACTACATATTTGTAAAAATTGCTTCCATAAAACTAGAGGAGAGGAAAGAGTTTACTTTTTACAATCCCCTCCATCTTTTTAACTTGGTTAATAAAATTAAGTCCTCCTTCTGAACAGAATATTGCCTCCTTGATTCCTCAGTTTTGGTTTTATTTAATGAAACAAGGTGGAAGAGTCTCTTTTACTTAAAATTCTCAAAAGATATAAATAGTACTGTGACTCAAATGTTTCAAACTAGTATACTGGTTTTGTTATATCATATATATTTTGATTGTATATTGGCTTTATTAGTCACATCCATCTTTGTAGTCAGTAGCATTTTAAGGAATTCACTATATATTGTGGTTTTATAACAGTCTCTTTAAGAAAGTGAGCTGAGGGCTAGGCCATGACCTGGTAGTTAATGCAGCTGGATTCTACATGACTGACTGTATAATTAGAGTCCCAAATCCAGAGGCTAGAAAAACAAGCCAGGCATATGTACATATGTACCCGAAATTCCAAAAAGAGGAAAAAATGGAAGAGAAGCAAGTGCAATGTAATTATGCACTATGGGGGTGCTTTCTGGCTTTCTCTATATATGTTTCTCTCTGACAAGTGGACATGCCCTCTGGCAAATTAAAAAAAAAATTTAACAGTAAATTATTTCATTTTATTGTTTTAAGGATTATTTAATTTTATTATCATTATTATCTTAATTTGACCAGAGAATGAGAGGGAAAGTAAAAAAGCAAGCCACCAGTTTCGGGACTTGAACTGCAATTGGCCACATGGGAGTCAGTTCCTCAACCACCATGCCACCTGCCAGCCCCAATGAATAATTTTTAAAAAGAAAGTGAACTGAGTCTACCATCTCTAGTAAGATCATTTCAGTTGCGTAAGACAGATAGTTCAACTTAAAATGGCTTAAACAAGGATAAAAAAAGAACTTATTGGCATATATAATTGAAAAGTCTATGGGACCAGCAGTTAATGGCTATGTCGCTGGACTCCCACGTAGTCGACCACGGTTTACGTCCCGGACCCGGTGGCTTAAACTCAAACTCATGCCGGGTGCGTGTGCATACGTGCCCAAGATCCCGAGAGGAGAACAGAGAAGAAGGGATCGCGGCATGGCCATCCCCCCTGGGGGGTGATTTCTCGCTTTCTGTCTCTCTGTCGCTCTCTGTCTGCCTGGTGAGCGCACGTGCCCTATAGCAAAGACCTCTCATGAAAAAAAAAAAAAAAACCTCTCCAAAAAAAAAAAAAAAAGTCTATGAGAGGGCCAGCTGGTGGTGTGGTGTTTGAAGCACTGGACTCCCACAAGGCCAACCATAGTTTGAGTCCCAGACCCGGTGGCTTGCTTTCTTGCTTTCCCTTTCTCTCATTCTCTGTCTCTCTCTGGTCAAGTTATAATAATAATAATAACAACAACAACAACAACAACAACAAATGGAATTAAAAATAAATAATTCTTGGGGGAAAAAAAATGTCTATGAGTAGACAGCAGAAGGTGGGGCTTAAAGGGTTCACACTGTCTCATCAAAACTAAATTTCTCTTTATCCTCCTCTCTCCTTGCACGAGGTTGGTTTCATTTTCAGGCTTATCGTGGTAGCCTCCAGAAACTTCAGGCACACATTCACTCAGATATAAGTTTAGTAGTAAAGTAACAGTCCTTACTTGCTGTTCTTTTACAAGTCCCAGGGTCCATTATGATTGGACCATTTTGGCTGAGGCATGCTAGCTCATGTATCATTTAGGGATTCTTTGGGCTGTAAGTAACAGATAAATCTAACAGTAGTTTAAACAATGCAGAAATTTATGGTATCATGAATAAGAAGTTTGAAGGCAAGTAGTTCAAAGACTAGTGCTATTTGTCAAAATCCATCCTTTTCCAGTGATCTGTTGTATAATACCCTTCTGGAGTAAGTCAAGTTACCATCAGTTTCTTGACTCTGTTCTGTTCCTGTTGGTCAATTTTTAGTTCCTGGGTTATTACCAATATGCTTTACTTAATATAAATTTATAAGAAGTCTTGGTATTTAATAGCAAATCTTACTCCCTACATCTTGAGTATCTTGCCTGTTCTTGAGCTTCTGATTTTTCATATAAATTTTGTCAAACTTGTCAAATTTTAAAAAATCCAGCTGGGAGGCTGGCAGGTGGTGTGATGGTTAAGGCACTGGACTGCCACGTGGTCAGCTGTGGTTTGAGTCCCAGACCTAGTAGCTTGCTTTCTCATTTTCCCTCTTTCTCTCCTTGTCTCTTTCACTGGTCAAATTTTTAAAAATAATAATAAAATTAAATAAATAATTCTAAAAATAAGCTGGGATATTGATCAAAATTAATTTGGATAGGCCAATTTTTAGACATTTGTTCCTTTTTCATTAATGTTTTATAATTTTCTCTATAAGGTCTTACCCAACAGCTGAATAATGTTAATTTTTTGTTGCTATTATAAAATGTATCTCTTAAAATATTATTTTCCTAATTGCACGGGGGGGGGTCTTCAAAATGCTCATGGAAAGTGTATATTATAAAAAGCTATGCATAGATTTCAAAAATTTTTTGCACCAAAATATTTTAATTGTGGTTTCCCTTAAACTTTTTGAAAGCCTTTTATATACAGAATGCATTTAAATTCTATATATTAATCTCATGTTGGACTTTTTGGCAAATTTTCTGGTTAAATCTAATCATCACTAGGTAAAAAATTTTGCATTTTTATGTTATGGTTTTTATCTTAGGACTTGTAAAAGAAAATTAGTCTTGATGACAAGGCATGAACCTTTTGCAGATCATATCATCTGCAAATAAGTTTTATTTCTTTCTTTCCACTCCCTTAATATTTATTTCTTCCTCTTGTTTTACTGTATAAGCTCTTTTACCTGCAACCTTTTCTTGTCTTCATGTTGGATATGTTTCCTATAAATCCCATTCAGATGCATTTTATGTTTTATAATCTAATTTGATAATCTCAATTAGTGAGTTTAGTCCATTTATAATTATTGAGTTTAATGATTTATTTGGATTTATTTATACCACTTTATGCTTTTTTCTCTGTAAGATAAAATTTTTATTTTTACTTAAAAAAAAAAAATCTGTTCTTGGGGCCAAAAGGCGGCATGGTGGTTGAGGTACTGTACTCTCACATGGCTGACCATCATTCGAGTCCTGGACCTGGTGGCTTGCTTTCTCACTTTATCTGTTTCTCTCTGGTGAGTGCATGTGCCCTATAGTAAATTTTAAAATAATAATGATGATAAATATAAATTAAATAAGTAATTCTTTTTTTTTTTTTTTTTTGGAGAGGTTTTTGCTATAGGGTGCGTGCGCTCGTCAGACAGAAGAGATAGACATAGAGACAGAAAGTGAGAAATCACCCCCCAGAGGGGATGGCCACGCCGCAATCCCTTCTCCTTCATTCTCCTCTCGGGATCTTGGGTACGCATGCACACGCGCCCGGCGTGAGTTTAAGCCACCGGGTCCGGGACTCGAACCGCGGTCGACTACGTGGGAGTCCAGCGACATAGCCATTACGCTAACTGCTGGTCCCAATAAGTAATTCTTTAAACATTAAAAAAATCTGTTCTTTTCTCATTTGCTGACATTGCATTAAATAAATTTTCATAACCTTTTTTCTCTATTGTATTTGGAAGTAATACATTTTACATATATTCTTTCAGTGATGTTCATAACATGAACCCCTAAAATGGAATAAACATATCTATTCTAATGTTGAGTAAGACAAAAACACTGGGTGCTTTTCCTGTGATCAATTGACCCCGTTATAAACGCTATTATCATTAGAATTTTAGCTGTATCTTGCTTTTGTACTTCCTCATGAGTCACTACTATTTTAATTATTTTATATAATTAATTCTTGTTTCCCCATGTATTTACCTCACCTATCACAATTTTTTTTTCTGTACTTATTCTTTCCTTATAATGTAATTTATTTAATTATGAAATAGGGAGTCTCAATTTTTGGTCTCTGAAATTATGATTTAGCTGGGTATACAATTTTAGGTTGACAATTAATTGTTTTTGGTACTTGGAATATATTATTCTATTGTTTTCCAATGTATACTAACTATTGCAACCAAGAAGTCAGTTTCAATCTAATTTTATTCTATTGGTGCAGTGAGTTCAAGATTTGGGGCTTAAGGAAAAGACAGGAACCTAAGTTGGCAATATTATACAACAAATTTTATTTTGGGGTCTTTGGACAGGATTGCATGAGAGCTGAAGTCACTCACCAGAGATAGCAGCTCAACTCCAAGAAGGGAAAAAAATTAATATAATGTCCAAGGAGAGAGAGCTTATAACATCTTTTAGGTGATGTCATTCAGCAGTAACTTGAGGAATCTGGGTCAGAAAACTCCAAAAGGCAGCAGAAATTCATGCTTTTTTTAGCCACATAGTTTGTCTTATCTATGGTTAGACTGGAGTAGTTTCCCATGGTATGCAAATGGAACATGATTTAATTGGCTAAAATATGCTTAATTGAGCTATATTTAATGCAATTGGATGTGTAAGAATTTAAGTTTGGCACTGGTGGGCTTTGACCTAATGGTCCTAAACTGCTGCAAAGAAGTAAACTCATTGGACCAATATACTGAACCATCTCTAATCCAATTACATAAAACTTGAGGAATTTATCTTTTCTCTCTGGATTTAAAAAAATTTATTATTATCATTATTAATTTTGCTAGAGAGCACATTTACTCACCAGAGAGAGACAGAGAGATAAAGAGAGAGGGAAAGTGAGAAAGCAAGCCTCCAGGTCCGGGACTTGAACAGCAGTCAGTCATGTGGGAGTCTAGCACCTCATATACCACGCCACCTGCTGGCCCCAACTCTCTGGATAGTTTTAAGATCTCCTTTTTAGCTTCACTGTGAATTTATTTCTTTTTTCATTCTTGCCACCATGTCTCCTGAACTTCCCAAGAATACACCTAAGTCAAAATCTTTGCACACTTGAAACCATAGTTTGTAAAGTATTCCCTTCAGATATATTTTTGGCTGGCCTCCTCAATAGGTTCAAGTCTCTGTTTAAATTACTTCCTTAGAGAGGCCTTCCCTGATCCTAGTTCCAAATTTTCTATCCCTTACCCTGCTTTGCTATTTTTATAGACATTATATTAAATATTTATTTGTTCATCATCTTTCTCCTTCTCCTAAGAATACATATCCACAAAGGCATAGATTCTGTTTTATTCACTGCTATACCCTAGTACCTAGAACAGAACCTAATACTTAAATATTTGATGACTTAATAAATGAATAGCCTCTCCTCTGAGCTTTATTTTCTCATTTTTAGGCAAATGAGTTTTTTTCTGTGTATCTATGCAAATAGGTCAAATATATGAATTGTCAGATGAAACACTATTACATGGAATCAATAAGGTTAAAAATATTTGATTCAAGATCATCTTTGGTTTTGTTTTTGGTTTTTGTTTGTTTTTGTTTTAGGTAAAGGGTATGTAGTCTTGCCAGAGAAAGAAACAGTGAGAGGGAAAGTGAGAAATCACTCCTAGAGACGATGATCACGCCACAATCCTTTTTCTTCTATTCTTCTCCTGAGATTTTGGGCAAACATGCACACATACCCAGCATGATTTTTAAGCCTCCAGGTCTGGGATGTGAACTATGGTCAGCCATGTGGGAGTCCTGCCCCTTTGCCACCACATCACCTGCTGGGCCCAGTACTGGTTTCTTTTCTTTCTTTTAAAATTTGTTGTATCTCTTGCTTTGTCTTCTTTCTATTCAATCCATTGCTCTTAACACCTTAAACTTGTCCTGACCTAGTCTTCATCCCTTGAGCTTTAAGTATTCTTTCTTTTTTTTAATTTGCCAGAGGGCATGTGCCCACCAGAGAGAGACAGAGAGAGGGAAAGTGAGAAAGCACCTTCCTATAAGGCATGGTCATCCTGCAATCCTTTCTCCTCCATTTCTCCTTCCTTTTGTGACTTTGGGCATGCACACACTTATACTCCATTTTTTCCACCAGGGCCAGGACCAGAATCTTGCAGGTAGCTATGTATGATCCAGTCACCTTAACCAACAGGCTACAGGCTGGTCTAAGCCTTAAGTTATCTTTAAAAATTATTAAGTTTAACTTTTCCTATCTTGCTAAGTAATGGTAAGATTACCTATTATTTTATTTCTGAAGAAAATTGTCTCGTATTTGCTTTTATTAGGAAATATATCATTTTGTGTTATAGAAGCTTATAAAGTTATATTTTTATGTATTGAAAAGATAATATCTTTTAAAATATTATGATAAAAGTAATACATGAATGAATTTTAAAAATTTCAACATGGGCTGGCTCCATGGCCTGATGATTGAGGCAGTTGGATCCCAAATAGGTGACTATATGGTTCAAGTCTCGGATCCTGGGGCTTAAGAGATACACGAGGCACTTGTGCCCAGGATCCCAGGGAGTCCAGGGGGAGAGGGATGAAGTAGTAGCAATTGTGTGACCATTTGCTGTGAAGGTATTTTCTCCTCTCCTGCATTCTGTGTGTCTGGAGAGCACATACCCTTTAGGAAAAAAAAAAAAAAAGAAAAAGAAAAAAGGGGAGGGAAAAGGAAAAAGAAGGGAAAAAGAAATCACACAGTACAGATAAGTAGAAAGTAAAAGATAAAAATGTAGCTGTTGAACTCTGTAATTTCAACCATTACATAGTATTAAATGGTTGCAAAAGGAATACTTTTTAGAAAATGTCATCACCTATTTCTTCAAATTATCACAAACTGGGTGGCTTAAAAAGTTCCTGGAAAATGTTTCATGAAAAAATTGTGCACGGATTTTCAATTTTGGGCATCAACATAAATTGTACTTTAATTGCATTTTTCCACCAACTTTTTGAAGACCCCTTATACACTCATTCTCTTATAAGTCCCAAGTTTTTTTCTGGGTGGAAATCAGAGCCAGTAGGGCTGTACTCTCTCTGGAAGTTCCAGGGCAGAATCCAATTTATTGCTTGGTCCAGCTTCTGGAGACTGTCCTCAGACCTTGGCTCACAGCTCTCCATGACTTCACCTTTTCTCCCCCTGCTTATCACCTAGCTTTCTTCTTTTGACTTCAACTCTCATTCTCCCTACATGTTATAAGAATTCTTATGATTATATTTAGGGCCCACCCAGATAATACAAGATAATCTCTTATCTGAACATCTTCAACTTAATCATATGTACAAAATCTCTATTATCTCAAAGGGTAATATTCACAGGTTCTAGAAATTAGGATATCCTTGGGACCATTATTTACTTTACCACAGTGACAACCAAGAATATGAAATGACTATCATTTGAAAGTCTAGAACAGAAGTTATGTGTAACTAATTCAAGCATAAAACCTAATCAAGGGCCCACAGGTCGTGTGGAGGTTGAGGTGGCTGACTGCCCAGTTTGAGTCCCAGACCCAGCAGCTTGAAAATTGTGCTGGGTGCATGTGCATGTATGCCCAAAATCCTGAGAGGAGAATGGAGGGGTGGGGACTGTAGTGTGGCTATTCTCCTAGGAGAAGATTTCCCTCTTTCTGAGTGCAGAAGTGCACCTGCTCTATAGCAAAACAAAAACAAAGAAACAAAGAAAACCTGATTAAAGGTTATGTTCATGCAAGCAAGTTCAAACTTTTCATTTAAATATTCAAAAAGGTTATCTCAGTTTTAAACAAATTCAATAGTTAATATTTCTTCTATTATTTTGAATTCATTTAATTTTCATACATATATATACATATACATATATATATAAAAGCAATTAACTCTTTGCCAAATCTAACATAGATATCCATAAATTATCTCTGGTTACCCCAGGACAAATATTATAATTTTCTCTCTGCATCACAATAAGGCAAAAATTGGGAAATATAGCTCTACAAAGTTTAAGAAAACTAATATAGTGGAGAAAAGAAGGGTTGGAGGTATGAGCTAAGTCCATATCTATTGTAACAAGAAGTCAGGACATAATGCTTAAATACAGAAGCCAAAGAAATAGCAATATAGGCATTTAGAAATATGGAGTTTAGTATCATGAGAAAAATTCTTGCCTTTAGGGTACAGGGTATAAGTACAGGAGAGTACTGCTATTCATTATGAGCATTTTGGTTTTGGATTTAATTTTTAAAGATGTGCATCTTCACTGAAAAAAAAAATTGAAGTTCAACTTGAAATAATACCAGATTTTGTTGTTGTTGTTGTTTTTTTTTTTTTTTTTTTTTTTTTTTTTTTTGCTATAGGGCGCATGTGCTCGCCAGAAAGACAGAGACAGAAAGCGAGAAATCACCCCTTAGGGGGGATGGCCACGCCACAGTCCCTTCTCCTCCATTCTCCTCTTGGGATCTTGGGCGTGCATGCACACGTGCACGGCGTGAGTTTAAGCCACCAGGTCTGGGACTTGAACATGGGAGTTCAGCGACATAGCTATTATGCTAACTGCTGGTCCCAAATAATACCAGAATTTAATGCTAATATTCTACACTTTTTCCCGTGGTCTTTTCTCTAAATATGACATTCCTCTTCTTTTTTCATTCTAGACAGAAAAGTTATATTTTCTTTTTAAAAAACTTTAATTTAAATTAATTTTCTTTATTCGTGAGAGCATGCATCACATGCACCAGACAGAGAAGCACCACCCCCGCCTCAGGGTCTAATCACATTGTGACCCCCTTCCATCAGTCCTTCCCACTAAATGGACACTCAACATGCCAGCCCACCTTGCCTCAGGCCAACCAGGCCCAGGGCTCAAACCACAGTCACCAGGTGGGATCTAGCTTCTTTTGAGTAATGCATTACTGCTGTGCCATGGAGCCAGCCCACATTTTATTTCCTAATCATATTATCAATTCATGACATCTAATGACTCAATTATTTAAACCTTTATTTAAAAAGTAGTCCTGAAGATCTTCTCTTTAATATGTAGGTAAGTGGTGGATGTGAAATGCTTAAAATAAATTCTCTGAGACTAAATTAGGAAACAGAAGTTCTTTATCCTTTCCTTTCCAGTGGTGTCACTGGCAGAAAATTTAATAAGCTAGACCAGAGGCAGAGATATTTGGAAACCATCAAAAGTCATTTGATGGAGTGCACAACAGGGAATCTTTAATATGGCTGAAAGAAGAAGACAAAACAGGATTAAACTGAATGCATTTCTGTTTCACAGTTCTCTATAAGGATTTCAAAGTCAATAAGAATAAGTAACTGTATCATCCATACATATATAACTGTAGTAAAGCAGAATAATGCTTATTTTAGCTTACGAATTTAATAAGAGATATGTTATTTTTAGTCTGTTTTTGTACTTCTCTCTCTTTTTTTTTTTTTTTTTTTTTTTTTGAGAGGTTTTGGCTATAGGGCGTGTGCGCTTGCCAGACAGACAGAGACATAGAGAGAGAAAGCGAGAAATCACCCCCTAGGGGGGACGGTCACGCCGCAATCCATTTTCCTCCATTCTCCTCTCGGGATCTTGGGCACGCACGCACAAGCGCCTGGCGTGAGTTTTAAGCCACCGGGTCCGGCACGCGAACCGCAGTCGACTACGTGGGAGTCCAGTGACATAGCCATTACGCTAACTGCTGGTTCCCTGCTTTTGTACTTCTAAACTATGATTGCATAACAATGCTTATGAAAAACATTTTAATAGGGGTCATCAAGTTGCATGGTGGTTAAGGTGCTGGACTCTCACATGGCCGACTGTGGTTTAACTCCTGAACCTGGAGGTTTGCTTCTCACTTTCCCTTTCTCTGTCTCTCTCTGGTCAAATAAAAACAATAATAAATAAAATTAAATAAATTAAAACACTTTTAGTAACATTTAGGGAGTTAGAAGTGTTTATGTTTATTTCTGGGCCTACCTATTAAAAGGAGTGACTTTTTTGCCCCTATTAATCAAGGGAGATCTGAAGGTACAGTTTAGCACATGACTGACACACAACAATTTCATGAATATCACTATTTCTCACCAACACTATCCTTTGATGAACATGCAGAACAGGAAAAACAGGAGAACAATAAGGAACCGCCTTCTTCAGCTTTCATTAGAGAACCTAGAGGGAAATTATTGATAAACATGAATGAGGTCGTATATGTTGTGATTAAACTATATTCTTGTGCACATAATGATTTCAAAACCAGTGAGATGGGTTTATCAACTCTCTAGATAACCATCCTGTAATGAGAGATAACTCAGTTTTGTTTTGTTTTTAGTTTTTACTATAGGGCCAGAGAGAGAGAGAGAGAGTGAGAAATCACCCCCGGGGGGATGGCCACACCCAATCTCTTTTCCTCCAGTCTCCCTCAGGATTTTGGGCACCCATGCACACGTGCCTGGTTGATTTTCAAGCCACCATCCTGGGACCTGAATCACACTACTGGCTACGTGGGAAACAGTGCCTTAATCTCCACATTACCTACTGACCCAGATAGCCCCTTCCTTTTTTTTTTTTTTTTTAAAGCATTTCTCTTATCTCAAATAATTGCTATGGTTCTGATACAAAGGTTATATAACCTTCAAATATAACTTAAAAGTCATACTATGAAAAAATGGAAGGACATGTCGTAATTTAAATTCACAACTTGTTGCAGCAAACTTCCTGATTCATTAACAACAGAGTGTTGGCAACAGGAAAGAATGAAGTCTTTCTCAAGTATTTGGAAATCCCGTTCATTTTTGGACTACTCATTCATTAGTACTTTGTCTCATATCTTTTTCTTGTTAACCCTGTTTGGTTACCTTTTGACTCAAGTGAAATGCCCTACTGTTAGATCTAGTCAGTAACTGGGGACTGCTGACTGAGTAACAGTAGCCGATTTTTCCTTTCATGTGGGTGGCCTAGGATTTAGATGGGTACGGATGGGAGCCAATACTGAGTGTGGGCAACAGTCCAGTAGAAAACTGCTGTCTGGTCTCTTGGCTGAATACCTTGGGTATAACATAGAAATTTTTATGCCTATGAATGCATCCTTAAACTGTACTGCTTTATTTTCTTAGGTATAGAGGTTAGGATAGTATAGGCAAGAAAGAAAAAAAAAAAAAAAGACCACACACATTGCTGATCTGTATATGTATTTCATACTTTAGCCATTTCTAAACCACTCTTTATTGGATAATGGTCATGGTGGGTAATTAGCAAAGCTTACTATAAAGTCACTGCTTTTGCTGCTATTATTCTTATACTTTTGCCCAGTTTCACATTCTAGATGGAAATAACTGAAACTTAAAAATTCTTTCCCTCTAAATATAAACTTCTTCTTTATGGCTTTCAAAGAGCAGAGAACAGGATACAACCCTGTGAGTTAAAAAAGATTTAGTGCTACTAAACTGGTCATTAAATATAGACTTATAGAATGCTTGCTATGTACCAGACACTGTGCCAAAGACTAAGTCTAAAAAGGCACCAAAAGGATGCTTAAAAATAAGGCAGCAGATATTGTTTCTTTATTGTTAAAAGTTTCTATCTAAAGAAAAGGAAAAAGGAATGGTGAGAATGTATGCATCCTAGAACATGGGAGTGGGTAAACAAAACTAAATTTTATCATGTTTCTATGGGTTTGCAGAAAGAAGGATGAAGACAATTGTATGCAGAATTTACAGCCTCCTAGTATGGTAGCATATAGTATCAGAGAGAAATTGGCTTCCGGGCTTTTCAGTTTGCAATCGATCTCATTACAACTCTTTAATTTTGTACACATACTCCTTCCCAGCCCCTTTGTCCACCATGGTTTAGTCTATGAATCTATCCATGTTAGAGATTTCTATGATACAGATACTAGTATCATGTACCTTGAAGGAATATTACTGAGTAGTGTTTTATGAGAAAAAGGATTAAGGAAAGTAGACAGACAGGCACATACACACACACACACACACACACACACACACACACAGTGTGGTGAGAGAGAAAGCAATTGTTAGAGGATTGAAATGTACATAAAGAAATAGGCACTTGTCTTCTAAGCAGGCCATGAACTGTCCTCTTTCTCCCCTATCCCAACATGATGTGTTAAATGAGGTTGTTCCTAGTGGCTATGAGGTAGAGGGAAACTCTTTTACAAAATGTTTAGGGATGCAGAATTTTTTTTAAAGAATTATTTTATTTAACTTTACTTATTTATTTTTAATTTGATCAGAGAGGGACAGTGTGAGAGTGAGAGTGAAAGAGAGAGAGAGAAAGTGAGAAAGCAAGCTGCTAGGCCTGGGACTCAAACCAGTCGGCCATGTGGGAGTCCAGTGTCCTTAACCACCACGCCACCTGTTGGCCCCTAGGGATGCAGAATTTAAGTCTCTATAAAGAAATTTCATTTTACAGGAGACTATTTGGATATATGGCTCTAGAGCAGTACTTCTCTCAGAATTAGCCACTGAGTGATTATAGGTTTGACTACTGAACATGGGTAGGTACTTCCTCTTTGGAGGTTTATAGCAGTAGCAAATGTATATCCTTTGGTACTGTACCTCAATATTTAATCACTCATAAATCAAGATGTCATTCTTAGGTCTATTAACAAATGCTCTTGCTGCAATGAAAACCCATTTCCTTTCCTGTAATCTTTTGTAAATGTAGAAAATAACTGACAATTCTTTCTTATATACACCTTATATAATTAAAGACTTTTTGCTGTCCTAACTTAATCTTCCATACAGGCTAGTAACTGTATGTAGCCCAAATCTTCGGTGGTATTTTTATTTTCGTACAATGCTGATTGATAAACACTCCTTATTCAGAGCTAGAACAGTTCTTCTATTGCTCATAATATATGTATTCTAGTTAACATCTTCAATATCCAAATTATTATGATTAAACTGTAGATATCTGAATTTTAGATATAGTAGTCCTCTCTTATCTTCAGGAATATTTCAAGACCCCCAGTGGATGCCTGAAACCATGAATGGTAATGAACCTTACATATACTTTGATTTTTCCTATACACACATACCTATGATCAAGTTTAACTTATAAATTAGGTACAGTAAGAGATTAACAATAATAAAATTATACTGTAATAAAGGTTATGTGAAAGTGATAACTCTCTCAAAATCTTATCATACTGTACTGATTCATTTTTGAACCATAGTTGACAGAGGGTAACTGAAACATCAGAATATGAAACCACAGATAAGCAGAACCTACTATACTTCTCTTTTTAAATAACTTTTTAAAAAATGTTTTTATTGGGACCAGTAGATGGCGTGATGGTTCCACTGCTGGACTCCCATGTTATCTTCCATGGTTTGAGTCCCAGACCTGGAGGCTTAAAACTCACACCAGGCAGGGACCAGCAGTTAGCGTAATGGCTATGTCGCTGGACTCCCACGTAGTCAACCATGGTTCGAGTCCTGGACCTGGTGGCTTAAACTCACGCCGGGCGTGTGTGCGTGCATACCCAAGATCCCAAGAGGAGAATGGAGGAGAAGGGAGTGTGGCCATCCCCCCCTGGGGGGTGATTTCTTGCTTTCTGTCTCTCTGTCTCTGTATGTCTGGCGAGCACACATGCCCTATATCAAAAACCTCTCCAAAAACAAACAAACAAACAAACAAAATACTCACACCAGGCAGAGGCTGGCAGGAGGCATGGTGGCTAAGGGTGCTAGACTACCAGTTGGTTGACAGCAGTCAGAGTCCCGGACCTGGCGGGCTTGCTTTTTACTTTCCCTCTTACTCTCTTACTCTGTCCCTTTCTGGTCAAATTAAAGTAAATAAAGTTAAATAAAATAATTCTAAAAGAAAAAAAAGGAAAAGAAGAGAAGAGAAGAGAAGAGAAGAGAAGAGAAGAGAAGAGAAGAGAAGAGAGAAAAAACTCACTCCAGGTGCACGTTCCTGAGTGCCCAAGATCCCAAGAGGAGAATGAAGGGATTGCACTGTGCCCCCCTCCCCAACTTCTGGGTGATTTCTTGCTTTCTTTCTGTTTCTCTGGCGAGTGCAGGTGCCCTACAGGAAAAATCTCTCTAAAAAATGTATTTTATTTCCATCACACACGCACTCACACAGGCATGCCACACATGTTCCGCTGTAGTCTTAGCCAGCCACGAGCCTTAGCCAGTCAGGATCGTGGGTATACTCTGGCATTTTCAGGGGCCCCCTGTCCCCTTTGGTTTTATTTTGGGCACATTGGTTTTGTAGTGGAGAGGTTTGGGATGTAATATTTTTGGATTTCATATAATAAATATTGGTGTCATAAGTCTAGTATGAATGACCACTGACCAGTTCTGTGTTGCTTTAGTAACATTTCCATAAAAATATGAACTAAAAAAACATAACGTTCCTTTGGAAAATGAGTCATTTAAAATTTTCACTTTACCTTGGTTGGTAAGTGTTGCCCAAAGCCTTACACTCTTCCGGAACTACTTGGTTTATTGGTGGCATTGGTTTATTAGGAACACTGCCAATTCATCAGGCCTGATGCAGGCTATCTGAGTCATGAAGTGAACACACCATCTGAGACACACCCACTCATTACAACTAGGCAGGGTTGGCAATACCAGGTGGGCTGGCCCCTTGGCAATCCCCAGGCTAGTGTCAATGTTCCATCTTTTAATATCCTTTTTCCTGAGGGCTTCAGGAATCCATCGAAAGGAAAGATTTCTTGAGGGGTAACTTAAGCCATCTCTGCACGGGTCAGAAAAGTAAATTCTTTTTTTTTTTTTTTTTTGGAGAGGTTTTTTCGTTATAGGGCGCGTGCGCTCGCCAGACAGACAGAGAGAGACATAGAGACAGAAAGCGAGAAATCACCCCCCAGGGGGGATGGTCACGCCGCAATCCCTTCTCCTCCATTCTCCTCTCAGGATCTTGGGCACGAACGCACACGCGCCCGGCGTGAGTTGTAAGCCACCGGGTCCGAGACGCGAACCGCGGTCGACCACGTGGGAGTCCAGTGACATAGCCATTACGCTAACTGCTGGTTCCCAGAAAAGTAAATTCTTATCACAGCAGAAACCTCCACAGAATAGGAACCGGGGCAAGGACGGGGTTCTACTGAGGGCACCTTCACTGGGCACTTTCTTGTAGGCCCTAAACCTTTCCTCAGCTTGGCCCCACACATCCCTCCGTTGACTCCTTCACGCAGCCTCACCCTCTCCTAACCCGGGTGAGCAAAGTTAGTGTCCACCGAGAAGGCCGAGGCTCTCTTTGGTGGCTGCGGGGGGCCTCTAGCTCCACCAGCCACGGTTTCCTCGGTCTCCGGTAAGCAGGACTGTTCTTCTAGGCTCAGGTACTCTCCCTTGCGCCGGTCTCCGTGTAAGGCCGGGGCCGGGACTGCTACTTCCCCCTTCGCCTCCGGCGCCGCAGACGCGACTCGGAAGCTCGGAATCCCCGCGTCGTGCTCGGCGCCCCCTCCCCGGCGCTCCCCCTCGTGCCGCCTCCTGCCACCTCCGCACGTCTCATTGGCCAGGGCCTGCGTCTGCCTCGGCTTCTGACTGGCCGCTGCACCTGTCGGTCTGCGCGGCGGGGACATTTCCGCATTGAGGGGGGCTGCTCCTAATGGAGGGGGAGGGGCAGTGCTTAGGAGAAAGTGGGGGCTCGGGGTGTCTGGAGCTGGCGAACCGGTGGGTGGAGGGGGTCAGCAGCTGGGCTGCGACTGCTGGCGAGGGCCTCAAGGTGTGCACGTGTGAGGAGAGGAGGGGAGAGAAAAGTGCCTCAGAGGGGAGAGCCGCAGCCTACGAGCCTTCTTCCCGGCGCGCCATAAACGCCCCCAATTTCACAGCTGCTCAGGGAAGCGGAGGAAGGTGGGTCCCGCGGATGGCTTCGGGCGGGGCGGGGTTGAGCTTCCGGCCATGCCCCGGGTGGGCGCGTCTGCTTTTGCCAGAAGTGTAGATCCGCTCTCTCCGGCCGGCGGGGTAGCCTCAGGGGCCGAATTGGGGATTCCGGAGAGCACAGGGCGGGAGGGCAGGACTATGTGTGAGAAGGGTCAGGGGCCCCCTGGGCAGCTGTCCCTGGGACCCCGGGGCTCGTGCCTGCGTCCACCCCTCGCCCGTGGCCCCTCTGAGTCTGCAGTTAGGGAGGGGCGGCGTATCCGTCGGCCCCTCGCGGGGAAGAGCTGCCGAAGGGCTGGGCTGCTCGCAGCGGGGAGGCCGTGAGCTGGAGGCCCCGGCCGGGGGTCCCACTCGAGCTCGGAATTCGTACCGCCTCCCAGTCCCAGGGTATTTGTGGGCTGGTAAAAATGGTTGCACTGCCCCCCCAGGCCGGGCTCTCCTGCCTCCCTGACCCCTGCTTGGACTGGAGCCGTGGTTGACCGGAGTTTTCCGGGGATCCGGCCGGAGACTGGACGGCGGCCCGGGGAGGGGGCAGCCGCGGTCGCGGCCTCCCTGTGCCAGCTGCAGCCTGCAACCCGGCCCGGAGGGCGTGGGGACCGGGGGCGGGGGGTGGGGGGCGGTGAAATAGCCGCTGTAGGTCCGCCTCTTTCATTGATGAAATTTAAGTTCGTGTGGGTTTTACCTTTTCCGGGAGTCTCCAGCTGGCTCTCATTTGTGTCAGGATCGCCGTGTAGCCAGGAGTTCCCAAGCAGACTCAGCCGCACCAAGTTTCAGTGTTTTGGCATTGGGGACGGTTTTTCTTTTCTTTTTTCTTTTTGTTGTTTGGAACCAGTTATAACCTCTTTGAATAAATACTCCCCTTAAGTAGCCAAACGTAGGAAGAGAGAACACGTCGGTTGTTAAAGCAGGGAAAGAAGAGAGACCTGCCCTATAGCGTGACTTCTTTACAAATTAAAAATAATCTATAAGCCAGAGTATTTTAATAAAACCCTAAAATGTCGAGGTTTGTGCAAGGTAAGACATGCTTCTTATCACCCGGGTTGCTTCAGCTGATTTTGGGTATTGGCAGTCGGGAGGTTGGTGGGTGGTTTGGGAGTGGAAATGTTCATTTGAGACATCATTTATGAAACCCTTTTTGTAAACTGGACATCTGAGCTGTCTTGAACTGCTCTTTGACATTTAAGATACGGATAATTTATGCCCCTGTGCCCTGCTGGGTTTAGTTCTGCCTGCCTGAAATCAGGTTAGTAGTACTCTGGCTCCCCTGGGTATTGGCTGTAAATGAAGATAAAACTGGATTTTGGCTGTTAATTAACCCTGGTTCTCTTTTTTTCTGGTCGGTGTCAAGGTACCTGTGTGTGCTCGGGACCAAGAAGGGGAATCGGAGGGCTGGGGGAAGGTTGGTGGGTTTTGCCAGGACTGCTGGGGAAGCTTAGAGTTCTCTGCTTCTACTCCATATGTGTGTACGTGGTTTGAGTCTCAGATTCATTTATTGCGAAACCGGGAATAGCCTGTAGAAGCTGGAGGTCATTTCAGCAGGAGAAATGACTTTGCTGCATTGCCGTGTTTATTTTTTTCCTTCTTTGAAATAGGAAAAGATGATTAAGGTTTCTTTGAAATTTGAAAATTACTCTTTAAATTCCAACTTGTGTGTTTTTTAAAGGGTTAGGGAATGTCCATTAACCGAGCTAAGTAGGAACATGGTGTGTATGTATGTGTATGCGTATGGTGTACACATCGAAATGGTGCTACCTTAAACCTCTGTCACCAATTTGTAGCACAGGACTGTCTTCTGGTATGCAAGTAACCCTTTCTTTGCAGACCCCAGCATTTGAAAGCTTCAGCCATCTTGCTGAACACATAGCTAGTAAAGTTCACAACCACTTAATGTGATTGTCATAAATATAGATGTACTTTTAAAAAAAAGTTGTGTCAATTATGGCCATCATTTGACCCTGGGAATACAAATGCTCTAGTGAGAGCTATGTCACTTTATTAACTCTTCTTTAAGTTTTGTATAACAAAGTGAGAATTTAACAGTTTGCATTATTAGGGAAACGGAACAGTTATGCCTTTCTTTAGCACTGAGCTCCAAAATGTGACTTGTGATTAGACTTTGAGATTCATGTTTTACCTTGTGCGGGTTAAGATGTATTTTAGATGTTTTGATTGAATAGATGTCTAGTTCGGGACCAGCTGATGGTATAATGGTTGTATGGCTGGACTCCCACATAGTGGACTATGGTTCCGGTCCTGGACCTGGTGACTTAAAACTCGTGGTATGCATGTGTGTGTCCATGCCCGAAATCCCAAGAGGAGAATGGAGGAAAAGGGATTGCAGCATGGCAGTCCCCCCTGGGGGTCGATTTTTCGCTTTTCCTCCCTCTGTCTCTCTGGAGAGGGCACACACCCTACAGCAAAAGTGTCTTTAAAAAAATGAACAGCTATCTAATTTAAGAGTAGAAAGGCAAAGTTCACTGTTAGAAACTTACTGGTTTCATAACAAGAATAATTTACCTCAAAGTCAGTATTTTACTGGAATGTACTAGGGAAAAGTGTACAAGTTACTTTTTTTTTTTCCCCTAAATAAGACCAAACAGTAAAACGTGCCGACTCTGCAAGGCTGATGCACATGGGAAGGTTCTGAGTTCATGTCCAGAAACCTCTCAGAGTACACTGGGCACATGCATGCCTGTGATCCTTGGCTGACCAAGGTGGGGATGGATTGCTGCTGTCAGGACCCTGTTGGGGGCGCTTGCTATCTCTGTTGCTCATGAAAATAAGTAAATAAACTTAAAAGTTAAGAATATTATTAGACCCAAGGTGTTTTGTGTGGTTGTGCTTTAGAATAACTTACAGAGGCTCAATCGTGGTGGCGCGCTGCTGGGTGATGGTGGAGCCATAGTAGAAGGCCTAGGTTCAAATCCTGGGTTTACCTGGAGGCTTGTGGTGTGGCAAGACTCTTTCAAGAGTCTCTTGTCTTTCTCATTCTTTCCTCCATCTCCCATTTGAAAAAAAAAAAAAAAAAAAAAAAAACTTGCACAGTTGGTGTTCATTTACTGATTTCACAACCTTTGCTGTTAAGACCAACCGTCCCCAGGAGATTCTAAATCAAGTGGCAGTATATAAGCGCTGCTGTGTATGTTTGTCATTATTTTCTCACCCACTTTTTAAAAAAATATGTTTGATTTGGGAACACTTAAAGATTTGTAGAAAAGCTGCACGTTTGTCAAAACGAAGAAATTAACATAGGTGCCTTATTATTAACTATAGACTTTCTGTAGATTTTATTTCCATGATTGAGTCCAAGATACCACATTGCATTTGGTTGTCATCTCCTTCCACTTTAAAAGGTAGTTTTCTTTTTTAGCTGGCAGTTTTGCACAAAAAAGATGACACCCTCCCCAATTTTTTTAAAAACGTGATTGTATTCCTGTATATCATTTAAATTTTATACTTAAAGCTCTGTCACTGTTACAAATGATAAATCTAACTATCCTGTGACAAAGCTTGCTCCAGAAATTAGTTTTCAAGGTTGGAAATCTTGGTGCTGATTTTTTTTTAATAAATCAATTTTTTTTTTTTTATATTTGCTGAAGTTTACTTCCTGATATTTCTACTCATTAGAATTTAGCTCATGCCACTTCATAGGCGAAGAGTTAACAAATATTAGGTCTGTAACTGTTTTCATACTTTGTCTTATTTAAACTTCAGTAAAGCCCTAAAAATTGGTATTTTTTTTTATGACCTTACTGCTGAGGAAAGTTAAATATCTTTCCAAAGTTCATAGTTAGTAAGAAGCACTAAAATTTATTTATGAGTGTGTCTAAAACCCTTGTACTTTCTTTTGCTTCTTACCTAAACAACTAAGGAAGAAGCCTCTTTCTTCCCCTAGACATGTTAATTCCCTGTGGGCAGAGATGATATTATATCCTTGGGGAAAATAGTGTCCTGTCAGTGGTGGGTGCTCCAGAAGGACTTTGTCATGGATAACAAATGAGAAACTTTCCACTCAGCACTTTCTGGGGCTCTTTAGTAGGTTAACCTATATTTTCTATTGTTCTTTTTATGAAAGATCTTAAATTACATAAACAATGAGAAATATGGGATGGTATGGATTAGGTTTGAATCCTAATAGATGATCTTAGACATAATTTTTCTGAACCTCACTTTCTACCTGTATAAAAATTGGATATTAATGCTTATGTCTCCAAGTTGAGAAGTTAAAATGAGATGAATTATGTGAAAGTGCTAGGCACATATTAGGTGGCCAGAAAATTTTACTTGTCTTAAAATGATGTTAGCCCTTCAGATAGCATTGCCACAGTATGTCATCAACAACAATAAACCATAGCAAAGCAGGTATGACAGTTGTGTGGTCTAGATTTGGTGTTCAGGCCCGGGCGCTTGGAAGTTAATATGTTGGGGGAGGGAAGAAGTAGGGGTGGTATATTGTGGTGGAGTAGAGCTTGGGTGGTTTGGAGGTGAATACAAATTGGTAACAGGTTTTGTTTAAGACCTGTCAACAAAAAAGTGTTTGAGCACTTACTATGGACAGTACACTGTATTGAGATTTCTGGTGCATCCCTTATGGTGAATACCTGAAGTTTAGCAGAACTGGGTATTGTACACCAGTGTGTTGTGTACACGTGTGTTTGAATGTCACAGGATATGAAGTTGCTACGAGTCTTTTTCCCCAAGTCTAGGCAGTGTGCTTTATAGGAAAGCTGGGCATCTTTATCCTCAAGTACTTTAACTATAAGCTATTAGGTGGAAATGTTCAGTTAATAAAAATGCTTAATATTGAAAGGCAGAAGAATTCTCAGTATATCGCCAAAAGAAGATTCATCATTTTTTGGCTATCTCCCCAAGTCTATGTTCTTCAGGCTCTTAAGGTTCATCCTCATAGGAAGACCTTTCTTTACTGGATTTGTGGCATAATTCCTAGCTGATGTAGTATGCCTTCAGCTCACTTTCTGTTGCCTGTGAAATTTCTTCTCCTGCTACTAAGTAGTTTTTCTCTGTCCTAGGGGTTGTTGCAGTCCATACCCCTCCCCACCCTGCCCAGTTAGGCTAAAAATGTGACTTCCATCTTTTTTGTACCTGAGTGAGAAGGGACTCCATGTCACAGTTGGATTCCATGTCATCAGCAGCGGTGGCTTTTTTGCCAGGTTTATCAAAGGGTACCATTTGGATTTTTGCTCTTAAAAGTTCTGAGAACAGGACCAGCAGATGGCATAATGGTTAAGTTGCTGGACTTCTACGTAGTCGACTGCAGTTCAAGTCCCAGACCAGGTGTTTTAAAACTCATGCCAGGTGTGTGAGCCGAAGATCCCGAGAGGAGAATGGAGAAGGGTTTGTGGTGTGGCCATCTGCCCTGGGGTATGATTTCTCACTTTTGTCTCTCTCTATCGCTGTTTTTCTAGGGAGCATATATGCTCTATAGCAAAACTCTCTCAAAAAAAAAAAAAAAAAAAAAAAAAGAAAAGAAGAAAAAAAAAAAGCCCTGAGAGTTGTGGAGAATAATCTCCGTTAAATGTTCTGAAACTTATAAATGGTGGAGAGAGTAATGTTGTCTAGCCTGCTAAGGCATGTTATGTGCTTGTACTGTAATGTCAGAGGAATTTTATTTACTATACCATTATCTACCTAAATTATGTAAAAATGTTCCTTAGTGTTCTTACATTGAGGTACTTTCTTTTATTTCAGGGAAAGCTTAAGTAGCTCCGTGTCACTTAAAAATATTTGAGGCCCATCACATTTCCCATTCGTTGGAATTCTTTTTGTGACTTTTTTTGGTGATTCGTGTTTAGGAGATGGCACCTAGCCAGGAAAGATTACCGAGCTAATTATAACTGGAGGGGTCTCTGAGCAATAGAAGGATGAAATGCATTCTGCAGTCTGTTTTTCAAGGTCAAATCTTGGCCTGGTTTTTCTCAAATCTACTACCAAATTTAGCCTGTTGCTGATCATTGAGATGACTGGGATGCTTTTAGCTCAGGGAGGTTGGGGCATGGATTTGAGTCCCAACTAGAGGCAGCAAAATAATGACTGAGGCACACCCCTCATGTTTTAAAGTATGCAGCTTAGTATTTATTATGTTGCTAGAGGATCACTGCTATAACTGTAAAATTTTTAAAAAATCATAATAAAGAGTTGAGCTGATGAAAGCTTCACTGACTGTTTTCTAACATGGAACTTGTGATCTTTATGGTTAAATTGCCCTTGTTCTTACTAACTCAGCTTTTCTTCTCATAAAATGGATGATTTTCATTTATGCCTACTGAGAAAAAAATTTATAAAGAACATTAGAGAAATAAATATTGGCTGATACATTTCTTGGACGTATCATTTTAATATTCTGAAGATAAATTAAAAAGTAACTTTAAAAGGAAGTTACTCTGGGACCATTAAATGGTATAATGGTTACGTCTGTCGCTTGACTCCCATGTAGTTGACCATGGCTTGAGTCCCAAAACCAACAGCTTAAAAGTCATGCTGAGTACGTGTGCCCGTGTGCCCAAAATCCCAAGAGGAGAATAGAGAAGAGATTGTGGCATGGCCATCCCGCCCATGGGGTTATTTCTTGCTTGCTTTCTCTCTCTGTCTCTCCGGTGAGCACATGCACCCTATAGCAAAAAATCTTTAAAAAAAAAAAAAAAAAAAGGAAATTACTCAATGTTATTTTGAGTAGTATGTATTTTAATATCATAGAGGCCATTCTCTCTGTTTGTATAATACTTTTTTCTTTATAGATGAATTGTAGCAGTTTTAATGTAAAAAAAGGAATACTTAGTTTGTGTAAGAAACAATAGTTGGCCTAATGAAAATGTTCTGCATAAAAGAACAATATGTTATAGTTTTCTGGTTTCTACTAAGTAGTATTTGGTATTTCTTTGAAAGTGCAGATATTATGAGTTCTCAGAAAGTCATATTTGTTACTGAAAAGTTACTATAAATAAATATTTGAAAGTCAGACTAACTCTAAATTATCTGTGAAAATGGATGAGTTAGCTGTACTAACTTTTTGCAATGTGATTAATCCTAATGTCAGGATTATCACTGGAGAAGATTCCAGCAGTATTAGAAAAAATTTGTAGGAAGGTCATCCTCTGAGGGTTTGGGTTTTAATGCCTGGGGAAATGTGATGCACTTACCATTCTTTAAATTGGGATCTGTCTTGAAGCTAGAGTTTTCTTAAAGACTGTTGCCCTTTTGACCCGCACTACAATTTCTTTTCTAAAATATATTTTGTACTTGGAGAAATAGTGTTTGAATTTTGGGCCTTTTGGTAATTGGGCAGATTGTCCCAGGCACAAAAACCATCATTTAAACCAAATTTCTTAGATCTTTCTAGCAGGCATGTATCTTTTACTGATAACTTATTACATTCTTTTTTTTTTTGAGAGAGAGAGAAATATTTTTGCTATAGGGCACATGTCCTTACCGAAGACACAGAAACAGAAAACAAGAAGTTACCCCCACCAGGGAGGTATGGCCATACCAGAATCTCTTCTCCATTCTCCTCTTGGGATTTTGGGCACACATGCACGCATGTCCAGCGTGAATTTCAAGCTGCCGGGTCCAGGACTCGAACCATGATTGAGCATGTGAGAGTCCAGTGCCTTAACCATGATGCCATCTGCTTGTTCCAACTTATTATGTTCTTTAAAAGCTGGCCGATTAAGATATCAAAAGAAAATTAAACTTTATATGTTTTTCGATTGGGTAATTTACTGTGTGAAAAAAGAGACAGTACATCATTTCAAAGCTCTTTCATTTCTCTTAATTGGTGATGCAGGCATCCACTTTACTTGGTTGCAGAGTTATTGTCCAGGACTCAGATTTTGCCTCTGCCAACAGAGCCATTGTTTATTTTTCTCAGTCATTGCCAAATGAAATAGATTGTGCCCCTAAACCGTTTTGATAATCAAGGATTATTTTGGGGAACCATGGAGAAATTGGCTATGTTGTCTAAGTTAACATAAACAAAAAGTTTCATTTTCCAAAACATTTCTTGATATTTTTTCCTATGTAAATCAAGAGAGTTCTCTATTTCTCTCTAGTTTTACTTGTATCTAAAAACAAACAAACAAAACAAAATTTAAAAAAAAGTCACTGTACTCACAGACCTGAAGTAGTTGTGTCATGTTTAGTCAGCTTTTTACTTGCTAGTCACTGAATTATAAAAATACTATCTTAGGGGATACTCCCTTTGACAATAGCTCCACTTGCTCCTTGGTTGCAATGACCTTTCAGACAAGATGATTGGAATTTGTGTTTTCCTCTAGTTGCTGCCATGGCAAAGACTATATTTCATTTGTGTTATACCCTATCCTTGAATTTTTGAACTTAAAAAGAGTATAGGCGGGCAAAATAACACAGTTATATGCACTGTTTTGGGTTCATTTGTGCCAGTGGTAAAATACTTAGTCTTGGTAATGAAATATTTATAGAGTGCATAAAAGCTTTCTTCGATTTTTTTTTTTACTGCTCAGAAAACAGTATATGAGGAAAAGTTGAAGAGCATAAGATACCATAAAAATGCTTATTTTAACCTTACATAATCTTATATAATAGACATAGTTACATTTCTAGTTTTCACTCAGATTAGGTGGCACTCTTATCAAGGTGGTAAACCATGTAAATGTACTCTTCTGAATGTTCTGTTTTCCGGAAGTGATATATTCTAGTTTCTTTGAGACTTTAAGCACTACTCTAAAAGAGCAAGGTTACTTTATTTAAAAGAATGATTTCATTTAATTTATTAATATTATTTTTTAAATTTGACCAGAGATAGAGACAGAGAGAGAAAGAGAAAGAGGGAAAGTGAGAAAGCAAGTCGCTAGGTCTGGGACTTGAACCACAATTGACCTGTGAGACTAGCACCTTAACCACCACTGCACCTGCCAGCTCAATGAGCATGGTTAATCTTAATCGTTAGTGAGAAGTCAGGTTTATCTATAAATTGTAAGTTTCTTTAAATAAAGTAAGCAATGCATGATTAGCCAAAACCTTTTTTAGTATTTTCAAATATATTTTTCCTTCATAATAGAGTGTGAGCTTTTGCACATGAGAAAGAGAGAGAGTAAATGAGAGAGATGAACACCCTCCACAGAGTCTGGTTACACCATGATCTCCCTTGTCCATTCCTCCAGGCACATGCATGCACACATCCTATGTGTTTTCCAGGCTGCTTGGGCTGGGGGTTTGAACCAAGGTTGCCATGTAGAATCTGGCTTCTCTTGAGCAGCATATTACCACTGGGCCAGGGAGCCAGCCCAGCAAAAATCTTGATGAGCAAGTAACTGCATATTTTGTGCTGGAACAGTTCTTAAAAGCTTAACAGGCTTTTCTTTTTGTTATCAAAAAGCATTTATTAAACATTCATGTGTATAAAGCTGAGTCATAGGTTACAATATAAAATAATATTGACTTTAAGAATAAACGATCAGGGTCAGTAGATGGCATAGCAGTACATTGCTAGACCATCACATGGACCCAGAGTCGTTTGAGTCGCGGACCTGGCAGTTTGAAATTCATATCAGGCGCGCGCGCGCGCACACGCGCCTAAGATCCCAGGAGGAGAATGGAGGAGAAGGGATTGCGGTGTGACCATCCTCCCTGGGAGGTGATTTCTCACTTTCACTCTCAACTATCTCTCTCCCATCCCCACCTCTCTCCCCATCCCTAGAGGGAGCACATACATCCTAAGGCAAAAACTTCTACCCCCCCAATAAAAATAATAGAAGGTCTTATAAAATTAAATAAGATACAACTAATTGAATTTATTTTTCTTACTATGTGACTGAATGACATGGGAGTACATTTTTCTATGTTTTTTTTTCTAAATTAACCTACATTTGAATATATAAACTGCCTAATTTTATTTAATCTCTAAAGTTAGCAAAAGCATTACACTGACATTTGTATAGGTTAATAAGGTTAATAAAAATTGAAAATTAATTTATAGAGATCATTTTGCCTAGACTGCCTACCAGTTTGAAAAATTTGTAACCACTTCTTGACACTTGACTGATAAATCAGCTTCTGCTTGAAAGCCTTTGGGATGAGGCTTTAAGTACTTAAGACACAGTCCAGGTTTTTCTTAACCCACCTTTCTGTGACCAGAAATCATTGTTCTTATACACTTTCTGTTTGGCCTTACCTACTACTACCTACAGTAGACTGAACTTCACTGTCTTTATAACCGCTGCATAGCTGGATCATAATACATAACTTAATGAATAGCTACTGTGTCTCAAGCTCTGTAAGGCAGTGGTATACAGTGGTGAACAAAATAGACAATGTTTTTTTTTAAGAATTATTTAATTTTATTCATTGTTGTTATTATTTTTTATATTTGCTATAGGGCATGTGGGTTCACCAGAGAGAGCCAGAGAGAGAGAGAGAGAAAGCAAGCAATCTAGCTGCCAGGTCTGGGACTCGAACTGCAGTCAGCCATGTGAGAGTCCAGTGCCTTAACCACCATGCCACCTCCTAGCCCTGCCATGATGTATTCTTAACAGAATTTATAATATGTTGGATAGACATTGAGTAAACTTTTAGAAGTATGCTGTTGCAAAGGAGAAATACATGGATCTACCACATGAGAATATAAATGGGCAACTGTGCCTAGTTTAGAAAAATTTCTGGGAGGATGGTCTCATTTATTATTTAAACTGAACTCTGACAGATGAATAGAGCTGTTCAAGTGATTAATAAGGGAAAATTTAATTCTTGATCTCTTCCTGCCCAGGAAGGATGGCCACTATCAGGTGTCTAGTTGTTAGGTGCTGAGATAGGTGTTGAGAAAAACTAGTTTTGTAAAATAACATGGCTTGTGCCCCTACAAATAATTTGTTCTAGGGTTGTAGATAGATATCTAAGCAAAGATTTGGAGATTCAGGAGTGATTTAATGCAGAGGAAGAAATAGTTAAAACCCCCACATAAAATTTGAGTTGTGGTACAAAGGAAGTCCTCTTGGAATGTTTGGAAGCCACCACCTAGAAAACTAGGAAAGTCAGCACCCACATGGCAGAAACTATTCAAGTTACATAGTTTGAGCCTTTGCAGCCTGAGGAATCAGGGATTTCTCAGAGGTTGGGATGATTTTCATGGTTTTGGAATTCACACAGGACATTAAGTTTCTTTTTTTCTCCTCATCTCTGCCTCCCCTTTTCTAAAGTTGAGTGACTACTGAGATGCATATTTTGGAGTAATCTTAATATGTAATAGTTGGGATGCTTTAAATTTCATGGAGCAGAAAAATATCAACTCAACCAGTTTAAAAAACGAGGGACTTTTATCTTACCACGTATATTTTGAGGCAGGGTATTCCAGGTTTGGCTTATTCAGGACAAACGCTCCTCAGTCTTTCCTTCCTTCTGCTGTGCAATCTTTGGCATATTTGCCACGTTACTGGGTCAGCTTCCTTTGAGATAACTAAATGGCAGAAGAAACTGAAAGTGAGGTGTAGACACATATTCATTAAGTACAGGAGAAAGAGGTATTATTTTTTCCTATATATATATATATATATATATATATATTTCTTTTTCCTATTTATTTATTTATTTTTTTTTAGTGAGGAGCACCATTCTCTAAAGCCCTTGGCAAATTTTACCCTGGTGGCTCACTGGCCAGAATCATATTACATTTCATGTTTAAACCAATTACTTGGAAGACTTTAGACCAATCTGGGCCTGGTGCCATCTCTAAACCACATGACCTTGAGGTACAAAATAGGTGATGGAATAGCACTGGAGTGAGAGGAAGGATGGGGAACCACAACTGCTGTAAACGTGTTTAAGTAAATGGAGTGTAATCCATGTAAGAGCTGCTCAAATGATACTGGCAGTGTTTGCTTATTAGAAATGCATATTCTCCCCATCCCAAACCTACTGAATCTGAATCTCTCAGACCTTGCCCAGGAATCTGTGTTTTAACAAGGTCTCCAGGTGACCTGTATGCATATTAAAGTTTTAGAAGCATTAATCTAGATGTTTCAAATGAAGTAGGAAACTGCAGCCTTCTTTAGGTGTTCTGCTTTAGTACTTGGATTAGTTTTGGCTACTCAAAAAAGGTACTTTAACTTGGCTTTTAAGACATGCCTGGATAAAGAATTTGTGTTTATGTCAGTAGGTAATGAGAATCTCATCAAGTGAGGAAGAGAAATATAATGATGGAGATTATATAATAGCTTAGGGGAATCAATCCATTCTGCTTGGCACCATTCAACTAGTTAGAAAGCTGATGTCATCAGGACCAGGAGAATGAAAATGCTAGAAGATTTAAGGTAGCAGTGATGGAAGTGGAAAGCAGTGAATAGCACTGTGGCAATATTAAGAAGTCTTGCTATTGGGCAGCTGAATGGGATGAAGCTGTAAAGTATGACACCCTGCCAGACTGACCTACCTGGGAAGGTTCTAGGTTCACTTCTGAAGACCTTCCTTCTGGGCACATGCATGCCCACCATCAGGTCTGGAGATGAATTGTAGCATAAGACCACATTAGGGTGCTGTCTATGCCTCTCTATTTCTCCTGTTCATGGATGTAATGTGAGTGGGAAAGGAGAGAACTGTGACTGAGATTTCAACCTAAGTGATCAGGGAAAGGTTAATGCCATGAAGTACAATAATTTAGTTTGGACAGTGAGTTTTGTGTGAGTTTTGCATGTTGAGTTTTTGTATTTTTAAAATTTTTTCTATAGGGCATGTGTACTCTCTGGAGAGAGGTGAGAGAGAGGAAAAATAAAGAAAGTGAGAAATTCCTACCCAGAGCGGATAGCCACACCACAATCACTTCTCCTCCAGTTTCCTCCTGGGATTTTGGGCAAATACAGAAATGTGCCTGGTGTGATTTTTCAAGGCGCTGAGTCCAGGACTTAAACTGCGCTGCCGGTCTTCTGGGATCCATTGCCTTAACCTCCACACCACCTGCTGGCCAGGGAGGGGCATGTTGAGTTTAAGGTATGCAGCTGGTTATTCAAGTCTGGAGGGTGGTAGAGAATGTGAACCTTGAGCTCAGGATGTCAGGAGGAGAAGCCCATGGTTGAAAGATACAATTAAAGAGATTGTTGAGGGAATACCTGAGGAGGAGAAAAATGATCTGGAGACAGAATCTTGGGAAACCCCGGAGGTGTGAGAAGAAAGAAGAAGCCACACAGAAACTGAGGCATGGTGAGAAGTAGGTTAATATTGCCTAGTGAAATCCAAAGAATAGCTTATCTACCATGAATATTCACTAATAATTGAGTTAGTTGTGAAGGACTTCAGTGAGTGCCTAGAAGAAACAGGTCAGCTTGAAGTGGTTGTAAATCTAGTCAGTGTAGTTCTTCAACTTTATCTGTGGTTCTTTCTAGTTGCTATTATAATATATTCTTGAAGTTGTATGCTTATTTGTATCACATGTCATTTCCTAGTTTAAGATTAAGTGAGTTCTCCAAATCTCTGACTTTGAGTACTCTTCAAGGTGGGCTTCCAGGGAAGATTGGAACTGGTCAATCTCATTGGTGGGGGTGGGCTGGGGGTGGCTCTTAAACCTCTTAGTTGCTTTTGGTGTTCTCCCTGTTGCCTCTCTATGGCCTGTGCACTTTGAAACTAGCTTTGTACTTGAGAATGTGAAGTATCAGGGAAAGGTATTATCTGTACTTCTTAGGTGCCGATATAAATGAAATGAAATACCTAATCTAAGAAACAATCACTTGTCAGATCAAATATCTTGTAGTACCTCTTGATTCTATTTCTTTCTTCCTTCATTTTTCTTTTTCCTTCTTTCCTTTTCTTTCTTTCTTCTCCAGCTGGACAGAGGGGAAATCCATAATACTGGAATTTTAGTTCTTGTAAATGAGGAAGAATTAGAGGAAGAAAGCTTCTTTAAAGAAAGTCATTGCCTCTTCTATCTTAAATAGACTAAAGTGTAATGAAGCCCTGTTGTATGTTCTCGGGAGTTACCCTGTCTGTTGATTGGATGAAAGCAGAGGTTATGAAAGAAGTGCTATTGGCGAAGAATGGTATTTAAGGATTTCTGTGGTAAGGATTAAGCAAAAATAAGCAGGATATTTCTAACTCATTGTGGTGGGTCAGGGCTAAAAAAACAAGTAGCTTTGCTTTTAGGCTCCAGTATTAACCTCCTCTGTGACCTTGGATAAGTCATTTCGCTATTTTCAACCTTAGTTTCTTCATCTATAAAAGGATGAGTAGATGAAATGATCCCATCTCTAAAAACGTTTTGATCTATGACTAAGGTTAATGAAATGTTTGACTCCTAATCTACTTTGTCTAAAGTCAAGGCAGATCAATTGTGTATTGCTAGGAAGTGGGAAGAAACATTTTATGAGCTTAGAAATCTTGCATTATTCAGAGGATTCTTTAATTGACCTGTCCTTAGAAACACAACTGTCATTGCTGAAGTGTAACCTGAGAATATTAAATCCAAGAACACTTCTAAGGTCTGTACTTCTTTCCCTACAGAAATTCAAGACCTTTCTTTAAAAATCTAGGATGGATAAAGGGTCATTGCCAAAGGAAATGGCTTCTAGCTCTGTGACCTCCTGACCTATGCCCAGATGCTTACAATAGCTGCTGTTCCAGCTTAAGCATTCTTTGTTCCCAAATATTGTTTATTCCATAAAAGCGATTCCTTATTCTTTAATAACTGAAAACAGGTTTCAAAGTAGCACTTAACCTGAGGGAGGGGTATTGAGGGGAATGAGGGCCATCAGGTAGAAGAAACAGGCCTGCTGCAATGTTCTTTTGTGGTATAAACTGATGTCTTTGTAAAGTGGGTAAAAAGAGTACAGGTTGTTCTTTGTGTGCTTTTGGTCCTGTATTAAACAAATGGGCAGGATAAAGATTGGGGATGTGGGACCAGCAGATGGCCTAATGGCTAGGTCGCTGGACTCCCATGTAGTTGACTGTGGTTTGAGTCCCAGACCTGGTGGCTTAAACTCACACTGGGTACATGTGCATGTGTGCCCAAGATCCTAAGAGGAGAAGGGATTGTGGCGTGGCCATCCCCCCCTGAGGAGTGATTTCTTGCTTTCTGTCTGTCTTTTTGGAGAGCCCTTTAGCAAAAACAAACAAACAACAACAACAAAACCTCTCCAAAAAAAAAAAAGATTGGGGATGTTTTTCATAAAGCAAGTTTTAATCTGTGTCTGGAATATTTTGAATGTGTGTCTGAAGGTTGGGTCTACCACTGTTGACTGAAATTCTGTGTAATATTAAATGTGAGTCTCAGCATTTCCTAGCTTGGCTTGGTAGAGAGGGTAGTGACCTGGGTTTTGTGTGTTTGACCTTCACTCATGTAAATTGATAGGCTGTTGTTCTGAGAGGGAGCCTCTAAAGTGTTTTGTTGCTGCTGCTGTTTGGTTGGTTTGTTTTCTACTGTTCTTTAGACAAATCTCAGATAGCTATTTTAATTATCATTTAGTTTTACCTCATTTGGCACTTGTCCCTTTAGTTAAATGTTTATAAGTTAAATGTTTCCATCACTGATTTTTAGGAATGTGACTCTGACCGCTGGCCTTAATTTTCTGACTTAAGCCACTAAGCAGCAAGTCCATGGATGTTTTTGAGTTGAAAAATAAAAAAACTTATTTTAAAACTCATTATATAGCTACTCCTTGACCTGTTTGAATGATCTGAGATACAGAAACAAACAAAAAGTTATTTTTTTTGAGAGAGAGAAATTTTTGCTATAGGGCATATGTGCTTCTCAGAGAGACAGAAAGTGAGAAATCGTCCCCCTGGATGATTTGGGGCATGCACATGTGCCTGGTGTGAGTTTTAAGCCACCTGGTCCAGGACTTGAATCATGATCAACTACATGAGAGTCCAGCAACATAACTATTACGCCATCTGCTGGTCCCCAAACTGTAAGTTATTTAATACAGAGGTTTTTATTCTAAAATATTCCCCAAACATTACTATGAAAATTGGCAGAAAGATTTGGAAGTCAGGCATCCAGTACAATGAGGTGTCAGGGTGGGAGATTTAACCTGTGATAGATTTTAAATTATAGCTAAATTGACCAAGGGATGAACATGGGTAGATGATGTCAGGTTAACTGAATTGTTTTGCAGTAGCTTTTAATTACCTGTCATAGCTTATGCAAATGTGCTTATCCATTCTTATGGATTTTTGTGGATTGTAATCAGATTTGCTGCTTACTAGTCAGAACATATCTTTAAAGTGTTTATGGAACACAGACCATGTATGGTGCTTCTTAGCACACAGTTAAGTTACTAACCACAGTCTTGGGTCACTTTGGTAGTTTTACTGTGGTGTGTAAACTTCGTGTTGTGGTTTATGGTTGTAAAAAGCCCAGCTGGAAAATGGCTCTTTTAGAGTTGAATTGTGTGGTCTTACCAAATTTCTTTGGATTTTTTTTACACTTGGATTTTAATAGGATGGAAAAGGTATATGGAAAGGTTTTTGCAGAGCTATGTTAAAAGACTCATTTGTTCACATTCTAGATGTTTGTGGGAAGGGAAGAGGCTGTCTACATTAAATAAATTATCCCAAGAGTTACATAGTTTGCTAATTACTGTTCTCAGAAATATATTTAAAATATTGATTATAGGGAGCTGGCAGGTGGCAAGGTGATTAAAGGCACTGGATTCCTACAGGGCTGACCAGTTTGAGTCCTGGACCTGGCAGCTTGCTTTCCTGCTTTCCCCCTTTCTCTCTCTGTCTTCGTCTGGTCACATTAAAAAATAATAATAACAAATGGATTTAAATAAATAAGTAATGCTTTAAAAATATTGATTATTGTGATTTTAATATTTTTTGTTTTATTCTCTTGTCCAAATAATTAATGAAAGTTTATATTATGTGGAAATATATATGTGGACATAGTTTTTAGTGTCTTGATATGATTCTGCTAAATTAATCAGCATTTGTAAACAATCACTAGCTATCAATGAAAATGTTAGAATATAATCTTAAAAAGTACATTTGTAGGCCTGGCCCCATAGCCTGGTCTTTCAGGTAAGCTGAATCTCACATAGCTGACTATGGTTTGAATCCTGGCCCTGGAGTCTTGGAAAATATGCTGAATGTGCGTGCGCATGTGCGTGCATTTGTGTGCCTCAAATTCTGACAGGATGGAAAAATGGAGAAGGGATTATGTTGTGATCTCACCCTATGGGGAATGTTTTCTCCCTCTCTCTAGTGAGTGTACATGCCCCCTGGCAATTAAAAACTTAAAAAAAAAATACATTTAGAGGCAGCAGATGGTGTGGAGGTTAATGCGGCTGGAACCCACATGGTCAACTGTGTGGCTTGAGTCCTGGACTTGGTGGTTTGAGAAGCATGCTGGGTACATGTGCATAGGTGTCCAAAATCCTGAGAGGAGAAGGGAGAAGGGATTGCGACATGGCCCTCCCCACTGAGGGGGGATTTCTCACTTTCCCTTTCTCTGTCTCTCTCTGGCTAGTGAACACACCCTATAGCAAAAACAAAAACAAAAACAAAGTTGTAGGGCTGGCTTCATAGCATAGTGGTTAAGGGATCTGAATTCCACATGGCCAACCATGGTTTGGCCCCAGAGGCCCAAGAGGCTTAAAAAAGACAGTGGGCATATATCGTGTTAGGATGCCTCAAACCCTGATGGGATGAAGAAATGGAGGAAAAGGAATTACAGCGTGACCACAGCCCATTCATTGGGGTTGTGCTTTCTTTTACCTCCTTCCTTTATTGAGCCAGTGCATGTACCCTCTGGCAATGAAGACACAAATATGTGTGTACTACACATAAATACGTACATATTTAAGATTGACTAGGTACTGAGAATAAAGGGGAGAGGTGAACAATAATCTGATTATTTCTTATTTTATAAGATGCCATGAACAGGATGATTGGATGGTAAAGTGTGTAAAACAACTTGTGTTGGCATTTTTCTCCCAAGGTATTTGTTCCTGGGGTGTTTTCTTTTCCTGCATTTTTCTATGTCTGTTTATATTCACTTCACAGGCATTTTTGTCACCTTTAGTGAAATTCATCAGTCACAGAGGTGCCCAGCTATGCCAAAAGCCCTGATAGTATAGTCTGACACAGAGAAGCAGTGAAAAGTCTTGACTAAATTCGGGACCAAGGAGAGGGCATGCATTCCTGTGCCCTTTCAAAGTGAAAATATTGATACAGGGAAGTAGAGAGGCACTTCGGAATGACTATACTCTTGAGGGGTTCTTCTTTAGTGGGAAATATGAAACTGGAGTGGTTTCCTCTTCTCAAAGGAAAAGGATCCCTTATGTTGTCATCTGGCTTGAAAAGGAGGAGAGAGAAGTCTTTTGCTTCTGTGAAATCGTCAAACCCTTCAGTTTTCTTATAAGGAAACCTTTTTAGTTTTTTTAATCATAGAGAGAGAAAGTGAGAAATCATCCCTTAGGAGGATGACCATACTACAGTTCCTTCTCTTCCACTCTCCTCCTGGGATTTTAGGCATGTGTGCTCAGGCACCTGGTGTGATTTACAATTCACCAGGTCTGGGACTTGAACCACAGTTGGCCATATCGGAGTCCAGCACCTTAACCAGCACACCACCTGCTGACCCTGAGGAAGCAATTCTTTAAAACATAACCTTATTAGGGCCAGCAGGCAGTGTAGTGGATAAGGCACTGGACTCCAACATGGCCAACCTTGTTTGAGCCTCAGACCTGGCGGCTTAAAAATAACGCCAGGCATGTATGCATGCATGCTCAAAATCCTGAGAGGAGACTGAAGGAGGAGGGATTGTGACAGGGCCATACCCCTAGGGCAGTGATTCCTCACTTTCCCTCTCTCGGTATTTCTGTTTCTCATGCGCCCTCTGGCAAAAACCTTATGTAAAAAAAACAAAAACAAAACAAAAAACTATACCCTTATTAACATCTTATAGTGGTTTAAATTTTTCTCCAATTTTGATGGCCAGTAGGCAAACATGGGGCTATATGCTTAAATGAAAATTAATCATTTTCCTTTTTTGCCCCTCCTACCCGAAAGTGTATAATTAGTGTCCCAGATATACTAGTAAAGCTTGTAGATGCACCAGCCTAATTTGAGCCTGTGTGATTATATACTCCTAACTACTTGTCATTGCTGAAATCCTATCAGAAAATGATGGGACCATAAGATTGTGCCCCTCCCCCCATGTAAGTCTATTTACTTCTATCGGGGTGGCAAGCCCAATAGGGTCCTCATGCCGCAGTTCACCTCTAGTTTCAGAGAGCCTGGGTCATAGGCCTGCATGCCATGCCAGTGTGCTTAGGAATGTCCCAGGAGACGAACTTAGGACTTTTCCCATGTGGGTCCAGTTGCATTACTGTTGCGCCACCACCTGCCTTTAAGATTTAGCCCCTTTTAGTCCTATTGCTGGAACCCCGGCAGTAGATGAATTGTAGCTTTAACAGCAGTTGGAATGATTGCCTGATTTTTCAGTTGGTGGTTTTATATTTTTGTTTTAAGATCTTAGTAAAGCGATGTCTCAAGATGGTGCTTCTCAGTTTCAAGAAGTTATTCGACAAGAGCTAGAATTATCTGTGAAGAAGGAACTAGAAAAAATACTTACCACAGCGCCATCACATGAATTTGAGGTAAGGACTCTAGGGTTTTTGCTTCATCCATCTACATGCTGAGTTGCTGTGAGTGATGGTGGTCATTCAGTCTGAAATAAGCACAACATGTATGATAACATCAAAAATAAAAGACTATTGGATTTCTAACACTTGCCCATTGTAAAACCAGTGTTTTTCTTTCCCTTTTCTTTTTCTTTCTTTTCTCTCTTTTTTTTTTTTTGCTCTTTCTTTCTTTTCACTCTTTCTTTCTAGGAGCTTTTAGAAGTCGATAATCGAACAAAACTATATTTTACTCTTTACTGTGTGTATTTTTGTTTTGATATTATTGGATAGAGAAATGGATACCATTGTTCAGTTTTGTGAGAAGTTAGTTTATCAACCATATCCTACGTGCTTTGTCCAAAGAGCCAGTGCTAATAGAACCATGCTACTTTGACAACAGTAATAGAAATTTCCCAGAACTAAGAGGTGTTTAAAGTTCTTATAAATTGATAGATTATCCTTTTCATTTTCAAAGTTTAATTTTTACTTACTGTTTTGAGATTAACTATGCTTTGTTCCTTTTTCTTCTTTTGTTAAAGATTAATTTCCACTTAGAAGTAGAAAATGATATTGTTGAATAAATTTAGAGAATCAGTTGGAGTTCCCATGAACCAAATAGTGTTCAGATTACATAACGCTGATAGGAGGTAGGAAGGATTATTTACTTGTAGTCCTTTAAATTTGGTTTCTTTTAGCTTTAGTTTTAAATTATAGTATTAAAAACTTACTGCTTTATGCCCTGTCTGGATAGTGTAAGAATTTAATTTAAAAGTATTTTAAATATTCATGGTTTTTATGTTTTTATTAAATATTAAGCATTCTGCTGGTTGTAACATAACTTCTATTTTCATAGCACACCAAAAAAGACCTCGATGGATTTCGGAAGCTATTTCATAGATTTTTGCAAGAAAAGGGACCGTCTGTGGATTGGGGGAAAATCCAGAGACCTCCAGAAGATTCAGTAAGTTTCAAATAAAGTCTAGCAAAATTTAAGTGAATTTTGGACATCAGTTTAATTTGGGGGGAGGTAGTATAAAGGATCTGTAAGACCTGTCACTTCAGACACAGACAAGGATTGCCTTGCATTCTCTGACCACTCATGCTGAAACTATGGAGATCATCTTCTACTACTTTCCCTTCATTTAGACCTTCCAATGTCCTACTGAGGGCTTCTGGAAGGCTAATCTCCCTGTATTACTACTACCTTAAAACTGAACATACTTGTGGGAACCAGCAGTTAGTGTAATGGCTATGTCGCTGGACTCCCACGTAGTCCACAGCGGTTTGCGTCCCAGACCCAGTGGCTTAAAACTCACGCCGGGCGCATGTGCGTGTGTGTCCAAGATCCCGAGAGGAGAATGGAGGAGAAGGGATTGCGGCGTGGCCATCCCCTCTGAGGGGTGATTTCTCGCTTTCTGTCTCTCTCTCTCTGTCTGTCTGGTGAGCGCACGTGCCCTATAGTGAAAAACCTCTCAAAAAAACAAAAACAAAAACTGAACATACTTGTATATGCAGTTTTTTCTTTCTTTTTTCCTAACTTGCTATAGGGCTATGTACTTATTTAACAGGGTTGTTCTGAGGCTTTATTAAAATAATATAGGTGGAATAAGTTAAACCATGAAGCATTTGGCAGATGTTAGTGTTATTTCTACCATCATGTGACATTTAACCAAACTGATTAGTAGTAGGTGTTTATATGATCATGTTGCCCTTCCTTAACTAATCTAGAGGCCAGGAGGACATGTGTCTTGAACAAATGTTTATTGATTTGATGATCTAAATGACATGCTTGTCTGAGGAACAAGTTTTGTTAATCCATTGACATTTCTTCCTTTTCCAGTTAGTTCTTTCGACCTCAGCTGCTTTTGGCACTTTTTGGAGCAGGTATTAGGTTGTCGGAAAAGTTATGATGTGTTTAAATGCATCATGACTTCTCCGACAACCCAGTAGAAAAGACTAGAGTACGGTAATTAATTGTATGTAGGTAGATTATCTCTTATGTGTTTATATTATAATCTAATCTTGGTTTAAAAAAAGCATAAGGCTATTGGGACCAGCAGATGGTATAGAGGTTACATCGTTGGACTCTCAAATGGCCAATCACAGTTCAAGTCTTAGACCCAGTGGCTTGCAACTCATGCCAGGCACTTGTGCATGCATGCCCAAGATCCTAGGAGGAGACTGGAGAAGGGATTATGGTGTGGCCGTCTTTCAGGGGGTAATTTCTCACTTTCCCTCTCTCTGTCTCTCTCTATCTGTCTGTCTCTCTCTCAGGCAAGAGCACACACCCTAAAACAAAAACCTCTTGAAAAACAACAACAACAACAACAAAGTATTTATTATGGGGGTTTGACAACCTGCTATCTGAAGGCTGCCCACTGCCTGTATTTGTAAAGTTTAATGGGAACACAACTCCATTGATTTATTGCCTTTCTTTGGCAGCTTAAGCTAATGGAATGCCTCATACTTTTTCCTAATGCAAAGAATCTTAAATATGGTTCAATGTCAGGAATATTTTTGTCCTCATATATGGAAAATGTCGTTTAGTTCTCAAACTTTTAAGAATTATAAATTACCTGCTTATCGTAAACAAAAAATAAATAAGCTAAACAACTAAGATTCTAACTATTCACTTGAAGAAACTCATTTTTGATGTTGAAATTAAGTCTTGCCTGTCATGCTTGACAATTACAGTATGCATGTTCACTTTTTTGTTGTTGTTGTTGTTTTTTATGAATTATTTATTTTATTTTATTTGTTATTATTTTTAATTTGACCAGAGAGGGAGAAAGGAAAAGTGAGAAAGTAAGCCACCAGGTTCGGGACTTAAACTGTGTTCCACCATATAGGAGTCCAGAACCTTAACCGTTGCACCATCTGCCAGCCCCTGCATGTTCTCTTTTTGAATTTTTAAAATTTTATATTTTAATTTTGTTTATTTAATTTTATTTGTCATCATTAGTATTTCATTTGACCAGAGAGGGACAGAGAAAGAGAGAAAGGGAAAGTGAGAAAGCAAGTCACCAGGTCTGAGACTCGAACCACAATTGGCTATGTGGGAGTCTAGTGCCTTTAACCACCTCACAACCTGCTGGCCACTGCATGTTCTCTTACAGCCTGTTTTTTTCGTCTTTGATTTCCTTGGCCCTAATGAGTGAATTATGGTCTTTCTGCTTTTAAGTAGTAGTACTAATATTCTCCTGAAAAGTAATAAAAAGAGAGTTTTTCTGGGTAGGTATGTTGTTTAAAAAAGCCACTAGATATAAATTCATTTGGATTTTTAAAAATATTTGGAACAAGCCAAAAATTATAATAAATTTAAATGTTGCTTATCTTTCCCCTTTGAATACTTAAAATATTTGCTTAGGAGCTATTCCTAATTGAAATAACCTCACTAATCTTTTTTTTTAAATTTTATTTTTTATTATTATTTTTTAATTTGACCAGAGAGAGAGACACAGAGAGAGAGAGAGACAGAAAGCAAGCTGCCCGGTCCAGGTCAAACCACCATCAGCCATGTGGAGTCCAGCGCCTCAACCAGCACACCATCCGTCAGCCCCTTAACCAAACTAATCAGTGATAAATAGACCCAAGTATAAAGGTATGGTTTTCTCACTTCTTAATTCTTACTTGTAAGCCTGGGATTTTTTTTTTTTTGCTATACAAACTTAATGTTTTTAACATAAATGCCTCCCTTGAAGAATAACCTAAACATTTGTTACTTTTAGTGTATTCTAAAGTTCAGGGTTCTGTTTTGTCAGGGCAGAAATCAGTCTTAGTAAATTTTGAGAGATCATGATCTATGTTAGGGATTCCTGACGTGCAGGGATTAGAAGGTGGAGAAGGAAGGAATAGAGGGATCAGAATTGAGATTTAGGGGATTCAGTCTTACTTTTTATCATCCCCAGCTAGGTTCTGATAAATCCTTTGAACAAACTATGCTCATACAGTTAGTGATAGGAATGAAGAATTGATGTAGGAAAAACAGTAGAAATAGAAATAAATTCTGGATGTAATATAATTTTGTGCAGCCTTTCATTTTTCTGTTTATGAAAGTATAAATATTCACTAATACATGTTTATTTTGAAGCCTAGGTTTTCAGCATCTTTTTAAAAATATGCCTATAATCCCTTATACCCTTACTGTGGATGGTTGTAGAATGCAGAGGAAAAAATAAGTTTGCTCTTCAAATTTCAAATATATCATGAGCTTTTTGAGGGCACAGCTGTGTCTTAGAGATAATCTGCATGTTACATGCTACATAAATAACAGAAAGTTGAATATATGTTTTAAGATTAATGTTTTAGGCTAGAGGAAGAAGGACTAGCCAGCATATACAACTTGTTTCATCATGTCATTTTCTCCCAGAGAGACCTTGAGAGTATCTTGTTCTTGGCCAAATTTATGTGTTGGGAATGGAGAGTGATGGGAAATAAATCAAAGGAAAAGAAGGCATGGAGCCTGCTAAAGAAGGTCCTGGGGCTGGCAGGTTCTTCTAAACCTTACCTTAAAAGCTGCTCTCACCTGGCTGGCACTGATCACTGGTGATGGTACATTCTCATTCCTATGAAAAGAATTCTCTAAAGAAGGCTTTTTTTATTTACATAGAATCAAAAAGGTGAAGGGTGTATTTGTGAATGAGAAGGAGTAATACAGGGTCATAGAAAATTGACATGAAAGGACTATCATGGTCATGTGGTATTTAGTTCCAACAGATTTTTTTGTTTTGTTCCCTAAAAAACTGAGAGCTTTTCTTACTTTTAGTCTGTCATCAAAAACATTAAAATAGGGACCAGAAGGTGGCATAGTAGTTATATCACTGGACTCTCCCACATGGCCAACTATGGTTCGAGTCCTGGATCTGGTGGCTTCAAATCATGCTGGGCACACACACATAGAATGGAGAGGGGATTGCAGTGTGGCCATTCCCCCTGGGCAATGATTTCTCTCTCTCTCTCTCTCTCTCTCTCTCTGGCAAATGCATATGCCCTATAACAAAAATCTCTCTCTTAAAAAGAAAAAGAAAATTAAAATGTGGGGGCCAGCAGATAGCATAGTGGTTATGTCACTGGACTCCCACATGGCTGACTTTGGTTCAAGTCCCAGACCTGGTGGCTTGAAAATCACACTGGGTGCATGTGTGTGCATGCCCAAGAGCATGGGAGGAAGGGGTTATGGCATGGCCACTCCCCTGGGAGGGTGATTTCTCATTTTCCCTCTCATTGTCGGTATCTCTTTCTCTCTGTGGTGAGTGCATGTACCCTAAGGCAAAAAAACCTCTTAAAAATAAATTTAAATGTATATGCTTAAATGATAAGGCATTCTGAGAAAGTTATAGTGTATGTGTGCAGAGTACAAATACACAAAAATTATTTTCATTTTGAAGGTGAACCACAGTACACTGTGCATCTCAAATTTGCTTAAGTTTTTGAAAGACTTGCTGGAGGAGGCACTTAGATCAAGGATCTGACATGATACGACACAGGATGGTTTGCTTTGGGCATGTCAAGATTTCTCAACTGGAGTCAGCTAATAGAAAAGTCATTAAAGACTTGAAAGAGAAAATGAGACCCTGAATTTAACAGTATTACTCAAAACAGAAATAGTGACATTTAAGTGAATGGCCCTTGGACATGGCTGGATACCAATCTCAACTTTGTCTTGACTTAAAATTTTAGAGTGATGGGGCCGGCAGGTGGCATGATGGTTAAGGGCACTAGACTCCCACATGGCTGACCAAGGTTCGAGACCCAGATTTGGCAACTTGCTTTCTCACTTTCTCTCTCTGTCCTTCTCTGGTAATTAATAAATGAATGAATGAATGAATGAAATAATGTTAAATAAAATAACTCTTTAAAAGAAATTTTAGAGTGATAATGTATAGAAATGCCAATATAAGTAAATACACTAATTTAGCAAATACTGTCAGAGCTCTAATTCCCATCATTTTGATTTCTTGAGAATTGACTTTTTGAAGTTTTCCTAGGGCTGCCTTCCTTCACCTGTCTTTATATACAGAATCTTTATTTCAGGAAAGGGGACTGGGTTAAGAAGGTGATGAATAGGCCTGTGACTCTTAATTACATTCTTCTTACTTATTTATGGTTTCACTTTAGAAATAGTAATGGTAAATACATGGAACTTTAATGACAGTTCCATGTTTGATTTGAGAGGCTTCAGGTGTTATTGTTGGACCAGGGTCTCTTAACTATTACCCTTGTGTCCAGAGTAGGGACAGTCCAGTGCCACAGAACTGAGCTCATTGGGAACATCGTAGGGTTGCATAGGTAGTAGTGCTACACTGAGCGATGTCCTTTCCACCTCAACTTCTACCCCACAGTTTTTTTGTACCTTGGCTGCGACACTTAATACAGATCATTTAACAGAAACCCTCTTATCCTTGTTGCCCTGAAATTCCTTTGGGGGGGTGGGTAGGGCTGCCTACCAATTCTTTTTCCTCGTTCTGGATTAGATTTGAACAGCTGACTCTCCGCTTGAATAGAGTCATTGTATAACCAGTTAAGACTAGAATGTTTACACCAGGCATCTCACCTTGGGAGGTCTTTGTAGGAATTGCAGGCCCTTCATAGATTTATTGTAGGTAAAACCATGTACAAATGTGCATGTTTTTTCAGAGTAGATGCCCTGCCTTTTATAGGGTTCTCAAAGAGATTTATGATTATAAAATTTAAGAACTAATGTCTTGGAATTTAATTCAGGAATTTATAAAGTGTCTCTTCTCTGTCAGGTACTAACTAGATGCTATGACCACAAAAACAAGTTTTGGTCTCTTTTTGTTATTTCGACCTATGTTTGTGGTGGAAATGGATGCAGGAACTACTAGCTGCAAAACAGTATGATATGTATGCAGTTCATAGGGTGCTGTGAAAGAATCTAACTTCAATGGGGGTTCAATGGGGAGGGGGGGTCAGGAAAAACTTCCTGGCATTAACGTAGACTTCTGGGGTGACCTAGAGACAAGACTTCTTTGAGGATGGAAAGATCATCAAAAAGAAAAAAGCCTTTGAGAATAGTTAAGAGTCCAAGGCCAGCCCTGTGGCCTGGTGGTTAAGGGAGCTGGATCCCACATAGTTGATCCCATGGTTTGAGTCCCAGCCCCTGCTCCCACAGCTTGAGAAACATGCCAGGCTTGTGCATGTGAGTACAGTGAAAAATGGAAAAGGGATTGTGTTGTGACCACGGCCCATTGGGAGGTGCTCTCTCCCTGTTTCTCTCTGGCAAGTGCACATGCCTACCTTTGGAAAATTAAAAAAGAATAGTCAAGTGTGAAATAGTGGCATGTAGATGGTTCTCTGGTGGGGGAACATATATGTCTGCTTTTCTAGTTTAGAGCCGGAAGAAAGGCCCCGTGGCAGAAGCTGATGAGTCTCTATGCCTGCCATTGCACCTCCTGTTCACTGGCTGAGCGTCTATTTTCTCTGGGAGGGTTACACTGGGGAGATGTCGGAATCTGCAATTTCCATTTAAGAGAGACACTGATGGTGGAAGATTGCAACAAAATTTAAAAACCATACTTCATTGTATGTCTCAGACAGTTAGTTGGTTTTGATTTTTCAGTAGAATAAACATCAACCTAATTAGTTTGTTAAAAGATGCTTAATACGGTTTTTGTTTTTAGTTGTGATTAGTAAGCCATAATTATAAGGTTAATCAGCATTTTAATTGTTAATACCTTCTGGTTTTCTAATGTGAGATTTATTGAAGTATAACTTACATGTATTAAAAATTCCCCTTTTTACTATACATTTTTATGAGTTTTGAAAAATGCATATAGTTGTGTAACACCAGCACAATCAGTGTACAGATCTTTTCCGTCACCCCAAACAATTCCTTTGTGCCCCTTTGAAATGTGCTGCTTTGTGGTGATAAAGGTGCTGGATTCCCACATGGCCGATCACAGATCAAGTCCTAGACTTGGCGCCAGACCTGGCGGCTTGCTTTCTTCCTTTTCCTTTCTCTCTCTCTCTCTGTGTCTCTGTCTTGTTAAATTAAAAAATAATAATAACAAATGGAATTAAATGAATAAATGGTTCTTTAAAGGAAGAAAAAAAAAGAAAGAAATGTGCTATTTCTTTACAGGTCTCTGGTCCCAGTTTTCCTCTTTCCTCAGCACAAGCTAAGCAGATATGTATCTTTCTGAACTATTGCCTTTTCCTTCATTTTGTTCTCCCTTAAGGAAGAAGTCAGCATGGCCTCCACCCTCAGTTTTATGTCTTCTGACCTTTCTCCTAGCCCTAGACCCACCCACTCATACCTACACTTTAGTCTTCCATGGAACTTCCATTTCACGGCCTATGGCCTCTCCCCCTCCCACCCAACCTTTCATTTCTCCAGAACTGCTCCAACAATGTGAATTAAATAATTAAACAAACAGTGTATTTTATATTGCTGCAGTTCCTAACTATTCAGAACCTCAAAGTTTAAAGCTAATGTAGACAAACAGGATGATATCAGAGACTTCAGTTTTATTTTTTAGGGTATTTAGGATTATTACAGTTATTCTGAAGGCTCTTTGGTCCACAGGTAGGCTAGTAGGAAGATTGGCCTGTAGAGGAGATGCAAGGTGATTCTAGTAAAGAGCTAGTCCTGGTCACCAGGCAGGTTGTGACATAAGCAGGTTGATACTTGGACCTTTTCTGTTAGCATTCTTTCCAGTTCCCTGTGCCATCTACCTTTGTCCTTTCTAATCCATACTAAAGTGGAATGTTCTTTGAAAACTGCCACTGTAGCTGATAAGGTCGTGGATCAGATGTCTAAGGATGATTAATCTTAGGACTTCAGCTGACTGATGAAAGTGTGATGACTATATACCTTTTTGAAGTATTCCTTACTTTTAAAAAACTATTTGTATGTATTTCACCTTTCAAAATTTAAAAAATACAGACACAGGGACTGTATGGTGTAATGAATGGTGTAATAGTGATGTTGCTGGACTCTTACGTAGTTGACTACAGTTCAAGCCCCAGACCTGATGGCTTAAACTCATGCTGGGCATGTGTGTGTGCCCAAAATCTCGACAGGAGGAAGGGAGGAGAAGGGATTGTAGCATTGCCACCCCTCGGGGGGGGGGGGGGGGGTGATTTCTTGCTTTCTTATCTCTCTGGTGAGTGCACGTGCCCTATAACAAAAATCTCTAAAAAAAAAAAAACCTTATTTGCGTTTTCTCAATTTTTATAATGAATTCTTACAGTAAGATTTAGGGAGCAGTTAGTGTCTTGTCTTTATAGTTACCTTCTATGAATAGGATCGTTTGCCATCTGTACCCACACTGTCTTTTGTTTCTTATTTTTTGTGATCTGGATTTTCTACCAGTTTTAATTTTTACTTATTTTTTAAAGAATTCTTTATTTTACCTACTCATTCATTTATTTTAATTTGACCAGAGAGAGACACAGAGAGGGATAGTGAGAAAGCAAGCCACCAAGTCTGGGACTCGAACCTATGGGATTCAGTTATGTGGGAATATCCAGTGCCTTAACCACCATTTTACATTTCCTCAGCATTGTGGAAATTGCTACAATTTTAAGAGAAGGGCAGTAGTTTATTTAAAAATGCATACTGGAAGTTGCTTCTCAGAGACAAACTATCAAGAGTAAGAAACAGAATGCTACAAGTTGTTTAAAACATGAAACTGACCTTGCATAGATAAAACAAACTAACAAAAAACATGAGAACTGAGTAATAAACCATTTACAATGTGTTTCAAAATACACTTATAATAGTTTGATTTACAGAAAAGCTGAAAAGATACAGTGTTTTTAACTAGAAGCATCCTAAAGCTATCCAAGCTAATTTTTGTTACTTATATTCCACTTTTAAACTTCTTGCTGAGTCAAAAGAAGCATAAGATAATTACAGAAAGTACTAGCGGAATTTTTCTTCCGAGCTCAAAACTGAAAATACATAAAAGCTGAGAAGAAATATGAAGTGCTAGAAGGGTACCTATGACTAGACTAAATGTAGAAAATGGTAGAAGTAGGCCATGAAGTACAGTTTTCTATTTTTAGATGGGCTTGTTCAAGACAGGTGTCTTCGCTGTACATCTTCCTAGAGCCTTTGGGAGACTGGAAAGTAGTCTTTTATTTCAAGAGCATGAAACACCATCTTTTGGGAGGGGAGGTTAATGAAACAAACTAAGAATCTTTCTCAGTGATTCCATAGTGTAATAGCACTCTGGACTCTAAATCCTGTGATATGAATTCAAATCTTGGTGGAACCTTTTATGTTTGGGGCCAGCAGGTGGCATGGAGGTTAAGGTGCTGAAGCCAAATAAATGGCTGATAGCATTGAGTCTTGGACCTGGTGGATCAAAAATCATACTAGTTGTATGTGTGTGTGTGTGTGCATGTCCCAAATCCCAAGAGGACACTGGAGAAGAAGAGATTATGGTGTGGCCTTCTCCCCACAGGGGCTGATTTCTCACTTTCTCTCTTTCTCTCTCTGGCAAGGGCTTGTGCCTTCGAGCAAAAACCAAAACAAACAACCAAAAATAAGTTTAAAAAATTGTAAAAACCTAGTATGCAAAGCTGTATATTTTATAGGTAATGATTATTGCCAGTGTTCATGTGTGCCGGGCATTGTATACTGAATCTTTTATGTTTGTGATTTCCTTTAATATTTACAACAGAATGGAATGTAGACACTATTTTTAGGCTCGTTTTATGAAAGGAAAAACTGAAATTCAGAGTAACCAACTTAAGAGGAGGGTCCTTGTGGGACCAGCAGTTGGCAGGTGTAATGGCTATGTCGCTGGACTCCCACGTAGTTGACTGCAGTTGGAGTTCTGGACCCAGTGGCTTAAGCTCACACCGGGTGCATGTGCAGGTGTGCCCAAGATCCTGAGAGGAGAATGGAGGAAAAGGGATTGCGGCATGGCCACGTCTCTCTTGTTTTTCTGGAGAGTACATGCGCCCTATAGCAGAAACCTCCTCCCCCCCCCCCCCCCCCCCCCCCACACACACACAAAGAAAAATAAGAGGAGAGGCCTTGATATGAACCAGTACATAGTCAGGCTCTCAAGACCAGGGTCTGCATTTCTTTAGTGACAATAAAGGAGCTCTTCAAGGAGTGTAACCCTGCCTACTGCACATAAGGTGGTATATACTGTGTGCGCTTATCAACAATGATGCAAATAATAACAGTAGCAAACCTTTTTTTTGCCCTGTTTCCAATCATTGTTTTCAGCTTTTTGCCATAGGGCGAGTGCACTCACCAGAAAGGAGAGAGAAACGGTAAGAGGGAAAGTGAGAAATCCCTCCCCGTGATGATGGCCATGCTGCAGTTTCTTCTTCATTCTCCTCCTGGGATTTGGGGCACACAAGCTGCCAGTTCTAGGATGCAAATCATGGTCAGCCATGTGGGAATTTAGCACCTTAACCACTAGATCACTTGTTTTCAGCTTTAAAAATGTATTTTTTCTGAGATTTTCAAAACAATTCTGGGCACTTTTTTCTCTGTTTCACAATGGAAGACTGCAATAGAAGGCTGAGAGGGACTGAGTTAGGCACACAAGTTTCCTTAGGTAGTAAACCAGAATTTAGATCTAAATCTGCTGGGGTATGATCAGTATGTTATAGAACAGTCACCAGTTGCCATTTGAAAGACACTTGAAAGTCTTTAAAGCATGGCTTTCTCCTTGTTTCTCTGGCTTTCCTGGAATAGAACCAGTGAGTAGGCTCACTCCTTCTCTTAGGGCCCTCACTTCTGTTTGAAGTTCTTCCAGCAACACATGAACATATATTCAATGACTAGCTGCTATGTGGTAGAGATTTATCTATCTATTTTTATTGTTCTGAGAGACAAGTGGACAAGATAGATAAGGGCCTAAATACATAAATAAATAAGATAATTTTAAAGACTGATCTCCATTTTTCTCTGGTCCAGCATCACCCTCAACAATCACAGCTCTCTGGCCAAAGCCTTTTTTTTTTCCTGGTTTATCTGTAGTCACTATATGAACTTATGAAAGTCTTCTTTATTTATTACTTTTATTTTACAAATCTATCAAATACCTGCTGTTTTATTTTAATCAACTGGGAATGCAAAAATCAAGGCAGCCACTGCTCTTTAAGAGCCTACACTTCTGTACAATGCTTTCTAATCCTTCTCATGTAATGACACAGTAGAAAATGAATGGGATAAGTCTAAGAGGCTGTTTAGGTGGGAAGATGGCTATGGCTGTCTCAGTCTTTGCCCAGCTGCCTAGAGGGCTAAAGGAATCAATAACACAGGCATGCAATAATAAACCAGTTTTGAACTTTGATTTACTGGGGAAATGTTTGCACACAGATACTTAACTTTTTTTAAATTTTTTTATTTTTATAGAGATTTTTGCTATAGGGCACATACAGTCACCAGAGACACACAGTGAGACAGAAAGTGAGAAATTGTCCCCAGGGGGGAGGCCATGCTGCAATCCCTTCTTCTCCATTCTTCTCCTGGGATTTTGAGCATGCACACACATACCCAGCATGAATTTCAAGCTGCTCAGTCCAGGACTCAAACCATGGTTGACCACATGTTAGTCTACCACCTTAACCACTACACCACCTACTGGCCCCAACTCATAGATACTTTTATTGTACTAGGTGATGGTAGCTCTAAGAATGGTTCAGGAGATACTTCACTGACTGACTTTTGTGGGAGGCTGCGCACCAGCGAATATCGCTGGTTTCTCAGAGAGCAAACAATTACACAATGCCAAAAGCCATGATTGGCTTCCCTTCAAAACCTCACCTTCAAAACCATACTCTGATTGGCCACTAGAATCCCTCAGATTTGCATATCCAGCACCTCATGACTGGTCCACAAAGCAACCAATCATAACCCACCTTTTACAACCAATCACGGCCCACTAACATGTATATAACCACGATTCCTGGCCCACAATCTCCAGACGACCCGGAAGACCCTGAAGAGTTGTAACACTGTGTCGTCTCCGTGCTGCCCAAAATAAACGAACGACCCTGAAGAGTTGTAACACTGCGTGGTTCCCTCAGGAAACCTGTTCGGCTGTCCCCCCCTGGGTTGGGACAGACTTTCATCTAGAAAGAGTAACTGATATTCTCCATTCTCTTTGAATGCTTGGGTCTACTCTTTATTACGCATAAGTTCAGCTTTCATCAAAGTGAGTGACTTGCTTACTACAAATCAATTATGCTTGTTTCTGAACCTGTTCATACCAGTTATCTTTGTTGTAATGACAGGATAGAATTAAATTTTATGTAAACCAGTGAGATAGTTTTAAAAAAAAATTATGTCCATGAAACTGATTTTAATGCTTTGGGAAAATTAGATAAAGAAGAAGAACAACAATAAAATGTTGAATGTGGTATTTTGGTGAGACAACCATGAAAGACAGATAACTACATAAATTTAGAATGATTCTTCTGCGTGCAAATAGTTTCACAGATGTCCAAGTTTTTGGCCTACTTGGGAGAAACTGAAACTAGAAATTACAAAATATGTTGTTGGTATGGTTACATAATAAAGATAACACAAAGCTTTGATCAACAGATTCATACCATACTGAAAGAAAATACCTTAGTGAATGAATATACTTTGACTTTTAAAAAGTTAAGATAGTTAATGTATCTGATTTTCATTTCTAGCTTTCACTTATTTTTTAAATTAACTGTCCACCTATCCAGAATATTATGTTTTAAGTAAGTGGATTTCTGGTATACATGCCAAGTGTAGCAGAAGAGGGAACCTCTTGTGAGTTGGGAAGGTCTTAAGCAAGAATTAAGAGGTGACTGTAGACTGGGACTTGAAATAAAAGTAAGAGTTTGCTCCCCCCAAATCAGAAGTGGGCTTTCTGTGTTTACGAGAGCATGGTACACGACAGCATGAGAGGGGAGAAAGTGCTGTAAGAACTATAGCTTTTACAGTCCTCTTGGAGAATAAGGATGGAAAGAGGTAGGAGACAAGGGTAGGAGAAGTAAGTAGAGACCATGCCTGTAAACTCATGGTCACTTAGGTGAGGTCATTTTGGCTCAACTGAGAAGATGCTGGAAAACACAGGAGATGGATAGGCCTGGGCATATAGCAGGCTGGATGGGAAGTATTCTCAGGTGGCAAGTAGGGAGTGACCGTGCTTTAAATTTTTAAATCTTATATCTCAAACAAACTACATAGGAAATCCAGATTTCTTATGGTTCTTAGTCACTGTTGGAAAATGGCTACATTTAACTTTTACTGGTAGTGGTGACTGGTTGGTTGTGTATTTTTAACACCCTTTATTTGTCAGGGCCAGCTAATCTTTTTTTAACTTTCTATACATTTATGATGTATATTATGTAAATTTTTATGGTTTTAAGATCCTTATTCTCATGATAGTTATAATATTCCCAATCATATTAGTCAACAGGTATCTGAGAAATTACTTCATGCTCAGTGTAAATCACTGTATTATTCTACCATTACAAAGATCACCTACCTGTGCATACTGAATTTATTTTGCCTTTAGCATATTTAATACTTTTTCCAGTTTGGTAGTCATGGCAGTGAGATCAAAAACACAGACTCCAGAAATTTAAATCCTGACTTCCTTACTTCTTAGCCATATAAATTTGGTCAGGTTTTTTGTTTGTTTGTTTTTCTTTTTTTTTTTTTTTTTTAATTGTATCTCATATCCCAAGTGGGACTACAGGTGTGTGCCATAGCTAGCTCCTGCCTTTAAGGTGGGCCACAGTCAAGCCGGGCCCTCCAATGTGGTCTCAGCCTCCAGAAAGCAGCTTCTACCATTGCGAGCCGCCTCTGGAGTTCGTGTCTCACTTTCCTCACTTATAAAAAGGTAATAAAAGTACCTACTTTATAGGATTTTAGAGCATGCATGTAAAAGCATTTACTGCCAAGTATTCCAATGAAGGCCTAACAATTGTTTCCTATTGTTGTTAACACATTCAATAAATATATATTAAGTACCTCCTAGATGTCAAGTATTATGCTGGGCACAGTGAATACAGTGAATTATTGGGTTGTGGGGAAAGTCATGATGCATTTTTGCAAAGAAAGACAGAAAAGTATGTCATGACTTTCCCGACGACCTAATATGTTCAGATTACAGGTGATGTGATGTTTCTTTATTTTTAGTATTTATGTATTTCTTTGTCTTGGGTTATAAATATATATATATATACACACACACACACACACATATATATATATATTAGTATGCTTAATTTGAAATACATTTCATTTATAATAATCATGAATACTTTAATATCTTTTTACTTTTTTTAGCACAATGTTTTATCAAGTAGATGAACCATAATTTATATCCTTATAATTCTTATATCAGATGTATTGTTACTCTGCAGATTTTTAAAAAAGAATGATTTAATTTTATTTATTCATTCATTCATTTATTTAAATTTGACAAGAGAGAGAAAGAAAGAGAAAGCGAGAAAGCAAACCACCAGGTCTGGGACTTGAACCGTGGTCAGCTATATGGGAGTGTTCAGTGCCTTAACCACCACGTCACCTGCTGGTCCCCACTGCAGTTTTTATGGTGTTAGATAAATTTGTCTTCCCTAACAGATTTTCCTTGTTTTGTTTTAAAGTTATTTTATTTCTTCTGTGAGGCAGAGAGAGGGACATTGAGAAAGGGAAAGAGGCAGGCATCCCCAGCAGAGTCTTCATGCTGTGATTCACAACCAGCGTCAGCAGGTCCAGTTCATGGACACACAGCGTGAGTGTCTGACATGTACAGGGACTCCTTAACCCACAAACCTGGGACTTTCCCATGTGGGACCTGCATCACAGAGGGTCACATTACTGCTGCACTACTGCTTCCAACCCAGAATGTTCCTTACTGAAAAGATAAAAGTTAGCTAATTCTTTAACCTTGAGAATTGTAGTTCTACATTCCGTTGGGTCAGTAAGAATAAACAACTTAATGCTCTCCATTTGAAAATGCTTAACTATACTCTTGTGTTGGATGAGTTTTATTGAAGGGTATCTAGATCCACATAGTAAAGCCCTAGGATATTTAGGAGGTCTTCAGAGAGTTCATGGAAATGCATAATATGAAAACATTATACATAAATTTCAAAAAACTTTACACCAAAATTAACTTGTACTTTGACTCTATTTTTCTGTGAACTTTTTAAAGTCTCCTTGTATGTAGAATTATCTTTAGTCATCAATTTCATTTATGTTTATAGGTTTTACACTGATTAAATGTAAGATAAATGTAAGAGATAGGCTTTGTTTTATATTATCATAGCTATTAAAATAACTGGGGAGGCCAGTCAGTGGCTTGATGGTTAAGGCAGTTGGACCCACATAGCCAATTGCACAGTTTGAGTCTCTGTCCTGGCAGCTTGAAAAACACACCGGACATGTGTGCCTAAAATCCCAAAAGGAGATGGAGGAGGAAGGATTGCATGACTTTCCCCAATGGAGAGTGCTTTTCCATTCCCCCCCCCCCCCCCACCTCTTTCATCAGCAAGCGCAGGTACCCTCTAGCAAATTTAAAAAGAAAAAAATGAATTGGGTACCCATTTTCAAACTATGTGGAGGTGTAGGTATTTAAAAAATAGGTGTATGTTCATTGTATGATGTAAGATTTAGTGGGCTGGGGAAACTTTGCAGAGTGTCTTTGGCAGGTTGTCAAAACAAGTAAAATTGTTAGGAGGATGGCTCATGACAGTTAGAGGATTAGTTCTTTGATCGTCTATCCTTAAGAATAGCAAAACTTTGGAAATGAAATGTTTTTCTTAATTTTTTGATGGTGTGAAATAAGACCGTGAATCCAATTTATCTCTTGAAGAAAGTATTTTAGTTGATAGAAAAGTGAGAGTTGAGGGTTTTCACAAGTGTGTAAGTATGTATAACTTTGGGGAATTTTTCTAATGTTGGACATACAAGTCTGTTCTGAATTTTTGCTATTATAAAAACCCTGTGATGAATATAAACAGAACTTTTGCATTTCCTAATTATTTTCTAAGAATAAATGTTCAGAAATGGTGTTTCGTTCAGAAGACACAAACTTTTTTAAAGGTTCTTGTTATGTGTTTTAAAATACTTTCCAGAAAAAGTATACCAATTTGCACTGTCATTAATATAGCTATTTTTTTGAGTACCAACTGTATATTAATAAACATACTGATAAAGCCCTACCCACATCAAATTTTAACTTTGCAGTCTAATGGAAAAGGGGACAGTAAAAAATACATAACGTCAGGACCAGCAGATGGCATAATGGTTACATCGCTTGACTTCCATGTAGTCCACCACAGTTTGAGTCCTGGAGGACCCAGTGGTGTAGTGGTTAAGGGTGCTGGACTCTCATATGGCTGACTGCGGTTTGAGTCCTGGACCTGGTGGGTTGCTTTCTTACTCCCCCCCACCCCAGACCCAGCAACTTAAAACTCATGTCAGGCACGTGTGTGTTTGTGCCCAAATTCCCCAGAGAAGGATGGAGTAGAAGGGATTGCAGTGCAGCCATCCCGCCCCGGGGAGGGGGGGGGGGGGATTTCTCGCTTTCTGTCTCTTCAGCAAGCGCACAAACCCTATAGCAAAAATCTCTCTTAAAAATGTTACTAGTTTGTATGGAAAATATCTTTGAAGTTTTCATTTTTGTTTTACTATTAGTAGGTAGATTTTTTTAAAACTGTATGAATTGCTGTTTAAAATTTTTAATACAGGACTACCCTTTTATTATTGATAATTGATTATTGGACTTTGATACATTGGACTATGATACATTTATATAACAAAAGGGCTCAGTATTTAAGTTTGGTTCTCTAGAGAGGGCAATGCAAAATTTAGTTTGAAAATAAGTAACTTTCATCATTTTGGCTCTCAGTAATAGTTTTTGCTGAGATTTTTGCAAAGGTTGACTGATGGATAATGAGCGTGAGTTATTGGGCTGATGGTGATAAGTGTAATTGTTTAGAGCATAGTGTTGATATCCAGATTGCTGACTAGCTTTTGAAAGGACCTATTTACTTACCCTTTCTTAATACACTTTTGCCTTTGGACATATGAATAACTTAGAGGATTCCCTTTACCTCTAGAAAAATTGCCTTCAAGCATATATGAGTAACATTTACTATAGAATAATTTATGCTAATTTAAAAAAAAAAGCCTCTTGGGCCAAGTGGTGGTGCTGTGTTTGAAGTGGGTGGATCCCACATGGCTGACTGTGAAGTTTGAGTCTCGGACCTCATGGCTTGAAAAATACATTGGGCATACGTGTGTGTATGGCCAAAATCCCAAAAGGAGAAATGGTAAAGGGACTGTAGCGTGGCCATCCTCCATAGGTGCTGATTTCTCACTCTCCCCTCCCCTCCGTCTCTCTCCAGCAAGCACATGCACCTTCTAGCAAATTAAACCAAACCAAAACAACAAAACGAAACTCTGAACGTTTAGAAATTAATATTAATAACTGGAGGGCTCACCCCATAGCCTAGTGGTTAAGGGAAGTTGGTAGTCTAATTGCGATTTGAGTCCTGGCCCTGATCCTGATCCTGACAACTTGAAAACATGATGGGCATATGTACGTACATGCCCCAAATCCCATCGCATGGAGAAATGAGGAGAAGGGGTTGTGGAGACTGTGTTCTTCCTCACCCTCCCTCCTTTCTCTCTCTCTCTTTCTGTTTCTGCTTCTCTGTCTCTAGTGAATGCACATGCCTTCTAGCAACTAAAAATAAAAAAGAGACCAAAACTATAAAGAGCTGGCAAAATCAAAATAAAAATATATGCACTTGATTTGATAGTTTCCTTTGCGTTCTTATAATTTTTAAGTAGAGGAAGACAAAAGAACTTTCTTAGGAAATGGACTTTTCCAGGCTTGTAATATTTATTATGTGATTATTCAGTCTAGTGGCTTATTTGCTACAGAGAGATAATTACTATACTAATGATGCATAAAAATTATCTCTTAGGCTAAGCAAAATCTTACATGTAGGTTTTTTCCTCAAGCTTGTCTACAAATGTGGCAATCTAATACTTTATTTCTTGAGTCAAAATAGTATAATCCAGTTTCTAATCATCAATCTTACTACTTTTGTTTTAAACTTAGAATTTATTAATTTATTTCTTCCTTCCACGAGTGAGAGAGATAGATAAAGAGAAAGAGATAGTGCCCTCAGCAGGATCTTGATGCCATTATCCACCTCCACCCTCGGCCTATCCTGATCATGGGCACATGCGTACCTGGCATACTCAGGGAGGTCTCTAGACACAAATCCAGATGGTTCAGCCTCTCAGAGAGTCACATTATCTCTGTACCACTGTCCAGCCCCTTAAACTTAGAATTAAAAGTAGGACAAGAGGAGCCAGCAGGTGGTATGGTGGTAAGGCTGGATTCCCACATGACTGGTTCGAGTCTCAGACCCAGCAGCTTGAAAATCACGCAGAGGCACATGTGAGTGCATGCTCAAAATCCCAGGTGGACAAAAGAGAAGGCAACATGGCCATCTCCCCAGTGGGTGATTTCTCACTTTCCCTCTGTCTGTCTGCAGTGAGCCCATGTGCCCAGTAGGGGATGGAGGGAAGGAGGAGGACAGGAAATAATTTATCAAAAGTAGGCTGCTTTAGTCTATTTTCTGTTGCCATAATAGAATACATGAGATTGGGTAATTTATAAAGAAAAAAGGTTTCTATCAACTCATAATTCTAGGAACCAGGAAGTTCAAGATTGGTGGCTGCATCTTGCAAGGGCCTCATGCTGTGTCATACCTAACAGGACAGATGGCATCACATGGCAGGTGTGCATGGGTGCACACATGTGCAGGAGACGGGAGGTGCCAGGCTTGTTTTGTGAAAGTAACTCACTCAGTCTCTCGTTTTTTTTGTTTTTTTGTTTTTTTTCTATAGAGAGCATGTGCTTGCTAGAAAGACAGAGACAGAAAGTGAGAAATCCCCCCCAGGGGGGATGGCCACACCGAAATCCCTTCTCCCCCATTCTCCACTTGGGATCTTGGGCACGCATGCACACGCGTCCAGTGTAGGTTTAAGCCACTGGGTCCAGGACTTGAACTGTGATCGACTACATGGGAGTCCAGTGACATAGCCATTACGCAACTGCTGGTCCCAAAGGTAATTCACTCTCTTGAGATCTAACTCCCAGGAGACCAGATCATCTCTCAAAGACCACACCTCCGAACACTGTCATATTGAGAATCAAATTTCAACATGCATTTCATAGGAGATAAGTCATATCTAAACCATAGCATAGGTCAAGAAATAATTTCCAGAAAATAAATGTAATTTATTAACAGCTCTATTTGTTCTATTCATTTATGTATATAACAGATATTCGAGTGTTTCCAAGGAGATCACTAACCACTTAAAGACGACAAATGTGGTGGAGAGTAGCATGGCAGTTACTGGGGGTTACAGCCAGGTAGTAGATAGAGAATGTTTTCATGCAGCCTGTAGACAAGGTAGTAATTGCTACCATAGGAGCTGAAGCCAGAAGTGTAAGTGGCACCAGATTCGTTTGTAAAGGTGAGGATCACAAATGGCTTCTAAAGGACATGATATTTTTGCTATGCAGTCTTTGGTCTTGAGAGGGCACACATGTGTGTCTGCACATACACAAAAGACTTTTTTTGATTGTAAAATATATATAAGACATAAAATATACTATTTTAGCCATTTTTAAGTGTACATTTCACTAGTGTTAAGTATATTCAAATTGTCATACAACCAATCTTCAGAACACTTCCATCTTACAAAACTAAAACTTTATACTCTTTAAAATAACTCATGTCCCACTACTTCCTCTTTCCTCAGTTCCTGGACCCACCATTCTGCTTTCCATCTCCCATGAATTTGACTACTCTAGGTAACTTAAGTAAACGTACAAAATATTTTTTTATTCTTAGGGTTTTGTGGTGGTGGTTGTTTTGAACATTGCCTGATTTCTGTTACCAGTTCCATTTCCTTCATCGTGCTTTTCTGGACAAATGGGAGAAGACACTAAAGCCCAGGGGACGGATATGTGGCAGTGTTCTTGCCAATGGAAGCATGAAGCCACCACAGAGCCTTAGGGAGATCCTGTTCTCTCCGGCCATCTAGAAAAGTTTTAGACACTATGGAGCCACCTTAGGAGAAGCAGTCAGGTTTGGAAAAGCAAAAACCACTCAAAAAAAAAAGGGAAGGCAGAAATACTATAAAAATTTGAATTTTTTCTCAGAAGATTGTTTTAAACCAGGGCTACTAAACCTTTTCTGTAAAGAGCCAGATAATATTACATAAGGCTTTATAAGCCATACAGTCTCTGTCATAACTCAGCCGTGGTAGCATAAACTATAAACTAGTGAGTATAGTTGTGTTTTAGTAAAACTTGAAGAAAAAATGTGGCTAGCCTAATTATCCTGCAGATTATAGGGTTGTTTTTTCTTTTTTCTTTTTTTTTTTTTTTTGACCCTGTCTTAATATACTTAAGCTACACATGACTGGAGAGAGACTTTGGGTGAAGACCATGCCTGGAGAAATCAGGATTTGTGACTTGGAGCAGAGAGAGAAACTCAATACCACATTTTATCAATATTTTTTTTTTTTTGAGAGATTTTTGCTGTAGGGCGCGTGCGCTCGCCAGACAGACAGAGAGAGACATAGAGACAGAAAGCGAGAAATCACCCCCCAGGGGGGATGGTCATGCCGCAATCCCTTCCCCTCCATTCTCCTCTCGGGATCTTGGGCACGTACGCACACGCGCCTGGCGTGAGTTTTAAGCCACCGGGTCCGGGACGCGAACCGCGGTCAATTACGTGGGAATCCAGCGACATAGCCATTACGCTAACTACTGGTTCCCAACATTTTATCAGATTTGAGCATTGTTTATAAATTGAACCTTTCATGTATCATTAATAAAGAAAAAATAATGCAGCCAGTCATAAGACTCCTTTGGTTGTGTGATGCAACCTTGTTTCAGAAATGTTAAATGTCAGGTATGGGGTTAAGTGAGGGAGTCTCTGAGTTAATGATGTAGTAACACCAACCAACGTGCAGGCTTACTATGGGTCAGGCACCCTACTAAGCACATTGCATGCACTGTCTGCCTCATTTATGCTCATAGCAACTGATGAAGTAAATGGAAAAGGCTCAGAGTGATTAAATAATTTGCCATAGTAAACAGTGTAGACAAATTCAAAGCCAGGTAGCCTGGCATTAAAGCCTGTGTTCTCCCTCTGCTACTGTGCTGTACTGCTTCTTTCAGTTTTAGAGCAGGTTTTTTGGTTTGTCTGATGATACTATTCATACTGGGATTGATGCGGTTTATTGAATCAGGTCATGGAAGAAGCAGCAGCTCCATCATCTCCCTGTAATGTATCCTTGCAATTTCAGACATTTCTCAGTACAGCTGGCTACTGTTTGTATTGTATGCCGGTACCCTCAAAGAAGAATTATTATTTAGGAACCTTCTCTGAAAATGGTCTTAGAATGGTAATATTTCTAAGCCAAGCAGAACTTGTGCTGGAAGAGAAGGGTTGGTATTCTGTGTACCAACAGTGCGTGGATGCTAGCCAGCACTCCTGGTTTCGATGTGGAGGAAGAGAGTGAGCGTCACATATTACTGTAATGCATCCTCTTCTTCATCTGTGAACCTTGCATCAAAGATGGCGCACTCCTGCATGAATGAGGCAGACTTCTGTAAAGATGACTTTTGAAGACAGGAAATTCATTCACCTCTCAGAGACGTGGCAAATTCTGATATTCTTAGCACAAACCTGCATTCAACTGACAGAGCAAGCTGTGAGAGTTTTCTTTTGAGAGAATAAGGTTTGGTTTTTTTTTTTTTTGTTTTTTGTTTTGTTTTTTTTAGCACTTATGACCATCAAAAAGAAGTCAGAATGGAATGGCAGTTAAAGATGTATGCATGTTACCACCTCTAACCACATCATGGCATCAACTTACTCTCTCTTTCTTTTAATTACCAGAGGGTATGCGTGCCCACCAGTGAGAAACAGAGAAACACCCCCAGTGATGCATGATCGTGTCGTAGTCCTTTTCCTAGCATTCCTTCCTGTCAGGATTTTGGGTATGCATGCACGAATACTTTTGCCTGGTGTTTCAAGCTGCTGAGGCCAGAACTTGAACCATGGTTGGCTACATGGGGTCTAGCTCCCTTAACCACTCTGCTACAGGGCTGGCCCTGGCATCAACTTCTTATTCAAGCCAAACAGAAGCCTTCTCATTGAAGTTTAGTTTGGAGCAAGTTAAATTTAATTTTTGCTTCATTTGCACGTTAATTTTCACTGAGAATTAAATATCTTTTCCAGTGATTACTTTTAAATTCTGTGAATGAAATTTCAATGCAGTGAAATAAATTGTGTGCAAAAAGTTTGTTTGTTTTTTTTTTTTTTTTTTTTTTTTTGGAGAGGTTTTTGCTGTAGGGTGCATGTGCTCACCAAAAAAACAGAGAGAGAGACAGAAAGTGAGAAATCAACCCCCCACCTCAGGAGGGATGACCACGCCGCAATCCCTTCTCCTCCATTCTCTTCTCAGGATCTTGGTTACGCATGCACATGCCCTCGACGTGAGTTTAAGCCACCAGGTCTGGGACCTGAACCGTGGTCAACCATATAGGAGTCCAGTGACATAGCCATTACACCAACTGCTGGTCCCGAAAGGTGTTTTTTTGTTTTTTTGTTTGTTTGTTTTTTTTTTTTTTTTTTTTTTTTTTTTTTAAAGGGGGTGGTGGTGCTGAACTTTTCTGAAAAAGGCCTTTTCAACTTCTGATCCTTAAAGATGCCTGATAGGTCATAATGCCTATAAATCACCGATCTGAGCTGAGATAGGGAAAATGAAGAGAAGGTAGTTTATGAAGTTGCCTGAGGGCAAAATCACAGAGTCCTCCAAGCAGAGATGATGTGATACCTTAGAGAACCCAACTCTGTGTTCCTGGAGCACAGCTCTGTAGGAGAGTAGGAGAGGAAAGAGTGGAAAATGAACAGGGCCATATGACTAAAGGTCTTGCAAACCAGATCATCCTAGTTAGGGTCAGATTCAGCTGTCTCTAATAGTGAAACCCCAAATGACTAATCTGCAGAGAGGCAGTCCAAGTTACTCTGGTAGTGTGGTGGTCACCAGGACCCTGGGTTTCTCCCTCTTGCTGCTCTGCCATCCTTCACATGTCTCCTGTGGTCCCAGATGGCCATAGGAATGAACATTAGTTGTCATGTCTCTATTACAAATGGAGAAAGGAGGAAGACGGCCTGTCTCCTGCCTTTTCACAGAGACTTCCTGGAAATCTTTTATTTCTAGTTTATCACGTTGAACAGAACTTTGGCAAAAATAAAGCTGCAGGGGAGGCTGGGAAATTTAGCCTCTTATTCTGGATTGTGGTGTGCCCAATTGAAAGCCAGGATTCTAAGGTAGAAGGAAAAAAACAATGTTGGGGTAGGCAGCCAACAATCTTTGCTATGTTGTATCAGTGCTTTACTTTGTGAATTATGTACTAAGGAGAGAAACGTGCTCAGTTTTAAAAAAAAAAAGTTTATTTTTTTATAAGTGAGAGAAGTTGCAACCCCAACAAGGTCTCGATGCCACCATCCACCCCTCAGTCTCAGCTAGCCCCAGAATCATGGGCATGCATATGTCCAGGGTACTCAGGGAGATCTGTGGATGCAAACCCCGAACTTGCCAGATGGTCAGCCTTACAAAGTACAGCGTTTTACCACTGCACTATCATCTAGCCCCTTCAAATTTTCTTTTTTGAAAGATCACCATCTGGGAGATGGATGGTAGGTTGGAGGGAACTGAGAACATAGTGACCACAGGTCAGAGGTGAGCAGGGCACTGACCACGGCAGCAGAGACAATTTCATTAGATTGACAAGACTAGTTCATTGATCAGATGTGAGCAAGCTCCTGGCTTTACCACTGGGTTTATCTTGGTGCTACAAAGATAGAAGTGATTGAATTCATTGTGTGAGGAGAGGAGGTCTCCTTGGAATGTACTTTACCAGGAACAGTCAGAAGAAGAGGAAAATAGAAGATGATGCTTTAGACATCAAGGGGAATAGAGCATTTTAATATTTAGATAGTGGTCAGCTGTGGCAAACACACCTGAAAAAGCAGGAAAGAGAAGAATTGATGTTATTGATGGTATTTAAAAGTTAGGAAGTTGTCAATGATCTTGTTACAAGCAATTCATTGAATGATGGAAGAGAAAACCAGACTACTGTGGGCGAGGGAGTACACAAGAGGAGAAGATAAGGTGAGGGTAACTCTTTTTCAAGAAATTTTACCTCTAAGAAGATGGAAAAGAAGGGATGGGTGTGGGTTAGTTCTATGGCACTGCAGTCATATGCTGATTAAGAGATGATTAATCCCTCTGGGAAGACCATGGTTCTAATCCCCAGCCCAGTCAGCCTGAAAACATGCCAGATTGTGAGTGCCCAAGATCCAGAGGGCTGGAGAAGGAGATTGCAATGATACCAGACCCCATGGACAGTGCTTGTCTCTCTTTCTCTCTCTGTCTCACATGCATGTACATGTTGTCATGAATAAAGAAAAAAAATTAAAAGTTTGCATATATATTCCTCCTTTTAAATTTTTTAGATGGCAAATTCTTGAACATGTTCATGCCACTAGGAAATAATAGAAGGGACAGACTGAAAGTAAGAGAGCCTGAGTGAGTAATGAAATGGGGTCCTTGAGATGGGCTCTGGCAGAGATTGCATTAGGAAGGGGGCCAGCTCTTCCTCTAGCCAGAGGAAATGGGAAGGAAAGAAGAATGGAGACATGGGGAAGTCTGAGGATCTGGTCGCAGAAGTCAGAGGTATTTCCAGATGGCTTTGTTTGCTCTGAGAAATATTCTAGAGGTTGAACTTACCTTGGTGACTGAGGGAGTATTGATAAACTTTTTGGTGGACCCTGTGATAATCATGTATGTACATGATTGGTCAACTTTTCCTTATGAAAAAGACCCTAGTATAGGGACCAGCAGATGGCGTAATGGTTACGTGGCTGGACTCCCACGTAGTTGACCACCGTTTGAGACCCAGCACACCGGGTGCATGTGCATGCATGCCCAGAATCCTGAGAAGAGAATGGAGGAGAAAGAATTGAGGCATGGCCATCCCCTCTGGGAGGGTGATTTCTCGCTTTCTCTCTCTCTTTCTCTTCAGTGAGTGTATGCTCCCTATAGCAAAGATCTCTCTTAAAAAAAGACCCTAGTATAGGTATGTTATTTTCTGTTTTTAAATTAATAAATAGAATCTTTCAAAGGACCTAGATTTTGCCTAATAACCTTCAGACATGTGAAGTGCAGAGACAATATGTGAGAGTGCCTTGCACAGAACTTGGCAGTCAAACATGGTGCAGTAAGACTTTCGTGAATAAGGCAGTGTTCTTGAAACACTTTCTGTACATATGGAGCGTCATTTCTAATTTGTTTTACTGTTTACACAGCTCATTTTCTTTCAGGCAAGCTTGCTTTTGTTGGAAAAAAAATTCTTTCAGATCGCAATAATCATACCCTTGTGAACCATAACAGGGCAGGTACTGTTAGCTTGCTTTGGGTATTTGGCACCGTCTCCAGGAATAGCACAAATATGCTACCAAGAACTGGGTTATACTATTGCTAATGGGAACAGTGCGTCCATGGCCGTGTGATGAATTTGGCTTTTCTTCTAACTGGAAACTGAGTTGTGAACAGACTTGGCAAGATACAGATCATGGTAGAGAGTTCTTAAAAGATCTTTGGAAAAAAAAAATCTCCTTTTAGTTTCTGTTAAAAAACTAGACTGACAAGTTAGAAGGCAGAATGTTGTTTAAATCGTTCTTTCGGTGACTGCCAACTGCTTTCTTTTCGCTCATTCTCAGAGGAAGTTAGGTATTTGACCAATTCTTTGCTACCAGTGAGAAGAGAACATGAGTAGCTTGGCCTTCCCTGGACATTTTTCCCATAACCTCATGGGGTTTGCTCTGCCTCACCTGTGGAGATTGCCAACTGTCTAGTTAGTAGCATTTGAGGTCTTCTTAGAACACTGAATTCTATTCATGTCTGAGGAAAAAGAAACAGGATGACTGAGACTGAGAGCACAAAGATCCTGCTAGTGACCGACTGAAGTGATTCAGGGTAACATTGAGGCAGTATCTGGCTGTGCATGGTACTCCTTGTTGTCTCCAAACACCATCCATCTTTAACTGAGTGGGTGTCTTTGTGCATTCTCCTGGAGAGGCTGAGAGGAGAGACTGGAGGGCAGTTCTAAAAATGTCTCTGTGACTAGGTGTGTCCAGTGTAACTTCAACTGTTGCTAAGCAACTTATTAACACAGATCCTCTTGGCTTGTTGGACTAAACTAAGCTTTGTGGGACTGCTTGGGGAGGTCCTCTGGCGGACAGTGTGGACAGCTTCACCAACAGAGAAATGTGGTGAAAAGCCATGCTCACCACCTAATTTAACCTTTAATAAGCTCTACACAAAAAATGTCCTGTCTTCCTGGGATCAGACTATTGATACCTTTTTTCTTTTGGTGTACACACGTATGTCTGTCTGTCTGTATACATGTAGGCTGGGGGGTGGGTATAAGAGATGAAACATAAGTAAAAGATAAGCCCCCACTGGAGACTTTCAACAGCAATATTAACCTGATCACTTTGGACATCTGTTCCCCCTCATACCTTGTTACTTTCTTCCTTTTCTCTCCATAACTCTTCTCAGCATCCTTTTCTTGTGAAATTCCTCAGTGGGACCTGTTAACTGCTTTAAGGATTAGATACGGCAAGTTAAGTAGGTATGAGTGAATATACTATGTAAAGAACCATGGTTCCTTGACATTTGTAGAGGTGGGGTGACCCTTCTCCCCTCCTAGCTTAGAGTGTAAGGTTCTAAATATGGCCCTTTAGAGAAAAATCTAGACATTTAGCCGAATAGTGAATAAGCTTTCCTGCTGTTGTCAGGGCCAGGGCATGAGTCTATTAACTGTTAGGTTTTTGAATTTGGTTATATGTGGATCAGCTCATTTCACATCAGACTTGACAACTATTCAGAATTATATTTTAAATTTAAGCTTAGGATTAAAAAAAAATTTTTTTTTGAGAGAGAGCTTTTTGCTATAGGAGTGCGTGTGCTTGCCAGAGAGACAGAAGGATAGCTAGAAATCACCCTCCCCCCAGGGGGTATGACCATGCCACAGCCCCTTCTTCTCCATTTTCCTCTTGGGATTTTGGGCACACATGCACATGCACCCAGCATGAGTTTTAAGCCTCCGGGTCTGGGACTTGAACCACAGTTGACTACATGGTAGTCCAGTGCCTTAACCACGATGGCACCTGCTGGTCCCCAAATGTAGGTCCTTAAGATACCAACCTTGGGGAGATCTTGAATTAAAAGTAGTATATTTAATACACGTTTTGGTGCTCTAGTTAATGTTAAACTCAAAAGGAGGCTGAGACCTTATGTCATCATAAAATCAGTTTTGGGGATACAAGAACATTTGGAATTGTTAAATTTTTATTAGAAATTTAATAACCAAACTTTGAAATGTTGATATTACAGTGCAAGAAATTCCTTAGCCTAGTCATTTGCTAGATTGCTTTTGTGATCACTACAGCTTACAGTTACAGCAGTAACTATACTTAGCCAAGGCTGGTGGAGCAGTAAGGTATTTTCAGCTGGTCTTGCTATGACTAGATGTGCTGCTGGTTGTGATGCAGCCACCATGATGTCGTTTTTCTCCTCGTCTAGTAGTAACTGAAGTGAGGCTTTGTCCTTTTGGTATCCCGAACTTGTACATTTCATTGATGGTGATATTGTCATTTCCTGGAAATTATCCCACAAACCAGAGTTTTGTGCATGCTCGTAGATGTTTTCTGAGTATTTTCTCATTTATATTGCCTCATTTTGTGTGTATTAAAAACTATCTGCATTTACTTGTTGCCTCACACAATCACTTAAGACTTTAGATTCTGAATCTGGAAATTTGGTGACAGAATAGCTTTCAAGACAGATGTATTTCTGAATTTTTATCTGTACCTTTGTTTTCTTTTTTCTTTTCTTGGAGAGGTTTTTGCTATAGGGCGCGTGCACTCTCCAGAAAGAGACAGAGAGATAGAAAGCAAGAAATCACTCCCCCCCCCCCCGGGGGGGGGGGAATGGCCATGCTGCAATCCCTCCATTCTTCTCTCGGGATCTTGGGCACAGACGCACACGTGCCCGGTATGAGTTTAAGCCACTGGCTCTGGGATGTGAACCGTGGTCGACTACAAGGAAGTTCAGTGACATAGCCATTATGCCAACTGCTGGTCCCTGTACCTTGGTTTCAATAGCATAAAAGCCAACAGCCATGTCTTGTAAGAAGTCTGTGAACTCAGGACACCTTCCTGGGTTGGTTACTTCTTCAGGCTGTTGGTAAGTCCTGCTGTGTTGGTTTTGTTACTTTCAAAGAGTAATTTTGAGACCATCTTTTTGTTCATGCAGCCTATGTAAAATGTAATAATGGCTGTTTCTTCTTGTGTGAACATCTCATGTAAGTAAAGGTCTTCTGAAAGCTTGAAGCAGAATGTGATGAGTGGCCTACCTTCTCTCAGCTCACTGTCAGTACTTGAAAAGTATGAAAGAAGCATCAACTGCTGGTGATTCCTAGACCATTCTTTTACCCTGTTTGTCACGGACAGTTGCATAACATATATTTTTTTACTCTTTCCTATTGTGTAAATATTACTTCAGATAGCATCTTTTTAGTATTATTGAAAATGTGTCAATGTACTGTGCTTTTAGACATTAAGAAATGCTCTGACTATGTCTAAGTATAAGAAGCAGCATATTTAATTTTGGTAAAATTTAGAACAAAGTTTTTCAGTAACATATAAGGAACTTTATTCCTAAGACTCAGAACTTGGCCATATTAAGAATCCTATGTTTTTAACTACTTTAAAAGGTTGGCAATCTATAGAAAACATTTTCACATGCTTTTCATTTATTTGTTTAGCCTCCATAGACTCAGTTATTATTATTAGCAACTGTCTTCTTAAAGTATTCTATAATAAGTGTATGTTTTGAAGTTGGATTACTGAGAACAAATGTATTTAGATAACTCTTTATCTCTAAATACTTTTCTTCGTGAAGTCTATATTCCTTATGGTGTGTGGATCAAAGATAATCTATCATGAATATACATGACTTTGGAGTGTTTTTTTCCTAGTGAAAATTTAAGGCAGCAAGGTTGACATTTGGTTTTTAATTCATCTTCATAAGAGGTGAAAAATTCCTATTAGTACTTGTTTTGAAGACCCAAAACCTAAATGGAATTAAATAACTGAAAATTAAACATGGTTCCTAGAACTCACTTAGTTTAATGCTATGAATGTTAGCATATCAAATAATTCTTTAAAGATTAGGATTAAGATGTAATCTAATTTAGATTATGCTGCCTGACATTATTATTTAAATTTGCATAAATACTTCTTGGCTTAATATTTAACTAAGTTTCATGGTTGCAGTTATTCTGTTAACCAATTTGTTTTAATGAACTAAAATATTTGAAAACATTAATTGTACATCAAATTAACAGCTTTCAACATCACTAATCATTGTGGTATCTTTACTCTAGTACTAAGTTGTTTTTTTTTTTTTTTTTTTTTTTTTTTTAAGAGAGCAGCTTTTGCTATAGGGCATTTGTGCTGTGCTCACCAGAGAGGCAGAGTGGAAGGACAGAAAGTGAGAAATCTCTCACCTCCCCAGGGGGTATGGCCACTCTGTAATCCCTTCTCCTTCATTATCCTCTTGGAATTTTGGCCATGCACACATGCCTGGCATGAGTTTTAAGTCGCTGGGTCCAGGACTTGAACTGCGGTCAACTACATGGGAGTCCAGCGACGTAACCACTTCACCATTTGCTGGTCCCAATAATAAGCATTTCTACTTTAACTGATAGTGTATTAGTGTTACATGAAATTTTTTACCCTGATAATGAATTTTTTTTACATCTAGATAATGTTTACTTCTATTTTAAATAGAATATTCAAATATTAAGAAATCGCAACAATATGTCTTGTTTGAATTGGCGATTTTGTAATGATTAGATGGGTACCTACTTCATAGTATGACTTAAGTTTTTTAAAAGCAAATAGACAAATAAAATTAAGTAAAACATAGCTTTTAGGGATACATACATAGGTGGTAAACTATAGAGGGTAAAAGTCCAAATAGTGGTTACCCCTGGGCTGAGTGCTGAGTGTGATCAGGGATGAATACACAAGGCTTCTAAGTTACAGCAACATTCTTTTTTCTTTTTCTTTTTTTTTTTAAAGTGTTATTCTTTTGACTGTATATGTATTTTTATTCTATTTTTGGGGGGAGAAGTATTTGCTATAGGGCGTGTGCGCTCACCAGAAAGAGAGAGACAGAAAGTGAGAAATCACCCCCTAGGGGGGATGGTCACACAGCAGTCCCTTCTCCTCCATTCTCCTCTTGGGATCTTGGGCATGCATGCATACATACCCAGGGTCAGTTTAAGCCACCGGGTCCAGGACTTGAACTGTGGTCAACTGCATGGGAGTCCAGTGACAAAGCCATTATGCCAACTGCTGGTCCCAGTATATGTATTTTTAAATAAACTTTTATACATATAATATTTCACAATTTAAATTTTTAGATGGAATTGGAAAACAGGCCTATCTTACCATGTGTAGGAAAAAAAATTTTCTTCTCCATGTCTGTTTTTAAAAACAGTATATTCAAAGCATTAAAGAGGTAAGAATATTTCTGAAGTAACAGTTCTACCTAAAATGAATTCATGAACTAGGAGTTTTAAGTTAAATTGATTTTCACACCCTCGTGAGAACTCTGTAAATACTAGATTTTTGCTGGGAAGTGAAAAGTAATCACTAAGTGGAAATTCTTGGCTTTTACAAAATAATTGGAAAATAATTGGCTGCTTGGTTCCATTTGCTGAGTCTTCTGAGTAAATATAATGTATCCAAGAAATTCCACTAACCTGGTGATAGACTACTTGAGGCCATTGTATCACATTGGCATTTCTTTTACTGACTTGATAACAACAGCTGGACTAGAAAGGATTATAATCTAATCTGCTATATCAGGGTGACAAAGGGTTCAGCTCTATCATATACCTTTATTTTTCTAGAAGTGTGGTACTTAAATTGGGACCCATTCAGCATTGCCAGTTTCTTCAAAATGCTGAACAGGGACACCTGTGGTACAGTGGTTAAGGCGGTTGGATCCCACATAGTCGCCTGCATGGTTCGAGTCCTGGAACTGGTGGCTTGAGAAACACACTGGCACACGTGTGTGAGTGCCCACAATCCTGAAAGGAGAGAGAAATGGAGGAGAAGGGATTGTGGCATGGTCATTCTCCATGCGGGGGGGGGGGGGGGGTGTGATTTCTCACTTTTTTTCTCTGTCGCTGGTAAGCGCAGGAGCTGTATTGCATAATTTTAAGAAAAGGCACTGAATAAATTATGTTCATGGCAATAGAGTCAAATTAAAACATCCTTCAAGGGAGTGTGAGTCATCTGGGCTATGGCACTTTGTGTATATTGGGAGTCCAACTCATTCTGATCCCTACATTGTCCTTACCTGGACCACGTGCAGCCAGGGAAGCAACCAGGGATGGTATGTGTTCTTTCCTGCCTCCCAGTCCTCCTCCTCCTTGGCATTTTAGCTACCCAGTATTTAGGTAGCACCACCTGGACTATCCAGAGGCCTGCCACCTCCTCCTGTCATTTCTTTCACCAGCCCTTCTTTTGGCTCATGAATATATATGAATGGCCACAGACAGCTGCTCAGCAGCACTTACAGGAAGATCAGCAATCCTTACACATTAGGAAATTCAGTCCGTGTGATAATTGAAGCAGTAGAGAGTCTTGAAAAAGAGTGCTCTGTTTCCTCAGTATTTGCACCAAGCAAGAAAAAGTATATTAATCTACGCTTGGTGGTTAATATCTTAATTGCACAGTAGAGTAAGAGCCATATGGTATTTGTTTTGTGCAAGAATAGTGTGGTCAGGAATCTATATATGATGTATGCATGTATGCTTGTCTGACCAAGGGTAGAGACCTTTGCCTTCACAGGCAGAGATTGTTGGAGTGTGAGTCTATCAAGTCCTTTCTCAATCACAGATCTTACACATCACATGCTTACACACGCACACACCCCCTACAGGAAGGAGAACAAGTAGCAAATGTTCACAGTGCCACCAACTGAGTGGTTTCAGGTTTTCATTCCACTCACATGTTCTCTGACCTACACCATGATATAACTGAAGAACCCCTTTGAGGACCTATTGCATTAAAGCAAAACACTACCATGGAAAATGCCACATAAGTGGATTGAAAATACAGGTGATCTTTTTAAAAAGCTTTCATTCTTGTTATGTCCCGTCTTGCTTGTGCTTCCACTTTGAACAAAAGAATTTGGGCCTCTGCTAGAAGTGTCATTGTTCACCTCCCACAAGGGAGAAGTTTAAGGCTTCTGCTCACAGAGTAGATGAGGATTCTCGGGAGGACACTGAATTAGGATCTTCTCCAGCCTCAGCTCTGGCCTCTCCCCTCCCTCCCAGGATACTTCTTGGAACAATGCGAACACTTAACTTTCCAGTACAGGCTCTTACACAGTGAGACCCAAAAGTTAAATAATTGAGGAAGGATTTATGTCCCAGGGCATACCTAGCAGTGTGGGAGAAAGCCTATGCCATTTTCCTCTGGAGAGCAAGTTCCAGACTGGATGGAGGAGAATGGCAAGGAACACATGTGTTTTGTTTTGGGCTTCACATCCTTGATAGGGGGACTAATTGTTGTTGCTTATATACTTTAGAATTGAAGTGGATCTTTAGTGCACACAGATATTTAGACTTGAGTTCTGTGCATTTTGTGTGCTATGTTGATGCAAATTGGGACTCCTTGAGTTTTTTGATACGGTCCAAGAGACTTGGACGATGTCATCAGCCAGGAAGTATTTGTAGACTACAATTTTCCCCTTCTTTTTCTCCACTGTAACATAGATAAACCACTGAGATACTTTTGTGTACAAGGGAAGTTGCCTAAAAGTACTTGATTTTTGAACTAGAAGTGCCCCTTAAAAAAAATTGAAGTTGATACTTTCAGAAAAACCAGGACTCTTTAAGGAAGCATGGAAATAACCCTGGGATTGATTTTGCTTTAATTCCTCATCATGTGTTTAAATTACTTCTATAATTTTATTTTTCTTTCAGATTCAACCCTATGAGAAGATAAAGGCCAAGGGCCTGCCCGATAACATAGCTTCTGTGCTGAACAAACTGGTGGTAGTGAAACTCAATGGTGGTTTGGGGACCAGCATGGGCTGCAAAGGCCCTAAAAGCCTGATTGGCGTGAGGAATGAGAATACCTTTTTGGACCTGACTGTTCAGCAAATTGAAGTGAGTAACATTTAGCCTTCCTCATGAGATACCAAAATAGTTTTTAGGTTATCATAAATGTTATATTGAAAAATGTGGCAGATGTGAATTTGAGCTAATCAAAGAGCTTGCTATCTTTAGTCATTTTATTAGTGTAAAAAGAAAGTGTAGTGTTCCTCAGGGCAAATCCGTAGGGTAATGTGAAAAAGCTTTTGATCTTAAATAGATTTGTGGTTGCTGAAATCTCTCGGTTTGTTCAGATTCTCCTTTGATCTCTCCATCCCTTCACCCCTTTCTTTTAAAAGTTTATTTATATATTTCTTCCATGAGAGATTTGGAGGGGGAAAGAGAGGAGAAGAGAGAGGAGAGAGACAGACACCCACAGCAGTATCTTCATACCGGTCCACCCCCAGCCTCAGCCAGCTCAGGGCATGACATGTGCATGCACCCAGCCTGCACAGGGAGACCTTGGGACTTGAACTCAAGACCTTTTCGCATGGGCCCAATGTCACAGAGCATTGTGGTTACCACAATGGTGGTACTGTGGCTGCTCCTCTCCCCTTTCTTTCTAGTTGCAGTTTCGTCATGTGGGTGATCTGGCTTTATTTTTGTTTATTTATTTATGTCTTCCATCATTAAGAGACAGCACCCCAAACAAGGTCTTAATGACACAACCCATCCCCAGTTTCAGCCAGTCCTGTCACAGGCAGTGCGTGTGTTCCCAGCATAATTAGGGAGGTCTCTGGACACCAACCTGGACCTTTCCATGTGGGTCAGCTTCACAGAACATATTGCATTGTATCACTCTGCCACCATCTGGCCCAAAATATGGCTTTACTAACCCTTTTAGAAAGCTAGAAATGATGTCATGCATCTGGCTAGATGCCAAGGATGAAGGACTGTTTTTGGTCATTATCATAGACCAAAGGCCTTTCAGTGACGCCCATCTTGGCGTTCTTTCGCCACATTGCCTAGTACGTGCTGGCAGCAGCAGAATAAGCAGTAACAGAGGCTGACATTCACTGAGGGCTGAGTGCACCAGGTATTGCCCTGCACTCTACAGGAGCTGACTCATTTGCTCCTCTCAGAGCTCTGTAAGGTAAGTACTGTTACATGCTCATTTTACAGATGAAGAAACTAAGGCACAGAAAGGTTGAGTTACTTGCCCCAAGTTCCCCAGCTAATTAGTAACTGCAGAATCAAAATTTGAACAGACAGTCTGATTTCTTTTTTTAAAGATTTAATTTTATTTATTATTATCTTCTAGTTTGATCAGAGAGAGAAAGAGAGGGAAAGTGATAAAGCAAGCCACCAGGTCCAGGTCTTGAACTGTGGTCAGCCATGTGGGAGTCTAGCGCCTTTAACCACCATGCCACCTGCCAGCCCCAAGACAGTCTGATTTCTTTTTTTTTTTTTTGGGGGGGGGGGGGAGGGGGGAGGTTTTTGCTGTAGGGCACGTGCGCTCGCCAGATAGACAGAGAGACAGAAAATGAGAAATCGCCCTTCAGGGGGAATGGCCATGCCACAATCCCTTCTCCTCCATTCTTCTCTCAGGATCTTGGGCATGCACGCACACACGCCTGGCATAAGTTTAAGCCACTGGGTCTGGGGCTCGAACCGTGGTCAACTACATGGCAGTCCAGCAACGTAGCCATTACACCATCTGTTGGTCCCCAGTCTGATTTTTAAGACCCTGTTTTCTTCCCACTCTTTTTAGCCTCTTAGCTGTTCTAAGAGATTGAAAAGATTTTAGCTGAGATGTGATTGAGAATTCCTGACCATTAATCCTATGAATAGGGAGCCATATCTTTGTAACTTTCATCCTTACAGAGCTCTGAACACAGAGTAAATGCTTAAATAGCACTTGTCTACCCAGAAAGGCCACAGAGCGTGGTGGCTGTGCACACACTCAAGTCAGACTTGAAAGGTTTGGGAGATCCTGTTTGAGGAGGGGAGCGTCTTGCCCATTTCAGTCTGGGCCTCAATTTAGTCCTCTGTAAAATGCAGACAGCAAATTTTATCTAAAAGGTGATGATTTAATGGTGAATTATTTAGCAAAATGTATGAGTCATGCTTAGCAGTTATTTACATAAGATCTACCTATTTGGTTACATATATATGATGTTTTAGACATTTTATGATTAACCATTAAGAATTTTTAAGCAAAAGAAAAGTTAATTCTGGGCAATCTGATTTTCATTTTTCTTTCTTAGCACTTGAACAAAACCTACAATACAGATGTTCCTCTTGTTTTAATGAACTCTTTTAACACCGATGAAGATACAAAAAAAATACTACAGAAGTATAATCATTGTCGTGTGAAAATCTACACTTTTAATCAAAGCAGGTATAAGGAGGTTAACTCCGGGGGGTTCTCACTGGGAAAGCACTTCTTTGTCTTATTTGTAGCCGAGCAGCCCCAAGATGTGCATGTGCCAAAGATTAATGCTGAATGTTTGCTGCCTTTAAAAGCTGACCATCTAATAGATATGCGATAATCACATTTTGGTTCTATTAAATTATTAAAACAGAAGCTGCTTGAGATTTAGTTCCATATTCAGAGTATTTGAGACTTGCTGAGGTCTTTGTTTTCTGAGGGCATATTTGTTCTCCAGGTGTATCTGTGAAAATCTTTCAGTATTCTACAATGTTGATAACCTTCTTTTCTCTGGGAAGGAATTTCTTCAACATCCTGAATAGGCTTGGGGACAATTTAAAAAATTCTGGAGATAATCTGCTTTGAGGAAGTGACAGTGAATGAAAAGAAATTCAGATGAAGAATTGTGATAAAGCCCTAGCAGCTTGAGAAATAAGACTTCTGTTTAAGGAGGGACACCAACCTACATGTTGTTATTATGTTGCTAACAAAATACCTAAGACTGGGTGATTTACAGAGGGTTCTTTGGCTTATGATTCTAGTGGTTAGAAAATCAAAGGGCACGGGGCTGGCACCTGTCAGTCCTCTGATGCTATGTCACAGTGAGTCAGTGAGTGTGTGCAGAGCCCGCAGGCAGGCAGACCAACTGACCTGAGAGGAGCCACCTTTCTCTTAACTTGCTATGGTGGGAACTAACCCCTTCACTTGAAAGGTAAAGCCAGAACTCGCTCATTTGTGAAACAACATTAATCCATTCATGAGGGAGGGGCCTCCATGATCCAGACTCTGCCCACTAGCCTCACCTCTTAAAGGTCTCACCATCCCTGTCATTACACAGGGGTCCAGTTTCCAAAACATGAGCCTTTAGGGGACAAACCAGTATCTAAACCATAGCAGTTTGGTTGTTTTTTCACCTGCTTTCCCATGAGTACTTTCTCCCATAATGCTTTGCCTCTGTACTGGGTATCAGTCTGTGGCAGTGCTAACTTACCTTCCCAGTCCTTCATAGCCAGCCTCTACCTATGTTCTCACTAGTGATGGGAGGCAGACCATGGAACGCCAGCCTGCTGCTAATTTTCTGAGAAAGAAAGGGAACAATCCCTGAAAATATCTATTTGCAAGAATGGGCACCTTTCCCCCAGACAGGTTTTCAGAAATAGCAGTTTGAGAAAATGTACTTATATCCTTCCTCTTAGAGAGTCATGAAACATATTACTATCTTAAAAATATCAAGTGTTCCCTGATCAGAATGACATGAAATACTTTTTTGCAGTTGTTAACTATCTAGAAAACAGGATTTTGGACCACATAAATAATAAGAGTGGTTTTTCTTTTTTTTAAGATTCACTCATAATTAAGTTACTTAATATTGATAGACTGAAAAGAAGGAACATTTAACTTTAATGCATTGATTTACTCGAAGGTCCAAAATGCTCTACATTGTCAGTATGAAAAATAACTTGGCTTTTTTCTCTCCCCCTTTCTTTAAAGGTACCCAAGGATTAATAAAGAATCTTTGCTTCCTGTAGCAAAGGATGTATCTTACTCAGGGGAAAATACAGAAGCTTGGTACCCTCCAGGTCATGGTGATATCTATGCCAGTTTCTATAACTCTGGCTTGCTCGATACATTTATAGGAGAAGGCAAAGAGTATATTTTTGTGTCTAACATTGATAATCTGGGTGCCACAGTAGATCTTTATATTCTTAATCATCTAATGAACCCACCCAATGGAAAACGCTGTGAATTTGTCATGGAGGTCACAAACAAAACACGTGCAGACGTAAAGGTAAATACTGAAAGGAAGCAGTTTGGGGAGTCATGTTTTTTAGTTCATAGGTTATGTAGTTAGAACTTTTAAATGTTTTTTTTTTTTTTTTTTTTTTTTTTTTTTGTGTGTGTGTGTGTGTGTGTGTGTTAGAAGGTGTATGTGCTCCCTAGAGAGAGACAGAAACAGAGGGAGAGGAGAACGCATCTCTATGGGGAATGGTCATGCTGCAATCCCTTCTCCATCTTTCCTTCCTTTTCCTATTTTAATTTGAAGGTTTCTATTTTAATCAGCATACATTTATTCACTTGACATCATTATAAGACAGTAGGAGATGGTATCCTCTGTAGTACCTTAAATTCTGTGTATCATAACTGAAAATTAATAGTATTACAATCATCTTTGTACTTTGGAAAATCTATCCCACATTTTTGTTGTTGTTTGTTTGAGGGCACATGCACTCACCAGAGAGACAAAGAGCCAGGAGAAAGCACCCCCTCAGGGGAATGGTCACACTACAATCCTTCACTTCCATTTTTCCATCCTGTCCGGACTTTGGGCATGGACACTTAAGTGCCTTGGTGTGTTTTTCAAGCGTCCGGCTGGGACTTGAATCATGAAGTTGGTCATATGGGATCTGGCTGCCTTAACCATCAGGCCCAATCTGTCAGTAATTTGAACTGAATAATTTCTATATATATTTACAAGATAAAGCATGAAGCTTTGAGTAAGTGTTTTCAAACTTCTAAGTCTCCTAGTTTGACACTTTTAGGTGTTATGTTTCAGTTGTCTCTTTATTGAAAATTTACTGTTTCTATTTCTACAGAATGTATTTATATATTTTTTGGTTTCATCCCTATAATATCTGTATACTTGCCAAGAAAAATTAAAAAGCAGTCATTTTGATGCAAGGCACTAATTTGTTTAACCTTGCATGTTTGGTTGCTGTGATATTTGGCTTTTGATAAAATGGTACACTAGGTTTTACAAACACTCAACAGTAAGTAAGAAAAAAAGTAGGTGGTATTTAAATACAACAGTTGGTCTCTGGCCTGGATTCAGTGCCTCTTATTTATGTCCCCGTCACGTAAGGGTGTTCCCTTCTTCTTATACTGCCATGGCCTACTGGCTATAAGATCACATTTAGGGGGCCAGCAGGTGGTGTGGTTGTTAAGGGGGCCAGCAGGTGGTGTGGTTGTTAAGGGGGCCGCAGGTGGTGTGGTTAAGGCGCTGTACTCCTACATGGCTAACTATGGTTCGAGTCCTCGACCTGATGGCTTGTTTTCTCACTTTCCTGCTGTCTCTCTCTGGTCAAATTAAAAAATAATAATAAATAAAATAAAATTAAAAATGCTTGGGACCAGCAGTTAGCGTAAAGGCTATGTCGCTGAACTCCCATGTAGTTGACCTTGGTTCGAGTCCTGGACCCAGTGCCTTAAACTCATGCTGGGCACGTGTGCGTGCGTGCCCAAGATCCTGCAGTGTGGCCATCCCCCCAGGGGGTGATTTCTCACTTTCTGTCTCTCTTTTTCTGGCGAGCGTACGTACCCTACAGCAAAATCCTCTCCAAAAAAAAAAATTAAAAACAACCACGTCTAGACTGAAGCCACTCAAGGTTCACTTTCCACCCACTTGTGTATCTGTCTCTATTTTCCTAGAACCAGTCACAGCAGGGCCTGAGGTGGGTTGTAGTTAGAGATTAAGAATGGCTCTTCCTGTAGCAAATCTTGGGAAAGTGAGGAAGACCTGATGTATTCCCTGCATTTTTATTACAGACAAGATGGCAGGGGAATGAAATAAAATAACCTGAATTTATTTGTTCTGTCTTCAAACATCTTGCTTTGTATTCTGGGAGAGATATGAAGGCACTCACTATATTCTGTCTTTCTAGGGTGGGACACTCACTCAGTATGAAGGCAAACTGAGATTGGTGGAAATCGCTCAAGTGCCAAAAGCACACGTTGATGAGTTCAAGTCTGTATCGAAATTTAAAATATTTAACACAAACAACCTATGGATATCTCTTGCAGCAGTTAAAAGACTGCAGGAGCAGAATGCCATTGACATGGAAATCATTGTGAATCCAAAGGTGAGCCGGGTTGCTAAGATCATAGCGGGCTATGCAGTGCCCACTTCCCCTTGCCTGTTCCATTGGTCACTCCTTTTTGCCTAGTCAGACCTTCCAGTGTCTGGTCCTGTGTTCCAGAGAATGCATTCGGCCCTGCTTTGTGCCAGGCTGTGGGGTGTGACCCTGCCTGGGCTCAAGAGTAGAGTGCCTACCCCAGTCTGAGGTGTTAAGTCTGGTATTCATAGGCTGTTTGGCCATCGTCATCTTGCATGTTTTCTGAACCTTTGGTTCTTGGTAGTAAAATGAAAATATTGTTGAATAGAAAAGTTATGAGACTGAAAAAATGATCACATATGTGTAAGCTTGGCATATGGTAGATGCTTGATACATGTCAGTTTTTAAAATTCTATTTTCTTCAATGGATCTCTGAAACTACCTACCAAATATTAATTAGCTTACATGGAAATAAACTGCAGGTACCTAAAACCTGTGTTTCCCCCCCCCCACACCTATTTCTTTACAGACTTTGGATGGAGGCCTGAATGTCATTCAGTTAGAAACTGCAGTAGGGGCTGCCATTAAAAGTTTTGAGAATTCTCTAGGTATTAATGTTCCAAGGAGCCGTTTTCTGCCTGTCAAAACCACGTCAGATCTCCTACTTGTGATGTCGAACCTCTACAGCCTTAATGCAGGGTCTCTGACGATGAGTGAAAAGCGGGAATTTCCTACAGTGCCCTTGGTTAAATTAGGCAGTTCTTTCACAAAGGTACGTAACTATACAGGCGTGTGTGTGTGTGAATTTGTATTTCTTAAATGTACAATTAGAAAGATACGATATATATGTGAATTGCAGATAGTCTCCACTGCTAACCTGCCTTATTCCTCCATCTTTGACCTCCTATTTTATTATTTTTTTCTCTTAGATTTTTGGTATAGGGTGCATGTGCTCACTGGAGAGACAGAGCAAGACAGAGAAACGGAAAGCAAGAAATCCGCCCCCTCGCCAGGGGATGGCCACACCGCAATCACTCCTGCACTATTCTCCTCTTGGGATTTTGGCACACATGTACACACACAGGCCTGGTACAAGTTTTAAGCTGCCGGGTTACAGGACTCGAACTGCAGTCGACTATGTGGGAGTCCCATGACGTAACCATTATGCCATCTGCTGGTCCCTCTCCTATTTTAATGGAATTGACCACAAAGATAAAGGTGTACTTCATTTTTGAAACTTGACTGTATAAGTAGAAAAGAATGTTCAAATTTTGAGGCATTTTATGTCATGTCTCTTTCAAGATTGATATGCTATTATCAGTGGGAAAAATATTAAATTTTCTGGTTTAACATTTATTGAGTCCCTACCATATGCTGAGCAGTATCCAGGTGTTGGGGATATGACAATACACAAAATAGATTAAAATCCTGTCTTCATGGAATTGACATTCTAGTGGGGGTTAGGATGATAACTAAGTAAATTAAATGTATCATACACCAAGTGGTGAAATTGCTACGGAGCAAAATAGAGCAGGGACGGAGAATAGGGAATATGTAGTTGGGGGCTACTATAATTTTACATTGGGTGGCTAGAGACAGTATCACTGAGAGGTTGAGCTGTCATGCAGGTGTATGGAGCAAAGTGTGCCAGGCAGGGGCAGTAGCAAGCATGGTGAAACACCACACCAGTACAAAATTTAATCACATCTAACATTGTGAGGTTGGGCTAGTAGGCATTTTGGTGATTAAGACACTGGATCCCAGGACCAGCAGTTGGCATAATGACTATGTCTCTGGACTCCCATGTAGTCAACTGCGGCTCAAGTCCAGGAACTGGTGGCTTAAATTCACACCAGGCGCTTGTGCGTGCATGCCCAAGATCCCGAGAGGAGAGTGGAAGAGAAGGGATTGCAGTGTGGCCATCCCCCCTGAGGGGTGATTTCTTGCTTTCTGTCTCTCTTTCTGGCAAGCGCACGCGCCCTATAGCAAAAAAAAAAAAAAAAAAAAAAAAAAAAAAAAAAAAAGACACTGAATCCCACCCACATGGTCAACTATGCCATTTGAGTCCAGGATCCAGTGGCTTTAAAAACATACCAGGCAGGGAACCAGCAGTTAGCATAATGGCTATGTCGCTGGACTCCGACGTAGTCAACCGCGGTTCGCGTCCCGGACCCGGTGGCTTAAAACTCACGCCGGGCATGTGTGCGTGCGTACCCAAGATCCCAAGAGGAGAATGGAGGAGAAGGGATTGCGGCGTGACCATCCCCCCTGGGGGGTGATTTCTCGCTTTCTGTCTCTATGTCTCTCTCTGTCTGTCTGGCGAGCACATGTGCCCTATAGCAAAAAAAACACCTCTCCAAAAAAAAAAAAAAAAAAAAAAAATACCAGGCACATATGTGTGCATGCCCAGAATCCCAAGAGAATGAAGGAGAAGGGATTATAGCATGGCCATCCCCTTGGGGATTGATATCTCACTTTCTCTCTCTCTTCCCACTAAGTGCACACATCCTATAGTAAAAAGGTAAAAAATCATTAAACGTTCTGTGGTTAATGAAGTGACAAGGTGAGTCTGTGAGGTCCTACTCTGCCATCCAAGTCTATTCTAGGCTTGGGTGTGGCTTAGCACCATGTGGTGTGGACCTATGGACTGCAGATGAGGAACTGAATAGACAGTTATGAATGTGTGTGTCCTGATAGTCAAAGGAAATGTTTCAAAAAAGAGGGAGCTTGTCAAATACTGCTGATCATTCAAGTAAAGTGAATGAGAATTCACCATTAATCAATATGGAAGATTTGTGCCTGTCTGGAATGGATTTAAGAAAGAATGAGAAGAAGAACTGAGTTATGAATGTAGACAGCTCACTCAAGAGTTCTGTCTTAAAAAGAAAGAGAAAGGGCTCCTAGGTAGAAAGAGAGAAGATTTGAGAAGTTTCGTTTTTAAAATATGGGAGAATTTACAGCATGTTTATAATTGGTGGGAATTAATGCAGTAAAGAGGAAAAAACACTGAAGAGGGAGAATTGCTGAAGTATCCTTGTAAAAGTCATAAAAGGGATCTGTGTGTTAGTGGAGAGGTTGGCTCTTCAAGTAGGAGAAACACTTCAATTTCAATATTAGGAGGGAAAGGACAGTATGGCCAGGGCGGCATGGTGGTGGAAGCCAATTGCAGGTCATACAGGGTAATCTCTAGTGCTTGTAAGTCTAAGGAGATAAGACGAAGACAGTGATAATTTATAATAATGTGTGCAGTTATTCTTCCTAAAATGTGCTCCACTTCTAAATCTTGCCTCGCTCCAGTTTAGTCTCCTTCCAACCATGATGAACTTCTCTTTTCCAATTAAATCCAGTTTATGTTCTCATCTGACTCTTAGCATGTTGGTTGATTATCTTTGTTTTTCAACATCTACTCTGCTCAACTGTATTTTATATTGCTTGATTGTAATGACAGTGTTCCTATCTCCTGGGTCTTCCCTACATGAGAACTGGTATATAGTGAGTACTTAAAAACATAGGTTCTTCTCACAAATGAACTGAGCTTGGCCATAAAATGTTTTTACAGTTCAGCTAAACTATCTTATTTATTTAATTTGTTTTCTGAGAACCCTTTATTTTTTCAGTTTGTTAGAGATTATGTGTGTTCACTGGAAAGAGACAGAGAGAGAGAGAGAGAGAGAGAGATGGCCACACCAAAATCCCTTTTCCATTCTGCTCTTGGGATTTTGGATACTTACATAGACACACACACACTCTCACACACACACAGGCCCAGCGTGTTTTTCAAGCCACCACATCTGGGACTCACACTGCACAGTTGGCTATGTGGGATCCAGCCACCTTGACCTTCATACCACCCGGTGGCCCCTGTAAACCTTTTTTGGGAAGATTTTTGCCATGGGGCATGTGTGCTCACCAGAGAGACATAGAGGGACAGAGAGAGGGAAACTGAAAAATCATCCCCCAGCAGGGGTGGTCATGCCACAGTTCCTGCTCCTCCCTTCTCTTAGGACTTTGGGCATGTACACACACATGCCAGCACACACACCCACTGTGATTCCCAAGCTGCCAGTCTGGGACTCAGACCAGTCAGACATGTGGGAGACCAACACTTTAACCACCACGCCACCTGCTGGCCCCAATTTTTTAAAAAATGTTTATTCATTTCCTTCATGAGATAGCAACACAGAAGCAGAGGCCACACAATTCTGGCAGAAGCCTACCATGTCACAATCCCCTCACCATCCAGGATCATGGATGTAGCGTCTTAAGGTTGACTTGGGAGCTGAACTCAGGAATTCCTATATGGTTCTAGCATCCTGCAGCAGTGCCCCACCACCTGCACCACCATGGGTGGGCCTGTGAACCTATTTTTGAGACAAATTTTGTTTCTACTTTTCTTTAAGGTTCAAGATTATTTAAGAAGATTTGAAAGTATACCAGATATGCTTGAATTGGATCACCTGACAGTTTCAGGAGATGTGACATTTGGCAAGAATGTTTCATTAAAGGTATATTATGATGAAAATTATATTTCTTATACCTTTACAAAATAAATTTCATTTTCTTCTCTTTAATTTACCTTTATTTTAAGGAATACTTCTTGGTCTATAGAAGATGTTTATAAGATAGATACATTTTTTTAAATGAGTAGATACAGACATGAAATAGGTTATCACAGTATTTAGTATTAATACTGCCTTCCACAGGTATATAACCTAGTTAAAATATAAGCATAATTGTTTTGTATAGGAATTCTGCAGAACACCATTTAAATGGAAAGCAAACACTAATTAGTAATTGAACTGATACTATTTAATTAAATGTACAGTCTTTAAAATAGTATCACTATTAACATTATTAGTTCACTAAAGGTGATGATTTGAATGAAAACAGAAAAAATGATTACTTCATGTACACTGAATATAGTCTATTCCTCTAAAAGGAATCTGTTGTCATCAGTATTGACTATCATTCCAGGCTAGCATAAGAAAATAGAGGTGTAACTATTAAAGCTTGCAACCAAAGATACAACAGATTTTTCAACTCAAGAATTTTAAAAGAATATTCCATATCCAAATATCATGTTGTCTTCACATTAAAGCTACTTACTTAAGATATTTTAAAAAGCCAGAAAATACACATCTTGAACATTATTGCTGATAGTGCCTGAAGTCTCAAGACATGAAAAGTATTAAACAGTAAACTGTTCTTTTAAAAAAAAAATGTATGTAAATATAAACCAAGCACCTTTTAATTTCTTTATGAAAGCTGGATGATGCTGGTGGCCTGGGAGGAGACCTTAAAAAGGGCCAGGTTATGTCGCAGCACTGGATCTCCTTCTGCTCTTGTTACTGACTACCCCTGACAAGGAAGTGAGGAGTCTAGAACTGCTGCCAGAATTGTTAGAGAAGGACACATTACAATTTTCCTTCACATGTTGTTTTTCATGTTTAGTATTATTGTAAATACAATTACTCCATTGTAAAAGGAGTTGTACATAAATTTGATTACTGTAAGATAATCGATTGCTTTTCAGTTACAGTTGCAAGTACATTCTTGCTTTTTGTTTTCCCTGTTTCTTAGGGAACAGTGATCATCATTGCAAATCATGGTGACAGAATTGACATCCCACCTGGAGCCGTATTAGAGAACAAGATTGTATCTGGGAACCTTCGCATCTTGGACCACTGAAAGGAAAAATACAGTGTACCCTTTATACTCATAATGGGCTAAATAGTTTCTTACAATGAAATGTTCTCTAAGATTCTAATACTTGCAGGTACTTTACTATGTTACTGTACCCTGCAGTGTTGATTTCTATAGTGTTTTCTGCAGTATGCTTTTAGTTTAAGATAAGCACAGATGGAGCAATACTTTTCTTCTTTGAAGAGGTCCTTGAAAGTTAGTTCACCTTAAAGTGCAATATTGTTTAATCTTAAAACTGGGGCAGGTCTGCTGGAAGATCTTTCAAAAGAAGCCTCAATGATGGTCACTTTAAATTGCTGTGGCTTCAGAAATAAAATGGTGAAACAATACATGTGTATACTTGTACTTTTTTATTCAGATTGTTTGTTTTTTAACTGTCAAAGGCCAGAGAGGGAAAAGGCACCCCCAGCACCCAGGGGGAGGGAGGGGATATGGTCACACTGTAATCCCTTGTTCTCCATTTCTCCAGCCTTTTGAGATTTCGGGCACATTTGCACACATACCCACTCTGTCTGTCAAGCCACTTGGGCTGAGACTGGGATGGCACAGTCAGCCATGGGGGCTCCAGCTCATTGGACTATGGGGCTGGCCCTACTTTTTTAATGCTGACTTTATGAAACGGCAAAATTAAATGGTTTACTCTTGCTAAAGTTACTGCGTAAGTTAAGAGATTTGCTCTTGGAATATTTAGTTACCTACCCAGTTTAGTTTTACATTTCTAAGAATCTTAACCACACCATTATTTCCATAGGAATTAAACCTGAGGGTATTTGGTACCTGTCATCTAATTCTAAAGCTTGAATGCCTGCCATGCTTTTCACAGACTGTTTAATTAAACAGAGCGGTGTTTCTTTTCTCAGCTGTGGGAGAGAGAGGGAAGGATGGGCAGGAGCAGGGCATTTCTACTACATCCTTGTACTCTGGTATAGCATGACAGCAGTGTAACTCTAAAAGTCACCTTTCCTTTTCTTTTTTTTTTTTGGAGAGGTTTTTGCTATAGGGCGCGTGCGCTCGCCAGCCAGACAGAGAGAGATAGAGAGACAGAAAGCGAGAAATCACCCTCCAGGGGGGATGGCCACACTGCAATCCCTTCTCCTCCATTCTCCTCTCGGGATCTTGGGCACACACTCATACACGCCGGCGTGAGTTTTAAGCCACGGGGTCCGGACGCGAACTGCGGTCGACTACGTGGGAGTCCAGCGACATAGCCATTACACTAACTGCTGGTCCAAAGTCACCTTTCCTTGAAGCTTTATTTCTTGAAGCTCGCTTATTGTCACTGAAAACTATTCATGACTAACATTTCAAATCAAGGCTGCTGGTTAACTTCAATTTATGCCTTTCTCTATGGATCAATCACATTTTCCAAACTTATTTTGAGTAGACTGCTTATTTAAAGTTAACTGTGTACCATTAAAAAAAAAGTTGTCCTTTAAAGTCTGATTATTTTTAGAGCTTTATTTTAGATAGACAGTTTAAGAACCAATGACATACCTCTGTAATGATAAAGAAAAGCAAACAAGCTTTCCTTATAAGAAACCAAAGAGCACAAAACAAGACTACTTCATTGTACATAATCACCACAAGATTAGGCACTCTGACAGGGTTAGGCAAGATTCTTGGTGAGAGGTGAGGCACAGGCACTTTCATTTGTAGAGTGCTAACGATTCTAATTTTGAAGGTAGGTATTATAAAAGTCTTTAACTTGTCATCTTTTATTTCTGGCCCAATACAGCAGCCTGTATTTTAAAAGTTTTATTTCTCCCTGGTCTTTGTTCATATACAGATTGACGGTAACTTAAAAACAAGAATCCAAGGGGGGCATACTTCTTGTGTTATCCAAATGTTAAAACAAAAACTCATAAGGCAGATTATATGAATTGCATTCTTCTGCTAGAAATAAAAAGGCAAAAAAAAAAAAAACTAACTAAAAATAATCCCAAACCCTTCATACTTTTATAAAAATACAGCTATTAAACTGTAGTCTTTTTGTATTCCACTTCTGAAAAGTATTTAAATTAGTAAAGTTGCATAAATAAATACCAGTATATTATTATTTAATTATTTGTAATCAGCCTTTCAAGTATTTAGACTGTTCTAGAAGGCTTTTACCCAGTCAACACATATAGTGGTAGTAGAAAGATTAAGTATGCAACACACAGAGCCTGAAACTTGACATTGGTCACTAAAACAAAAACTGAATTCCTAAATCCAAGCAATCAAAAGATGTTTATTTTTTATAGAAAGATCTGTAAAAAAATAATTTTTCAAACAGCTTTACTTTCATAGAGAAAACTTTCTACAGAGGTTGACTAAGATTTTAATATTTTAAATTGTACCATCATTAAATAAGGTGGGACACCATATGAATTTCATTGCACTGGAAGAAATGCAAAGCATTTTTTTAATATAAAGTATACAGAGCATTCTAGTCAACTACAGCTGTGTTACAGCTATGTGTTCTTTTGGATTTGGTCCAAAGAAACCTGAGTCTGTTTCCAGAGAGAATGAAAAATGTTATAGACACCTGATCAGTTACTCCTCACTGAAGGATGCACAAAATCAGCATTCCTTGTAAATCCCACTGAATCCAGTTTCTCGACACCGATGCTTTCCTCTTCCCCTTCCCCCACCCCAGCTCACTTTGGGTTCCAGGCTTAGTTCTCCAATCCCAGGCATCCAGATTTTCTTCATAAACATACACATCCCGTGGTCAGATGAGCTACCCAGTTTTCCAGTCTGTCATCACCTCTTCTGTTCCCAGATCTCGGCCATATTTAGGTCCAAATCTTTAAGACCTTTTAAGGCTTGAAGATTTCCAGTGTAAAAAGCTACATCAGCTGTGACCAACCTAAACATTGGAGAGAAAATTACTTTTAAATATTACTTTCTGCTTAAGATAATTAAAGCAGCAATGCTCACAGAGTCCTCCCTAGCTGCTGGAGTATTACTTAAAATGCAGACATGCTAGAGGCCAAATGGCAACATGACCTTAGCAGGATTCTTGCTATCATATTATTAGGCCATCATGTTCCATTTCAATAATGTTTGGAAAAAGAAGAAACTAATGCATGTTGGAGTCAGCTTCAGAATAAATTCTGCCAATAAAATCAGATTTCAAATAGCATGAATTGGGACCAGCAGATGGTGTAATGGTTGCGTTGCTGGAGTCCCACATGGTTGACTGTGGTTCGAGTCCTGGACTCAGCAGCTTAAAATTCAAGCCAGGCACGTGTGTGCATGCCCAAGATCCCGAGAGGAGACTGGAAGATAAGGGACTGCAGTGTGACCATCCCCCTGGGGGATTATTTCTCTCTTTGTGTCTCTGTCTCTCCAGCGAGCACACACACCCTGTAGCAAAAAATCTTTTTTTTTTTTTAAAAGCATGAATTAAAATAGAGAAAATAACAGATTAAAAGTCTCAATTAGTTGTTGTTACTAGAGTATACATGTATATAACTAAAACAGTATATTCAGGCCAGGTTTCCTGAATGCCATCTAGGGCTGGGACGCAATATAAATAAATAAATATTATATAAAAAACTTGAAACTGATCATTTAACACCATGGTGAAACAGAAAAGAATTGCATTTCTAAGTACTAAGCTGTCACATTAATGAATGCCTGTATCTAAAAGAACACTTCTGTTAGACAGTGAACTATTTAAGAAAAAAAATAGTCATTGTTTCCCTTTGATTTGCTAATAAAATGCCTTTTTAAAAAATGTCATAAAAGGGTCCAGCAGGTGGTATGGTGCTTGGAGTGTTGGATTCTCACATGGCTGACCGCTATTTGAGTCCTGGATCTTGTGGCTTGCTTCCTTGCTTTCTCTTTGTCTGTCTGTCTCTCTATCTGGTGAGTGCACATGCCCCATAGCAAATCAAAAAAGAATAATAATAAATAAAACCAATTCTTTAATTCTTTTATAAAAAATTTAAGAGATTTTTGCTATAGGGCATGTGCACTTGACAGAGAGAGATCACCCCTTGGGGGTATGGCCAAGCTGCAATCCCTTCTCCAACATGTATCTAAAACTCGTGATTCCAAATCTATGTAATTCATACCAGCCCATTATAAATGGCCTTCACAGCTGCAGAAGAAAATAGGTAATGAACAGCATATAGGTAGCATCTCATAAGTTTTAAGGTGCTTTCATTTATACGATTTCACTTTATTCCAAAATAACCCTGACAGATAAATACTATTATTACCCCATCTTACAAATAATAGTTTTAATTACAATTATAATTTAAATATTTTATATCATGACAATGAAAGTGAATATAGTTTCTCAGATAACTGATCTCTATCTGGGTTAAACTTTATGCATTTCAAAGGTAAGCAGAAATCTCAATGCTCCATGTAAAAAAATAGTTACTCATGAGATGAGATGTATTTTTGACACAGGTGACCCATGAAGAAACAAATAGGAGACCTTGATTTAGAAGTCTATAAAAGAGGTGAGGAAATCCAGCTCAGCCACAATCATTGAATGAACACATAAGTTCTGGATTGCTGTACTACATGCTGAAAGGTGTTGTAAACACCTTTAATATTGTATGACTATGTAATTTATAATTATCACTGGCCTTATATACTTATAGTCTCACCCTTTACCACAAGATAAAACTCATCAAATTTAGGGTGTTTCAAAATCTTTTAAAAGATTCTATCATGCTTCTATTTATGTGGTAAGTACATTGATACTGAAAGCAATGGTTTAAAAAAAAGATACAACCTTTCTAAGGCAAAGTCTATTGAAAATTAAATATAATACAAATATCCATTTAAAAATATTATCAGTGTCAATGTGTAATAAACATAACTGTTTATAGTCCAACCAGGAAAGTATAGAAAATATGTTTTACATCAAAAGTTGAAAAATCAACCAGGAAAGTATAGAAAATATGTTTTACAACAAAAGTTGAAAAATTTTGGGACCAGCAGTTAGCGTAATGGCTATGTCACTGGACTCCCATGTAGTCGCCTGCGGTTCGAGTCCCAGACCCGGTGGCTTAAAACTTACGCCGGGCACGTGTGTGCGCGTGCCCAAGATCCCAAGAGGAGAATGGAGAAGGAATTGCGTCGTGGCCATCCCCCCTGGGGGGTGATTTCTCGCTGTCTCTGTCTGGCGAGCGCACACACCCTATGGCAAAAACCTCTCAAAAAAAGAAAAAAAGTTGAAAATTTTTAATATAAGAGAACATAAAAGAAGATATTTGCAACAAATATAAAGGGACTTCAAAAAGTTCATAGAAAAGTGGAATTAAAGTACCAGTTTATTTTGGTGCAGAAAATTTATAAATCCATACACACTTTTTTCATAATACACAGTTTCCATGAACTTTTTAGAGACCACACACATAGCCAACAAAATATTAGTATGAGAATGTACACAAATATTCAAAGTCAACAAGAAAAAGAAAAATGTGAAAATGTGCACAAGAAGTTACACATGAGACCTTCCAAATTACCAATTAAACTGAAAAGATGGCAAACATCAGGAAAATGCAAATCAAAACAAGATAGGATGATTCCTCATCAGACTGACAATAAGTGAGAAACCTAACAGGAAATATTGGCAAGATGTGGGAAACAAAAGCAAACTACTGGAGGGAGTGTACACTTGGTATGGCCACTGGCAATGCTTAGAGTAAAAATGTACCTGTGCTCTGATCCACGTACAGGTAGAAGCCCTAAAGAACATTAGACATGCATCAGTCTTTACACTAAGTGTAAGGATCTTTACTATTGCACTGTTGCCAAGGAAAAACATAATGACCTAGAAATCTATCATTAGGGGAAATAGATAAATATGGTTGATTTGTGTGATGGAATATACAACAATAGTCAAAAATGGACTGCTTCACAAGTCAGTATAGATAAACCAGTAATATTTCTGAGTGGAAAAAAGCAAGCTGCATATATGCAATAGACATGTAGGTAAGTAATATTTACAAAATAGCACTATGTATTTTTCACATATAGAGAGAATATATGGGCAGGACTAAAAGGATATATACCAAATTCACTTGAAATGTTGTCTAAAGGTTGAGAGAAAAGGAGAATGGAGCTAGAGGTGCTCCATGAGGTTTGGAATGCAATTTTTTTTAATGCCATTTTTATTTTTAACCTGATGAACATTTTTCCAAGTGAAAATTAAAATGTTCAGGGTATTGGGAATATAAATACTTTATTATCCTCTATCTCTATTTTAAAATATTCTTAAAATAGGGACCAGCAGTTGTGTAATGTCTATGTCGCTGGACTCCCATGTAGTCGACTGCGATTTGAGTCCCAGACCCAGTGGCTCATACTCACACCGGGCGCATGAGCGTGAGTGCCCAAGATCCTGAGAGGAGAATGGAGGAGAAGGGATTGCAGAATGGCCATCCCCCCAGAGGGTGATTTCTCGCTTTATCTCTCTTGCTCTCTGTCTTTCTAGTGAGCATACATGTCCTATAGCAAAAACTTCTCCAAAAAAAAAAAAAAATCTTAAAATAGAGAAAAAGAAAAATCACATTAAAAAAAAAAGTAGAGGCCAGACTGTGGTAACACAATACAAGGACTGACTCACATTGGAAGGTTCCAGATGCACATACTGGGACCTCCCTGTGCACATGAGGTGTATGGGTGTGCTATGATCTAGGCTGAGGCTGGGGACAGAGTGCAGCATGAGGACCTGCTAGGTGGAGGGGTGTGTGTGCTTATCTTATCTCTCTCCTTTGGAAGAAATAAAACAAGCAAAAAAGAGAAATGTAGAGGGCTATGGAGAGGGAGGAATAGAAAGCAATTGCCTAATGGGTATGGGATTTTCTTCCAGGGTAGTGAAAATGTCTCACAAGTAGACAGAAGTAGTGGTTGAACAACATTGTGAATGCACCAATTATCACTCAATTGTTCACTTTTAAATGGCCAATTTCATATTATAGGAATTTTATCTTAAAATTTTATCTTTAAAAAAACCTTTTTTTTTTTTTTGAGAGAGGTTTTTGCTAAAGGGCATGTGTACTAGCCAAAGACACAGAGAGACAGACAGAAAGGAAGAAATCACCCCCCAGGGGGAATGGCTATACCACATCCCTTCTCCAATCTCCTTTTGGAATTTTCAGCATGCACGCACAAATACCCAGAGTCAGTTTTAAGCCTCCAGGTCCAGGACTCAAACTACCATTGACTAGAGTCCAGCCACGTAACTATTACACCATCTGCTGGTCCCAGAAGAAGGTATTTTTTAAAGGGATGTCAGGAATGAAAGTTCCTTTTAAGGGTCAGCCCTGTAGTGCAGTGGGTTAAGCACTATGCATAGGAAGCCAGATCACACATCGCCAAACATGGAAAAACAGACCAGGCACATGTGTATGCATGCGCAGAATCGTGACAGGATGGAGAAATGAAGGAAAATGGATTGCAGTGTGGCCATGCCCCAATGGGAGGCTGCTCTCTCTCTCTCTCTGGCAATTGTGTGCACTCTCAGGGAAGGATAAGAAAAGAAAGAGGCCACACGGCAGGTGGTGCAGTAGTTAAGGCACTAGACTCCCACATGGCTGACCACAGTTCAAGTTCTGGACCTGACAGCAGGAATTTGTGCATGCATGTCCAAAATCTTGAGAGTGAAATGGAGGAGAAGGGATGGCAACCCTGGTCACCCCCCGCAGGGTGTGATTTCTCACTTTTCCTGGCAAGTACATGTGCCCTATGGCAAAACAAAAGGCAAAAACAAAAAAAAAAAAAAAAAAAAAACCAACCAAACAAACACACATACAAATAAAAAGAAGAAAAAAGGGACCCAAAGACATGATAGATTAGCTAGTTTCTGTATGTGACAGTGAAGAACACTAAGGTCATAATGACCCTTACATTGCTATATTAACGAAGAAAATAATAACTAATGAGTTATTTTAGAACCTCGGTTGCTTCAGAACTACTGGTCTGAGAAAAACTAACCAACCCAGGCTCAATAATGAAAATAAAAGTAAAAGGGTATCAGCAGGTGGACCTTAAAAATATTAGCTTTTTGAAAAGTTTCTTTAGGGAGTAGTATACAACTGTATGAAGAGTCTCCAAAAATTTTGTGAGAAAAATGAAATTAAAATACAAGTTTGTTTTGGTGCAAAATATTTTTGAAATCTATGCAGAATTTTTCTTACATGTTTTCCATGACCTGTTAGAAGAACTGTCCCCATAATGTACTACTGTGTCACTGGACAAGTGAAAGAGATACACACACGGTGTCACCAAAGTAACATTCCTGTTGAAAATATCTGACTGTATATTGGTATGATGCTATTAAATTAATGTTGATTTTCTTAGAAGGGGTTATGGTATTTTGGGTGTATCAAAATGTCCTTGTTTTTAGAGATGCATGTCAAAGTATTTAGGGTTAAATTTCATGATAACTGCAGCCTATTTGGATGTTTGGCAAATGAGAAGTGGGGAGAGAGAACAGTGGCAACATTTTTAATAGTTGGTAAATGTGGGTGAGAGGTATTCAGTGTTCATTATACTATCCTTTACTTTTTCTGTGACTTTGAAATTTTTTAAAACAAATACTTCTTTATATGTAAAAAAAAAAAAAAAGAATTTGGTAATAATCAAGGGAGAGTGAGTAATAAATTTATATAAAACCCCTAAATTCAGCCTGACAAACAAATTCAGCAGACTGAAGCTTCTAAACAGTTGGCCCCAAAATACATGTTTTCATTTGTCCCTATAAATTTAAATTTAAGCCTGAAATTAATGTAATGGGAAAAAACATTATTCCTAAAAATCTATTCCTAAAACATTATTCCTAATAAATCATATTAAGGTGTAACTATGTGATTAGTCCATTACATTTTGTAAAATCTTTTCCTCACATATTTTGATATGGGAGTATGTGGTAAAATACATTTAAAAAAACATACCCATTCTGAGGTCCTCCATCATTTATCACATTTAAGTGAGATAACTGCTTTTTCAAGTGGAGTTTGTAACTTGCATTAATTCTTAAAAATAACATCTGGAAAAGAAATAAAAGTAAGTTTCTTAAAGTTCCATGAAATAGAAGACATAAGTTTTGGAGTTATCAATATTACTTGGAGAAAGTATTAAAAAGCAAAACAAAACCTCTGCTTTGGCATATACTTTAAAAATATTTCTCTGAAAGTATTTAATTGCTTTTTCAGTATAGATTTTCTCCTTAGTTGGATAAAGGCTCATTTTTCTCTTCCAGCATACTACTTTTATTTATAAGACTGCCCTCTGGCACCTTGTAAGAATGCTATGGGATGTATAAGTGGGATAACATGGTAGGTAGAAAGAATAAAAAGTAGAGAAGAATTCTGCAACACATTAACTAGAAACTGGATAAGAAAAAAAGATAACATTATATTTCTATACTAGTAAAATTATGTCCAGGCATTTAATTGCTCCTGCATGCAAAAGTATATGAAGTATCTATATGCCCAACTTCCTGACCTGGCTAAGTCTTATTCTAGAATATGAATTAAGATGGCAAATCAAGGTCAGACTATCAGAGATAGGATCTTCTATGTGGAACGATAAGGATGGCTTGGCAAAAAAGAAATTAGGAAAAAAAAAAAAAGAGAGAGACCCTAGCAGGTACTCAATATTTTATGACTCTCCCACAATCCACAGTGAGCCCCAAAAGAATTGGCTAGTATTTAATCATGAAGTTGGTAAGATTAATAAAAACATGAAAAGAAAGGGCATAGGATGGCAGTCTGAGGTAGCAAGGGAAAGAAAACCAGTAGGAACCCTCTGATCCTAAATACATCCCTATGCATTCAACCCAATGAGAGACAAACCTAAAGAAACTTGCCTGAGGGGCCAGCAGGTAGTGTGGTGGTTGAGGTGCTGGACTCCCACATGGCTGACCGCAGTCGAGTCCTAAACCTGGTGGTCTGAAAATCATGCCAGATGGTGCATGTGTGTGTGTTCAATAGCTCAGGAGGAGAGTGGAGGAGAAGAGATTGTGGCATGGCCATCCTGCCCAGGGGGTAATTTCTCACTTTCCCTTACTATCTCTGTCTCTCTCCTGTGGGCACACGAAACCTATGCCAAAAATCCTTAAAAAAAAAGAAAGAAAGAAAGAAAGAAAGAAGAAAGAAAGAAAGAAACTTGCCAGAAAAACAAAAATCCAGTGAAAGTTAAACTGTTCAGTCATGCAACTAAACTCATACTGAACACTGCATCATTCCACAGCTAGGCTAAAATGAGTACAGAGGGAATGAACTATGGTAAGTAAAGAAGACAGGGGGATAAAAGAACCTTCAAAGTTCCAGGAGAGGGAAGCGAGGGGTAAAGGAGGTAGGGGTGTTACCAAAGAGTGAAGAGAACTCTGTGATAATACCTTTTTTGGAGTATACAGTAGGGATAGAAGGCAGCTACTTCGTAGGTGAGGTGTGAAAGACCTCTTGTTGCTAGCTTTCCTGGTCTGTGCTTACTATTGAGCACTTAGGCTTATTTAACAAATATTAATGAGAAAGCAGACTGAGTTAGTTATGTGTGTTAATCTTATTACCTCCATCACTAATTCTTCCTACATCTAATTTGGATTACAATCACAGCAAGTAATATTTTACTACTCACTGGTAGATGGAAAGCCTGTTTTTTAGAATCGTTGGCTTGTCAGAACTAGGGATACTTTAAAATTTAAAAACTTCAGGGACCAGCAGTTAGTGTAATGGCTATGTCGCTGGACTCCCACATAGTCAACCGCGGTTCGAGTCCTGGACCCAGTGGCTTAAACTCATGCCGGACGCGTGTGTATGCGTGCCCAAGATCCCGAGAGGTGAATGGAGGAGAAGGGATTGTGGCATGGCCATCCCCCCTGGGGGGTGATTTCTCGCTTTCTGTCTCTCTGTCTGTCTATGTCTTTCTGGTGAGCACACGCGCCCTAAAGCATAAACCTCTCAAAAAAAAAAAAAAAAAAAAACACAAAACTTTATCCACGTTCCACTACTCAATATAACAACCTTAAAAATGTTAACATCATATGGGAATATGAATTAAGCTTAATTGTACCAAAGGCATGTAAAAACATGCCAATGCTGCATAGATATTACATATCATATATAGAGAAGTAGTTTTAGGAATTATTACTCACCTGTGTTTGTTCTTCTGGAAGGAGATCAAATATAGCTTCATGCATTTTTGCCATTTGCTTACAAATATTCCTGAAACAGGCAGAAGGAACGGGAGCTTTCACTTCATACTGGCAGGGAAAAACAAGAATTGTGTTCATGCCTTCTGGATGGCGTATTGTCTTCACTGCTCCTGAGACAGATGTTTTCTGCCCCTCCCCACATCTAACGCTGCTATAGCACTCAAGCTCACATTTCCTCAGTGATCTGCGCTATTCATATAATCCCTGAAAATCTTTCACTCAGGGGACTAGCAGATGGCGCAATGGCTATGTCACTGGAATCCCATGTCAAGCACGATTTGAGTCCCGGACCCGGTGGCTTAAACTCATGCCAGGCACGTACGCGTGTGTGCCCAAGATCCTGAGAGGAAAATGGAGGAGAAGGGATTGCGGCATGGTCATCCCCCCGGGGGGTGATTTCTGGTTTTCTGTCTCTCTGTCCCTATCTTTCGGGCAAGCGCATGTGCCCTATAACAAAAACCTCTCCAAAAAAAAAAAAAAAAAGATTCTTTCACTCAGTATCCTTACCTATTTTTAGTGAGCTTAGTGGCTAAGAATACAGGCTGTTTCCAATATTAAAATGACTGTTTAGATTTTAACTTTAGCTCCTTCAATTCTTAGAAATATACCTCTGGGCAAGTTATTTAATTTCCCTAATATCTCAAAGCATTGGTGGGAAGATTAAAAAAGATGACTCATAAGAAAACAAAACAGTGCTTATTCAAATAAGTACTTAAAAATATGCTGGCTAGTAATCTGGCTCAATATATAATATGAATCAAAAATGGAAATCCGGTAAGATTGAAATGGTCTTTATATTTTGTAGGTGGGACAATACAGTAATCATATTTACCATAACAATAAGGTAAAGGAAAACAAGTAGCAATATTCTACAATGAAAATTTAAACTTATGTTAATTCATTTTACTATTTTTTTAAGAATTATTTTATTTAACTTTATTTATTTTATTTTATTTTATTTTGACTTGATAGGGACGGGGGGTGGGGGGGAGTAAGAAAGAAAGCCGCCAGGTCTGGGACTTGAACCGCAATTGGCCATGTGGGAGTCCAGTGCCTTAACCACCATGCCACCCGCCGGCTCCCATATTACTATTCTTACATCTGGAACAATAAACTAGTATGACTTAAATAATCATCTTTTGACTTATAGTTTAGAATTCACATACCTTAAATTATAGACCATTTATATATGTAAGTTTATTTCTTTGATGACCACATGAGAGAGAGAGTACTTCCAAAAGAGTCTTGACACTGTTATCTACTTCTAGTTCCAGCCAGCCCTGGACCATGGGCACATGTGTGTCTAGTGTACTCAGGGATGTCTCTGGACATGAACCTGGAACCTTCCCATTTGGGTCAGCCTCTCAGAGTGGTAACAACATTTATCACTGTGCCATTGTCTAGCCCTAATAATTATATTTTAAACATTTTAATCTTAAATAGGTTATTATCGTGCCAGGCATGCATGCGTGCATGCCCAAAATCCCAAGATAAGAATGGAGGAATAGGGACTGTGGTATGGCCATCCCCAATAGGGGGTGATTTCTCATTTTCTGTCTCTCTCTCTCTCTCTAGCGAGCACATGCACCCTATAGCAAAATTCTCACTCTAAAAAAAAAAATGTAGTGAGTTTCAATATACTGCTAAAGGAGAAATATGTTTAAGTCACTATGTGACTGGACTAAAATAAACAAAATTGTGACCTCCCAAGGAATTGACTCCCTTTGGCCTATAAACATATCAAACAATCCCCTATTTTTAAAATTAGTAACGGCTTTGAAATGTAGTTCACATATCCTGAAATTCATCCTTCTGAAATTGTGTAATTCATTAGTATTTAGAAAACTTAGTGTATTTATACAACTATCACCACTAATTTATAAACATTTTCATCACCTCCAAAAGAAATGTCAAACCCATTAGTAGTCACTCAGTAGCTGCCCCTCACCTCAGCCCCTGACCCCACTAATCTACTTTCTATCTCTTGCATATTATGTGTACATTTCATGGATTCATATGGTATGTGACCTTTTATAGGGGCTTCTTCTACTTAGCATGTTGCTTTCAAGGTTCATTCATATCGTAGCATGTATCAGTGCTTTTTTATGGCTGAATAATATTCCATTGTATGGCTATAGGACATTTTGTTTATCAGTATGATCACCTGATGGACATCTGAGTTGATCAACTGATGGACGCCTGGGTTGTTTCCACTTTTTAGCTATTAAGAATAATGCTCCTATGAACATTCATGTACAGGTTTCTGTGCAGATACATGTTTTCAATTTTCTTGAGTATACCTAGTATGGGAATTACTGGGTCATATGGTTAACTCCATGTCTAACTTTTTAAGAAAATGACAAACTCTTCCAAAGTGAGTATGCCATTTCACAATACTTCTAGCAATGCATGAGGGTTCCCATTTTTCCACATCCTCACTAACTCTTGTTATTATTTGTCTTTTTCATTTAACATTCTAGTGAGTCTGACGTTATCTCATTGTGGTAACAGCCTTTCTTAACTACTCTTTTGTACTGGGTTGAACAGTGTTTCTCTAATCTCATGTCTACCTGGTACCAGTCACACTGGATTAGAGCAGGCCCTAAATTCACCTACTGGGATCTTTATAAAAGAAAGGAGGTGGAAATTCACATACAGAGACACAGAGGGAAGACAGCAGAAAGAAACAGAGAGAGGTGGGGAAAGTGAGAAAGTACCCCCCCCCCCCCCCCCGAGGGATGGCCATGCCACATTCTCTTCTCCTCCATTATCCTGGGATTTAAGGTATGTATGCATGGATGTCCAGCATGATTTTCAAACTGCCAGGTCCAGGACTCGAATCATGGACAACTATGTAGGAGTTGTCCCAGCACCTTAGCCATCATGCCACCTGCTAGTCCCATACCTAGTGTGTTTTCAAGCTGCCAGGTCTGGTACTCAAACCGTGTGTAGATGGCCATGTGGGATCCAGCCACCTTAACCACAATGCCACCAGCTGTCCCCCCAAAACTTTTCTGAATCCAATAGAGAGCAAAGTTCATGGGAACCAAGGGAACTAACCCTAAAGAGTGACAAGGCACTCTGAGGAGTGATGGGACTAGAAACCGTCACATTTTTGGCAGAGTACAGCAAAAAGAAATATCCACCACAGATGCAAATAAGAAAACAACATGTCTTTCTTTCTTTCTTTTTTAATGACAAAGAATGGGAGAGATCTAGAGGGGTCAAGATTTCTTTACTACTACTTACAGCTCTACTGCTGTATAAAGTCATCAAATTACATATATTTTACTCAACAAAAATTATATTCCAATAAACCTGATTTTAAGTGCTTAGCTTTCTACAGGTAGTCATAGTCTCTACTATCTTTCCAACTTATCCTCTACTCCTCTTTTCACCTACCTACCACATTAGCTAAATCTTTGTTGTTATTAACAACAAAAGCGTTGGGACCAGAAGTTAGCGTAATGGCTATGTTGCTAGACTCCCACGTAGTTGACTGCAGTTCACGTCCCAGACCCAGTGGCTTAAAACTCATGCCGGGCGCGTGTGCATGCGTGCCCAAGATCACGAGAGGAGACTGGAGAAGAAGGAATTGTGGCGTGGCCATCCCCCCTGGGGGGTGATTTCTCGCTTTCTGTCCCCCCGTCTCTCTCTGTCTGTCTGGCAAGCATATGCGCCCTATAGCAAAAACCTCTTAAAAAAAAAAAAAAGCATTAGTAGTCAATATTTACTGGAACTTTCTTCTGTAGCCAGACTAATGAAAAAAGAAAAGCACTCTCTATATATTATTGCATTAATTCTCACTATGGCCTTATGGTAGGCTCTACTATTAACCCCATGCAGAGAAAGAACTTGAGGCTTAAGGAAATTAATAATTTGCCCAAGTCCTTCAATGGCTAATATATGACAAATATGGGATTTAAACTTAGATCTACCTGACTCCAAAACCTGATACCAGATTATTTTAGGATTCCTGCCAACATGTTTGCTCATAGTGTTAGCTAAGAGACCTGTACTTCTACTTCATTTGCCCTAATCCTAACTATCTTCATTCATTCATTCATTTATTATGTTGAGAGTTTTTTGCTCTAGAGCATGTGAACTTGCTGGAGACAGAGAGAGACAGCGAGAAAGAAAGTGAGAAATCATCCCCCAGCAGGGATGGCCACACCACAATTCCTTCGCTTCCATTCTCCTCTTGGGATTTTGGGTACACACACTCATGCACCTGGTGTGAGTTTCAAGTCATTCGGTCTAGGATTCTTGGACCATGGTTGACCATGTGGGAGTCCAGCACCACAACCACTACGTCACCTGCTGGCCCCATCCTATCTATCTTTAAAAGCAAAAAATTATATTCATGCCTCATCTACAAAGCTTTCCCAGATCTTCCTCCCCAGCTGGCAACTTTATTCCAATGCATTAAGATTAATTCTTTACTTACAACACTTTGCATGTTCTGCCTCCTGTTGTACTTACTGATATACTTCCCCTACTAGATACATTTCTATTTGAGAACAAGATTGAAGACTTATTGCTGTGCTATATCTATTACCTAACACAATGGTTTGTACATAACTTAATGAATGAATGAATAAATAAATGGTGGCTAGAACATTAGTCTAGCTGTTAGTATAATTAGTGTTTCTTTCTAACCAAGCAATGGTATCTTTGCTTATGAACTTCTTAGAATTTTATTACCTTCTGAGAATCAGCCCAAATTTCATTACTGAATCATCCTTTCCAGTTAAGAAAATGAAAAGCTAAAAGCTCAAAGGCATACCCAAACCAAATACTGTTTGCTATTTCAGTGTGAATTAAAAACAGGGTCAAACTCCTGGGCAACACATGAAAGGAAATAGGGCAGGGAATGGAAAAGACAGACTTGTTAGTGCTAGAACACTGTAACATGCTAAGGTAGAATCACTAGTGGGGAAGACGAGAGAAGAAAATGCTATGTCATAAAAACCTGGCCACATTCTCCAACAAGTCAACGATATTTAAAAAAGAATAAAAAATAGGGGCCAGCAGATGGCATAGTGGTTATGTTGCTGGACTCTCATATAACTGACTGTGATTCAAATCCTGGATCCAGTGGAATGAAACTAATGCCAGGCATGTGTTAGTGTGTGACCAAGATCCCAGGAGGAAAAGGGATTGTGGAGTGGCCATCCCCCCAGTGGTTGAGTTCTTATTTTTACCTCTGTTTCTGTCTCTCTGGTGAGCGCATGTGCCCTAAGGTAAAAACCTCTACGAAAAATAAAAAATAAAGATAGGGAAAAGGGTGAAGGGTATTCTAGTGTATAAAAGAATTAAAATAACCAAATGTAATGTATAGACCACATAGAAACCTTTGTTCAAATAACCGATTGTAAGAAAACATTTTGGGACAACTGGTTAAGTTTCAAATAGGAGGACAGACATTGGACGATACTGAGAGTTATTGCTAATTTTGCTAGGTATGATCACTGTAGTGTGTGTGTATAAAAATGCATCCTTAGTTTTTAAAAATACATACTTAGGTACTTAAAAATAAGCTACCATAATGCCTCTATCTTATAAAAATCTAGCTACAGTCACAATTCTTGTTCAAAACTCTGATGATCAAAATGAAAAATTAAAGTCAAGGCTTTAAAAGTGCTGGCATTTTTAAAAAATTTTGCTTTATTACATTCCACAGCCTAATAGTGGTTCTACTATTTACCATTTGTGTATTTGTGTTATTCTATACCGTTAGCTCTAATATAGTCCTCTACCTTCTTAGAGGGTAAGCGTCTTCTTTTTTTTTTTTTTGGGGGGGGGGGGTTGCTATAGCACACATGCACTTGCAAGAGAGACAGAGAGAGACAGAAAGTGAGAAATCACCCCCTAGGGGAATGGCCACATCACAATTCCTTCTCCTTCACTCTCCTCTTGGGATCTTGGGCACACATGGACACATGCCCAGTATGAGTTTAAGCCACCAGGTCTGGGACTCAAATTCTGGTCAACTACGTGGGAGTACAGTAACATAACCATTGTGCCATCTGCTGGTCCCAGATGATAAGCTTCTTAAGGGCAGACACAATGTGTTATTGACTTTTGGTACACAGAAGATTGCAAATATGTCAGAAAGGAAACTGGTAGAATTAGAACTGCTTTTGAATTTTAGCTTATACTTGGCACTCACAGAGAAAATACAAAATTTCTAAACAATAATCATTTTTCTCCATATAAAACTGAAATTAACGGGCAAAACATAGTATGTTATATTTGCATATATGTTTGTACATAACTATAAATTCCTTAAACTTCTTAAAAGTGAAGCATAAAATAACTATGCTACACCAGAAGTTCTCAAAGTATGGCCTGGGACACACAGACCCTTTCAGGGAATCTGGGAAGTAAAAACCATTTTCATAGTAATACTAGGATGTTATTTATCGTTTTTATTTTAATTTTCTCATAATTGAATAGTGGGGATTTTTACATGCCTTGCAATGATGTCATCATCACTCCTCTTTTTTTTTTGGGGGGGGGGAGAGGTTTTTGCTATAGGGCGTGTGCACTCACCAGAAAGACAGAGAGAGACAGAGAGACAGAAAGCGAGAAATCACCCCCCTGCCCCCGCCCGGGGGTTGGCCACACCGCAATCCTTTCTCCTCCATTCTCCTCTTGGGATCTTGGGCACACACGCACATGCACCAGCACGAGTTTAAGCCACCGGGTCCGGGACTTGAACCACGGTCAACTACATGGAAGTCCAGCGACATAGCCATTATGCCAACTGCTGGTCCCACATCACCACTCTTAAGACTAGTAGAATGTATGTTTGTGTATTCTTGTGTTTTAAAAATTTCTTAGTCTCAGTTTCTACTATGGTACTTATTGGTAAGTACAAACTGCATAAACGAAAGCTCTTTAGAGTCCTCATTTATTTATTTTGTTTTTTTAGAGAACTATTTTATTTTTTAAGGTTTTTCTTATCTTTTCTTTTCTGAGAGGTTTTTGCTATAGGGCATGTGTGCTCGCCAGAAAGACAGAGAGAGGCAGAGAGACAGAAAGCGAGAAATCATCCCCCCAGGGGGATGGCCATGCCACAATCCCTTCTCCTCCACTCTCCTCTTGGGATCTTAGGCATGCATGCACACACGCCCAGTGTCAGTTTAAGCTGCTGGGTCAGGGACTCAAACCACGGTCGACTACCTGGGAGTCCAGTGACATAGCCATTACACCTACTGCTGGTCCCATACTTTTAAAGTTTTTTAAATTAATTAATTAATCTAATTATTTTAATTTGACCAGAGAGGGACAGAGTGAGAGAGCGAGAGAGAGAGAGATAAAGTGAGAAGGCAAGCTGCCGGGTCTGAGACTTAAAACGCGGTCAGCCATGTAGGAATCAAGTACCCTAACCATCATGCCACCTGCCAGCCCCCAGTCCTCATTTATATTTAAGAGTGTAAAAAAGTCCAGTGACTGAAACTTGAGAACAATCAAACAAATATAAGTTCATTTTCCAAGTGTTCCTTTCTCACTGGCATCTTCACAGATTAAGGTACGTGTCTAACCTTTTAATCTTATATGCTTTACTTCTCCTGACGGTTCAGAATCTGAAGAACTTAAGTAGGAGGAAAAGAAATCAAATTACCTTACTTAGCAAAGTTACCCTAAATGTGATCTTGGGCAAAAAACAAATACTAAATATACCTTCAAACTTTCAAGTTATGAAATTTCTGCTTTTACCCTAAGATGTGTACCAAAGAATTTAGGAAAAGAAATGAGTAAAGGACAAGGCAAAAGTGATTGGGGCTGTAAATATTTTTCTGAAGACAATCTCTCAGTATAATTCAGAATTCTTTAGGGATCATCATTTCATTTGATGACCTAATGAGAATGAAAAGCAAACAAGAAATGAATGTAGAGATTGATTATATAAGGGAAATAATGCAGCACCTTGAACTGCATTTTTAGCTAGGAAAGTAAAGTAATACACTTCATCTCAAATAACTTCTATTTTGATCTTTGTTGTTTCTATTCTTTGGAATCCTTTCAAACTAAAATCTGCTTTAAAGGAGGTACGTATCTGTGAATGCGGCTAAGTTAAAAATACTTCTATGTAGGGTTTCTATCATCTTTTGCATCATCTCCCCTACTTCCATCAGACCTTTAGAAGATGAGTATCAACTATTTGGAAAGTCTGGAAAGTTTAATTGGGTTGTTTTTTAAACCTTGACGTATTTGATTTGTTATAGAACTACAGTTTGACCACTATGGAGGCCATGACCAGAAGAAATGGTCACATTTTCCTGGAAAAAAAAAAATTTAAATCCTACTAACTGGTAAATATTTTCTGAGAATTTAGATGATCATATCATATCATGTTTATAGAGGATTCCCTATGAAATGCAAAGCATGATGCCTTTTAAGGAAAGCCCCCAAATTTCTATATACCATTACCTTGGATAACAGCTTGTCAAATAAGCTATCCATTATCGCTACAAGCTTTGCTGATATTTCGGCTATGTGATCATGGTAGTCCTGTAATGAGAAATAACATTGTGTTTTAAAGTCCCTCAGACATATCTTAAATATTACTTAACAAGTAAGGAACTAAATTTATGAAACTCCAATAGAAAATAAATGAAAAAGTACCTTAGTGATATGATCAAAATGCCTAAGCATGCTGTATTGCTTAGGTGGTAATCGAGCTGCAAAATGAGCCCGGATCACAGGAATGTAGTGCACAATTAACTGCAAACATCGGGAAGAAAGAGCTGACGATCCAGGGAGTAAATGAAGAAACAAACAAAAAAGATATTAGTTTATTTTAATTACATAGCAAATTAAGTTTAAAAATGGCAATTTTATACAGATCCCTGTTTATTTCATGCACAAAGAGCACCATATTTCATTTTGCCTACAAAAAAAATTCGGTATGAATAATATAGCGAACATACACTTTTCCAATGGACTCCAGTTATGAGAATTCCTGGCATGAGGATGCTGACAAGGTAACCAATACTTTTCTGACATTCAGATAAAGTACCACCCCAAAGTACTACATTCACACTACATCTTAACATTTTCTTTTTTTTTTGGAGAGGTTTTTGCTATAGGGCGCGTGCTTTCGCCAGACAGAGACAGAGAGACAGAAAGCGAGAAATCACTCCCCAGGGGGGATGGCCACGCCGCAATCCCTTCTCCTCCATTCTCCTCTTGGGATCTTGGGCACGCACGCACACGCACCCAGCGTGGTTTAAGCCACCAGGTCCAGGACTCGAACCACGGATGACTATGTGTGAGTCCAGCGACATAGCCATTACGCTAACTGCTGATCCCCATCTTAACATTTTCTACAGTGGCACAACTTCCAAATAACTTAAAACTTGTCAGACTGGAAGTTTCTTATAACATTTCCCCAGAGGTAGGTTTTCAATTATAACAATACATGAGAATGTGAACTAGCTTTTGCACTTTTAGAGCCTTTGGTTAGAGCCATGAAAACATCAGGTACAAAAACATGATGAGTACAATGACATTATTGTAACATCTCAGCATGTGAATAAAATGCAAGAATCCATACCCAAATTTTTTGTAGTTATTGTTTTTAGTCCAACAACTTGCAGTGCACCAGCTCCAAGAACCAACTGGCAACTTCTTGAATTGAAGTACTAACAAAGGAAGGAGAAAAAAAAAAACAACAATTTATTAAAAACTATTCTTTATATTCTGGCAATGTGTTAACTATTCTAAAAATACATTCCTCTTTCCTCTCTTTCAAGGACCAAATGAATTTTCTAGTAGAAGCACTTAGGATCTATTTATGTAATAAGAAAAAATGGGGAGAAGGATTCTAAATGATAATTTCACTGTCTTGTAGAAAAAAGGTTGAGAAATTCTAAAAATTGGCTTTCAGAAATCAATCTTTAATTTGCATTTATAAAACTAGTTCAACTTCAGTCATTCTTACTGTAAAGTCCTATTTTCAAGAGAGTAACAAAAATCTTCCTCAACTAAAACATTACAGATCAAGTTCAGGACACAGTTAATTAAAAGATTAGAGGTTTGAAAACATAAAGCCTTTCCTCCATGCTACCAGTTAAAAATACCTGTTAATATGAATTGGTTGAATAAAATGATCACATTCATTTTACATCAATAGTTTGGAAAGAATGGTGTAAGAAAAATATCTAACCTTAGTGAGATGAATTTTTGTAAAGTTCTGTGAATTCCTTCCATACACATTTGAAACCAGTCCAGGTTTTTGACCTAAGTAGCCTCAGTAATGTTCAGCACCTAACGAACAAATCATCCCATCTCTAACGTCATTAACAACTCTATGGGTGTCATGAGGAATCACTACATGTGGGGTGAGAAGGAAATGGGTACAGAAACATGTAGTGATTCAACCACAATCAAATGTGGCAAAATTAATGTCTTAAAGATTTCTTGACCTTGAACTGTCTCAGAGTTGAACTGTCACATCCTAATGAATGAATTCTTCCAAGTATTTTTCCTTAACATGGTGAAGTCATACATACCTTTAATAAATCTGACAGACGAGTAAGCATGTCAGTAGTAACAGATGGGATGTTATCCACACACTGGCAATATTCAAGGATAATTCTTATTAACAGCAATACAGTTCTATAAGAAAAGAAAGAAAACCAAGTAATCAATAAAGGCAAAAAAATCAAGCTGTTATCCCATGCAAAAATCAAGTTTCTTACTAGTAGAGTGGATCTCTGAAGATATACTGGTCTTGGTAAGTTAAATTATATATTTCATCTACAAGTACAGTAAGTTCTGAACTAATATGAAGCAAGAGAAGCAGCTGGGATATAAAATTTGGGGAGGCACTTATTCTCAGAGTTGTGCAATTACAGGGTCAGCACTTACACCAAACTGAAAAAGAATACCTCCTTAAATTTTGTACTACAGGCAAAGCACTTTCAGTGTGACATTCTTACCAAGGAAGTTTCATTCCTTGGCCAATTCAGAAACACTGACAAAAAGACTACCCTGTTTTTCTGACTACCTACATACTAGGTTCTCACTCATAACTATTACGTTAATAAAGGGAACCCAGTCCAGATTTTCTTAGTGAGATGAAAGAGAAGTTACAGTGGTTTCTAAAAACAAAATATCATTCTAAGAAGTTTATTACAGGCCAGCCCATGACATGGTGGTTAATGTGGCTGGGTCCCATATGGCCAAGCATGCAGTTCAAGTCCCAGATCTAGCAGCCTGAAATTCGTGCCAGGCACATGTGTGCATGCCCAAAATTCTGAGAGGAGAATTAAGGAGAAGGAATTGCGGCATGATGGCCATCTCCCCTGACGGATGCTTTCTCCACACACTCCCCCCACCCCCCCCCGCCCCATCTCTCTCTGGTGAGCTCATGCAGCCTGTGGCAAATTAAAAACAAAACAAAACAAAACTTTACTGGTAGGTCACAGAAGGTTCTCCGAAGATGAAAAGTTAACAGATCTATAGGTCACATACACATTAAAAAGAAACACTACTAGGCCAGTTGCAATGGTGCACTGATAATGCAATGCTCTATGATGATGAGACCACAGGGGAAGGTCCCTAGTTCATGTCCTGTGGTCTCCTTGCCCATGCATGCATGTGTTTGTGCATGAGCCTGACTAGCTGGGGGTGGATCACGGCATTAAGACCCTGATGGGGTGCCTGTCTCTTTCCCTCACCCTCACTCATTGTCTCCCTCTCTTTCATGGAAGAAATAAATAAGAAAACTTATTAATACTACTAATAAAAGACATACTACTGTGAAATTTAATAAGATTGAAATTAAAGGAGAAAGACTGATTCATTATAGGACATCTAAGTTTGGTGTGAAACTCAGAAATTAGAGATCTATGTAAAATAATGTTTAATAAAATTCTTAAGAATATCAGGAACTGGGACCACTTGGACTCCCATGTAGTTGACCCCAGCTTGAATCCTGGACCTGGCAGCTTAAAACTCATGCTGGGTGCATGTGCATGCATGCTCAAAATCCCAAGAAGAGAATGGAGAAGGGTGGCCACCCACCCTGGAGAGTGATTTCTTGCTTTCTGTCTCTGTTTCTGTTGCTCCAGTGAGTGCATGCATCCTATAGCAAAAAATCTCTCTCTTAAAAAAAAGAGTATCAGGAACTAACAATTCAAGAAAGCGTCTAGTCTTTAGCTTATCACACTACCTGTCACTTTCCAGAATACTCCTATAGTCTGCTTTCCTAGGCATAAGTCCAAGTCCATTGCTTATCTTTTGTAATCTTCTCTCATAAGATATAACTGTCCCCTTCTAACCAGGGAATTCAATTTTTTGGGAATAGCCTCTTTGCATAAAGAGCCAGAAAACGAAAAAGCCAGAGGGGACCACTTCATCGAGCACATGAAAAGTAACCAGCTAATGGGTAGTTAAAGAGGGCAATCATAGCTAGATTGAAGGAATGTGATTATAGAGAGGTTGTAAAAAGTTTTGTCCTAATAGAAAACCAGGATTCCAGAAAAGAACGGAGGCTTTATTTTAAGAATGGGCATACTGGGACTGGCAGGTGGCATGGTGGTTAAGGGTACTGGACTTCCACATGGCCAACCACAGTTCAAGTCCCAGACCTGGTGGCGTGTTTTCTCACTTTCCCTCCCTCTTTCTCCCTCTCGGGTAAAAAAAAAAAGAATGTGTGCACTTCGAAGACTTGAATACAGATTGAGACAAAGCATCAAATCTATATACACTTTTTCTTTTTTTTGGTAGGCTTTTGCCATAGGATGTGTGTATTCACCAGAGAAAGAGACAGGGAATGAGAAAGTGGGCCCAGGGACCATGCCACAATCCCTTCTCCTTCATTCTCCTCCCAGGATGTTGAGCACATGCACATATGTGTCTGACATGATTTTCATGTCTGGGACTTTAACTGTCAGCCATGTGGGAATTCAGTGCCTTAACCACCGGACCACCTGCTGGCCCCTCTATACATACTTTTAAAGTATATATAATATTGTCAAAAAAAATTAAAATGGTAAGACATGATCCTCACCTTTGAGGAGCTCAAAATCTAACCAAGGAGACATACACATGTCTTATGTTAGGGTAAATGCCATGATAAAGGCACATAAAGTTACATTCTTCTTGGAGGGAGTGGTTATTTCTAAAAAAGACACTGTGACAAAAGAAGCAAAGAAGAAAGTAAAGAAGAATGCTGGTCTAGATATTGAGTTAGACCTAGATTTGAATTCTTACCCCATTTGGGTTGCTTTCTATTAACTATTTAAGTATCAGTTCTCTAACTATAAAAGGAAAATGATAATCCTGATATTTTTATTTCACAGAGTGGTTGTAAAGATCAAATGAGATCATATATATGAAAATACTTAGACTGTGAAGTACTATTAAAGAATATGAAGATTTTTTATAAAAACGTGGGGCCAGCCCTTGTAGCCTAGTGGGTAAGAGAACCAGATCCAACATGGCTAACCAGAGTTCAAATCCCAGCATAGGCAGAATGAAAAACATGCTGGGCATGTGTGTGTGTATACCCCAAATCCCAACAAAATGGGGAATGAAGAAAAGAGATTGAGATGTGACCATATTCCATTGGGAAATATTTTCTTTCTCTATCTGTCTCTTTCTCTAGCAAGGTTGACACCCTCTGGCAATTAAAGAAAAAAACATGAAGACATTATTTTGATTACCAATTTTATTAAAGGCATGTAGTACCCACTATGCTGGAATTTGTATTTTTTATTTTTACCAATAAAATTTTTTTTTATTTTTACCAATAATTTATTTTTTAAAATGTTTTTTTATTGGTAAAAGAACCAATGACTCAAATGATGATGATTAAAAAAATAACAAGAGGATAACCATCCCTTATTCAAAATGCTTGGGATCAGAAGTACTTCAGATTTTAGATTTTTTTGGGGGGGAAATGTCCATATACATGAGATATCTTGGGAATGAGCCCCAATCTATCACGAAAATTATTTATGTTTTATATACACCTTATATACATAGTCTAAAGGTAATTTCATACAATATTTTTGTATTGCAGCATTTTTTTACTATGACTCATCACATAAGATCAGGTATTAAATTTTTTACTTGTTGGGACCAGCAGTTAGCGTAATGGCTATGTCGCTAGACTCCCACGTAGTCGACTGTGGTCGTGTCCCAGACCCGGTGGTTTAAAACTCACGCCGGGTGCGTGTGCGTGCGTGCCCAAGATCCCGAGAGGAGAATGGAGGAGAAGGGATTGCGGCGTGCCATCCCCCCTGGGGGGTGATTTCTCACTTTCTGTCTCTCTCTGTCTGGCGAGCGCACGCACCCTATAGCAAATAAATAAATAAATAAATAAATAAATTTTCTACTTGTGGTATCCAGTAGACACTCAGAATGCTTCAGATTTTATAGGAATACCTAAACTGTACCAACAATATTAATGTATTAGGTGCTAGAACTGTGCTAAATTAAATGCTTTACATACATTTTTCTGCTTAATTTTCACAATAATTTTATGTAGGGTAATAGTTTCCACAGTTTTTGGGCTCCGGAATCCACAACTTGAACTACTATGCTACGTCATAAATTATGAAATCTGTAGGAAAAAAGAGCCTGGGATAGTAATAATGCCACAGAGCCACTGCATCACCCTTGGACCATCTGGATTTCTTGTTCTATGAGAAAAATCAAGCCCTTTCTGTTTATCCAGTATAGTACTTAATGGATAAAGCACATTATAGAATATAGAAAATGAAAAGGAATTCATAAAATTTTCTTCAAATTCTTTATAGAATTAAAAATCACTAATTCAGAATTTCTACTTCACTTCATGGAGGAATTAGAAGGCTTATGTTTTAAATAATGAACTCAACTAATAAAGAAAAATAATCACTCACCCAACAACAGCATACTGTTGCCCCTCAACAATGAGAACTTCCGCTGGTTTTCTTTCTTCTGCAATGAGAAGGTAAAGCAAATAAATGAGACAGGGTACAAGATGAAACAAGATACTGGGGCAAAAACTGAAAGAGATCATTCCTATCCAGGGCCCAGAACCACATCATTTCTGAAAATAACTACCTAGTTGGGAAACTATGTGGCACAGAGTAAATAAAATATATTGGGTTTAGACTTAAAGATATTTGATACCAATAATGCCAAATTCTGGATGTATAACTTTGGGCCAATTACTTAACCTCTTTGAGCCTCAATATCTATCTATTAAGTATCTGTTTTTTAGGGCTGTTATGATGGTAGAGATAATAATTATAAACTATCTTATCCTAAGGGCCTGGCACTTGGTAAATAATGAGTTAAAAAAAAAAATTACTGGGATGGGCAGGTGGCAAGTGGTTAGACTTGCACATGGCAGACCATAGTTGAAGCCTCAGACCCAGCGGTTTGCTTTCTCACTCCCCCCCACCCTGTTTCTCTCTGGTCAAATTAAAATAATAATAATAATAATTAAATAAGTATTTTAAAAATTATTATTAGTTTGTAAAGACAAAATTAATATATCAACTAATTGTCCACATTATTGTCATTCTTAAAATATGAATTAATTATGGAACCAGCAGATGATGTAAATGGTTATGTCGCTGGACTCCCACATACTCAACTGTGGTTTGAGTGCCAGACCCAGCTGCTTAAAACACACTGGACATGTGTGCCCGATGTGCCCCAAATCCCGAGAGGATAATGGAGGAGAAAGGACTGTGGTGTGATCATCCCTCTCCCACCGCCAGGGGGTGATTTCTCACTTTCTGTCTCTTTGGCAAGCACACACTCCCTAGAGCAAAAATCTCTCTTAAAAAAAAAAAAAAAAAAAAAAAAAGAATAATATGAATTAATTCCTAAATTCATTGAAAGGTTATGTATTTTATTCTCAAGATTTCAACCCAGAAGTTACATATATTTTCAACATTTGACATTTTTAATTGCTCATTATAAAACAAAATTCAGTGTGTTGAGGTGAAAAGAATAGTGGACTAGATTATTGTCCTGAATCAGCCAAAATCATTATGTTACCATGGATGAATAATTTTGTTTCCCTATGCTTGAAATCCCTGTAAACTCTAAAACGTGAAATGTTTACTTCCTCTTTTCTTTCAGGCAAAGTCCAATATAGTATAATTTCTAATCATAATTTACTGTGTATTTCAGACTAGATTTTTCCTTTTTTTTAGGTTTTGGCCATAGGGCACATGTGCTCAGTGAGAAGGAAAGAGAGAAATAACCCCCGTGGGAGGAAGGCCACGCAGTAATCCCTTCTCTTCCATTCTCCTTCTGAGATTTGGGCACACACCCCCACATACCCAGCATGATTCTCAAGCCTCCAGGTCCAGGACTCGAACCAAGATCACCATGTGGGAGTCCAGTGCTTAACCACGATGCTACCTGCTAGCCCCAGACTATAAATTGTTGAGGGCACAGACTGTTTTATTCAGTTCTCTATTTGCAAAGAAGCTGTACAGCATCACAGATAAATGGGAAAAAAAAAAAAAAACTGATATGCCTGAATTTAATACAAGGTGGCTTCTACTACCTTACAAAAAACTCTTTAACTCCCTAAATAGATTAAGGCAACAATCTTGCTAATTTCTCTTATCTTTCTAGCTACCACTTCATCACTTACTTTCCCTTCACAGCCAAATTGTTGAAAAAGTACTTGTCTACCCTTCTTCACCTTTTCAGTTATTGATATTTAGCACTCAGCTGCAACCTGACTTTATCTACCACTGACTTACTAAAATTGATCTCTAACATGTCAAACTAATGATTACTATATGGTTTACCGTCCTTCTCTTGTGTTGTGGATGCATTTTGTACAAATGTGAAATATATAGTTTAAAAATATTTCTATATAGAAATATTAAACTCTCATTAAATTAATAAAATTTGAAACAATGCAACTGCCCCCACCATTAAAAATATTCAAAAATTGGGACTAGCTGCAGATGGCATAACGGTTATGTCACTGGACTTCCATGTAGTCGACTGGTTAAATCCCAGACTCGGTAGCTTGAAACTCATACCAGATACGTGTGCATACATACCCAAAATCCCGAGAGGAGAATGGAGGAGAAGGGATTGCAGCTTGGCTATTCTCCCTGGGTGAGGGGAGAGACTTCTCATTTTCCCTCTCCCTGTCTCTCTGTCTGTCTTATCTCTGGCAAGCACACATGTCCTAAGGCAAAACCTCTTAAAAAAAGAATTCAAGAATTTCAAAAGCTGTAATCTGTTACTATAGGACATGTTTTAAATCTCTTGCATTATTATCACATGATGACTCCATTTTAACTGGAGTATAAAAATTTCTCCCAGTCATTATATCCCTTTTGAACAAAACCCAACCAATATTTGAAATCAAAGACAATTCTCTCAATGAAACTATTTTTTAGTTCCACGTTCTGAATATCTTCCTGACTCTCTCTCTGGTTCTGGTTCTTCTTGCTTAGTCTCATTCATAGTTTTCTCTCTCTACAGTTCTTTCTATTTTAGTTTTCTCTATTATGTAACCACGTCACTTGTATTGCTCACATATTTTTTGGTTTAGTTTATCAGACTTAGCTTCTTTAAAGTAAAATTAGAATTTATCTTTGTCCCAATATATGACTCATGGTCATTCAATAAATAAACGTCTCTAAACAACATGGCTATTAAGAATGTAGCTATGAAATTATACAAAGCTGCTTTCAAATCTCAGCTCACCATCTGTGCAAAATTCCTTAACTACTCCAAACCATAACCCTCCTCACTGTTCAACAAGGTAATCACAGTACCTTCATCACAGCTTGCTATGATGATAAACTGGAGTAAAGCATGTTAAGCACATGGTCCAGTGTCTGGTGTATGGTTAATACAATGAATAAATATCTGAAGTTGAGAATATTACCTCTAGGCTTTTCAATGGGCATTGTCAATTAAAGAAGTATAAGCACTCATACAAAATAAATATAATAAAATTGGAAGAGAAAATGTGAAAGAATAAACATACCCCCTGACTTTTTTTCAGGTAAAGCAATTTTTCCATCTGATACAGAATCAACAAGATCCTGAAATTCTGCAGGCACATCAGCTTGTTTCCAGCGCTCATTGTCTAACAGGAGGCTGTTCCAAAGTAAAGAGAAAGGAAGGTCAACTTTAACAATATTTCAACACTATCTGCCTTGACTGAAAAGAAAAGGAAGAGCTGAATGATTACATGCCATTTTTAAAATAATAAGCTGAACCATTCATAAACTACCAAAATTCTCAGACAATATTTCCCTTTTTACATGTCTTAGCCTAGCCAAGAGTAACGAAACATTATTTACTTAAGTTTGAGTAGAAAAGTCAGCCTACTGGGGATCTTCCTTTAAGTACTTTAAAAGAAATAAACATTCTAACCTCATTTTCAAAGGCCAAGAAATATGATTATAATTCCATAATCAACCTTTAATTAAAAAAGAAATTATCAGGAATTTTCACTGGCCAGTCAATTAAGTCTCTTCTTTTAAATATAATTTTGTTTTATAAAGAGAAAGAAAAAAATTAAAGCACAGAATAGATATAGGATACCTGAGCTTGGTTTTTCTCTCTTCATGAAATCTATTAACAAATTTATTAGCTTGGCTTTGAAGTGCTCCAAGTAATGACATGCTTTTTCTTCCACAGATCTGTTCAGTGTCTAAAATGAATGTTTCCATTAATCTAGAAAGTGTTATAAATTCCATGGAATTTAGCTTCTCAAGAAAGCCATCCTAAATTTGAAAGATAACACAAAAGTCATGACAGAGTTAGTGTAACACCAAATGTTTATGAGAGTTAAAACCAATCAGCTTAACAAACATTAACACTGATTATATTATTTTATGATCCAAAATATAGTTATATTATTAAAATTATTCTTTATCATTTTAGAAAAAATTTCCAACATCTCAGATGCAGTAATTAAACAAAAAAAGCTGTAGATGTTTAAATTTGATTATTATATCTTGGTAATAATACAGCAGCACTAATGAATTCAAGTCCTACTCTAAAATTTTCACAATATTGAAGTTTAACTAATTTTATTAACATGTTAGACTATATATCTATAAGCATATATACATGTACATACTTATAAAATTGTACATTAACTTTAATTAAGGTATACTATTTCAAAATAAGTCCTTTAGTTATTTATCTGAAAAGAATGCTTTAACTTTTTTCTATTTCTTTTAGATTCTTTGACACTTCAACATTTCTTTAGTAGACCACACCTAACAGCACAATTAACTTTGCCATTAAGTGTTAAAAATAGAGCATGTCTAATGGAAAACATAGGGATACAAGCGAAGACACAATTCCAGAACTTCAAAATTACTATATTATGTATATGATATAAAATATCTAAAGCTTTAAGAAAATAACTACCTTTGCTCTTGACATGAGAAATTTGACGGCCCGATCATGGCATATATCTGAGGCACTGTACAATAACTCCTGGATATTATTTGCTAGCTTTCCCAGCTCTAAGTCAGTTAATTTCATGTCTTCACTGACCCTAAAAAAGATGACAAAAAGAGATCTGGTCAGGAAAAATTATAAACAGAGTACTCCATAGGTGACATATCAATAAAAAGTTCTAGAGATTGCTGCATAACAATGAATATACTTAACACCACTGAACTTCACACTTAGAAATGGTAAGATGAGAAATTTCATGGGTTTTTTTATTGCAATTAAAATATTTAAAAAATTTTTAAACTCTCTTTCTAATCTTTTCCATTATTCTTCCATTCCCATTTCCTGCCTGGATTGTGCCCATATTTGCATTTCAATAAACTTAGACTGAAAAATTATAGATCACTTTTAGGGACCAGCAGTTAGCGTAATGACTATGTCGCTGGACTCCCATGTAGTCGACCGCGGTTCGAGTCCCGGACCCGGTGGCTTAAACTCACGCCGGGCGCGTGTGCGTGCGTGCCCAAGATCCCGAGAGGAGAATGGAGGAGAAGGGATTGTGGCGTGGTCATCCCCCCTGGGGGGTGATTTCCTGCTTTCTATCTCTCTGTCTCTCTCTGTCTGTCTGGCGAGCGCACGCGCCCTATAGCAAAAACCTCTCCAAAAAAAGAAAAAAAAAAAAATTATAGATCACTTTTAAAAAGTGAAAAAATAGAAAAATCTACCCCTAATAAAATTAAAACATCATTTTATTATTGTCTTTACTTTTTACCAGAGGGAGTATGTGTTTACCACAGAAAGAGAGACAGAGAGAGAAAGCAGGAAAAAGCACTTCCCCAATAGTGTGTGGTCAAGTTGCAATTCCTTCTCCTTCATTTCTCCATCCTTTCATAATTTGGAGCACACAGCACATAAGCCTGGTGCATTTTTCTAGCTTCTGGGACTGGGATTCCAACTGCACAGATGTCCTTGTGGGTTCACTAGGCCATGGACCAGTCCATCAGTCATCATTTCTGTATATTCTGCATTATGACACAATTATATATTGTAAAATACGGATACAGGAATAGAGTCCTTGTAGGAAGAATTAGTTAGGCTCGCGCATATAAATGTCTGGATAGTTCCCAGACATTCATGAGCCTAGTGAACACAGAAGGAAGCACCTACAGAACCTATGTTTCATGCTGTGAGAGTGTATTACTAGGGAAAGCCAGAGAAGGTTTAGAGTATAATGGGACCCACAACAGAGGTAGGAGGGGAGGGATAAAATCTGTGAGATTGATCTGGTTTATAAGAATCCCAAATGGTATGGTAGACTGCTAGGTAATTTTCAAAATCTGTTACCTCTTCTGTCATAATAATACTTTTAGCTAGGCAAACTGACAACAAGCTAAAGAACTGATTTCTTGAGCCATCCTTATAGCTAGATATAATTATGTAATAATATTCTGCCCAGTAGGATGTGAATGGAAGTAGTAAGTATAAATTCTGGATTGTGCTCTTAAAAAAAAAAAAAAAAAAAAAAAAAAAAAAAAAAAAACATAAATCTAGGTGAAGGCAACAGAGAACTAACAAATCTAAAATGTATATGGATTTGCAGAAGATCTAGAACAGTCAAGACAATCACAGAGAAAAGGTAAAAGAAATTACTCTCCCAAATACTTAGACTTATTTAAAAGCCATAATAATTATAGTAACTAAGACAATCTTACTTAATGAGACTGTCTTAAAAACAGAAAAATGAACAAAATAGAGTCCAGAAACAGACACGCATTTACCTGAATATTTTATTTTTCAGAAGAGTAGTACTACAGAGAAGTAGATAAGATAGTTTTTTAGATAGTTTTTTTGAAAGCATATTCATATGGGAAAAAAGAAAATTTAATCTCATGTGAAACATAGAAATAAATTTCAAATGGATTATATATCTAAATGTGAATAGCACCAAAGCTTCTAGAAGATAACATAAGAGAGTATCTTCAAGACTTATCAGAGTAGGAAGAGGGAACCAGCAGTTAGCGTAATGGCTATGTCGCTGGACTCCCACGTAGTTGACCGCAGTTCACGTCCCGGACCCGGTGGCTTGAAACTCACACCGGGCGCGTGTGCGTGCGTGCCCAAGATCCCAAGAGAAGAATGGAGGAGAAGGGATTGCGGCGTGACCATCCCCCCTGGGGGGTGATTTCTCGCTTTCTGTCTCTCTGTCTGTCTGGCGAGTGCACGCGCCCTATAGCGAAAACCTCTCAAAAAAAAAAAAAAAAAAGACTTATCAGAGTAGGAAGAGTGATAAGTTAATACACAGAATATTAAAAAAATTTGCAATATAGATAATTGACAAAGGGATCGTATTGAGACTATGTAAAGACTCATAAATCAATAAAAGATAAACCAATAGAAAAGTGGGTAAGGGCTTTAAATATCTTCACAGAAAAAGATACCCAAATGGCCAATGAATATATGAAAAGTTGATCTCTTTACAATCATCAGGGAAATAAAAACTACTATATGTGCAAAATATGCACCAGAATGGCTAACATGTAAAAGACTGACAAAACCAAGAGTGGATGAACATATAGAGTGATAGAGACATTTCTATACTGCTGATGAGAATGCAAATGAGTACAACTTTTTGAGAAATTTTGACATTAGCTAAATTGACCATTCACATACCTTATTCATCCTACATATATATGCAACAGAAATTCTTGTAATATGTGCACTAAAGATATTCAAAAGAGTGTTCATAACCATCCAAAGTAGAAATAACCCAAATCCCATCAATAGTAGAATGAAAAATACATTGCAGTGTAGTCATAAAATGGAATACTTTTATACAAATAAAAATAAAAGTAATGCTATATGCAACAACTTGAACAAATATTACAAACATAATGTCAAATGAAAGATATCAGACATACAGAGACGAACATCTGATTCCCTTTACATAAAGTATAAGAATTGGAAAAAAACCAATGGCTTTAATGATTTCCTTTGGGAAAGACTCATATAGTTGTGCAGTGGTGAAGGGGGCTTCTGGAGAGGCTGGAAATCTGGTAATGTTCTATTTCTTTACATTGGTGGTGATTACACAAATGTGTTCACTTTGGGATAATAGAGTTAAACACTTAAAACTTGGTACATTTTCCTATATATACGTTATACTCAAATAAAAAATTATAAAAAGGAAGGAGGGTACAAGCCCTCTGTTCTCTCCTTCCTGGTACTGGAGACGTAAATTAAATGAAAAAAGCTGGAGCAGCCAGGTTAGACACAGACGGAAGCTACCAAACACTGAAACTGGTAGAGCTGTCTTCTCAGCTCAGGACTTCCCACCTCTGCTATGTCACATGAGAGAAATAAAATTCTATACATTCTATACTATTGAAGCTATAGAGGACTTTTTATTTATTTATTTATTTTTCATTTTTATTTCTTAACTTCTAGAAAGTACATGTGCCCATTTACCAGAGAGGATGGAGAGAAGGTGGGTGGAGAAGAGCACCCCCAAATGGGGCATGGTCACACCACAATTTTTCCTCCATTTCTTCATCTTGTTAGGATGTACAGGGGGACCAGCAGTTTGCGTAATGGCTATGTCGCTGGACTCCCATGTAGTCAACCGCGGTTCGCGTCCCGGACCCAGTGGCTTAAACTCATGCCGGGCGCATGTGTGTACGTGCCCAAGATCCCAAGAGGAGAATGGAGGAGAAGGGATTGCAGCGTGGCCATCCCCCCTGGGGGGTGATTTCTTGCTTTCTGTCTCTCTGTCTCTCTCTGTCTGGCAAGCGCACGCGCCCTATAGCAAAAACCTCTCCAAAAAAAAAAAAAAAAGGATGTACATATACACATGTACCCAGCATATTTTTCAAGCTGCTAGTGTTAGAACTCAAACCAACACTGGCCATGTGGGACCTGGCTCCTGTAAGCCAGATCCTATTTGTTTTGCTAGCCATGATCTTGCTCTGTCACAATCTTTTTGCGTTAGCCTCCTGAGTAGCTGGGACTATAGGACTCACCATCACATTCAGTTTTTACAGTGGCTGGGAACTGAACCCAGAACCTGGGCTCCCCATCTGGCCTCAGTCTGCAGAAAAGCAGCATCTTACTAACATGTGCCACCACAGCTGGGTCAAAACTACAGAGTTCTTACATCTTTTTTTGTTTGTTTGTTTAGAGAGGTTTTTGCTATAGGGCACGTGCACTCATCAGGAAGACAGAGAGACAGAAAGTGAGAAATCACCCCCCGGGGTGATGGCCACGCTGCAATCCTTTCTCCTCCATTCTCCTCTCAGGATCTTGGGCATACACGCACACTTGCCCAGCATGAGTTTAAGCCACTAGGCCTGAGACTCAACCCGCAGTCAACTACATGGGAGTCCAGCGACATAGCCATTATGCTAACTGCTGGTTCCTTACATTTTGTTTAATAGCAGTTTTAGAGGCATCCTAATTAGTAAATATGAAAGTATTAGCCTGAACACAAAGTATTTTTGTTAATGTGTAATTCAGGTGTTTTTACCTGTTTGCTTTTTTCGCTAAGGAGGGGAGGTATTGTAGATGATTTTATGCTGTAACTGTGACCTCTATAAGTTCCATAAGCTGATTTATGTAAAGATAAACAAAACTTCTTGTCATTCCTAACAATAACTAGCTCTACACTATGTTCTGGATCAAAAAAAACTTTATTGGTTTTATTTTTTAGATACCAGAAGTTATTGAAACAATTAGTATACTTTGAGTAGAATCTGTTACCAGATGTTAGTAATGTATCAATGTTTTCTTATATTTAATCAGTATACTATGGTTATGTAGGAACATATTCTTTTATTTAGGAAAAATACACCGTAGTAAACAGGAATAATGAGCCATCATGTCTGCAACCTACTGTCAAATGATTTAGAAAAAAAAGAAAACTAACATGAGAAACAAAGAAAGAAAGGTAGGAAAGAAGAGAGAAAAATAAGGGAGGAAGGGAGATAGAGGGCAATGTGGTAAATTGTTAACAACTGGGGACTCTAGAAGAAGGATATATGAGAGTTGTTCTATTTTGTTAATTTTCTGAAGACTTGATACTACTTCAAAATAAAAAGTTTAAAATATAATGCTTAGTGTGGTGGTTAAGGTGGCTGGATCCCACATGGCCAACTACGTGGTTCACATTCTGGACCCTGAGACTTGAAACACACACTGGAAATGTGTGCATACACGCCCCAAATCCCAAGACCAGAATAGAGAAGAAGGGACTGTGGCATGGCCATTCCCCCTTAGGTGTGCTTTGTCACTTTTCCTCTTTCTTTCTCTGTCTCTCTCTAGCAAGCACATACACCCTGTAGCAAAAAATAAAGATAACATAAATTGGTTATGTCTGTGAAAAGCCAAATATAAATCAAACAGATTTGTGCTATGTATAAAACACCAAGTGCACAATAAAGAAAGAAAAATGACCAGAACAGTAACTAGTGGGCTCCCAGGACAAGTTTTCAGTAGTGACTTTAAGTCGTCTAAGGTTTCTGAGCATCAGTTATCATTTTTTTTAGAATTATCTATTAACTTTGTTATTATTATTATTTTTTATTTTGATCAGAGAGAGTCAGAGAGATTGAGAAAGGGAGAGTGAGAAAGCAAGCCACCAGGTCCGGGACTCGAACCACAGTTGGCCATGTGGGAGTCCTGCGCCCTGAACTGCCATACTACCTGCTGGCCCGAGCATCAGTTATCTCACTGACAGCATTTAATTAAGTGGTTTTTAAAGTTCTTTTCCAGGTACCAGCAGTTGGCGTAATGGCTATGTTGCTGGACTCCCATGTAGTCGACAGCAGTTCAAGTCCCGGACCCGGTGGCTTAAACTCACGCCAGGTGTGTGTGTATGCGTGCCCAAGATCCCAAGAGGAGAATGGAGGAGAAGGGATTGTGGCGTGGCCATCCCCCTGGGGGGGGGGGGGGGTGATTTCTCGCTTTCTGTCTCTGTTTCTGTCTGTCTTTGGGCGAGTGCACACACTCTACAGAAAAAAACCTCTAAAAAAAAAAAAAAAAAAAAGAGTAAAGTTCTTTTTCAAGTTTAAAATTCTATAATTCTCAATTACTTCCTATGCTTACTACCTTAACCTCCCATACATTTTATTTAAAAATACACGTTTCATAAAATTAACATATTTTTGTTTAATTCCAAGACTAAAGTTTACATGATTTTTCAACAAACTGAATATTCAATCATAGGGAAATCTTTAATAAGTGACTCAAAATCTTGTCAATTTGGCAGCAGCCACTATACTCACATAATATCCACACCTCCTGGAGTAGCTGATGATGATGTCTGCTCTTTGCTTGATGAAGAATCAGTAGTACATTCTGGTTCAGATACTGAATCACTGCTGCAGGGCTCACTATTTGGAGATGCATTTCTTTGAGAGGTAGTGTCGACTGCTATAGATGTTAATTCACCCTCACTGAATGCATCACTTATAAACATGCCTTCATGGGTTAAATAAGCCACCTCTGTGTCCAGTGAATTATCTTTCGCAGCATGCTTCTGTTGTGAAATCTCCTCCAATTCTCTAGTCCTTTGGTTTTTGTCAAGAACCGAGAGAACAACACTGTGAATGATATTTAATGTTGCCTACAAGAAAACAGGATATATTTTTAAACTATTTAAAATATCTTGTACCTAAAGTTCCCAAAACTGAATTCTGTACATGTTGTTTTGAACATCTATGATCATAAATGACTAAAGGTCTATATATCAGAAGGTTTACCAATCTTTTATTTCATAGTAAAAGTGACTTATGAAAAGAACTACTCAGGGTCAACCAGTGGTGTGGTGGTCAAGGCAGCTGTATCCCACATGGCCAACTATGCAGTTTGAGTCTCAGATTTGACAGTCTGAAAAATATGCTGGGCACACATGTGCACGTATGTGTGACCAAAATCCAAGAGGAGAATGGAGGAGAAGGCATTTTAATGTGGCCAACCCCCCCTGAGAGATGCTTTCTCTCTCTGTCCTCTTTAGTGAGCACATGTACCCTTTGGCAAAATTAGAAAACAAAACAAAAAAAACCTGCTTAAGTTTAAAAATAAGAGTTCCTGTATTTAGCTAATTTTTTAATTGGCAATCTCCTTAAAACATATTGCATACTTCTCTAACCTCTTAAACAGATTACATTAAACACAACATAACTTGCCTATCAGAGTCATATTAGTTGATAGACCTCCTTAAAAGAAAAATAATCAGGCCAGACTGTGGTGGTAGTTAAAGGGGCTGGATCCCATCTGGCCAACTGTAGGGCACGAGTTCTTGTCCTGGTAGCTTGAAAAACATGATGGATACATGCACACAAGTACCCAAAATCCTGAAAGAAGGGAGAAAGGAAAAAGAGACTGCAGAGTGACCATCCCCTGGGGGAAGGGAAAGGGGCAGTACTTTCTCTCTCCTCCCCTCCCCCACCACAGGCACACACGTGTGTTGAGTACATGCACCTTCCGGCAAAATGTAAAGAACAAAGAAAATCCATGTTTCTTACCAGGCCTAGTTCCTGCCCATCTCTCTCCTCATCTCATATTTTCTCTTATTTACTACTGTCCACACATTCTGGTTCTCTTTCTATTCTATCACTCCAAGGTTGTTCCCACCTCAGTACCTCTGCGGTTTCCTATGCTTGGAATGCTCTTCACCTTGGCCTTTGTACACGCTTCCTTCTCATCACTCAAGGTTCTGGCACAAACGGTCAACTGCTAAAGAGGATTTCCCAGATTCCTCTCTCAGCAACTCTATACCACTACCCATTTTTGTTTTGTCTTAGTAGCATTTATCATTAGCTCAAATTATTTTTTCTACTTTGTTTATTCTAGGTCTTCTTCCATTAGCATGTTAACTCCATGAAATACCATGATCCTAATGCCTACAATAGTGCCTACCAAATAGGAGGGCTTTATAAATATTAAAGCTAGATAAATGGTAGGTAAGTTTATGCTTTTATCCATTTTCATGGACTACTAAGAAATAAGGACAGGCAGTGGTGTGGTGGTTAAGGCAGCTGGATCCCACATGGCCAACTGCAGTTTGAGTCCAGGACCTGGCAGCTTGAAAAGCATGCTGGGCACTTATATGTGCGTGTGCCCAAAATCCCAAGGAGAAAATAGAGGAGAAAGGATTGCATAGGAACCACGCCTGTGCCCCCGCTAGGGTGGGCTGCTTTCTCATTTTCTCTTTCTGTCTCTTTCTGGTGCTCTACAACAGCAATAAAAATTAGGGGGAAAAAAAAAAAACAACTAGGAAAAAAAAAGTAAAGGACCAGCAGATGGCATAATGGCTATGTTGCCGGACTTCCATGTAGTCAACCGTGGTTCGAGTCCCAGACCCAGTGGCTTAAACTCACGCTGGGTGCGTGTGCATGTGTGCCCAAGATCCTGAGAGGAGAATGGAGGAGAAGGGACTGCAGAATGGTCATCCCCCCCCCCGGGGGGGGGGGTGATTTTTGGTTTTCTGTCTCTCTGTCTCTCTGTCTTTCTGGTGAGCGCACACACCCTCTAGCAAAAAACCTCTCCAAAAAAAAAAAAAAAAAAAAAAAAAAAAGTAAAAGGCTATTGTCTAACATTCATGGTTGCAGTCTCATAATTTGTTGCTTCCTTTCTCAAAACTTTGAGATCTTCATGGTTCTAGGATAGCCACTCTAACTTCAGGTCTTGAAAATCAGAATAAGGGGCAGGGCCGGCAGATGGTGTGGTGGTTAAGACGCTGGACTCCCACAAGGCCAACCATGATCTGAGCCTGGACCTGGCGGCTTGCTTTTTCACTTTCCCTCTTTCTCTCTCATCAAATTAAAAAATAATAAAATAACTCTTTAAAAAAATGGGCTAAACTAGTCCAATCAACAATGAAACACCAAAGTCTAACTTAAAGCTAAAGAACATACATAGAAGAGACCAACAGTGCTAAAGAGAAACAAAGCCAGGGCTTGATGACATCAACAACCTTTCTATCAAATATGTAAATGCTGACCTAACTTTGGATATTTTTCAGTTACATGAACTAATAAATCCCCTTAATTTTTTAGTCACTCTGAATTCTGTTTCTTGTTATTTGGAAGCACTCTAAGTAACATAAATATCCCACACGGTATACAGCAGATATAGCCTTCAAATGCTTTAGTATCAAAGTATCTACAGATATTTTATATTTTTCTCTCTCCACTGATCACAACTTCTGTATTGTCAAAAATTTGCTTCTTGCTATACTCCACCACAGCTGCTTCAACTCTCTACTACCCTCTACTGCTATCCAATCGTTGATGTGCTTATATCATTCATCTTCATTTTGTCTTTCTTCTTAATTATCTGTATTACTGATTTTTTTTAAGTTTTATTTTATTTCTTCTGAGAAAGAAAGAGAGACGGAACTCCCAACAGTCCTGATGCCACAACCTATCCTCAGCTTTAGTGAGCCCTGGACCATGACCATGCATATGTTCAAGGTATTTAGGAGGTCTCCATACACAAACCCAGAACCTCCTCCCTACATGGATCAGCCTGGAACGGCATCACATTTTCCTGCTGTGCCACCATCCAGCCTCCTAATTTTCTTTCTTCTTCTTTTTTTTCAAATAAGACCATGATGATAGACAAAGTCTTCTCTTCTCAACAGCTATTCTACATGTCCCTTATGGTATAGTAGCCATATAATTTGGGTGGAACTGAGCCCACCTTCTAGCTTGCTCAGTGTACTTCCAACTTCCTAGCTTCATGATTATTAACTGATTATTAAAAGAAGAAAAATACGGATCTAAACCAATCAAAGCATGGCATTTTCCTGACCAGTGATTGGACACATGATATAAATTGGTTCAAGCAATTAAAGCCAAGGGCTTTTACTTAATGACTAGAGGGGAAAAAAATCTCTTGCAGTGATACCAGGCATACATACAAGTGCCCATGATGCACCACGCTAATGGACTGGAGGAAGGGGACTGTGGTATGACCAAACCCTGTAGAGGGTGCTCATTTCTTTCCCTGTTTTACTCTCACTTTCATATAGATGCACATGCACTATTATGAAGAAAGAAAAAACATTTTCAAAACCTCCTGTAGAGGGACCAGCAGTTAGCGTAATGGCTATGTCGCGGGACTCCCATGTAGTCGACCGCGGTTCGCGTCCCGGACCCGGTGGCTTAAAACTCACGCCGGGCATGTGTGCATGTGTGCCCAAGATCCCGAGAGGAGAAGGGAGGAGAAGGGATTGCGGCGTGGCCATCCCCCCTGGGGTGTGACTTCTTTCTTTCTGTCTCTCTCTCTCTCTCTGTCTGGCGAGCGCACACGTCCCATAGCGGGGGGGGGAATTAAAAAAAACCTCTTCAAAAAAAACCTCCTGTAGTATATAAATGTGGTTATGTCTGGAACTAATAAAGCAAACAATGAGGAAGGCAGAAATGAATTAAAAACAGAAAAATTAAGCTGGAAAACCAAGCGGAAAAAAACCATGTACAAAGACAATTCTGGTCTTGAACTATTTTTAGTTATCTGAACCAATGTTTAAACTAGTTTGATTTGAATATTTTGTCCCTCTAAAGTGACAATATCTTAGCTGATACAATAATAAATTTCTCCTATGTATCAGGTGTTCTCTTAGGGATTCTTTGCTGTTTTCACCATATCTACAATTTTAAAGAATTGCTGACTATTTTTACCAAGTCCAGAGCCATTCTTATGTAAGGATATCAGAAAACTGGCCTCCAAAAAGAAGGTTTTCTTATAATCTATAGTAGGTTCAATGGTAGATGTATTGTTTACTTTCTGAACTATCTACTTCAGCGGTCTGTAGACAAACTTATGATTCAAAAAGCCAGGCAGCTAAACCAAATATAATTGCTTAATTTTCAGAATAGAGTGAATAAAATACCATGGTAATCATATTAATAAATAACAGATTGGGATTCTTTGTGCTCAAAATGAATAATTAAGAACTAAAAATTCCATTAAAGAAAAAATGCTGGGGACCAGCAATGCACGTAATAGTTACGTCATTGGACTACCATATGGCTGATTGTGGGTAGAGCCCCAAACCCAACAATTTGAAACTCACGCTAGGTATGTGTGAATACATGCATGCTCGAAATCCCAAGAAGAGAATGGAGGACAAGGGATTGTGGTGTGGCCATCCCCACTCAGGGGTGATTTCTTACTTTTTCTCTCTCTCTGTCTCTCCAGTGAGTCCACGTGCCTTATAGCAATAATCTTTTTCTAAAAAAAAAAAAAAAAAGGTAACCAGTATCTTTTAAGGACTGTTTTCTGTTTTAGTTCTATGAATTCACCTAATCTATGATGTACACACAATAAACAAGAATTTTAATAAAAATTCAAAATACAATTAACAGTGGAGTCAGCAGGTGGTGTAGTGGTTGGGATGCTGGACAGAAGGATGTATATGCATGCCCAAAATCCCAGGAGGAGAATGAAGGAGATGGGATTGCAGCGTGGCCATCCCCACTGTGGGGTGATTTTTTGCTTTCTCTGTCTTTCTGGTAAGTGGATGTGTCCTATAGGCAAAAAAAATCTCTCTCAAAGAAAACAATACAGTTAACAAAAAAGAATGAAGTAGAGAGGTTTCATATTTCCTGACTTTGAAACTTACTACAAGTCTATAGTAATCAAAACAGTGTGGTACTGGCATAAAGACAGGCATAAACCAATGAAATAGAACAGAGGGCCCAGAAATACACCCTTGTATATATGGTAAAATGATTCCTTCACAAGAGTACAAGACCACTGGGACCAGCAGTTAGTGTAATAGCTATGTCGCTGGACTCCCATGTAGTCGACAGCGGTTCGCATCCCGGACCCGGTGGCTTAAAAGTCACACCGGGAGCGTGTGCGTGCATGCCCAGGATCCCGAGAGGAGAATGGAGGAGAAGGGATTGCAGCTTGGTCATCCCCCCTGGGGGGTGATTTCTCACTTTCTGTCTCTCTGTCTCTCTCTGTCTGGCGAGCGCACGCGCCCTATAGAAAAAACCTCTTCAAAAAAAAAAAAAAAAAAAAGAGTACAAGACTACTCAGTGGGAGAGAGGACAGTCTTTCCAACAAAGACACTGGAAAAACAGGACAACCACATGCTTTTGGACCTAATACCACATACAAAAATTATGTCAAAGTAGGTAAAAGTCCTAAACATAAGGCCTGAGATTATAAAAATCTGAAAAGAAAACATCAGGGAGAGAACTTCATGACACTGGATTTGGCACTGATTTTTTGATTTCTTGAAACAAAAAAGACAGGGAACAAAAGAGAATATAGACAAATTGGATTATACCAACAAAAAAAGTGCATTAAAAGACAGTGAATGGCATAATGGTTATGTCGCTGGACTCCCACATAGTCGACCATGGTTCGAGTCTAAGATCCAGCGGCTTAAAACTCGTGCCGGGCACGTGTGCGTGCATGCCCAAAATCCTGAAAGGAGAATGAAAAAGAAGAGAATGCATCATGGGCATCCCCTTGGGTGGTGATTTCTTGCTTTCTGTCCCTTGCTTTCTGTTTCTTGCTTTATAACTGTCTCTGCAGTGAGCACATACGTTCTATAGCAGAAATCTCTCTTCAAAAAAAAAAAAAAAAAAAACCAGCAAAAAATTGTCCAGTTCTACACTGTGCAATCTAGGAGTTCTACATACCTAGATATGAAACAATAGAAGTGTAAGATGATGAATTCATGGATGTGATTTTTTTAAAAAGTGAGTATGTGGCCTAGTTATTGAATAGTCCATAGATACACACATGCTAACACAATCAGTGGGTGGGATCAACATTTTGGAATTAAGTACAATGAATCACATTCTATAAAACTTTTCCAACTCCTTATTTGATTGTTTAAATATGTGACTTAGCATTGCTCCAATGTCAGTAAGAAAAAGCCATGACATAGACAAGTACAAAGGCTCCCAGACCATCTAATATGGTTCTGAGGACATCCTGGGGATGTTAAATAGCACAAACAATGCAATATCTGGCAACTCAAAGAATATAACATTTCACAAATGGCCCCATTTAACTGTTACCCTTGATAACTGAAATGCGATGTTGGGGCCAGTAGATGGCATAAAGGTTTTGTTACTGGACTCCCACATGGTGGACCATGGTTCCAGTTCTGGACCCAGTGGCTTGAACCTCAAGCCAGGTGTGTGTGCATGCGTGCCCAAAATCCAGAGAGGAGAATAAAGAAGGACTTGAGGCATGGTCATCCACCCTGGGGGTGGGGGGTGATTTCTTGCTTTCTGACTCTGTCTCTCCAGTGAGAGCACATGTCCTATAGCAAAAATCTCTTAAAAAAGAGAGACAAAATGTTACTACAGCACTAGGCCATGACATGTCAGTGATTCCAACCAGGTCTGTGACATCTTTTCTTCTTCTCCTTTTTTTTTTAAAGAATTATTTATTTAATTCTACTCATCACCATCATCATCATTATTTTTAAATATACTATAGGGCATGTGTGCTCACTAGAGAGACAAACAGAAAAAGCAAGCTGCCACAGGGAACCAGCAGTTAGCGTAATGGCTATGTCACTGGACTCCCACGTAGTCGACCGCGGTTCCCGTCTCGGACCCGGTGGCTTACAACTCACGCCAGGCGCGTGTGCGTGCATGCCCAAGATCCCGAGAGGAGAATGGAGGAGAAGGGATTGCGGCGTGACCATCCCCCTGGGGGGTGATTTCTCGCTTTCTGTCTCTATGTCTCTCTCTGTCTGTCTGGCGAGCGCACGCGCCCTATAGCGAAAAACCTCTCCAAAAAAAAAAAAAAAGCAAGCTGCCACATCTGGGACTCAAAACACAGTCAGCCATGTGCAAGTCCAGAACCTTAACCAGCATGCCGCCTGTTGGCCCAATATCTTTTCTGTTGTGTGGCTTGTGTTCTTTTATACTAAGTGGCTTAAAATTAAGTGGTTTAATCATTCAGGAACAAAATAATACATAAGACATGATCATTGCTTGGATCATTGTCCAGAAAATAAAGTAAAAACTTACAATAAAGGTTAATAGTGGGATAATTTTACTATAAATAATGTTTTTTTAAAAAAATACCATTATACCAACATTAAATTTCTAGAAAAATTAGTGGTTTGGAATGGGTTTTTGAATAATATTGTACCTCTAGATAATCTGGAAGGACTTGTGTATCACAAAATCACAAAAGGAGGAATAGCCCCATACCACAGTGGTTAAGCACTGTGCAGAGGGAATTAGATCTCACATAGTCAACCACAGTTCCAATCCCAGCGCCATTGGCAACATGCCAGTCATATATGTATGCATGCCAAGGATCCTGATGGGATGGAGAAATGGAGAAAATGGATTACAGCATGACCAGGTCCCACTGAAGGGTGTGCACACACATGTGTGCTCTCTTGTGTACATATGCCCTCCAGCATTAAAAAAAAAAAGGAAAAGAAATCACACACAAAAAAGTGTTATTATATAATACTTAATCAAGCTTAATCAAGTAAGGTTTATAAAATGTCCTGCTAATATAAAATGAATCATCCAAAATCATAAAATTTGCTAAAATACTGATACATTTAAATTCCTGTTTAAAATCAAGCTTCTCTAGAAAAATTACAAATAAACTGTGTTTTATTCAAGCTTGATTCTCTATGTGTATGCATATATCTATCTATATCTGTATATCTATGTGTGTGTGCTTGCACGTGTGTGTTTCTAGGATATAGAAAGTTGAGTTAATTTTAGAAATATTCTGGACAAATTGATACATAAGCTTACCTTAACTCTCTGTAGAAAAATTGTAAACTTAGAGAAAATATCCTTTAGAAGATCAAACCACTGGGGGAAATTCAACATTCTCATCTGATCTGCAAGCCTAGAAAAAATAATTCATACAAAAATAATGATTGCATCTGGGCCAATAAGATAACATCTGCAAACTGGAGGAAACTAAACTAAATACTACCTATTGACATAAGAAATGCAATTTTACTTACATATCTAATTAAAATCATGGAATCTCGAGTTGAGGAGGTCAATTATCAAACAACTCCTACTTACTTAAGTAACTTTAAGACTAATCTTGTCAAAGTATACTGATGCATGAACCTTATAACAATTCTATATGAACATGCTTCATGACCATTGAATGAATAAACCATAAAGGAATAAACCAATTTTGGTTAAGAGTGAAAACATATTCTGGAATAAAATAGAAACATAGTATCTTCCCCCAACAAAATGAAAATGTCCTTTTCCATATTAGCATAGTAGCTAAGAGCATTGGCTCTGGAGCTATACTGCCACAGTTCAAATTCCAGAAGCCTACTGGAATTACTGACTGTATGACTCTGGTAAGTGACTTTATGCCTCCACATCTAACCCTCTCATCTTAACATGAGAAAAATAATAAAACCTACTTTATACAGTGGTTGTAAATATAAAATGAATTAGTAAAAAGTACTTAGAACAATGCAGAGTACATTTTTAAAAATGTACTGTAAGTATCAGCCAGTATTATGTTTATAGTTGACATTAGTAAGTAACTTCAAGGTTAAAAAAATTAGTGCAAAGTAAAATTCCATTAAGATATGTTACAGTACTAAAATCACTTGTTACTCTGAAGTTTTAATGAATGTGCCACAGCTGGGGGTTTATTCTCAAAAGATTTTCCTATACTTGATCTATAGGAATTTCTCTGTTTAAGAAAATAAAAACTAATTGATTCTAACATAGTCCCCATGACTTACATTTTCCAACTACTAGCAATTTTCCCATTGTAGTTGTTTCAACTAATTCTGAAAATAGGTTTTCCCAGGTAATAGTGTGGAAATTAAAACTCCACAATCTCCATTCTGCAGGTTTAGATCGTAGAAGCCTTAAAGTTGTCTATATTGCTATTCATACCGTAGGCCAGTAAATAAAGCATAGATATTTACATAAATGAGAAATCCAGTCACAAAATATTATACCTGTTCTTTTCAAAATAAAATAAGAGGAATTTCCAAGGTAAAACAGAAAAAATTACAGATGTAGATAATTCAAAACCATATACTAAAACTTTTCAAAGCCACTTAGAAGCTGGGTTTTACTTGCATTGCTAAATAATTTAAACTTAATACTTATTATTCCCTTCTAATAAGTTATCTTCAATTCTATCTTCTTCCTATCTAGGTTCTACTCCTCTCTGCCCTCTGCCCTAGCAGACCAACCTACTGGGTGTGACGTCTTAGGAGCTTATACAAAGACTAGAAGAGAAAGTACTTCTCCGGGTACCTCAACATGCCTCCTTCCCCTTACTCAAGGTTAGTTTTGTTTGTTAGCTTTTTAAAAACTTTTTTTCCATGTCTTTTTCCTGAATTTTATTAACTGCTCTTTTTCCTTATCTTCTAAAATTACTGCACTATCACTTGATTTTCCTATACACTGCTTACTCCTTAGCAAATAATTCCTTAATTAAATCTTCCATAAATTATTTTATTGTGTATGTCATCTTTTCCTTGGCTGATAAGCACCAACCTATATATTTATACTTACTTCACAATGACATCTGTGTCTATTTCTTCTATTTGTGAAACTTTATTAATCACACACTGTGAAATTTAAGAAAAAAAAGAACAATTTGATTAATTATTTTTAGAATCCTAAGTACTTTGTTTCATTTGTCCATTAAAAGAACCTCACTGGGTCAGCAAGTGGCGTGGAGGTTGTGCCATTCCACATGGCTGACTGTGGTTTGAATCTTGGACTTGACAGCTTGAAAATCAAGCAGGGTGCATGTGAATGCATGCCTGAGGGGCCTGAGGTGATGTCTCTCTCTCTCTCTCTCTCTCTCTCTCTCTCTCTCTCCAGAAAGCACAGGCGCCTATAGCCAAAAAAAAAAAAAAAAAAAAAAAGCTCTGTCACTATAATCATTTACCAGACTTTTCTTATATATACTTCAAGATATTTGAAAACTGCTATATTACTCTTACCCTATCAAATGATTATTTCAGAGTATGACTGAACTATAATAATTAAAATTGACTACTCTTCAACATCATACAAACTATAATAGTTAATAAAATATAAGCCCCACATTAAAATGCCAAAAGAAATCATACTGAATTTATATTCAAATCAAAATACTTTCCATGTAATACATGCATCAATTTAAAAATATTTTAAATAAATAAATTATTAGACTTCAGTAGAAGTCAGAAAATTAAAGCATGGCAGGTAAAAGAAAAATTTAGAGTTTAGTTCTGTATACAAACAGAAGGCCAGCAGGTGGCATGGTGTAAAGGTGCTGGACTTCCACATGGTTCAAGTCCTGGACCTGGCAACTTAAAAATCACGTAGGGCATATGTGCAAACTACTCAGAATCCCAAAAGGAGAGTGGAAGAGAAGGGATTGTGTGGCATGGCCATTCTGCCAGGGGGTAATTTCTCCCTTTCCCTCTCTTTTCTCTCTCCAGCAATCACATGCACCCTACAGCAAAAGCCTAAAAAAAAAAAAAAAAAAAAAAAAAAAAAAAAAAAAAAAAAAAAAACAACCAAGGAAAAAGAAGTATACAAACAGTAAACCACACAAATTATGTTCATAGTTCAATACTTTTTTACAAGTGGAGGACATGAAATTAAATATTACCGGTATCCAGAGCCCCTCTCCTATTCCACTCCCTGCTCTACCTAATTCCTCCCAAAGATACTGCTATGATGATTTCTAAACCGCAGGTTAATTTTGTCTGTGTCTGAATTTTATATAAGTGGAATCATATGTACATATTATGTCTGGCTTCTTTAGTTCTACATTATATCTGTGATATTTATTTACATTTTTTTTGTGTAGCTTATTCATGTTCATGGCTGTAGAGTATATTTCATTGTGTGTTTATCCAAAACTATTACCCTTTCCACTGATGATGGAATTTGGGTCATTTCCAATTTTTTAAGAAAGTTATAAATAGTGATACTAGAACCATTTCTACTGTGTTTTAGAGAACTTATGTGAGTGAATAGTGAATATATAGGGACAAAAATGCTGTATCACAATGTAAGTGACATTAGTAGATATTGTCAAATGACTTTCTAAAACAATTGAACAAAATGTAAATTATACTGTAGAGGGAAGTAAAGAGATTAATTATGTTTTGCTTGTTTTATTTAAACAAACCAAAAAATCCCAGATATGACAATCTAATAATTGTCAATTAAGCCTAATAGATGCATCTAAAATTATTCTTTTTCATATATTGAAAAAATGAAGTTCAGTGGATGAATTTAGCTGAGTAAAACAAGTCAAAACAAAGATTGGGAAAGACATAAAAAAGTCAGATGAATTTTAGTTTATAAATAAAATTGTTTAATGATCAGGGTAAAAAGAAAATGAACATTTGTCTGCTGTTGGTGGTTGTATAAATTGGAAAAATCTTTTTCTTTCTTTTTGGCAGATCATGTGAGTATTTGCAAGAGAGAGAGAGACAGAGGGAGTAAGCACCTCATAATGGGGAGTAGTCACACTGCAGTCCCTTCTCTTGCATTGAGATTTGGGGCCAGAGTTAGGATTTGCATCATGTGGTCAGCCATGTAGAATCCAACCCCCTTAACCAGTGGGCCATGGGACCACCCTGGTAAAGTCTTTCTAAATAGCAATTCAGTTCCATGTATTAAACAAATAGAGTTAATAATATTTTCTACTCTATAACCAATGATTCTATTTCTGGGAATTGGTATAAGTAAATAGTTTAAAATATCAAAAGCAAACAAAATAACTATACCAAAGATGTCTATCCCAGTGTCACTTACAGTATCAAATTGAAAACAATTTAAATATTCAACACAGAAGAAAAGCTGAGTAGGTTTAATCAACATAATGTGGTTAGAATTTAGCCAGTGGTGTTTCTAGCCAGTCATAGTGGCACAGTGGTAACGTGACAGTCTCTAACCCAGTACACATTCTAAGTTCTCCTTGTGCATGCCAGGCACAAATGCATGTGGCTGAGGTAATGGAAGGACTGCAGGGTTAGGCTCCTATTGGGGGTGTTCTCTCTCTCATAGAAGAGATAAACTTTTTAAAAACGATATTTCTGCAGGTTTATACAATAAGAGAAAATATTTATGCTATGATTCTAACTGAAAAAATATGTTCAAAATCATATACACATTAAGACAACAGCAATGAAAACAACAGTAATAATCAATACAGAAATATTCTTTTCCTTTTTATTTATTTCTTCCACAAACAAAAGAGACAGAGAGTCTATGTAGGTACTCCCAACAGGGTCTTGATACCATGATCCAAAATGTATGCCTGTCACACTCTGGGTGGTCTCTTTTTTTTTTTTTTTTTTTTTTGAGAGGTTTTTCGCTATAGGGCGCATGCGCTTGCCAGACAGATAGAGACATAGAGACAGAAAGCGAGAAATCACCCCCTAGGGGGGATGGTCACGCCGCAATCCCTTCTCCTCCATTCTCCTCTCGGGATCTTGGGCACACACGCACACGCGCCCGGCGTGAGTTTTAAGACACCGGGTCCGGGCCATGAACCGCGGTCGACTACGTGGGAGTCCAGCGACATAGCCATTACGCTAACTGCTAGTTCTCACTCTGGGTGGTCTCTTGATGTGAACCCAGAACCTTCCCATCTGGGTAAGCTGTGCAGAGCATCTTGTTTTATTGCCACACCAGCATTCCATCCCCTACATACAGAATTCCCCCTCCCCCCAATTTTCACTACAGGGAGCTAGCAATTCATGAGAGAGAGAGAGAGAGAGAGAGAGAGAGAGAGAGAAAGTGAGAAAGCACACCCCAATGGGGATGGCCACACTAGAATTTCCTCTCCTCCATTTCTCCTTTTAGGACTTCGGGCAAGCATATACACGCACTGTACACATTTTTCAAGCTGCCAGGTCCAGGACTCAACTTGCCCTGTGAGATCCAGCCTCTTTAACCACCATGCCACTGGCTGGTCACAGAAATATTCTTAAAGTGGCTCAGCTGCACAGACTCAGACAGAAAAGCATCACTGCATGCTGGCTGAGGCCACATGGGAAGTCCCAGGTTTGGAATGGTTTGGTGCATGGCCCAACTTGAACAAGTTAGGCACAGTGGTGCAAACCTGTAGTCCTAGCTAACTAGGAGGCTAGGGTAAGAAAATCATGACATGGAGAGACCATGTCAAAAACATCTGTCTCTCTCTCTCTCTTTCTGTCCTGGGCTCACACTCATTTAGAAAAAGAAAAAGAAAAGAAAAGAAAAGAAAAGAAAAGAAAAGAAAAGAAAAGAAAAGAAGAGAAAAGAGTCTTAAAGTGATAGTTTTTAGACTGGTAAAATGTTGTTATTGTTTATTTGCTATATTTTCAATTTTTAAATAAACAAGTACTATTTACTTCATGTATTATAGGATAACATAAAAATAAACTTCACAAAAGAGTCTAGACCAAAATATATCAAATAAAAGTATATGATTACCTGTTTAATGATATTCTTTGCTGTAATAATCACTTCTTCACCATACATTTCTAAAAAATTAAGTTTTCTTTGTTTTAAAAGTCCAAAAACAAGAGATACTAGTCTTTCCTGTTAAAATAAAAGTATGTAATTTCACAATTTTAATATGAAATAATCTGACTTAGAGGAAGAAATATTCAGCATCAAGGATTTTATTTGATCCTCAGATCTCTATTCTTTACAAAGTATTTTCTAAAAGCCTGAAAAAAAATCCCTCCTACAGCAATCTTGTCATCAGATTTCTGGAGACAGTACTCTAAAACAGGTAGATCCTATTCCACCACAGTGGATCAAATGAAGCTGATTTGGGTGCAAAACAATGAAAGAACATTTTTTGACCTAGTTTCAACAAATAGTTAGAAAATATCCTTCTCAAAATATTGGTCTCTTGATGACCAATAAATACTTGGTGATCCCTGTGCTTTTTTAGTTCGTGGTCTAGAAGGCTGGAATAAAGATCTGAATGCTTCATGGGAAATCAACTATTAACATATATAGCAGTCTTTTTACTCAGATATTATCAAGGCTTTTTGGATTCTTTACTAGTTCCTCACAGTGATTAGCACTGAGAAGTTACCAGAAAAGTGAAACCTGGATTTGATGTACTTATACATGCATAATACATGTTCTTAATAGGTACTCAGCAAATTTAAATGACTGATACCATATAATAATGATAATTTTTGTTACAAAAGATAAACTCCAGTGCATGCACATATACACATGGAATATAAATTAATTTTCCCTACATCTATTTTGAACTTAGTTTGTAAACTACAAAGACTTCCTTTTGACTCTAATTCCTAATTAAACTATGTAATTATTTCATTTTCTAACTTCATAGGATAGTGAACAATTACAGAGCTTGCTAAAGTCACATATTTAGTGAAAGACTTCATAGGTCTGATAGAACTTGAAATTTAAGATAATTTTGCTCACTATTTTCTGAGAAGAACGTGTTCTAAACTAAGGCTGTTAAGAATTAATACCAATGACATCAATTTCACTTCACAGTTCACAGCACATACCTCTTCTAAAACTTGGCAGTCATCTTCCAATGGTCTATTTAAGTCATTGTGAGAATAAGTAGAAAATTCTGCAATCATCATTTTATCTATCAATTTTTCTAATTCACAAAGCTGTGATCCCAAATGCCTACAAAAGAAAAATATATATATTACATATATTCATTTAAAACCACAAATTTATGCCACAATAGAACTTACAGATGAAACTTTTCTAGCTGGCAGTACATGTACAACAATGTGATATTTTAGTAAAATGGAGTCCTTTAATTTCTCAAAATAACTACGATAATTTCCCTTCATCTCCCAAATTTTATTTTGATCTTATCTTAAATCACAGTGTTCCAAAAATCGTGGTTACTAGGTAAATTTTATGACTGCTTTTTACAGACTAAACATTTGTATAGTCTAAGTACTTTCCTTATTAAACACCAAAGGTGCTAGCTCCACAGCCATTTATTTATTCAACAAGTACAATTGCTCTCTGGGTGGCAGGCATTGTCCTGGGTACAAATAAATATGTGAAGAACCACAGGTACAGACTGATTCGGTTTAATCTTTTTTTTTTTTTTTAAGTGATAAAGAACACATGCAAGAGAGAGAGCACACATGCTCATGTACACCCTGACAGGGTCTTGGTATCATGAGCTACACCTCTCTTCAGCCAGTCCCAGGTAATGGGCACATGCATACCCAGCATACTCATGGAGGTCTCTAGACATGAACCCGGAACCTTATTGTATGGATTAGCCTCACAGAACATTGGTGTACTACCACAGGGCCCCTAAGTGTTTGCTTTTGGTTTTCTTTTTTTTTTTTTTTGGAGAGATTTTTGCTAGAGGGCATATGTGCTTATTCGAGACACAGAGACAGAAAGTGAGAAATCATCCCCCTACACACAGGGGTGATAGCCATGCCTCAATCCTTTCTCCATTCTCCTCTCTGGATTTTGGGCATGCACATGTACATGCCCAGTGTGAGTTTTAAGCCACTGGGTCTGGGACTCAAACCATAGATGACTACACGGGAGCCTATCAATGTAACCATTATGCCATCTGCTGGTCCTTCTAGATTTTTTTTTTTTTTTTGAGAGGTTTTCGCTATAGGGTGCCTGCGCTCGCCAGACAGACAGAGAGAGACATAGAGACAGAAAGTGAGAAATCACCCCCCAGGGGGGATGGCCACGCCGCAATCCCTTCTCCTCCATTCTCCTCAGGATCTTGGGCACATACGCACATGTGCCCGGCGTGAGTTTTAAGCCACTAGGTCAAGGACGAGAACCGTGGTCGACTATGTGGGAGTCCAGCGACATAGCCATTACGCTAACTGCTGGTTCCCTGGTCCTTCTAGATTTTTTAAAAAAAGTAATCAGCTAGAGATTATTTGCACACATTGTGGGAGGGGAGGCAGCTCAACCAGGTGTCATCATGCAACAATTCCCCTTCCCCAGCTGTCCCCCAGCTCCACAGGCTCTTGGACACACACAGTAGTACCATGTTTTCAGGCCTACCTAAGTATCTGAACTTGTGGTTGACTCTACTGCTTTCAGAACTGCAGTCTAGTTCCTAGGCTAGGCCTCAACCTTTGTTACTGTGAATAACACAGTAACAACTTGAGTTACTGAGCAAAACTCCTCAGGTCATTGAAACAAAAGTCATTAGAACACAAGACTGAAAATATAAGGATGCAGCAATTTCCTATACAAAATGGACACTTAGTTACTGAGCTATAAGGTGTATATTTCTTGCCCAAAATAAACATTACTATCTAACAGGTACTCTTGCCAAAAAGTAAAACTTAAACCTGATTAAGCCTTTAAACCTAACTACCAATTACAGAAAGAACATGCTAAACATGAAGATATGATCAGCAAAATCCAGACTGAGAAGCTCTACAACACAACTTAATTTCTTCAAAAAATATTTTAAAAGAGAGAAAATGAGAAGAATAGGGGTTATACATCAAAAAGACATGAGATATATCAACTGATTACAATGTACAAGTATTATTTAGATCCTAATTCCAATAAATACACCATAAAAATGAATTGTGAGAGAAACAGAGAAATGTGAACACTGCCTAGCTATTTGGGGGAAAAAAAAAAGAATGATTTTAGAGCTCCATTTAAAAAAAAAAAACAAAACCGTTATCTTTCAAATAAGATACCTGAAATATTTATGAATGAAACAAACTGATGTTTGGGAGTTTTTTAAAATAACTCAGGAGGGGCCAGAAGGTGGCATAGTGATTAGGGTGCTGGATTCCCACATGGCAAACCGTAGTTCAAGACCCAGACCTAGTTGTTAGAAAATCAGAACAAATAAATAGATAAGTAAATAAATAAATGTTTATAAAATAAAAATAAAAATGATTCAGGAGTAGGGAGAAGAGAATAAGTAACTCATAGGTAACATACAATGTATCTAGCTTCCTATAATTCTTTTTACAATTTCCTTTATTATAGGTATGTTTGAGTTTTCAATAAAAAGTTTTTTAAAAAACAGGGTAGGATATATATTTATACATAACTTCAACATTGCTTGGTTCTCAATTTTTATGAAGAACATGGATTCCTTAAGGTAGACTAGAGCTTAATACTCAGGTATGTGTAACCTCTGGGTATGAATAGTCTTCAACAAATCACCATGAAAAATTACAATGGGAAGACCATATGATTGCAACTACTAATATTTGAGCAAAATAACAAAATTCTCTGTCATTTCAATGCAACTTAAATGTTAGTTTCTATTTTACCTCAGTTACTGAAATAGGTTCATTTTTATATAGTGTTATGCTTAAAGTCTGATTAATATAATAAAGCAGGGCAGATATAGTCCCAATACTAACATGACATTGCATTTATTATATAATCACAGGTATCTGAGGACATATAATTTGTCTAAACATAATCTTAAACACAAGTTTTAGAATTATAACATTCTATAGGAAAAACCTACTTATCTTTGCTGTAATTGTTCTTTTTATTTTATTTTTTTCTATTTTTTTTTTTTTTTTTTTGAGATTTTTGCTATAGGGTGTGTGCGCTCACCAGAGAGACAGAGAGATAGAAAGCGAGAAATCACTCCCCAGGGGGGATGGTCAGGCCACAATCCCTTCTTCTCCATTATCCTCTTGTGATCTTGGACACGAATGTACACGTGCCTGGCATGAGTTTTAAGCCACTGGGTCTGGGCCTCAAATTGCGGTCAACTATGTGGGAGTCCAGTAACATAACCATTACGCCACTGCTGGTCCCTAATTGTTCTTTTTATATTCTTGACTACTTTAACAGTAGATGCAATAATAATAGCCAATGCGTTATTAAAATATTTTTATCAAAAGTATTTAATAGTAGATAAATCCTCTAACAATCCACTTCAAGAAGTATGTACCCTAATAACTGCTCATCATAATTTATAGCATCAAGAGAAACCTATTAAAATGATGAATAAATAAAATACCACTTTCTGAAAAATCACTTAAGTCCATATATCCAATGAAATAGACTGGAACACTGCCAATACTTTCTACTTAGAGATATGCCTCAATTTGTACACTAATTTAGATATTCTACTTAGCTGTATTTTCAATATAGCAATTTTTGTGTTGCTTTTATCAGAGAAACTTGTATATCAATAAACTCTATAGTAATTCTAGTTTCATCAAATAACAGAATGTCTGATTTCCTGCCTTCATCCCGAAGCATACCATGTAAAGATTTTCTTACTGTTTTAAAGTTTGAATTATAGTACACATTTCAGGATCAAATCATATGTTAGGTGCCTTTTGATAGATCCAAAAATAAAAATCCCTTAAATAGAATCCCAAGGTGACTTCTGACCAATTAAACCATAATGAGCTAGAAGCTATAATTAATTTCTACCTTCAAGAAAATTCCCACCCACCCAAAAAAGACAACTAGAAGACTAACTTGTTTGAGTAATTTCTAAAATCAATTACTACAGTAATTCCTGGTCCAAAAATCCTAGAGCTCAATTGCTCACAATTTTAATGTCTATAACATCATAAAAGTAGCAATGACGTTCAGAGTGATTTATTTGAGGTCTTCTAAATAAAAAAGTACAGCTCTCAGGTCCAATGAGACAAAGGTTGGATTTCAACTCTATTATTTAACTTGCTATTTGACCTGAAGCAAGTTATCTATAACTTTCTAAGCCCAAGATAAGTTCTCTTACCTGTGAAAATGAACATTACCTATCCCATGGTTCTCGTAGGGGAGAAATCAAGTAATACATGCAATATACTCAGCACGGTAACTGGTACAGAATATTAAGTTTTAAATAAATATCCTAAGTTGTATAGTGGTGGTGACAGTAGAGTAGAATAACAGTAGTACTAAGGAGTAAGAACAGAATTTTTTTTTTTTTTGGAGAGGTTTTTGCTATAGGGTGCGTGCTCTCGCCAGACAGACAGAGACAGAGAGACAGAAAGCGAAAAATCATCCCGCAGGGGGGATGGCCACGCCGCAATCCCTTCTCCATTCTCCTCTCGGGATCTTGGGCACACACGCACATGTGCCTGGCGTGAGTTTTAAGCCACCGGGTCCGGGACGCGAACCACGGTCGACTACGTGGGAGTCCAGCGACATAGCCATTACGCTAACTGCTGGTTCCCCAAGAACAGAATGTTAACAATGATGAAAACTGAAAAGTTTCCATATAAATCACCTTTACAATAACAAAGATCAAATAAAAACATTACAGTCCTTTACGTAACCAAAGCTTTTCTAATCAAAACTTACAACACATCAACATTCAAACGTATTCTTTTCTTAAAAAAGAAAAGAATTATTTATTTAATTATATTTATCATTATTATTATTTTTTAATTTGCTATAGGGCACATGTGCTCACCAGAGATAGCGAGAAAGAGGGAGGGGGAGAGAGAGAGAGAGAAAGTGAGAAAGTAAGTCACCAGGTTTCGGACTCAAATTATAGTTGATCATGTGGGATTCCAGCACCTTACCCACCAAACTACCTGCTGGCCCTCAAATGTATTATTAGGCCCATAATTGAGACTTCTGCATTATATCTGCTTAAGCACTTGAATGTCAATAACCTTCGCAATACCTTTAAATGAGCAGAGAGAACAAACGATATATATTATTTCACTTACTATCATTTTTATTAGTATCAGACAGCAGAATTTCATTTTATGAGTAATGACTGAAAATATTTATGTCCTAGTAATTAAAACTGCCCAATTTTGCAATACTTTAGGCAATAAGATCATTTAATGTTTAAAAAAATATAAAATCAACAAGTGTACAAGAGCCATTGTAATAATTAGGAATTATTCAATAAGTTTCCGACTGTGTAAAGTACTCTTCACACTCAGAGGAGGGCTCAGGTGTTAGTATTTTTACATTGATATCAGATACATTATACCCTTAACAAATTACGAGAAACATCTTTGAATAGAGACAAGATACTTTAGTTGAAAATTTTGTTTAAAAAGAAAGAATTTATTTAAGATGATGTCATCACTGTAATTCTAAATCATAAAAAAGTAAGATTAACCAACACTAATAATAAACCAAGCTTCTCAATTCTGGTGCACAGCAGAAATTCCCAGAGAGCTTTAAAAAATGCAGATGCAGGGCCAGCAGGTGGTGTGCTCGTTAAGACCCTGGACATTCGGACATTGCCAACCATGGTTTGAGGCCAGACCTGGTGGCTTGCTTTCTCACTTTCCCTCTTTCTCAGTGTCTCTCTCTCCGGTCAAATTAAAACACATGAATGAATAAATAAAATTAAATAATTCTTTAAAAATACAGATGCTCAGGCCTTCCCCTCTAGTAGATCTTAATAGTAGATTTGAACAGGGTGTGGAATACTTTTTATTTATTTGTTATTATTATTATTATTATTTTTAATATGACCTGAGAGAGACAGACAGACAGGCCACCACTTGCCAGCCCCTGCAATACTTTTTTCTTTGGAGAGGTTTTCACTACAGGGCGCGTGCGTTCGCCAGACAGGCAGAGAGAGACAGAGAGATAGAAAGCGAGAAATCATCCCCCACGGGGGATGGCCACACCGCAATCCCTTCTCCTCCATTCTCCTCTCGGGATCTTGGGCACACACGCACACACACCCGGCGTGAGTTTAAGCCACCGAGTCCGGGACTTGAACTGTGGTTGACTATGTGGGAGTCCAGCGACATAGCCATTACGCTAACTGCTGGTCCCCCCTGCAATACTTTTTTTTTTTTCTTTTTTTTTTGGAGAGGTTTTTGCTATAGGGCGCATGCGCTCGCCAGACAGACAGAGAGAGACAGAGAGATAGAAAGCAGGAAATCACCCCCCAGGGGGGATGGCCACGCCACAATCCCTTCTCCTCCATTCTCCTCTCGGGATCTTGGGCACGCATGCACACGCGCCCGGCGTGAGTTTAAGCCGCCGGGTCCGGGACTCGAACCGCGGTCGACTACGTGGGAGTCCAGCGACATAGCCATTACACTAACTGCCGGTCCCACCTGCAATATTTTTTAAAAAGCTCTCTGGGAGTTCTACTAGGCAGCTAGGATTAAGAACCAGAATTAGCTCATATATAAACTATGAACAGTCAATTAGAGAAAATGATTATTAAAAAAAAAGAATGATATAAAGTATGAAGAAACATTGGGACCAGTAGTTAGCATAATGGCTATGTCGTTGGACTCACAAGTAGCCGACTGCGGTTCGCGTCCCGGACCCGGTGGCTTAAAACTCACGCCAGGCACGTGTGCGTGCATGCCCAAGATCCCGAGAAGAGAATGGAGGAGAAGGGATTGCGGCGTGGCCATCCCTCCTGGAGGGTGATTTCTCGCTTCCTGTCTCTCTGTCTCTCTCTGTCTGTCTGGTGAGCACACACGCCCTATAGCAAAAACCTCTCCAAAAAAAAAAAAGAAACATTTGGTAATATCCTAGATAAATCAGTTTCCATAAATATGCATTAGGATGTGTATGACATAGTTCATTTCCAAGACATTTACATTAAAGCCCAATAGAAAAGTTTTAAATAACAACACAATTGACAATAAAACATTTTATAATGCCATAAAGTTTCATTAGAGGGACCAGCAGTTAGCATAATGGCTATGTCACTGGACTCCCATGTAGTCGACCACAGTTCAAGTCCCAGACCCAGTGGCTTAAATTCAAGCCGGACGTGTGTGCATGCATGCCCAAGATCCCAAGAGGAGAATGAAAGAGAAGGGACTGTGGAGTGGCCATCCCCCTGGAGGGTGATTTCTTGCTTTCTGTCTCTCTCCGTCTTTCTGGTGAGCACACACACCCTATAGCAAAAACTTCTCTGAAAAAAAAAAAAAAAATTCATTAGAGTATGAATGAAGTGTTCTGGAAATTCAGAAGTTTAAAAAAAAGTTTATACAGAAAATAATTTCAAGGTCAAAAATTAGAGGAAAAAACAAGAAGAGAAAACATATATAAGCATTATTTACTACCATTGGCTAGATAAAATATGATGTTTGGTTAACAGTTACACAGAAAAGTGCTGCACAAATTGTTTATGTGTTCACAGAGAAAGAGAAGCACCCACTTTAATGGAGCATAGTCACACCAAAAACTTTTTTTCTCCATTTCTTCATTACATCAGGATTTCAGGCACACACATGCATGCACATATGCCTGTAATGACTTTCTTTCTTTCTTTCTTTTTTTTTTTAAAGATTTTTGCCATAGGGCACATGTGCTTGCTATTGATATAAACAGTGAGAGGGGAAGTGAGAAATCACTCCCAGGGGATGGCCACACCCACACATTCCCAGTGTAATTCATGAGCTGCCAGACCCAGGACTTGAACAGCAGTTGGCCACGTGGAGGTCCAGCACATTAACCCCCATGCTACCTGCAAGTCCCCGCCTGGAGTGATTTTCAAGTCACTGGGACCAGGACTTGAATCTTAGTCATGTGGGATCCATCTCCCTTAACCACTGCACTATGGGCCTACCCGTTAAATTCTTTTTAAAAAACAGATTTGCATTTCTGGTGATTTGACTACTAGAATATTTTGGTCTGAAAGTTAAAAGCTTTAATAGAACAATATAGCCAAAAGCAAGATTTTAACTAAAAGACCTATAAAATGGAAAGGCTATTGATAAATTAATTCAAGGGGCCAGTAGGTGGAATGGTGGTTAAGGTGCTAGACTCTCAAATGGCCAACCACGGTTTGAATCCTGGACCTGGTAGCTTGCTTTCTCATTTTTCCTCTCTCTTTCTCTGTCTCTCTTGGGTGAGCACGTGTCCTGTAACAAATGAAAAAATAATAATAATGATAAATAAATAAATAACACTTGGAAAAAAGTCTTCAGTTGTTCTACTGAAAGATTTTTGCATCTCAAATAAGACCTTATGCTTTTCTAAGATATGCCTCTCACCTCAAAATGACTAAAATTTGGCCTCCGATATAAGAGAGAGAAGTGTTTGAAATTCAAGTAGAACATCTCTTACCACCTATAAAGAAACGTGATCATTTTACTAAACTAAGAGAACACAGTTTATACTACCAATGCTTATAATAGACAAGAAATCTATATTACACAATCTCTTGGTTGATTAGACAAAAAAATAAAAAGTTCAAGATTAATTCTTATGTCTATACAGAAAGTTAACCGGTCTTAAAAATATTTGTGAAACTATATAAGGAAGTAACAAATTTTGATATTTAACAACTTGTTAGCAAAATGAAAGAAAAGAAATCAAATCATTAGACAGGATTTGACAGAAATTTAAAACAAAAAATTGGGTTACAATAAGCCAGTCAAACTATTTCAAGTATTGGTCAGTATTCTTCCTTGATTAGAAAACATTTTCTTTCAGAATGTTTGTTTTTTAAAGTTTATTTTATTTATTTATTATTATTACTACTATTATTATTCTTTAACTTGCTATATATATATAGGGCACATGTATGCACCAGAGAGAAAGAGAGAGCAAGCTGCCAGGTTGAGGACTTGAACCATTGGCCATGTAGGAGTTCAGAGCCTTAAAACACCACCCCTAGTGGAAGAGTCCAACACGGTGGGGCCCCAGGATCTGTTCTGAGCCTTTGACCTTTGAGCATAGCTTTGGTTGGTTCAGCACATTGGCAAGGCTGCTGCTGTATGCCCCGCCCCCGACCTAGGAACAAAGCTTGGGTCAATTTAGCATGTTGGCAAGGCTGCTTGCTATATGCTCTGGAGACTGTGGTAGCCTTGCTGGGAAGCAACCCCTCTCTGACTCCCTGATATACTACTATAAAAAAATTACATAGCTCTCTTGAGTATGTGATAAGATTTCCCAAAAATCCGCCGACCATTCCCCTTGGCCCTGATCACCTACTGTCAATTACAATGCTTTATCTCTGTGGTCACAATAGAGGGTGTGCTGAAGTTCTATCTAGGCAAAAATAATCTTGACCTTTGGAAGGCCCTTCAAGATACATTTAACATAAGCTTAAAGATAATTTTTTTTTTTTTTACATAAAATAAGATTAGGCCACAACTGGTCCAGGACACCCCTGCCCTCACCAAGTGAAATAGATAAATGTATTAAGATTCCTTAAATTAAGTTTTAAATCCCTATAAAACTATATAAGTATCATTCTTTATTGAGATCCATAAGAACTAATATCTATACATGAGATTGTCTTTTCTCAGCATCATGTTCAATAATCACAAGATGGCTGCTGCCGCATCAGCTGATAACTATCTCTGCTTGCTGGAGCTGCTTTCCCGAAACTCCATTCCATGAAGACCCGCCTACTGCAATAGACCCACACTTAATCCAACCCTGAATGGAACCTATAATCCCTATTGAACTAATCATTAGGACATGTAGCCCCTCACCCATTTACTTGCATGTATCACATTTTCAATAAAAAGGCACAATAATTCCTAACAGTTGTCACTCTTCAGAGAGCAATATCTGGGGGTGTCCGACTGAGGACGTGCACGAAAATGGCACCGAGGCCTTAGTCTTCCTTTCCTGCTCTGCCTCCGACGAGTCAACCCACCCCCGCCGAGGCTGGATGCCAGCACCCTAGAATGCTTATTTTTAAAAATTATTTGGATATGGGGAACCAGCTGTTAGCGTAATGGCTATGTCGCTGGACTCCCACGTAGTCGACCGCAGTTCGTGTCTCGGACCCGGTGGCTTACAACTCACGCCGGGCGCGTGTGCGTGCGTGCCCAAGATCCCGAGAGGAGAATGGAGGAGAAGGGATTGCGGCGTGACCATCCCCCCTGGGGGGTGATTTCTCACTTTCTGTCTCTATGTCTCTCTCTGTCTGTCTGGCGAGTGCACGCGCCCTATAGCGAAAAAAACCTCTCAAAAAAAAAAAAATTATTTGGATATAAAGATGTTAGTCAGAAGTTAGAAACTAAAGTTGTGTTATCAAACTTTTATACAGTTATAAACATATTGAAACTGACATGTAACAGGCAGCTTTATGGAAAGGTTTTACACAAAGAATAAATATCCTTGATACATCGGTAGTTTCAAAAAAAATAAAAAGGCTTGTTAGCAAAATGTAGACACTCCAAACATTTGAAATTCTTTTTAAAAATCATATATTTTTTTTTCTTTTTTTTGAGAGGTTTTCGCTATAGGGCACATGTGCTCGCCAGACAGAGAGAGACATAGAGACAGAAAGCAAGAAATCACCCCTCCAGGGGGGATGGTCACGCCACAATTCCTTCTCCTCCATTCTCCTCTCGGGATCTTGAGCACGCACGCACATGCGCCCAGCATGAGTCTTAAGCCACCGGGTCCGGGACGCGAACTGCAGTCGACTACATGGGAGTCCAGCGACATAGCCATTACGCTAACTGTCGGTTCCCTAAAAATCATATATGTTTTTTGATGTGACTATTCTGTGCTTTGAGTTAAGGTATAAACAAAAAATAGGAAGGTGGAAAATAAATGTATGCTCTTCCTTGAGCTCAGAATAAACACCAGATTGAAACATTTTTACGCTTGTAGTCCAATAAATCATAAACTATTTTACCCTGTTATTAAAATTTTTTAGATGACTGGCTAACTGTATTTGTACTTTTCATCAGTATCATAAAGCATAAATTTAAGACTCGAGAAAAACTGTATGAGCTCTAGAGTACAAGTTAGAACAGTTTTAGAATTCGTGCTTAGCAAGGAAGCCTTTAAATTTTTACTCTTTTTCTCAACATTGGACTATCCACAGGATATTTGCTCTTGAAATTCATCTTTATCACTATTCATGATATTATATAGTATATGACATGTGAAAGACATAGCTTGCCTTAAAGAAGCCTGTTTTTCTAAAGTAAAAGAGTTGACATTATTTAATAATAAAAAAAAAATCCCCCACATAAATTCAAAAAACATAAATATTTAAAATGTGAGCAGTAACTAGGAAATTACAAATCATTTAGTAGGGCCAGCAGGTGGCAAGGTGGTTAAGGTGCTGGACACTCCCACACAGTCGACCAGGGTTCAAGTCCCAGACCTGGTGGCTTGCTTTTCTACTTTCCTTCTCTCTCTGTGTCTCTCTTTGGTTAAATTAAAATAAATGAATGAATTAAGTAAAATTAAATAATTATTTTAAAAAAATCATTTAGTCATCCTGGCTTCCATGCTAGAAAATCCAAAGCAGGCTTCAGGACCAGCAGTTAGCATAATGGCTATGTCGCTGAACTCCCATGTAGCTGACAGTGGTTCGAGTCCCGGACATGGTGGCTTAAACTCACCCCAGGCACGTGTGCATGCGTGCCCAAGATCCTGAGAGGAGAATAGAGGAGAGGGGATTGCAACTTGGCCATCCCCCCAGGGGGTGATTTCTCGCTTTCTAGCTTTCTGTCTCTTTCTGGTGAGTGGACACGCCCTATAGCAAAAACCTCTTTTTAAAAACAACAACAACAACAACAACAACAAAGCAGGCTTGAAAAGATCATGAATCATTCAAAACGGATTGCCAAATTTTATGTACAGGTGTGTGTGTGTGTGTGTGTGTGTGTGTGTACGTGTGTAAATATACATATATAATTTTTTTCAAATTTGGTATAGGGTACATGTGCTCAGTGGGGAGAGAGAAAGAAAGAGAAAGAAAACGAGACAGTAACCCCTCTACCCTCATACCACCCACCAATACCCTCTCCTCCATTCTCCTCTCAGGATTTTGGGTCCACATGCACATGCACCCATCTTGTCTTTAAGCAGCTGGGTCTAACTTGAACTGAGCAATCTGTCATGCAGAATCCAGCTGCCTTAACCATCATGCCACTGCTGGCCCGTATATTTTTATGGAAAGACGATCTAACAATAGTTTTCAGTAGATTCTCAAAGAGGTTTTGTGACTCAAAACTTTTTCTGTACCCTCTGAGTTTATATTAGGTTTCTCCCCTAAAAAGTTCCATAGCAATATGTACATTCATCATCATACAGTACTGGACTATATTATAACTGCCCAGTAATTTGTTTATCCTCTCCTCCTGCTAAATAAACCGTAGAAACTATTAAAGCAGAAAGCATCTCTGCCAGGTTTGTGACTATATTCCCATTACTCTACCTGGTGATTGACATGTAAAATCTAAATCTATGTGTTCACTAGCCACTTCTTTCTTTCTTTCTTTCTTTCTTTCTTTCTTTCTTTCTTTCTTTCTTTCTTTCTCTCTTTCTTTCTCTCTTTCTTTCTCTCTTTCTTTCTCTCTTTCTCTCTCTTTCTCTCTTTCTCTCTTTCTCTCTCTCTTTCTCTCTCTCTTTCTCTCTCTCTTTCTCTCTCTCTCTGTCTCTTTCTTTCTTTCTTGAGACAGGTTTTTACTATAGGGCACGTGCACTTGCCAGAAAAACAGAGACAGAGAGACAGAAAACGAGAAATCACCCCCTGGAGGGATGGCCATGTTGCAATCCCTTCTCCTCCATTTTCCTCTCGGGATATTCGGCACGCATGCACACACACACCCAGCGTGAGTTTAAGTCACTGGGTCCAGGACTCAAACCACAGTAGACTACATGAGAGTCCAATGACATAACCATTACACCAACTGCTGGTCCCCACTAACCATTTCTTAAATGAATGAATAAATAAATTATCTAGTTAAATTTGGTCCAAATTTTTACAAATGCTTCTAAAAATTCTAATTACATATCCTTAGTCAGTAAGAATTTATAATTAAAATCCATTTAATTCATATTGACACTAACTTTCCCAGAGTATATTAAGTATCTATTAAATTATATATTAAATTACAGAACACATTTTTCATAAAGCATTTTACTCATTTGATAATATAAAGTTGGGATGAAACTCACAGCAGGTAGGAACTGCTACAGGAATACTGCAAGCCTGCTTAACTGAATGAAATTTTGACAGCTCACAATTTATCTATAAAATAAATACTTTGACATGATTTTACATAAAATATCTGAGAATCTAATCTTAAAGGGTTTTCTTTTGGGAGGGGGTACGGCAGCGGAGGCATGGAGGTTAATGCAACTTGATGCCACATAGTCAACCGCGTGGTTCAAGTTCCAGACCAGGCAGCTTAAAAAACATGCCTGGTGCTTGTGTACACATGCCCAAAATCCTGACAGAAGAATGGACGAGGAGGAACTGTGGGGATTATGGAATAGCCATCTCCGCCTCACTTTCCCCCTCTCTCTCTGATGAGTGCACATGACCTAAGCAAAGTTAAAAAAAAAAAAACTAGGGACCAGCAGTTAGCGTAATGGCTATGTCGCTGGACTTCCACGTAGTCGACCACGGTTCGCATCCTGGACCTGGTGGCTTGAAACTCACGCCGGGCGCATGTGCGTGTGTGCCCAAGATCCCAAGAGGAGAATAGAAGAAAAGGATTGCGGCGTGGCCATCCCCCCTGGGGGGTGATTTCTTGCTTTCTGTCTCTCTCTGTATGGCGAGCGCACGTGCCCTATAGCAAAAGCCTCTAAAAAAATAAAAAATAAAAAAATAAAAAAAATAAAGGGGGGAACGTTTTCAAAATAAAAACTTAGAAGAAAATGAATCTTTTCCATCACTGTAGGGAATTTTTTGCAAAGTGATAAACAGATTGCTAATATTAATAATCAGTCGATTTAAAACCTATGAAAGCATTTTTAAGTGAAATTAATTTTAAATATACTGGTAATCCCCTTTCTACCTTCACCTACTATCATTTTTTTTTTTTAGAATTTTATTTATTTACTTATTTTTAATTTTGACCAAAGAGGGACAGAGTGAAAGAGAGAGAGAGAGAGAAAGTGAGAAAGCAAGCTGCCAGGTCTGGGACTCAAACTGCAGTTGACCAGCGTCAACTGGAATCCAGAGCCCTTAACCAGCATCCCACCTGCCAGCCACTTGATTTACCATCTTAACACAAAGTTATTTCAACATTTTCAAGGTTTTAACTAGCTTTACATTTATTTAATCAACTACAAGTTTTAATTTTGCTTCTCTATCCAAATGTCTCTATAAATATTATTACTTACGGTTTTGTCAACTTTGCTAATATTAAAATACCAGAATAACATTACTAAACCGATCAACAGGAAGAAAAAAATGCCCATTTAACTTTGAGTATATTCATACTTTTAGCACTACATGCTAAAATTTATCCTTTAAAAATTTCTAACACTGGGACTAACAGTTGGCGTAATGGCTATGTCACTGGACTCCCATGTAGTTGACCACAGTTTGAGTCCCGGACTCGATGGCTTAAACTCACACCAGGTGCGTGTGCATGCATGCCCAAGATCCTGAGAGGAGAATGGAGGAGAAGGGATTGGAGTGTGGCCATCCACCCAGGAGGTAATTTCTCGCTTTCTGTCTCTCTGTTTCTCTCTGTCTTTCTGAAGAGCGCACACGCCCTTATAACAAAAACTTCTCAAAAAAAAAAAAAATTTCTAACACTATTTTTAATGGCTACTTGATAGACATACCGGAAACTGTGAATGCCCTGAAGTTCCTGCTGTAGAACCTCTTGTGTTGTTGCTATTAAGTCCAATGCTCCAACAAATTCGGAAGTAGACAATAACACCTGTACTGTAGGCTGAGTCTGGTGTACAGTGGCCATTAACTTCAGTTTATTGTATACTTTAACACAATTATTTCTGGTAAGTGCCAGTCTTAAAATGTGTAGTGATCCTTCACACATTACTTTATCAATCTGTGCAATTTTATCTCGAAGCATTTTTACAGCCTGGGAAGTTTTCTTGAGGTAGTCCTGCAATTCATGTTGAGAGGTCATTGCATGAAAAAATGCTTCTGAACGTAGAGAGATCTGGTGAGCAATGTTTACTTCCACAATATCCAGATAATGGCTCAGCTGAAGAGGGAAAAGAAAAAAAAAGGACTATTATAAACATACCTTCTTTGACTATCCAATTACTTTCTGAAAAATGAAATAAATAAAATTTTTATTTCTTTTCTACCTTTGCAAACCTTGTCACTCTTGTATTACTAACTCAGCATCTTTAGTTCTTGATAAAAAATAAAAGACAGTGTTTTACAATCACTAGTTTGCCTGACAAATATTTTTTAGTGTCTGCTGTATACCAGTTACTGTCTAGGTATTAGGGATTTACTAGTGAAAATATTTCTAATTAAAAAAAAATTTAAATAAAAATATATTTTAAATTCCATTGTGTGAATTGTTAGATTGTAAACTCCTTGGAATTGGGCATAGTAAAATAGAAGGGAGATTAAATGTACAGCCATAGATTAGTAAACATAAGACAAAGGAATAGAGGATGGTTTATTTTTTTCCTCTGCTACCACCATTCTATCCTTCAAATACAACTTTTTTCCTAAAAGGTAAGAGTACTCCACAGCCACCTCAGATAATAATTCTAGTTTCAGAACTTCTAAAATCTGAGAGACCTTTTCCTTCTATATATTAGATACAAGTATTACATATATATCTAATTTTTCTAATTTTAACAATCTTGGAATTCAGTCATTATTCATTCCCATTTTACAGATAAGAAAACTCAAGACATTAAATAACTTGAATGAAGTTGTATGGTTAGAAAGCGGCAAAACTAAAGTGTAAATTCAGGTCTGTTTGACTCAAAAACTGAAGATCTTTCCACTTTATCATGCTGCCTCAAAATACTAAAGATTCTATAAAAGACAGATGTGTGGTTCAGCCACAAATTATATATTTAAAAAATTAGAATTCATTTGGATCTTTTTATCTCAGGCTGCTTATTTAGCATTTCAAAAATAACTCTTTCATCAATTTGTAAAATTCAGTTTATTTCCAAAGTATTTTCCTCTTAAAAGGATGACAAATGCCTTAGACAACTAGCTTGTATATATTTGATTACACTTCTGAGATTGTTATAGTAATATATATTTAAAATGCTTTCTATATTTCAAATACAGACTTTTAAAACTTAATTTATCTTTTCATCCTTTCTCACCGCATATGCCTCTTTCAGCTATATTATCTATTTCTCACCCACTTTTTTTACTTTTAGATTTTTTAACCTATAACTAAGACTTTAGATATTATCTCTGAATATCTCAGGTATACTCATGATATGAAAGGGTTAATGGACTTTCAACATTTAGGACTTATAAACAGAAGAGACTACTTGGTTATCAAACCTGTTTCCTTAAAACCACACAGTATCGAGGTCAGCAGGTAGTATGGTGGTTAAGGCGTTGGACTCCCAACATGGCCAACCGTGGTTCCTGTACTGGACCTGGTGGCTTGCTTTCTCACTTTCCCTCTGCCTCTGGTCAAATTTTTAAAAATAGTAACAATAATAATAATAAATAAAATTAAGTAAAAATAATCCTTTAAAACACACATACACACACACACACACACACACACACACACACACACACACACACAGTATTACTGACATCTTCAAAAATGTTCCTTCAATGATCAGCTGGGTTGTCGAAAGTCATGGCATATTTTTTCTGTTTTTCTATGCAAAAGTGCATCATGACTTTTCCAACAACCCAATAGTATATTATTTAATAGGTTACAAACAAATTTCTTCTTGAGTCTATACCCTTTTGCTCTTGTTTATCTCTAATATAGTTGTTCATTTATTTACTGAGGAAACAACATAGGCACAAATTGCAAGTTAAAGTGGATTCAGTTTTCAGAACAGAATATAGAATGGATCATTTCTTTAGGATTTCTTTAGTGCTACTCCAAATGCAGTATACATGCTGCTGCCAATCTGTGAACTTTTTAACAGTTCTATAATAAAATAAGGAACTTTACTGGAAAGTAAATCAAGCATATTACTAAGCATATGGGATTTATTTTTTTCAGAGACTGACTTTCTTAATGAAGGAAAGAGTGCAGTGATTTGTATGCCAGTGCAAACTCCTTATCTCACTTGCAGACTTTGGGTACAATAGGATACAAATGTCTTTATTTCTGGTTGTAGCATCCCTTCCCACATCCCCTCTCTTTAAAACTAGCAAGATAAAACAACTGTTTTCCTTCATAAAGCGAGTTTGAAAGTGCTCTCTTTGAATCTGGTCTTCAATTACTATTCTAAGAACAGAGAAGATTGAAAAGGAATCAATATAAATACAGCAAACCTGATTCTGCAACTCACAAATAAAAAAAATGTTCATCACTTTAGTCACGTTAAACATTCAGCATGAGAAAAGCATTTCATTTGAATTTCAAAGAATTCTGGAATTTATCAATATTCTATTGATCTACTATTTTCAAAGGCACACTATTTTTGTAATTTATTTCCTATTAAAATGCTATAAAGCATACAATTTTTAAAGTATTCCTAAAAGTATCTGTATATATTGATGAGATTTTTATTGACTTATTTCTTTTATTCTACTAAAGCAAATACTTAAGACAGTTGAGAAAGCAGTCTTAGAGTGAACCTGTATCCATAAACCTAATCTTTTCATCAGATTTATGAATCTGTTCTTATTCAAGGAAAACTTATTTATAGGTGGAAAATGTTACCAAAGGAAAAAGTGAGCTCATATTTATTTTCAATTGTGAAGAAAGAAATTCTCATGATTCTTTTCCCACATTACTTCTCTCCTCCCCAGGCTAGTCTTTTCTTCAATTTTTGAGGACTACACCTAATTTACTCAATAGTCTTCCTGAGACTAGCTTTCACATTGCTAAAATATGTCCCCAGAGTGAAACAAAATGATTTCTTCTCGTTTTTTAAAGAATTATTTTATTTATTTTATTTTATTTATTTTCATTATTATTATTTTCTAACTTGACCAGAGAAAGAGACAAGGAAAGTGAGAAAGCAAGCTATCAGGTTCGGGACTCAAACCACGGTGAGCCATGTAGGAATCCAGTGCCTTAACCACCATGCCAACTGCCAGTCCCCAATTTATTCTCATTTTAAGAATCATGATCAGTTTTTAAAAAGTATCTAAACTAAGTGTTGAGAAAGAATAGAGACTATTCTTAGTGGTCTTTACTACCACTCAAGGTTTGCAATTATTTTTAATTCACATCATAATTGTATATATAGGCGGTACATGAATTTGATACATGAATACAGCATGTAATGATCAAATCAGGTACTTATCATATCTATACCTCAAACATTCACCATTATTTGTGTTGAGAATATTCTAGTCACTGAAATATACAATAAATTATTGTCAACCAGTCACTTTCTTATGTTATAGAACTTACTCCTTCTACTAGGTCTTTGGGAAAGTCATGATGTAATTTTATATGCAAAAATGCAGCATGATTTTCCAGACAACCCAAAATATAACTATAAACTTGCACTCAATTTTTAGAAGATTCTTGATATGCATGTTATTTATAGCTCTAAATTTTAAATGACTTCCAAAAGGTTGACTTCTGAAAGACAGAATACTATGAAATTTAAAATTTAAAGAACTACTGACTAAGGGCTGGTTGGTAGAGTGGTAGTTAAGGTGCTCAACTCCCATATGGCCAACTGTGGTTCGAGTCTTAGACCCGGCAGCTTGCTTTCTCACTTTCCCTTTCTCTTACTCTGTCTCTGATTAAATTTAAAAATAAATAATAATAACAAATAAAATTAAATAAATAAATAAAATTTCTGAAAGCTGCTGACTAACAACATTCAAAAGACTATAATTTGTGGGGCCAGCAAGTGGTGTGGTGGTTAAGGGCACTGGACTCACTCATGGCCGACTGCAGTTTGTGTTCTGGACCTGGTGGCTTGCTTTCTCACTCCCCTCCCCCCACCTCTATCCTTCTCTAGTCAAATTATAATAAATAAAGTTAAAATAATTCTAAATGAAAAAAAGACTATAATTTTCAAGCTAAAAATACAATAGAACTATTGTAACTAAGATAGTCTTGCTTCAAAATAATCATCTTTATTATGTGAAAATGAGGAAACATATCTCAGGAAAAATTGGTTTTCTGTACTTTAAATCATTCTTATAAAATTAGCTGATCTATAACTGAACTGTTTGGGATAAATGCAAAACAATTCACTATGTTATCTAACATACCCTTTCAATTAAAATTCCACCAACTACTGTTTCATATAAGCAGCACTCAAACACTAAGCTTTTCCTTTTTAACTGGCACAATTTTTATTTCAATGAACCAAAATGCTATTTCTTTATCAACTAAGACTGGAAGGTTTATAATTACCAGTAATAACAAAAATGAACTTAAGAGAAACAGGGCTTATGAAATAACTAAACCTGAACCCACACAAATAGCACCACTTAACTAGCATAAAGCTCTATATGAAAAAAAGTCATTGATAGAAAAATTACCTTTTCTTGAAGCAACTTTGAGGAAGCTGCATCACGATTTCCTTTTCCACCAGCAGTATTAAAATGAGACCATGGTAAAACTGAATTAAAAGTTAAGGAATCGTCCAAGGCAAAATCTGGTTTCATAAAAATCTATTAAAAAAATGCATTTCCCTCCATTAGATAAACATATTTTTACATCCATTAATTTTTCTAATGTTCTAAGACTAGTATACAAAAATTAATTTGGATCTTGAATTTGAACAGCAAAAGCAAGTGATAACAAGCTGAGCTATTTACATAAAAATCTGTGTAAGAAAAGTGTGTGTGTGTGTGCCCAAAACCCCTAAGAGGAGAATGGAGGTAAAGGGACTATGGAGTGGCCATTTCCCCTGGGGAGTGATTTCCCATTTTCCATCTCTCTGTCCCTCTCTAGTAAGTACACACACCCTATAGCAAAAAGGAAAAAAATAAATAAAGAAAGAAAAGTGTTAATAATGTTTTGCCAAGCTTAACATTCTCATAAGAGAGAGGACAATGGTTTTTACCTTTACCGGTGAAGATAATTATTCCTTTAGTATTTGATCAAGCTCACTAATGCATTCCCACCAGACCACACCAAAAGGAGATAACAGACTTACCCTAAAATTTCCATATTGTTTTTTATTAAGTTTTTCAAAATGACGAATAATCAACTTATCTACTTTTTAAAAATACATTTATTTTATTTTATTTATTATTATTATTTTAAATTTGCCATATGGCATATGTGCTCACCAGAGAGAGACAGAGAGAGAGAAGGAAAAAGTGAGAAAGCAAGCCACCAGGTCCAGGACTTGAACCATTGTCGTCATGTGAAAGTCTAGTCCCTTAACCACCATACCACCTGCTAGCCCCATCATTTTCTCTACTTTATATTTCTATTTTCTCCTGCTCAAAATTCATGTAAAGTTGCTATTTTAGTGAAGGATTATAAACAGATGAGGGAAAAAGAAAGCTCCATACTGAAGGAACTATGCAAGTAAAAAACAGAGTCAACAAACATTTGGCTAAAGAATGGGTAAAGATAGTAGGCCAAAGTTACAGGTATGACTACAGTAGAGGCAAATTATGAAGAGCCTTAAGTGACAATCTGAATTTTGTTTTGTACAATACGAATCAAAGAATCTTTAAAATAATGTCTTTTCCTTTATTATGTCTTTCATTTTTCTTTCTTGCTCACCCCAAAGAGTAATTGTCACAGACCTCTTTGAAAATCTGATGAATGCAATAAACCCTACCCAGAAAAAAAGTACATCTACTACACATCTCTACAACATTGTCAGACCAAGAAAATACCTCAATAACCTAAAGAGGTAGCAAGATCAACAAAATTATTATTTTTGTTAGAATTGTTTTATTTAATTTTATTTATTTATTTATTTTTCTAGTTTGATGGGGGAGGGAGGAAAGCAAGCCACCAGGTCCAGGACTTGAACCGCAGTCGGCCACATGGGAGTCCAGCACCTTTAACCACCACACCACCTACAGGTCCCAACAAAATTATTTTTTAGATTGGATAGACTTAAATATAGATAGGTTCCTATAATAAGAGACTAATGATACAGAAAAAAAGAAAAGACCATAAATATAAAAAAAATTTCATTAAAAACAAAATTTTTAAAAAACTTTTTGCCAGAGGGCATATGTGCTCACCAGAAAGACAGAAAGAGAGGAAAGGAAAGTGAAAAAACAATCTCATCAGGCATAGTCATGCCACAATCCCTTTTCCTCCACTTCTCCTTCTTTCAGAATTTTGGGCACGCACTCACACGTCTGGCTTGTTTCTCAAGTCTCCAGGTTCACAACTTGAACTGCATTACCAGCTATGTGGGATCCAGCCATCTTAACCAACAAGCCATAAGCAGCCCTAAAATTTTTTACCAATTAAACAAACAAACAACAACAACAACAACAAAAAAAAAAAAAACAGAAAGAAAAAAATGATGCAATAAAGTCCCAGAAGAGACAAAGTGATCAAATGTCAAAACAGCTAAATGAAAACATCTAAGAAGGCAAATTTAAAAGACCATTTTAAAAAAAAATTATTATTATTTTTTAAAAATTTGTTATAGGGCACGTGTGCTCACCAGAGAGAGAAAGCGAAAGAGTGAGAGAGTGAGAAAGTGAGAAAGTGAGAAAGCAAGCCACTAGGTTCAGAACTTGAACCATAGTCAGCCATGTGGGACTCCAGCACCTCAACCACCACACCACCTGCTGGCTCCCAAATTATTCTCGTTTTTAAGCTTTGTTACCTTAGGTACTTGCTCCAGATCTGTCCTGGATTTATCTAAGAAAAAAAAGGGAAAATATGATTTTCTTAAACTTCATTTTACTCCATAAAAATGTATTTCTGACAGATTCAACATATTCTGGGTCACAAACAAGTAACTTACTTAAGTTTCTTCCTTCAATAAGTATCTATCAAGTAACTACTACATCCCTAGGTGTAGGAAAAGCACTGAACAACATGTTTCAAAGAATTTTAATCAACTGAATAGCAGAAACAAAGAACAAAATACATTTCAAATCTTATTTTAAGTGGGCACAGAAAGCTTCATGCTATCTTATTAAGTTTTGGTAAGATTAAGTATGGGAGGCTGTTTTTTAAAATGAATGAAATTCTAAAACAAAAAAAAAAATTCTAAAACAGAAATACTATTTTCACTGTTTTAAAATACCTCCACCCCATCCAGAATTTCCTATGATCAAAGATTACATTTTTATACCATATTAATTCTGTTCTCAGACATCTGAGTTTGTATCACCACCTATAAACTTAATTGTAAATGTACCTACTTTGCCTTAGTCCGGCCAATTCAATCTCAGATAAGGTACCCCTTTCCTATTCAAAACTAACCTTTTTGTACTTGGACTCCATTTCCGCTTGCCTGTTCTGTGAACTTACTTCAATTATCTTGCCTTGCTGAATATCTTCAACCTTTCCCAACTACTAGTTTTTCATCTCTGCAGCTCTTCATTTAAAAATAAAACAAAACAATAAGAACAAAAAGATATAAACTCAAAGGCTGGCTGTGGCTCTGGATTGAGGCAAGGGAGGCACCTCAAGTGGAAATGTAAGGAAGCTCTCATTCTCAGAGTTAAGCAAATCTCTCTCAACTCATCTAGTCCTGGCCATGAAAAAACATTCTTCCATTCTTGCCAATATCCTATCTCAAATCTTCCAGTCACAGCCACAGTGGGAGTCTATATTTCTTTGAAGTTTCTATAAATATCATTCTAGTCCAAATGCTCTTCCTAAGATCTCCTAAATGCCAAATCATAGGAGACTTCTCAATGTACACATTAACCAATCCCTTCAGTATTCTGACATGGTACACTAATTATTCTCACTTCTCTGAAATTCTCTCAATTGACATTTTTTATCTCTCTGACCACTTTTTCAGTCTCCTTCACAGATACCTCATCTTTTATCTGCCCTTAACTGTGACAGTTTCTATCACCAATCGTTTTTCTTCTCATTATTCAAGTCCTCCCTGGGTGATCCCATTCATGTCCTTGGATTGAATTACCACGCTACTGTCTATACAATATGATAATGTCTACCATGCCTACATCTTCAGCCTAGATCTCTTTCCTAAGCTCAGGTTGCTAATAAGACATGTCCTTCACTGCAAATCTGCAACTAACTTCCATCTCTTTGAAAAGTCCTCCTCCTATATTCTCTCTCACTGAATTGCACCTCTCACCTAACCAGTTGCCTATACAAGAAACCTGGAAGTCATCCTTGAAATATTTTGCTCCATTACCAAAAAATGACTATCAAACTCTGTGCCCCAATCTCTGAAGTATCCCTCAAAGGCCTAATTTTCTCTCCATCTTTTTTTAACTGTTACTGAAGTCACATCATTTCTTACTTGCATTACTGCATTAGCCTTCAACTATTTCCTTGCCTCTAGTTTTACCATCGTTTCATAATTCATTATCTGCAAACTGTTTTCACACTGAACTTTAAGCCATAAATCTCATCATGCCTGCCTATTGGAGCTCTATACTCATTCCCTTTAGAAAAATTCCTAAGCAAGGCATAAAATGTTCTTCATGATTTAACCCTTGCATATTGCCTCAGCCTCACTTCTTGCTTTCAGTAGAGTCAATATATTAAACTATTGTAATTCCTAAATATGCACATTTTATTTTGACTCTATGATTTTTGTATAAACTGTTGCCTTTCACAGGAATGCCTTTTCCCACATAAATGCTTCATGCTAACTAGTTAAAAACACAGGCAATCATCAGTTCTAGAAAGCCTTATAAAGCTGAGTTAGGAATACTATACAACCTTACCACCCTGACACCCTGAACTGACCATTTGATATACAATGCTATAATTACTGGTTTCTTTCTTTTCTTTTTCTTTAAGAGATTTTTTTTTTTTTGCTATAGAGTGCATGTGCTTGCCAGAGAGAAAACGAGAGACAGAGAGACAGAAAGCGAGGTATTTCCTCCTAGGGAGGATGGCCATACCTCAATCGTTTCTTCTCCATTATTCTCTTGGGATTTTCAGCATGCATGCACACACATCTGGCGTGAGTTTCAAGCCACCAAGTCTAGGACTCAAACTGCGGTCAGCCATGTGGGAGTCTGGAGCCTTAACCACTATACCACCTGCTGGTCTCTGGTTTATTTCTTTAAACTTAGGAGACAATCAGCTCCTTGAGGAGCAAAACTATTTTTTACTTACCTATTTTTAAGAAACAAGCAAAATATCAAGCACCAAGATATTAAATTAAAAAAACTTTTAACTAAAGGCTTACACTACTATCAGTCTAATGATTTTTCTCTTAAAGCTTTTAGGAAAGATTGATTGTAGGCTATGAAAATGTAACTACAAATAAAAATTATAGCTATAATAGACAATAAGATTGTCAAATTAAGATTTTGTCCATTAATATTTATGCTGTGCTGGAACCAGCAGATGGCATAATGGTGATGTCACCGAACTCCCATGTAGTTGACTGTGGTTTGAATCCCTGACCTGGCAGCTTAAACTCACGCCGGGTACGTGTGTGTGCGTACCCAAGATCCCGAAAGGAGAATGGAGGAGAAGGGATTGCGGCTTGGCCATCTTCCCTGGGGGTTGACTTCTCGCTTTCTGTCTCTCTGTTCTTCTCTGTCTTTCTGGTAAGCACACGTGCCCTATAGCAAAAACCTCTCCAAAAAAAAAAAATTTATGCTGTGCTTTATTATCTATAAATAACACATATTCATACCATGAGTATGTAAAAGAGTCCTGTCAAAGGTATCTTTAGGAGGACAAATATTCCTGCATCTCTCATGAATCTTTTCTCGCTGAAAAAAGAAAGACAAATAAATCATGTGATCAATGCTATGTAGAAATATGAATATTGAAAGCATCAAAATGTTTCAAAGAGAATATTCCAAACAAATTATACACTTCTTAATAATAAATCACTAGTCTCTTGAACTTAAATATAAGTAACAACTGATGTCTGATAAACCAAATAATACTATGAGTCTATGAACCTATATACTTAAACTAGTCATATATTATATAATTAAAATAAAATCTCCACCTATGGAATGAAGTAGGAAGGTGAGCAGATAATATTTGTATAATTGTAATCAATTAGGAAAATATTTTTTTTTAACCAAGGAAAAAATTTGAAAACTTATGTATTGGGGCCATCAGGTGGTGTGGTGGATAAGATATTGGACTCCCACATGGCCCACTCTGATTAAGGTCCTGGACCTGGTGGTTTACTTTCTTACTTTCTCCCTCTCTCTCTCTCTACTAGGACTGGCATAAGTGCGAGGCAAGCAAAGAGCATTAAATGCAATATTTAAGAGGCATCCACTCTCAGATTTTGGTGTCTCTACATATTTTGCACCTTACAACCTCACTTGCTTTATCATAGTACCAGCCTTGTCCACATCTTACCAAAACTTGAGAAAATTCTGTGTAGACTTGGTATTATTCTTTACTTAAATGTTTGGCAGAATTCACCAATAAAGTCAAGTGGACCTCAGTTTTCTTGTGAGAAGGTATTGAACTACAAACCAATTTCTGTAATAATTCAGGTTACCTATTCCTTCTTGAGAGGGCTCTGGTAATTTGTATCATTCAAGGAATTTGTCAGTTCTCTAAAGTGGCATATAGTTGTTCAAAATATTTCAAACTATTATTGGACTTTTAATTTCTGTAAAGTCTGTAATGATACCTTTCTCATTCTTATTACTGATGATTTCTGTCTTTACTTTCTCTTTTATTTCCTCCTGATCAGTATTGCCAGAAGTTTATCAACTATATTGATATATTAAATAATCATATTAAATAATCAGCTTTTGGTTTCATTAACTTTCTCTAATTTCTATTTCACTGATTTTGAACTTGTAGTTTATTTCTTTCTTCTGCTTACTTTGGTTTTAATCTGCTCTTCTTTTTCCAGATTCTTATGGTGGAACCAGAGGATACTGAATTGAGAACATTCTTCTTTTTTAATGTTTGTATTTAGTGCTATAAATTACTTCCTAAGTACTGCTTAAGAACCAGTCCACAAACTCTGATACACTGTGTTTTCATTCCCATTCAGCTCAAACTACTTTTTGATTTCTCTTGGAGCCAGCAAGCTGGCATGGTGGCTAAGGTGACTGGATCTCATGTGGCTGACTACGTGGTTCGAGTCCTGGAACCAATGGCTTGAAAAACATGCTGGGTTCATGTGCATACGTGCCCAAAATCCTGAGAGGAGAATAGTAGAGGTGGGACTGTGGCATGACCAACCTCTCTGGAGCGGTGATTTTTCACTTTTTCTCTCTTCACATCTCTTTCTCTCTCTCTCTGGTAAATTCACACACCCTATGGCAAACTTAAAAAAATAATTTCCATTTTTACTCACATTTTATTTAGAAGTATAAAGTTTTTGTTTCCAAATATTTGTGGATTTTCCACAGACATTTCTGTTACTAATTTCTAATTTAACTTTATTGTGGTCAGAGAACACACTTCATATGATTCAAAGCCTTTTAAATGCATTAACATCTAAATACTAATACATCTCTGTGATTTACATATGTTTAAAACCATGCCTGGCATGTGGAAGATAGTCAATAAATATTTGATTAATAAATGAATAAATAGTGGGGCCAGCAGGTGGTGTGGTGATTAAGGATGCTGGAGTGCCACATGGCTGGACCGCCACATGGCTGGACCGCAGTTCGAGTCCCAGACCTGGTGGCTTGCTTTCCCACTTTCTCCCCACCCCCCCCTCACTCTGTACCTCTCTGGTCAAATTTTAAAAAATAAATAAATAAAGCTAAATAAAATAATTCTTTAAAATAAAATAAATTAATAAATAGCTCTTTCTACCACCTTTCCATGCCAACATAATATTGCACATAAATGTCTTGGCTGATGTTTTCAAGAATATCAACAATGGGGACAAGCAGATGGTATAATGGTTATGTTGCTGAACTCCCACATGGCTGACCACAGTTCCAGTGTCAGACCTGGCAGGTTGAAACTAATGCTGGGTGCCTGTGCGTGCATGCCCCAAATCCCGAGATGAGAATGGAAGAAAAGGGACTGTGGCATAACTATATCCCCTAGGGGGTAATTTCTTGCTTGCTCTCTCTCTCTCTCTCTCTCTCTCTCTCTCTGTCTGTCTGTCTCTTCGGCAAGCATGTTATCCCTATTGGAAAAAACAAAAAACAGTCTCTTTTAAAAAAACAGAGTATCAATAATGCTGAAAAGAGAGGCAAATGCTACATTTTTATTGGGTTATGATCCACAACCATTGCGTGGTTTCTATTTGTAATGAAGCATAGTTACAATGGCAAATCTAAAATAAATGATGATCACAGAGCCAGGAAAATTGATGTGAACCTCACAGGCAAGTTAAACAAGTGTGGAGTGATCAGTTCAAGAATTGATATACAGCTCCAAGATCTAGAAAAATGGCAGGATAATGCACTCCCATCACATCAGTTTGGTTTTAAAGTCAGCTGGCTCCTAAACCATGAAGCAGGAAGATGAAAAAGCAAAGGAAGCAAAATCCAGGTAGTCTTTTTCTAGGGATGTAATACATCCAAATAAGCCTCAGTGGACAATCAATTAATTGACCAATAGAAAAGCCAAATTATAGGTCTAATAAAGGCATAAGGTTAGAAACCATCAAAAAGAATGCATATTAAAGTCCATTCACTTAACATTCAGAGAAATAGATCTGGTCATTGAAAATAGAACATAAAACTGTAGGCAGTAAATGGCTATATATATATATATATATATATATATATATATATATATGAAAATAAAATGTATAGGTTCTGTATAAAAAAAAAGTTTGATAGTACTAAAAATGACCCAAACACTATATAGTACTAATGCCAATATAAGCCAAATCAGCCTCTCCAAAACAAAAAAAGAACAAAGCAATTGACTACTTGACTAAAATAAAATCAGCTAAATTCAAATTAGCATTGCTAATAAGAAAAGTGTAAAAATCGAATAAAGTTGACCCTTGAACAATATGGAGGTTAGGAAAGCTACCCCCTAACCCCATAGACCAAAATCCATATATAACTTCTGATTCCCCAAAAACTTAACTACTAATAGCCTACTATCAACCTGAACCCTTACCAATAACACAAATAGTTGATTAACACCTATCTTGTATATCATATGTATTATACATGACATTCTTACAATAAAGCGAGCTAGAGAAAAAAATAGTATTGAAAAATGAGATATACAATATTTATTGAAAAAAAGTTTATGTATAAACAGATCTGTGCATCTTACTTTAGACCTGACTATAACTTAATGATTAAATATTACCTGAGAAATTTCCTGTTGGTATACTGTAAAATGTTCCTTGCTGATCTGTGGGAGGTAGAATGAAGGTATGACTTCAGTGTCCACAAAGTCCAATCCCCATGTTTTTGTGAAGAAGTCAGATTCTCTTTTTGCTAATCTAGGATCATTTAATGCTGCTGGGAGATTTACTTTGGAATGATATATAGTCCATCTATGTTGATCTGTAACTAGAGATGGGGCAACACATAAACTATTTGAATCACCTGCAAAAAGTAAATAAGAGAATTCTGTGAAGTTGATTCTCCATTTGAAAGTACATCCTCAAAAAATAAAAATGCTTACACAAACCAACTAAACTATCTTTTACACAAATCAACTAAATGATATCTTCCATGGTAAATGATCTAATGAAAATCAATCTGATAAAAAATCTTCAACAGGGTATAAAGAACATATATAAGACAGAAGATATGCAATATTTGAGGGTTGTAATTTCAAGACGGGTAGATCATAAAAGGTCTTTCATTCATTCCTAATGTAAAATGTATAACTTTTTTTCAACGTCAAAAGCCTACTACCTTGGGAACCAGCAGTTAGCGTAATGGCTATGTCGCTGGACTCCCACGTAGTCGACCGCGGTTCCCGTCTGGGACCCGGTGGCTTAAAACTCACGCCGGGCGCGTGTGCGTGTGTGCCCAAGATCCCGAGAGGAGAATGGAGGAGAAGGGATTGCGGCGTGACCATGCCCCCCTGGGGGGTGATTTCTCGCTTTCTGTCTCTATGTCTGGCGAGCGCACGCGCCCTATAGCAAAAACCTCTCAAAAAAAAAAAAAAAAAAAAAAAAAAAAAAAAAGCCTACTACCTTCTATTATACAAGGGGATTTTTTTAAAGTCCACGCACGCAAAAAAAAAAGAAATTAAAGTGTGAGTTCATTTCAGTGCAAAAAAAAAAATGTGAAATCCATTCATAATTTGTTTACAATATGCATTTTCCATGAACATTTCGAAGCCCCCTCATATGTTTTCTATCTTTTAATACCCCAACGTGTTTTTAAAGGCCCATTTTTTTCTATCAAATTATGGCGGGCAACCCTGGTACAAATATCCTTTGTTTGGGTATGATGAAGTAACATAAATGTTGCTGTGTTATTAACTCACAGAGGAAAAATAAATATACAGCTGATTCTCATTATTCACAGCAGTTTTAGTCTATTAAGTCACCACAAATACTCAGTTAGTGAATACTGAACTAATTCTTTGTGAGCCATTTTCACCAAGCAATTGATACTGTGTGTTTCTTTTTTAAGACACATTATTCCATATATCTCGTTGACTCAGTAACATTAAATTCATGGCTAATAGCACTAACACTCTTGTCTGAACAAAGTTTATATGACATATATTTTCTCAGAAAGACACATTATAGCCTTTTTACATTTAGGAACAGTAGACAGCACTTCAACGCACGTTTGAAGGCTTTTTTAATCAGCAAAATCAATAAAAAGCACGAAAATGCAAAACTTGAGGCACTGAAAGAACCATATAAAAAACATTTGTTTGGAGTATGAGGGGTGAAACAAGAAAGCAGATAGCACTGACTTGTTCAACCTTAGCTAATAAAATGTGTCAGAAAACTAAAATTTTCACTGCTCTGCACATGTCTGCAAATTAAAACAAAAGTGCCATGAATACTGATTTGAGGATTAAAATAAATTTTAGAGAATACGGAAATTTGCAAATATGAGATTGACAAGTAATAAAGAGTTACTGCAGTGTTTTAACTAAACAACTTTCAATCAGTAAGTACCTTTATTTCTAACACTTTTTCAGTTTACAGTAGTAAAATTTACTCATTTAAGTATATGAAACTTAACTACTCATTTAAAGATAATATAAGTGATCAGTAAAAAATTCTCAAAAAAAAAAAAAATTACCTGTGGGTTCCTTGGGACACACATCTGGCAGTGACTGTACAGGTCGAATGTGTTTTGTTGAATCTACCTCTTTTTTAAAGAAAACATCACTGCTGCTTCCTTGAGGCACTGGTGAAGAACTGTGGCTTGAAGCCATTGCATAAAATCACCACTCAACTGAAAATGAGTAAGAAATAAATAATTAAGACAATACATATTAAAATCCATCTGTAAGTATTATATGTGTCACAAAATTTCTTCCAAAAACAGAAGCGTTTTTCAAAATCCCTCACAGTGTAAGTATGCAGCTTGAAAATTTGCTGTTAATTGTGAAACTTGTTAACCAGTCAATTATATACCATGTATATGACAATGGTCCCATAAGATTATAATGGAGGGAGGTCAGCAGGTGGTGTGGTGGTTAAGGTGCGGAACTCCCTCCACATTGTCGACCACAATGGGTTCAAATCCCAGACCTGGTGGCTTGCTTTTGCACTTTCCCCCTCTCTCTGACTCTCCCTGGTCAAAAAAATATAATAATAATAAATAAAATTGAATAATTCTTGGGGCTGGCAGGTGGCATAGTGGTTAAGGGCGCTGGACTCCCACATGGCCAACTACAGTTTGAGTCCCAGACCTGGCAGCTTGCTTTCGCACTCCCTCCCCACTTGTCCCTCTCTGGTCAAGTTTAAATAAATAAATTAACAAACAACAAACAGTTAAGTTAAATAAAATAATTCTCTTTTTTTTTTGGAGAGGTTTTTGCTATAGGGCAGATATGCTCACCAGAAAGACAGAGAGAGACAGAGAGACAAAAAGTGAGAAATCACCCCTCAGGATAGATGGCCAGGCTGCAATCCCTTCTGCTCCATTCTCCTCTCGGGATCTTGGGCATGCATGCACACACACCTGGCGTGAGTTTAAACCACCAAGTCCCAGACTCGAACTGCGGTCGACTACTTGGGAGTCCAGCAACATAGCCATTCTGCCATCTGCTGATCCCTAAAATAATTATTTAAAAAAAAAAAAAAGATAATGGAGGGACCAGCAGGTGGCCTCGAGGTTAAGGTGCTGGATTCTCATATGGATGACTGTGGTTCAAGTCCAGGACCTGGCAGCTTGAAAATCACAACAAACACATAATAGGTAAATAAATGTTTTTTTTTTTTTAAAAAGAAGATTAAATGAAGCTGAAACATTCCTCTTTTTTTGAAGCTGAAAAAGTCGTATCATCTAGCGACAGTATAGCCATTTTAAAGTCATATCACAACCCATCACTCACATGTTTATAGCTATGTTGGTATAAACAAACCTATTGTGGTGACAGTCTTATGAAAGCAGAACACATAGAATTATTTACAGTATGTAATACTTGATAGTGCTAATAAATGACTTTTTTACTGTGCTATACTTTTTATCATTTTGGAGTGTATTCCTACTTATAAAAAAAAAAGTTGGGACCAGCAGACAGCATTATAGTTACATCACTGGACTCTCACGTAGCAGACCATAGTTCAAGTCCTAGACCTGGTAGCTTAAAACTCATGCCAGGCACATGTGTGTGCATGCCCAAAATCCCGAGAGAATGGAGATGGGATAGGGATGTGGTCATCTTGCCCAGTGGGTGATTTCTCACTTTCTGTCTCTACAGTGAGCACATGTAACCTATAGCAAAAATCTCTCTCTAAAGAAATAGTTCACTTAGAGCCAGTGGGTGGCATGGTGGTTAAGGTGCTGGACTTCCACATCTCCAGTGGTTTGAAAATCATGCTGAGTACATGTGCCCGAAATCCTGAAAGAGGAACAAAGGAGAAGGCATTGTGCTGTGGCCATCCCCCCTGGGGGTAATTTTTCACTTTCCCTCTCTCTGTGTCTGTCTTTCTCTCTTTCTCTCTCTGAAGAGCACATGTGCCCTACGGCAAAGCAAAAAACAACAACAAAAAAGTTTACTGTAAAACAGTGTGCTCTGTTATAACAGCAGCCTCATGTATCTTATATTTATTGATCTCCTACTTGATTGTATCATAAGCTCTTGTGCTTGATTCAATTTGAGGTATTTCTGTTTATTATGGCCTACTAATGGGTAGAGGTCACGAAATTGTGATATTAATGATCATGACCCTCTGTAAGCTTAGATTAATGTAAATGCTTATGTGCTTGTGTCTCCTTTTGCTTGTTTTTGAGAGTGAGCAAGCATCCAAGAAAAGGAGAATGAGGATAGGGAGTAGGAAAGTAGAGGGAAAAAGGAGGAGGAGAAGAGAAGAAGAGGTTTTTTTTGTTTTGTTTTGTTTTGGTTTTGTTTTTGTTTCCCTTAGGTTTTTGCCATATGGCATGTGTGCTTGCTGGAGAGATTCAGAGAGAGGAAAGTGAGAAATCACCCTCCTACACACACACACACACACACACACACACACACACACACACGAGGGAATGGTCACCCCATAATCCCTTCGCCTTCATTCTCCACTCGATATTCTAGGCATACAAGCACACGTCCTCGGCCTGATTCTCAAGTCAATGAGTCTGGAACTCAAACCATGACCAGCCAAGTGGGAATCCAGTACCTTAAACCCTACACCACCTGCTGGCCCCAAGACAGAGGTATTTTTTGACAGGGCTTGGCCATTATAATCCTTTGCTCCAGTCTCTGAGTTAGCTAGGATCACAGGCATGTGCCACCATGCCCAGCCTGTCCAGGTTGGTCCAAAGCCTCCCATGCGGCCTCTTTCAGTAACACCCTACTGTCACTAGCTATGGCAAGGCCTGTGTTTTAGTTTTCAACAAAAAAGATTAAAAAGCAGGACCTAGACAACAGTACGCTGGTAAAATGCAAGCTCTGCAAGGTTGACCTACATGGGAAGGCTCTGAATTTGTGTCTAGAGACTTCCTTAAGTATAAAGAGCATGTACATGTCCATGATCAGGGCTGCCTGACACTGGGGGTGGATCATGTGACTGAGACTCTGTTGGAGCTGTCTGTCTCTAACTCTCTCCTCTCTCTGCCTTTCATTCTATTAGAGAAATAAATAAACTTAAAAATAAAAAATAAAGATTTAGGGCCAGCCCATCAGAGTGGTCAGCAATGTGTGCAGGGAGCCAGATCCTACATGGTCAACAGAGGTTCAAGTCCTAGCCCCAGTAGTTAAAAACCACACCAGGCCTATGCGTGTGTTCCCAAAATTCTGATGGGATGGAGAAATGGTGTAAAGGAAATGTAGCATGACTAATCCCCAATGGGGAAAAGCTTTCTCTCCCTCTTTCTCATGAACATATGGGCCTTCTGGCATATTTTTTTAAAAAGAAGGGGAAAAAAAGGTTTAAAAAGTGAAAAAGGAGTATCAGTAGATGGCATAGCAGTTACATTGCTAGATTCCCACATGGTCAACCACAGTCTGAGTCCTGGACTCAGTGGCTTCAAACTCATGCCAGGTTCATGTGCGTGCATGCCCAAAATGCCAGGAGGAGAAGGGATTGCAGAGTGGCCATCCTCCCTAGGGGGTGGTTTCTTGCTTTCTGTCTGTCTGTCTCTCTGGAGAGCACATGTGCCCTATAGCAAGAAAAGAAAAAAGAAAAGAAAAGAAAAGAAAAGAAAAGAAAAGAAAAGAAAAAAAGAAAAAAGAAAGAAAAGAAAAGAAAAGAAAAAAAGAAAAGAAAAGAAAAAAAGTGAAATGGGGCCAATCCCAAATAGAAGTAGTGTTGTGCAAAAGGAGGTAGATGAAACATTGCTGACTGGGACTCAAACTCCAGCCCCAAGGGGTAACATACCTGGTACACTTGTATTTGCCTAAGATTCTGACAAGATGCAAAACTGGAAGTAGAATGATTGCAGCATGACCAGGCCATGCTGAGAGAGGCACTTTCTCTCTCTTTCTCTCTCACTCATTCTCATGTGTGCATGCATGTACTTACTTCATCATGAACAAAGAGAAATTATTTTGAAAGAGAGATTTTTGCTATAGGGTGTGTGCGCTCACCGAAGAGACAGAAAGTGAGAAATCACCCCCCAGGGAAGATGGCCACACTGCAGTCCCTTCTCCTTCATTCTTCTTGGGCATACACACACACACATGCCCAGCGTGAGTTTGAAACTGCCAGTTCCAGAACTAGAACTGTGGTCAACCATGGGAGTCCAGTGCCTTAAACACTAAGCTACCTGCTGGGCCCAAGAAATTATTTTTTTTAAGTAAAATTACAAATTTTAAAAATAAAAGAAAACTCAGGACCAGCAGATGGTGTGATGGTTACATTGTTGGACTCCCATGTAGTTGACCACAGTTCAAGTACCAGATGGCGACTTAAAACTTACACTCGGTGTATGTGCATACAGGCCCAAAATCCCAAGACAATGGAGGAGAAGGGATTGTGGTGTGGCTAGCCCCCTTGGGGTATGATTTCTCACTTTCTGTCTCTCAGTCTCTCTCCGTCTCTCTGACGAGTGCACACAGAAAAATCTATAAATGAACAAAATAAGGAATTCAGAGAAAAAGAAAGAAAATATTTTTGTGGAGCTATACAATGTGTTTGTGTTTTAAGCTAAGTATTATAACAAAACAGTCAAAAAGTTTAAAATGTTTATGAAGTTGGGACTGGTTCCTGACCTGGTTGAGGCAGCTAGATCCCACATGGCTTACTGCATGGTTTAAGTCACAAGCCAGAAAGGTGTGTTTGTGTGCATGCCCAAAATCCCAACAGGATAAGGAAACAGAGTAAAAGGAATTGCAATATGGCCATGTCCCATTGTGGGATGCTTTTTCCTTCTCTCTCTCTCTCAAGAAAGTGTACAGTCTCTGGCAAAAATAAATAAATAATAAATAAATTTTACACACACACACACACACACACACACACACACACGTATATGAAATAAATAGTTACAGTAAGTTAATTGATACTGAAGAGGACCAGCAAGTGATGTGGAGGTTAAGGCAGCTGGATCCCACATGGTTGGCAGCATGGCTTGCGTCCTGAACCCAGCAGCATTTAAACTAATGCCTACCTCAACGTTACTGTTCATAGGGCCAGCTTCATGGCTTAGTGTTTAATGGAGCTAGATCCCACATGGCCAACCAAGTGGTTAGAATTCCGGCCCCAGAAGCTTGAAAAACATGCCAGGCACATGTGCATGTGTGCCCAAAATTCCAACAAGATGGAGAAATGGAATTTCAACTGGCAAACAGAAGGGATTTCAGCCTGATCACACCTCACTAAAGGGTGCTTTCTCCTTTCCTTTGCTCTCTGTATTTCTACCTGCCTCTGGTGAGCACACATGTCCTCTGGCAAAAAGTAAAACTAGGGGCCAGTCAACGGTATAGTGTTTACATTGCTGGAGTCCCAGATGACCAATCACAGTTCAAGTCCCAGACCTGGTGGCTTGAAAATTACACTGGGCACATGTGCCTGTGTGCCCAAGATCCCAGGAGGAGAATGCACAAGAAGGGACTGAGGCATGACCATCCCCCTGCTGGAGTGATTTCTCACTTTCCCTCTCACTGTCTCTGTCTCTCCAGTAAGCGTATGCACCCTAAGGCTAATACCTCTAAAAAAATAGTAAAAATTAAATCAAATTAAAATGAGGTAAAAGTTACGTGTTTAAAAATATCAGGTATTATCATTGTAATTTGTATTACTATATGACTGCCATGAAGTAATACAATTGTAAAATTATTAGTAATCAAATAATAAAAGTGTCATTCTTCAAGACACTTGCAATTGTATAAACAAATGTATATTAGCAAAACACCTTTCTCTACATTTTTAAAAGAGAATTCTGCTATAGGGTGTGTATGCTCACCAGAGAGACAGAAACCAAGAAATCAACCCCCAGGTAGGATGGCCACACTACAATCCCATCTCCACCATTCTCCTCTCAGGATTTTGGCAATACATACACATGCACCTGCCCTATGTCTGCATTTTTTTAGTAAGTGCTGAAAGAAGTGGTGGAGCAAGGCAACATAATACAGACTATAGTGCATTGGAATACTTTATAAATGAAACAATACTGAAACTGGATACTGAAGAAAAATATTATTTGTGTTATTGAAATGTTTAGAGATCATCCAGTCTAAATTGTCTTGTACTAGAGATAAGTATAGCAAGGCCTGGAGAGACCATGTGATTTAACAAGCTGGGAAAAAAACAAAAAAACAAAGTAAGAAAGAAGGAAAAAAAAAAAAAAAGCCAGCCAAGTTTAAAGATCTGGTGATTATAACAGAAAACCAAGACTTGGAAAAAATGAGCAGAGTTACAAAGGTAGGATCCTAGCTTGGACCCATGACAAATAGTTCATCCACTCTTTGCTAGAAAGCTAAAAATAACATTCCTCAGACTCCCATGCATATTTGTCTTAGTACTTTCAATGCAAAAAAATCCAATCCAGTTATACCATTCACTGAGACAGACCATAAAATAAGAAACAACCTGCTAAAGAAAATACACAAAGATAAATAACTTCTAAGTCCTTAAACAAAAATCACACAATAGCATGAACAAAGGTTAAGGAACATGGAATAATCATTAAGATTCTGACAGTGGTCCCCAACCTTTTCAGCACAAGGGACAAGTTTTGTGAAAGACAATTTGTTTCATAGATGGGGAGTGAAGAGTCAAGGAAGGAAGGGACGGTATGGTTTCAGGATGATTCAAGCACATTACACTTATTGTACACTTTATTTCTATTATTATTACATTGTAACATATAATGAAATAATTATACAACTCACCAAAATACAGAATCAATGGAAGCCCTGAGCTTGTTTCCAACCTAGATGGTTCCAACTAGAGGTAACAGGAGAAAGTGACATTGCAAGTGTGTTGCTTATGTCCAATCTACTCGGTAAACTTGTTTCAGTGGCTGTCACTGTAGAATACTGTGCTTCACAAAGATAGGATGTTGGAAATGGAAGCAGGTTTTTCAGTGCTTCTATGGCAATCTCAGGATATTCTGCCTTGACTTTAATCCAGAATGTATAGAGATTTGAAATTGTCTCAGACATACTTTAAAGGCCACCATCATTTGCAATCTCAAGCAATTCATCCTCTTCCAGTAAGGACAAAGTCAATTCACAAATGGTGGCAGATATATTCCTTCTCAGTCTGGGGAGGTCTTTAGTGGTTGGGAAGTAATTACAACTTTTTTAAAGTTGAGACGGTTATCATCCACCAATGGGGAGAAAAGGCTCTGGCCTAGTCTCTTTCAAAATCTATCCTAAAGTTTGAAATGGGTCAAAAATCCCAATGTTTACTTGTCACCCCTAGAATTTCAGTTAGGCTTTAAATGTAGCCACTTTATCTCTTGACTTGAGCACATTTGCTATACCCTGAAGTGACAGATTGAGTTCACTGAGCAGGTTGAATGTGTCACACAAGTAAGCAAATTTTGCAACGCACTGTGTCACTAAATGGTGACAATGGTGACTATTTTACTAAAAGAAGTCTCTGGGGTGGCTCTCATAACTCAAAATCTCTGGCTAGTGATCTACTTTTAGAAAGCCATCCCACTTCTCTGTATAAGTTATGTGTGCTCTACATTCATCCCCTCATAGAGCTGCATGGACAGACATTGAGTTAAGAGCATGTACTTTATTGTGATTGATAATTTTAATCAAGTCTTGCAAAACGTTACGTTCAGGTGACATTTTTCAGTTAGCCAGCATTTCTCTATGAATGACACCATGTGCAGACTCACATTCAGAAGTGATCTCTTTGACCCAAGTAGAAACCAGAAAGCCATTCAGTCATAGCAGCTGCTCTATCTGTGCATATACTGACATAAATGACCAATTTAGTCTTCCTTATATGTAATCATCAAAGACCTGAATATTGAATAGTTCAGCAGCTGTAGTGACAGCTGGCAACAAAAGTGCACTTAACAAGTATTCACGCACATCCTCCTGAAAAGTACATCATGCAATAACAAATTATTGTTGCCTCGTTGTCAACATCGGTACACTTGTTAACCTGGATTGCTTATCATGCTGACTCACTAATCTTAACAATTGTGCCTCAATATCCTCTGCCATTTCATCAATTTGTCTAGTTACCATGCTAGTTGAAAGAGGAACAGGTGCCACCTTTGAACTGAAGCCACTCTTAAAAGTTCATGACACAGGGGACCAGCAGTTAGTGCAATGGCTATGTCGCTGGACTCCCATGTAGTCAACCACAGTTTGAGTCCCGGACCCAGTGGCTTAAAACTCATGCTGGGAAAAAAAAAAAACCTCATGCTGGGCATGTGTGCGTGTGTGCCCAAGATCTTGACAGGAGAATGGAGAAGAAGGGATTGCAGCGTGGCCATGCCCCCTGGGAGGTGATTTCTTGCTTTCTGTCTCTCTGTCTCTATCTTTCTGGCGAGCGCACGCACCCTATAGCAAAAACCTCTCCAAAAAAAAAATAAATAAATAAAGATTAAAATTTAATTAAAAAAAAAGTTCATGACACAAGTCCTGGACCTGGCGGCTTGTTTTCTCACTTTCTCTCTCATTCTGTTCGTCTCTGGTCAAATTAAAATAAGTAAATAAAGTTAAATAAAATAATTATTTTTTTAAAAAAAGTTCATGACAGATGTCTTTAGCAGCAGGCAGGTTCAACTCTTCACCAATAGTAAAGGGCTTCTTAGCTTTAGCAATGTGGTTAGCCATGAAGAGTGATACTCTCAGTGCAGACACACTGATGAAGTGGTGGCCTTCGGCAATTGCTTCTGTTCTTTGTGTTCATGATTTTTTCTTTTGAAAAACTCCAAAGACTTGTCTTTTAATGCAAGGTGCTTGGTCTCCATGTGGCAAAGCAGCGTTGAAGGTTTCAAGGCTCCCCTGGCTAGCTGGTTGCCACATATTATACAAAGCGGGCTTGGAGAATGTGAATCACCTGCTGTAATGAACCTGAACTTCAAATAGGACTCAGTATTTTCTTTTACATGTAGCTTTCATTTCGTTAAGAGTCTTTTGCTGTCTCACCATTGGGTCTTTCCCCATTTTCAAAGAAACTCTCCAGTAGTGACATCTGGTTTTTACTCATGTTGGCTAGGGTTAGCATGTGAGCTTACCAAAACTGACTGACACAAGTGCGCAGTGTGGGAAAGAGGTGCAGACTTAAATGGTAAATAAAATAATGTGGGTGAGCCACCTGTAGACAGACTTAAAGCCTGCCACCAGGTGCAGCTGTATAAGTACACCAACTCACTTGCCATGATCAAGCCTGTCATCAGGTGCCGCTTGTCACTTGCCTGATTAGGCTTTGATATACATCTACAAGCAATTGATTTATTATGGTCTCTGTGCAGTCAAACCTCTCTGCTAATGTTAATCCGTTTTTGCGGTAGCTCCCCAGAACTAGCAGCACCACTTCAGCTCCACCTGAGATCAATGGGACATTAGAGTCTAATAAGGAGCAGATTCCTGGCATGCACAGTTCGAGCTCCTATGAGACTAACGGCACTGCAGATCTGACAAGAGGCAGAACTCAGGTAGCAATGCTAGCGATAGGGAGCAACTGTAAATACAGATGAAGCTTCGCTTACCCGCTCTCTCACTCGACCACCCACCCACTTACCTCCTGATGTCCGGGCCAGTTCCCAACTGATCCATGGCCTGGGGGTTGGGATCCTCTGGCCTATCGTGAAAACTGAGCTGGCTGCAGTGAAATGTTTGAGAAATACTAACAAATAAATTATATTTACAAACTCTCTCACATAGTATGACTAGTCTGTAGTTGGTTCTCTAAGCAATAAGAAACCATCAGAGACAAAGTGACCAAAGTGTTATCTGGGAAAATTAATCAGGGCCTTTGTTTGAAAGACACCACTGGCCTATTGCATTTACATCAATACATGTTAAGTGTATGTTTCTGCATAAAAGCATATACACATTATTAAAGACAGAACAAATACCTGAGGATAGGAAACACTGGACAACACAGAATCCTTTATACTGTTTGGTAAAGGCCATTCTAAACTTAAGATTCACACCGTAGGGGCTAGCAGGTGTAGTAGTGGTTAATGCGATGGACTCCCACAGTTTGAGTCCTGGACTCCATGGCTTGAAAACCACACTGGGCAAATGTGCATGCATACCCAAAATCCCAAGAAGTGAATGAAGGAGAAGGGACTGCAGCATGGCCATCCCTCTTGGGAAGTGATTTCTCACTTTTCCTCTCTCTCGTTTCCCTGGCAAGCACATGTGCCCTATGGCCAAAAAAAAAAAAAAAAGATTCACAATGTTTTTGTTATTTTCATCAAATGAAATATGAAATGGCTAAAATAAACACTTTGACACTTAAAAAGCCATAGATATCTGGAAAATGCATTCATATGGAATATTCATTGCTTAATATTAGATAAATTATACATTCCAATAATAGTGGACTATTTCAATTTATTCTATTTATTATCACATTTTTACAGGGAAAAAAAAAAAAAGAAATCCTAAATGCCATCTTAGGAAGCTAGCAATACTTAGGAAGACAGAGAATTGTGGAAAACTATTTCTAGACTCCTCTAAGTCATTTCCATATCTGAGAGAAAAAAATATACCTTGTTTACTCCTTAAAGATTCTGAATTGGGAATACATACAAGTTTTCTGTTTCTTCCTATACTACTCCTAATCTATAAACAGCTCTAACCTCCTTCACATGGTAATAGCTTTATAACTGTATCAATATTGTGCTCAAATGTTATCTTCTATTAAAGTCTTCTTTGCTATCTTATACTTTATCACTCTTTATGTAATTTATATACATATAAGTATAAATATATATATATATAAATTATCAAGAAGCATGAGTGCTTGCCAGAAACAGACAGAGAGGGAGAGGGAAAAGGCACCCCTCAATAGGGCACAGTCTCACCACAAACCCTTCTCTATTTCTCCATCTTGCACGCACACATATGCACCCAGTCTGTCTGTCAAGGCACCAGGACCAGAATTCAAACCGCAGTCAGCCCTGTGGGATCCGGCTTCCTTAACTATTAGGTCATAGAGTCAGTCCACATGTATTTCTATTTTTGCAACATTCATAGTGAGATTTTGGTTTTCATATAGGTCTCCCTTTATTAGACTTTAAACAGAAAACAGTTCCTTTTCTCCTATGTTTTCTTCCTTCCTTTCTCTATCTTAAAAAAACAAAAACAAACAAACAAAAAAACAAACAAAAAAAACACCTCTGTGTTGCAATCTTCCTGTATTAGCTTCCTGAGTAGCTGGTCTACAGGAGTGTGCCACTATGCCCAGCTCTTTTTTTTTTTTTTTTCTGGTAAGGTGGGTTAGAAATGAACCCAGAAACTCCCATGTGGCCTCAGCCTGTTGAACAGCAGTGTCTACCATTGTGAAGTACCAAAACTGGGCCTTTTCCTGAATATTCTACGTGACTACCACAGTTCTTGTCACTCAGATGGCATATAATAAATATTTTACAGATAAATAAAATCAATGTAGAACATATCAGAAAAGAAAGAGCAGCTGAACAGCTACAATAATCCTTGAATGGACAAAGGTATGCGTATGGGCTAATAAGCAAAGGAAGAAACATACTGATTCAGGCCAAAAAAGTTTTTACAACGATTAAGTAAATCAAAACGATCTTTTAGTTTCGTTTTTGGTTTTTTTTGGAGAGGTTTTTGCTATAGGGCACGTGCACTCACTAGAAAGACAGAGAGAGACAGAAAGTGAGAAATCACCCCCAGAGGGGGTGATCCCTTCTCCTCCATGCTCCTCTCAGGATTTTGGGCATGCACACATACTAGCCCAGTGTGAATTTAAGCCACCAGGTCTGCGACTCGAACTGTGGTGGGCTACATGGGAGTCTAGCAACACAGCCATTACGCCAACTGCTAGTCCCTGTATTTGTTTTTTTAAGAGGTTTTTTGCTATAGGGTACGCACACTTGCCAGAGACACAGAGAGAGACAGAGAGATGGAAAGCAAGAAATCACCCTCTGGAGTGATGGCCATAGCATAATCCCTTCTACTTCATTCTCCTCTCAGGAATTTGGGCACACGCACACACACGGCCAGTGTGCATTTCAAGCCACCACCAGGTCTGGGACTCGAACCTCAGTCAGCCATGTGAGAGTCCAGTAATGTAACCATTACAACACCTGCTGGTCCCAAAGATCTGATTTTCTTGCTCAAAGAATCTTTTTAAGTTAAAGGTTTGGTTAAAAGCATCTATTGACAGGACTTTTAGAAGCAGCTGTCCAAGCAGTGAGCACACCAAGTACCCAAACTTTTGTTTCCAAATACCTTTTCCAACTTAGGAAACCAGAGCTCTTTGAAAAAAATACCTAACTCTAGACCTGCGGCACAGAAAGAATAAATCTACCATGAGCACTCCTGTGACAGGAGACAAGGATATTATTCAAAACCCTGTTAAACGAGTAACAGAGTAAGTTAAAGGGGCTAACCACTGACCACATTTGAGATAATTTGAGCATATTTTTAAGAAAATAGTGAAGTAAAATAAATGAAATAAATAAAAATTAATAAATCCATAGTGCTAATTGGGGGTGGAGAAATAAAAAGGGAGGGCTAAAGGAAATCTCTTTTTTACAGAAAAATAACAGTAATAAATGTAGAAGGAATAACCAAACTACTTCATTCACCATTTTGCAACTTTCCCAATATAGAAACTAATTCAGGCAAAAATCACCAGCGTATGGTAAAGCCATTAGGTAAAAGGTTGTTATGAATGGAAAATTAACATGGTGCCAAAGTATTACCCCACAGATTACTTAGCAACACAAAAAAATATATCTTTAAAATGGATAGATTTTGCTGTCACCACCTAAGTCATCCATTTTTTTCCAATTTGCTAGAGAGTAAGAGAGAAACATTCTCCATGGGAAATGGTCACATCGCAAGCCCTTTTTTATTTCTCCTTCCTTTATGGATTTTCAGGCACACACACATACATGCCCAATGTGTTCTTAGAAACACCAGTGACACCACACCACAGACTGGCTCTAAACTTTAAACAATAAAAAAGAAACTCTGCATATTTGTCAAATATTAAATAAATATTACAAGATATGAGTATTTGAGAAAAGGAAAAAATATTCACTTTGCAACTGTCACTTAATCTACCTCAATAGGGCATTGTACAACTTCAAATACTAAAAAAAAAAAGATTTTAAATTTTTATGTTTCAGAAGAATAATATCATGCATAGAAACTGGAATTAAAGTCTGAATAAGAAGGTAGCTGAGATATAGAAACACTATCACAGGCATCACCTAGATAGCCAGATGCAAAAATGTCTTCCTTTACTTCTACACTGTAATTGCTTATAGAGAACACTGATATTACAAGACCATTTACATTCAACTCTAGAATTGTCCACGAAATTGTCCATTACAGGTAAAGTAATAACAAAGGTCTTTTTTGTTTGCTTTTTCCTACTATTTCAATCTACACAAAACATCTCACCAGAGTGATTAACATAGAAATATATTAACTAATCCTTTTATTGCCCCTCTCCTATTTATCAAAAATGACACCCTACTTTATAAAATCTAAACTTGCCTGCCCATTTATCATATTTCCATAATACTGTGATTTCCTAATTGGTCTCTGCTTCTAGTCAAAACCATTCTGTACACTGCTTCGGGAATAATTTTCTGGAAAGTTTTCATCCTATCATACTTCAGCTCAAAAACCTTTAATGATTATTCATTATCTAACAACTCCCAAGTTTCATAAACTGGTATTCAAGGCTTTTCACAATCTAATATTTATTTTCTTTTTTAGCCTATTTCCTAGCCTGTGAATAACTCTTAGGCTGGTCTAATTGTCCCTCTAATTAATCATGCTTGCCAGACTTATCTTTGCTAAGGCTGTTTCCTTGTTGGAATATTTATATCACCTTCCTACCACTCTCATGCCTCTTCTCTCTTCAAAGGTCACTTTAAGTTTAATTTCTAGATTATATATGCTAAGAAAACGAATAAACATACACTCAAAAATATGAACAAAAAGAATCCCAGGATTATTGTTTTTTTAAATTTTGCTAGAGGACGTGTGTTCTCATCAGAGACAGATAAAGAGGAAAAGTGAGAAAACACCCCACGGGTCATATCGCAATTTCTTCTCTATTTCCCCCTCCCTTTGGGATTTTAGGCACATAAGCATACACACCTGTCATTTTTGTTTGCAGTTTTTAAGGTTTTTGCTATAGGGCATGTGTGCCTGCCAGCCAAGAGAGAGAGAGATAGATAATGACAGGGAAAGTGAGACATCACCCTCCCCCCCCCCCAAGGGAGGATGGCCATGCCACAACCCTTTACCTCCATTTGCCTCTCAGAATTCTTGGTGTGCACATACACATACTTAGCGTGATTTTTAAGCCATAGGGTACAGATCTAGAACTGGTTTGGCCATGTGGGATTTCAGCACCTTAGCCACTAGCCACAGGCTGGCCCTCCTAGCGTGTTTTTTAAGCTGTTGCATTCAAGACCAGAACCACACTGTTGGCCATATGAGATCCAGCAGCCTTAACCACCATGTCATCGACTGGCCTCCCGGTATCATTTTTATAAGTTTAAAAAATGAAAAAAGCAAATTCTTAAATAAGAAGCAATTACTATTAATAGGTTACCATTAAAAATAGGATTGCAGACCTACATTAGGATGACTAATTAATCAACCACTTAGGATGACCATTATGAAAAAAACAAAGAGAGCTATTTTCTATGGCTCTTGTGTACATATGCATACCTTAGAAAAAATTTATATGCCTTGGGTCAGCCCCATAGCACAGTGCTTAAGGACTATGCACTGGGAACTGTATACCACAATAGCTAGGTGCAGTTTGAATATCAGCCCTGGCAGCTTAAAAGTCATACCTGGCATCTGTGTACCTGTTCAAAATACTGAGAACAGAGAATTAGACGAAAAATGATTGTGACATGACCCTGCCAAGGGTTTCCGTCTCTCTCCTTCATGGAGGAAATAAATCATTTTTAAAATTTTGTAATTAAAAGTAGAATTACTGGGGCCAGCAGGTGGCGTGATGGTTAAGTCGCTAGACTCCCACATGGCTGATCTTGGTTCAAGTCATGGACCTGGTGGCTCGTTTTCTCACTTCCTCTCTTTCTCACTTTCTCCCTCTCTCTCCATCTCTCTCTGGTGAGCAAACATGCTCTACAGCAAAATTTAAAACAAAAATAAAAATAATAAATGTTTCTTAAAACAGAATTACCATGTAAGCCAGAAAATTCACTTCTGAACACATACCCAAAAGAATTTAATGCAGAGTTCTAAAAAGATATTTACATACCATGTTCACAGCAACATTATTCATAATAGGCAAAATGTAGAAGTAACCCAAGTGTCTACTGACAGATGAATGGGTAAATTAAAGGTGATACAATGGAATGTTATCAGCCTTAAAAAGGAAAGAAATCCTGACACGTGCTACAACATAAATGAACCCTAAGTACATTATGCTTAACAACAAAACAAAAATATTTATGCAAAAACCTTTTATAAATTGTATAGTGTACCACTGTATTAACATATTATGTATAATACAAAACTATGTGAAATGAAAACTTTTAAAAGATAAAGGCTTTTAAAAATAATCTTTTACAATATTTCTGGGTCATCAGAAAAGTCTTGATATTTTTTTTATGCAAAAATGCATCATGACTTTTCCAATGACCCAATATTTAATGATACAAAAAAAATTATACTCCTACTAGTTTTAACTGATAACCATGCTACTCATTAATCATTATTATTAAAAATCTTGATTTAAAATTTTGATTCAAATATTTAGTTTGACAAAAAGAAAAATTGGAGACCAGCCAAATTTGGCAGAGTTTAACTGAGCAAAAGATAGATTCCAGAACAGTCAGCATTCCTGACCAAAGTTAGTTCAGAATGCTCCACCCAACCACATGTGCAACTTAAAATTTATAGCTAGAGAAAACTGACATATACACCAAGGAAGTGACATGCAAAACCACCATATTGGCTACATGCCTTATAAGGTCTGATCAATCAGCTGGTAACCTTTGATTGGCTAATAATCAGCTGTTGTGATTGGCTGAAGTATATACCTCAGTTACCAAGGTATACACTTGGTTTAGATTACAACTTGCTGGTACATCAAACTATTGTACTTTGGTTTTTTTTAATTATTTATTTATTTATTTATTTATTTTTGGAGAGGTTTTTGCTATAGGGCGCGTGCACTCGCCAGACAGACAGAGAGAGACAGAGAGACAGAAAGCGCGAAATCACCCCCCAGGGGGGATGGCCACACCGCAATCCCTTCTCCTCCATTCTCCTCTCGGGATCTTGGGCACGCACGCACACGCACCCGGCGTGAGTTTTAAGCCACCGGGTCCAGGACGCGAACCGCGGTCGACTACGTGGGAGTCCAGCAACATAGCCATTACGCTAACTGCTGGTTCCCAAACTATTGTACTTTGTAGTTCAAGATACATGGAGACTTCTAGGCAAAATTTACCACCTAAGGAGCGAGACCTAGTTAGACCAATGCAGTTTAGTTTAACAGGCTCTAAATCCAATTTAAACACCTGGCTTTAATGCCTATTGTATATTTTAAAAGATATATTACAAGGACCAACGGATGGCATAATGTTTACGTTGCTGGACTCCATGTAGTCAACTGCAATTCGAGGCCTAGACCCAGTGGCTTAAAACTCATGCCAGGTGTATGTGTATGCATGCCCAAAATTCCAAGAGGAGAATGGAGAAGGGATTGCAGCATGATTTCTCGCTTTCTGTCTCTCTCTGTCTCTCTAGTGAGCAGACGTATCCTATAACAAAAATCTCTCTTAAAAAAAAGATATTACAAGGATAGGTAGAACCAAATAGAAAAATGTCAATGCTTCACTAATTACACTTTCTAAACCCATGATCTCAAAAATTTTTAAATATGTTAGAAAATTTCATTTCTGGGATTTTTAAAGAGTTCATCATTCTCAGTAACAAAAATTTAGTAAAGATGGAATATTTCCAAACATACATTTTCAAAATACATTCACCATGGCACAAGTGTCTTTAGAAAATCAATTTATTTTCTCACTCATTGTTTAAAAATAAAAACAAACAAACAAACAAAAAACACCCAGAAGGAACAGATTAGTGCATTTTTTAAAATTATCTTGTTTGGTTAAGTATTATTGTCAGTCACATGCCATCATTTACTAAAAATATCAGTAAATTTGGAATACTTTTTCTTTTTTGTTAAAAAAATACAACATATAAAGTTTGACAATGTCTAAATACTTTTATGTACAACTACTAAAAGAGCTTATACAAGGGATAAGAAGTATCTAGCCCTGCACTTTGTTGTTTACTTATACTCCCATTATTAGTATTATCTTTCATCTAAGTTTCCCTGCAAGATTCATTTTAGGTTAATTAGACATTTTATAAGTATTAGTTTAGTTAAAAATAGATAGCATAATCTGTAAACCTGCTTAACCACTCATGTAAACTACATTACAACACAAGGATGACCTAAGTGAAAGGTACCACTGTTAATCCCTTTCTGCTTGCTCATTTATATAAAATATGACCATCTGACATATAGACACACATACTGATTCAAAGTGTGGGTATCAATCCCTATAATAAATATTAGTAAGTTTTATTGATTTATTTATTTGTTATAGGGCACGTGCATTTGCCCAAAAGAGACAGAGAGAGAAGAGAGGGAGAAAGGATAAAGCATACCCCTCACCTCTAGGGGTGGAGGGTAGCCACACCACAATTCTCCCTTCTCCATTCTCCTCTCAGGATTCTGGGCACATATGGCCCAGGGTTTCCCAAGCTAAGTAATAATAAAATAATGTTTGAACCCAGTGTTCTATACATAGTACCACCACTTTGGAGGCTGTAAGCTGTAGGGGAGGTTCTAAGTTCAGTTCCTTGGCAAACCTGAACAAAGGACAAGGTAGCACAGGTCTGTAATCCCAGCTATACATCAGGAACCTATGGGGGGGGGGGGGGGACTTACCTCTTTCTCACTTTCTCTCTTTTTATACCTCTCCCTCAAAAAGAAAAAAAGATGATGCTTTCAAAATTCTTTTATTTAAGAAAAAAGAAAGCAAATAACTAGAAACTCATCTACAGTAAGTCAGTAAATGGTCCAAGAATGAAAACATTAAATGTTAGCTTAAGGAAAAAGTAAATAGCAATAAGGCTCACTATTACTATAACCTCCAACCAGTAATAAATTAATACATTAATTAAGCACTGCCTGGTATTACTTCTACACTGCACCCCACTATTTGGGTTTCCTTGCCCAGTTCTGCTTTACTAGCTGCTCTACTTAGCCTGCACCCCACTACTTCCACAGGTACCCTTGTATCTTCAATTCAGTCTTTCTTTGCTTCATTCCTGCCTACAGAACATTTTCAGAGAAAACTGTAATATGTGCTGATTACAAATTTATAAGTTCCAGTCTCAGATGAGCACCTGATAGTGCTCAGCAATACTTTATTTATTTTGAAACATTTTTCCATTCCCCACAGTATTTGTAACACTTTCATGACTCTCATTTCCCCTAGTCTACCACCATCAACCCTATGATCAATAAGTTACTGTATTTAAAAAAAAAAAAAAAAAAAAAGGTTCTCTAGTATACCTTTTTACCTTTGTATCCAAATGAACCTAATTCTCAGAGACACACAACTCCTAACTTTTGGAGGTAGAGTATAATTGTCTACTATTTTCCAGAGTTAATCCCTCAACCATTTTTTTTAAGATTTTTTTTTTTTTTTTTTTTTTTTTTTTACTCATTCACTTATTTCAGTTTTGACCAGAAAAAGACACAGAGAGAGAGAAAGGGAAAGTGACAAAGCAAGCCACCAGGTCCAGGACTCAAACCGTGGTCAGTCATGTGGGAATGTCCAGAGCCTTAACCACCACGCCACCTGCTGGATCCCACCTACCAGTCATTCTTGATTTCACCTCTTCCCATTATGTTCAATCTCTTCATCGGTCCATCAAAAACAAAACAAAATGGGGACCAGAGTTGGAGTAATGGCTATGTCACTGGACTCCCATGTAGTCGACTGTGGTTCGAGTCCCAGACCCAGAGGCTTAAACTCACACCAGGTGCATGTGCATGCATGCCCAAGATCCTGAGAGGAGAATGGAAGAGAAGGAACTGTGGCATGGCCATCCCCCCGGAGGGTGATTTCTCGCTTTCTGTCTCTGTATGTCTCTGTCTTTCTGGCAAGCGCACATGCCCTATAGCAAAAACCTCTCAAAAAAACAAAAACAAAAACAAAATGAAACAAAACAACAAAAAAACCCTTCAAGTACCAAATTAAAGTTCTTTTCCTCATCCCTATCTCTTCGAACTACTTCTTGCCTTCCCTTTATTAGCAAATCTCTATTCTTTAGCTTATCTCCTTGGCAATTTGTCCTCTATATTCACCACTCACTTGGCTTTGGAAAAGGCTCACTTGGTCTTAGGAATGACTTGCTTTCTAAATTCTGTGGCCTGTATTCAGTCTTCATCTAATGTGACCTCACTGTCCTCAAAAGTCACTGAAGACGGGGGTCAACAGGTGGCATGGTGGTTAAGGTGCTGAATGCCCACATAACTAACAACAGTTTGAGCCCCAAACCTGGTGACTTGCTTTCTCACTTTCCCTCTCTCCAGTCAAATTAAAACTAATTAATTAATTAATAATTACTTTTTAAAAAGCCATTGAAGATAATAAATGCAGAAAGAATGAACATGTTTGAACATCTGTAATCCTCCAATGTAATAATTGGTTCAAACTAGGATCATTATCAGATGTCAAAACCATTAGTTAAAAGACTGTCAGAGAATAAGATATTTACATGGCTATGAAGTATCACCTTATCAATTAATTAAATAGTAGAGGTATTTGTCAGTCTCACCTTTACCAAATGATCAAGTTTTTATTACCAATAGGGAGACAGCCTGACATCATGTGCCTCCTGATGTAAGACAATGGATCAACAAAAAGTTCCTGGGAAAATAGAATTAAATAGCTAGCCCTGTAATGTGTAGTTAAACCCTGTGAATTGGGAGCCAATCCCACGTGGCGAACCACAGTGCAAATCCTGACCCTAGCAGCCTGAAAAGCATGCCAGGTGTGTGTGTATGCCTATTCAAAATCCTGACATGATGGAGAAATGGAGGAAAAAGGATTGTAGCAGGACCACATCATATTAACAGGTGCTTTCTTTCTCTGGTCAGTGCAAGTACCCTCTGGCAATTAAAAACAAACAAACAAGCAAAAAGAACAAAAAATAAAAATAGAATTAAAGTATGAGTTTATTATGGTGTAAAAATTTTTGAAATCCATGCATAGTTGTTCATAATATACATCTTCCATGAGCTTTCTAAAGACCCCTACACAGTAGTAGGTATACACATATCTAATGACGGTCTCACCAGAAATGTCTGCTCAGAATCTAATCATGAGTTAATAGACCAATTCAGAATGTGAAACAATTTAGTACAAATAGCTTCTACTTTCCAAAGGATGAACCTAGAGAAGAGAGGGAGTCCAGACTGGGGAAGACTGAGTGCAATGTTTGAACTCTGGTTGCATCCTACATTAAGGAGAAAAAAAATTATAAATATTTTTTTGAAATGAATAGGAAAATTAATTTGGATTATATGTAAAATTTCTTTATTGAGTAAATGTTGATATTCTTAGGTGTCATAATTGTATTGTGGTTGGGTAAGAGAATATCCCTATAATTAGGAAATAAATGCTTATTTAGGGGTGATACATCATGGGTATCTACAGACTGTTTTCAGGTTTAGCAAAAGGCAAATTTCTGAGTATGTGTTTGAATATGGCATTTCCTATTCTTTCAAATTTATGAGTTCCAATCTCTTTTAACTTGTCTGTGACTTTTTAAATCTTAAAAATAATAATGATGATAATAATAAGCTAATGAAGGCTTACCAAGAACTGAAGACTTGATAGAAATGACCAGACAAATGGAGGGGAAGAAAAGAGTCATCTGGTCCCAGAGGACTGAAAAATATGCTCAGCATGTGTGTGTGTGTGTCCCCCAAATCTCAACAAGGCGGCGAAATGGAGAAGGTATTACAGTGTGACCATACCCCAGTGGGGAAGCTTTCTCTCTCTCTCTGATGGGTACCTATATCCTCTGACAATTAAAAAATAATAATAATTACCACTTGATTTATTATCTCTAGTCAATCCTTAAGCTATCTCCAGAAAAAAAAAAAAAAACTTACAGAATAACTGGAGCTCTGTCTACTGCCACTCTTACTTTTGTATGATTATGAAGAGAAGTTGACCAGTTTACTCAATAGTAAGAGATTATGTTTTTTCCCCTTTCTTTTCAGGTGATTTTACTAACTCGTCTCTAAATGCTACAGTACAACAATTGATTCTGGGGACCAGCAGGTGGTGTTGTGGCTAAGGTGCTAGACACTCCCACATGGCTGACCACGGTTCGAGTCCCAGACCTGGTGTCTTGCTTTCTCAGTTTCCCTCTCTCTCTCTATCTCTCGCTTTGTCTTTCTCTGCTCAAATTAAGAATAAATGAATAAATGAATAAAATTAAATAAACAAGTAATTATTTAAAAAATTGATTCTGGACATAAAGAAAAAATCAAAGTGACTCTTTTTGCATAAAAAGATGTTGAAAAAAACAGAAAAAGAAATAAATGTAGAAAAAGATGAGATTTTACAAATGGTGAATAGGCTTAAAACCCCTATTCCTTTTGGTTAAATGATCACCCTTGAAGAGCAATGACCATTGACAGAAAGACTCCTCAAGGGGCTGAATGGCAGTGAAGTAGTAAAACATGAAGCTCTGCAAGGCTGACCCATATGGGAAGGTATCAGACTGGCATTGAAAGACCTTCCTGAGCACACCAGTATAGACATGTGCCTATGATCTGGTGTCAGCTGGGGGTAGTGCTAGTGTGGAAACACTGAGAGGAGTGCTGTCAGTGTCTCTCCTTCTCATGGAACATATTAAAAAAAAAAAAAAAAAAAAAACTTAGGAAAAAACCCTCAAATACAAAGAAAGACATGCACAGTAAATTACGACAAAAGGAATTATTCCTAACAAGGAATTAATTCCGATAACTGAATTTACTCTAGAAAAAAGCTAAAACCCTCTTGTACAAGTCATTTCCCAAAAATTTAAGTCTGAAACCAATTATAAATTGCCATGTATTCTCAAATAACTTATTTTTTTAAGAATTATTTTATTTCACTTTATTTATTTATTTATTTACATTTGACCAGAGAGGGACAGATGGAGAAAGCAAGCCACCAGGTCCAGGACTCAAACCACGGTTGGCCATGTGGGAGTCCAGTGCCCTTAACCACCATGCCACCTGCCAGCCCTGTCATATAGCTTATTTTAAAAACAAGGTAATCTTATTTGGATACCTTAATTTCAACACAATAATAATCAGTTATTATACAGTACCATGCTATGCTAGTGATACTCTCAGGGACTACTGAAGTAAATCAGTTTGCCCCTCTATTAAGGAGCTTCAATTTATTGTAATACACTACTTCTTTTACTAGTTTGTTATCTCTATATATTTTGATTCTTCTTACTATTCTTCTCCTCCCTGGAGAAGTTGTCAGCAGTCAGTGTTCATTGCCTCACTATTTCTATTCCTGCTTTTGACAACCTCAGTATCCTTTTCTAATTCAATTCTTCTGAAACAAGTAACTAACTCTTATATAGGATGTTTTATTTGACATAACACCTAATATACATTACCTCATTTAATTCTTATAACAACCTTGCAATATAAGAATGATCCCATCCCTATTTTATAAATGAGAAAACTGAGACTCATGAAGATTGAATAATTTATCTAATGTTATAAAGACGATAAATAGCAAAAGTGATCCTAATTGTCAATTACCTTTTTTCATTACTAAATCTTTATAAAACATTAAATGAATCAAAATGAGGGCCTAGAGGGGAAAAAAAAAAAAAAAGATTCCAGCTTTGAATTTTTCTGGACATTCACAATTTGTCAAAAAAACCACTCAACTTACTTCTCTTTTCTTGGAAATTTAAGCTTTTGGGGTAGGAGGTGGAAAAAAAAAAAAAAAACTTCTGAATAAAGAAGATATTACTATGCTTATTTCTAATTTCAAAAACATATGCAGTAATGAGGTCAGCAAGTGGCATAGTAGTTAAGGTCTGGACTCCCACCTGGTCAACTAGGGTTCGAGTCCCAACCCAAAAGCTTGAGACTCATACTGGACATGTGTGCATATGTGCCCAAAATCCCAAGAGGAGAGTGGAGGAGAAGGAATTACGGTATGGCCCATGCCCCCAGGAGGTGATTTCTCACTTTTTATCTCTTCTCTTCGGTGAATGCACACGCCTTATACCAAAAATCTCTTTTTAAAAAAATGCAATAATAACAATTCAAAATATAATAGTTATTCAAATTTGCAGTACAATAAGGCTGCTAAAACTGGTCCCATGGCCTAGTTGTTAAGGGAGCTAGATTTCACATGACCAATCACGATTTGGATGATGGCCCAATACGTTGGACATGTGCACAGATGTCCTGACAGGATAGTGGTATGGAAAAGGAATTGCAATGTGACCAGGCCCCACTGGGTGGTACTGTCTCCTGTTTTCTTTTTCTCTCTCTCTGTCCCTGAAGAGTGCATGTGCCCCCTAGCAGAAAATAAATAAATAAAGCTGGCATTTCCAGGGAAAAATTATTTCTTCAGATTTTAAGATAACTAAGTAGGCCAAATATCTCTATTATGTATTATAGACTTCCTTTTACTTTTCTTTCAATTGATTCCACATGTAAAGAAAGTTGCAGAGAATCCAAAGTGTTAATATCATCTACTAAACGATACCTTTGAGAGTATTTTCCTAGATGGTGGGGATCAAGAACACTAACACAAATCCTTACCAGAATCTTGCAAACCATATATTGAAAACAATACTACTGACATTTAGAGCTAGATAATTCTTTGTTACGTGGGTAGGGATTGTGTGGTTTGGAGGGTGGGTGGGTTGAGGTAGGGTATGTCCTGTGTACTGTAGGATATTTAGCAATTATCTCTGACTAGATACCAATAGTAGATTTTCTTCATTTGTCACAACCAAAAAAAGTCTCCAGACACTGCCAAATGTTCCTTAGAGGGCAAAATTGCCCTTGGAAAACCATTGTTTTAAATGTTAGGGACCCTTGGGACCAGCAATTGGCGTAATGGCCATGTTGTTGGACTCCCACGTAGTCAACCGCTGTTCGAGTCCTGGACCCAGTGGCTTAAACTCACACCAGGTATGTGTGCACGTGTGCCCAAGATCCTGAGAGGAGAACGAAGGAGACGGGATTGTGGTGTGGCTATCCCCCCTGGGGGGTGATTTCTCGCTTTCTGTCTCTCTGTCTTTCTGGCCAGTGCACACATTGTATAGCAAAAACCTCTCCAAAAAACAGAGAGAGAGAGAGAGAGAGAGAGAGAGAGAGAGAGAGGGAGGGAGGGAGGGAGGGAGGGAGGAAGGAAGGAAGGAAGGTAGGTAGGTAGGTAGGTTAGGGATCCTAGATCTTCAAAAAAGTAAGCTTCTAATCAGCTCTATTACTTAAAATTTTTTAAATTTATTTACTTATTTATTTACAAGAGATTTTTGCTAGGGAACCAGCAGTTAGCGTAATGGCTATGTTGCTGGACTCCCACGTAGTCGACCGTGGTTCACGTCCCGGACCCGGTGGCTTAAAACTCACGCCGGATGCGTGTGCGTGCGTGCCCAAGATAATGAAAGGAGAATGGAGGAGAAGGGATTGCGGCGTGACCATCCCCCCTGGGGGGTGATTTCTCGCTTTCTGTCTCTATGTCTGTCTGTCTGGCGAGCGCACGCGCCCTATAGCAAAAACCTCTCCAAAAAAGAGATTTTTGCTATAGGGCATATGTGCTTGTCAGAAAGACAGATAGAAAGCGAGAAATCACCCTGGCAGGGAGGTGGGGGAGTAGCCACACCACAATCCCTTCTCCTCCAGTCTCCTCAAGGGATTTTCGCCATGCACACACGTACCCAGAGTGAATTTTAAGCCTCCAGGTCCAGGACACGAACCCAGTCTGTGTGGGAGTCCAGCGACATAATCGTTACGCCATCTGCTAGTTTCTCAAATTTTAATTTTATTTTTAAAATTTGGATTTTTAAAAATAAGATATTAATAGGTCAAGAAGATGCCTAAATAATAAATTTGTGATCCTTCTTTAGGGTAAAGCATTTTTTTTTAAGAAAGATTTTTGCTATACGACACATGTACTCATTGGAGAGACAGAGAGACAGAGAAATCCATCCCCAGTGGAGATGGCCACACCACAATCCCTTCTCCACTCTCATCTCAGGATTTTTGGCATGCACGCACATACGCCTGGCGTGATTTTTTTTTCTTCTTTTTTTTTTTGAGGTTTTTGCTATGGGGCGCATGTACTCGCCAGACAGAGAGAGAGACAGAAAGTGAGAAATCACCCCCAGAGCAGATGGCCACACCACAATCCCTTCTCCTCTATTCTCCCTTTCTCTATTCTCCTCTTGGGATCTTGAGCATGCACGCACACGTGCCTGGCGTGAGTTTAAGCCACCGGGTCCAGGATTCAAACTGCGGTCAGTTACGTGGGAGTCCAGCGACATAGCCATTATGCCAACTGCTGGTCCCTGTCTGTCGTGAATTTTAAGCCACCAGGTACAGGACTCAACCTTGGTCAACTATATGGGAGTCTAGCAATGTAACTATTACGCCATTTGCAGGTCCCAGGTTAAAGCATTTTTAGAGGACTTTATAACATGGGTTTCAGCCATGTGGATACAATACAGTCACCCACTTTTTCCCAAAAGTAGGGGGAAATTTTCAATTCTGTCCAAGCTCTGCTAGTAAAATGTCAACCACATACGTATGAACTTACACACATAGAGATTCTAAACAATTCTAACTTCTAAACTCCTGTTTCAGTATGGTTTTCCATGGCCACACTGTGGTTCTTAAGTATTGTACCCTACAGATTGAAGTTTCTACTCTTCAGATTTCCTCATCTGGTTCCTGCCACCATTTGTAAATTAAGCAGGAAATACCTTTATGGTGTTTCCCAACCCTGATATTCCAATGTTTGACATAAAAATACTCCACCAGCTTTTATTTACTGACTTTTGCTGACCAACCCCCACCTCTTGATATCTCAAGAGGTCTCTGAAGTCATTCAGACTATTTTTTTCCTCCAAACTTATTCTGTTGAATAAAACCAAACACTATTGGGCCCAGTAGGTGGCATGATGGTTAAGGTGGTGAACTCCTACATGGTCGACCCCGGTTCAAGTCCTGAACCTGGCCGCTTGCTTTCTCACTTTGCCTCTCTCTCTCTCTCTCTGATGAGCACACATGCCCTACAGCATATTTAAAAAGTAATAATAATAAATAAAATTAAATCAATGCATAATTAAAAAAAAACAAATGCTATTATTATTAGTAGCTTACAACATCATTTTTAATTCTGGTGATCAGTTGCTTATTCCAACTCAAATAAAGTTTTAAACGTTTAAAGTGATGTTAAAAGAAAAATCTTTCAAGAAGCTATAAACTGATAACATTTAACATGTACCATTAAAAGGCCCACGTGAGGCAAATATTGAGAGAGAAAGTAGATTAGTAGCTGCCCAGAGCTGAGAGTGGGATTGGGGAGAATGAGAATAACTGCTAATGGGTACAATTTTTTTTTGGGGGGGGGGGTGGGTAGGGATGAAAATGTTCTAAAATTAGATCATGGAAATGGTTGCACAACTCCATAAATATATTAAAAACCACTGAAGTGTATACTTTAATTGAATGTGCCTTATGGTATGTTAATTATGTTCAAATAAAACTGTTTTTAAAAAGTTAAAAGCAGGAAAAAATAATTTTAATCAACTCTTTTTGATAGGATAAGGATTACGTTTAAGAATAAATTCCAAAGTTTGCCATTTCATGGGTTACATAAGATTTGATTTTAATTTTGACATAAAAAATTATCTTATCCAGAAATAAACTTTAACTTTTCCAAAAACACACATGAAAATTTAGTCATCCTTTGCTAGTAAGCTTTGGGTAATTTTATCAGTCATAATTTTGAAAACCATGGAAAATGTTTCAGAAAATTAAAAATATAGGAATATAAGCACCACATCAAAACATGGATAGTCTTTACAGTTTTGTTATAATGCCCTCTTTATCTTTATAAAAAAATCATTAAAATATTTTTCATTTCAAACTGATTCCCATACGGTAGTACATCTCTCAGACTGTAGTGAAGTAATTCTGAAGTTACCCAGAACACAACTTAAAAATAGTCAAATCACAAAATTTCAAACATCTAAACTCCCAAACCACAACTATCAATTACACATATTGATAATTTTTGCAAACTTATCATGAACAATACCATCATTATGGACTATCAATACCCTTTTCTAGGAAATCAGACTCTAACTGCAACACAAACACAGTCAAACAAACAAATCCCATCATTCCTTCTGTTCTATCATAAAACTGCTTAGAAATAATTTAGGCTCCCAAGATACTTTTCCAATTAAAACTTCCAGTGAGATTTACAGAAGTGAATGTCCTTCAAAATCTGCAGTTTAAGTTAATATAATAACACATTTCCAAGTATAATACAAGTTATCATATCACTCGCCTTGTAAGCATTTACTATGACGGCAGTGCGTTTGACAAAACAATAAAGCCAATTAAAAACAAAAAACACTCTAATTTAATTCTTGGAAAGTAATCAGAGCCTCAATAATGACCAAAACGTAAAAGTGGCTAAAGGGAATTTTAAAATAATTTTTTCAACCCCGATCAGCCAAAATTCTAAAAATACCATTCTAAACTCAGCGCACGGACAGACCAAGTGGTTAATCATAATAGGCAGGCAAAAGTTCCCAAGTCAACGACGCGAGGTCAGGGATGGCCTGCCTTTGTATCCAGAGACAGAAGGAAGCAGAACCGAAGAAAATTACTGAACAAATTATTGCGAGCTAAACTGCCAAACAGCAAAACACCGAGTTGTTCTCTTCGTTAGCCTTTTCCTTGAAGAGATTAAAAAATTTTAAATTGCTTCAGTAGGCTCCAAATTGGACTAAGGGCCCGGCTGGAAAAAGAAGGGGAAAGTTTGAGGGCAGGAGGATCTACGGTGTTGAGGGAAGTTCCAGAGCCTGGACCCCGGAGAGGGGCGACAGCAGAGTTGCGGCCGCAGACAGGAGGTGGGGAGCACAGCTGCCTGCCCCGATCCCGGAGGGAGAGTGAAAAGGAAGCGGAGACAGAGACGAGAATGGACGCTGGCGAGCGGGTCAGCTGTGACCGAAACTCTGTCCCCTTTGGGCCGGGAGCAGACGGAGGGGGTAGGGTCTCTGCAGAAGGTCGGGGTGAGGCGGGCGGCGAAGTGCTGGGGGCCGCGGAGCCCGCCCGACACCTACCTGCGGTCCCGGGCAGCCGCCCCAGAACGAGGCCTAGTGCATCGCCGCCGCCTCCAGCCCTCCACGTCGCGCCGACGCTCCTGCTCCGCGGCCGCCGCCTCCCGGCGCCCGGAGCCCGGCTGGGCCGGAGCCCGGCTTCCCGCCCCCGCCCCAAGCCGGCTGGCCGGTCGGTCCGGGAGCACAAGGCCGCCCTCTCGAACCCAGCTCCGCTCGGGGGTGAGAGGCGGCAGCGGCGGCTCCTTCACGTCTCTCCCGGGTGTCCTGTCAGCCAGCAGTTTCCCCCGCGTCCGCAGCGCCGCCTCCGCCGCTGCTGCCACCGCCTCTCCCACATCCCCGGCCTCCAGGGAAGCCGCCGCCGCCTCCGAGCCGCGACCACTGCCCCTAGCGCTGCTGCTCCCTGCTCCACTGCTTCTCCTCGCCCCGCCGGCCCGGCCTGGCTCGGCCCGGTCGGGTCTGGGGAGACAGCGCCGGAGGCCGCCGCAGCCCCCAGCCCACAATCCACCGCGCGGCTCTGCCGGGGCGGGAGGGCCGCGGCCCGGGCCGGGGGGAGCGCCCGCCGCCTCCGGAGAGGGGCCTCGGCGCGGGCGGACGCACCCGGCGTTCCCCGGGGCGGGCTATACCCCGCGCGGCTCCCCTGCGCCTCCTCTAACAGTCCCACACGAGAGACGAAAATCCACGCTGAACGCCACTTTTCCTCACGACCCTCTCCCCCACGCGGAGTTGTCCTCGGGAACACCCAGGTGCCGCCTTCCGCCTTCCCAGGGACCGGGACGCGAGCCTCGGCGTGGCCCTCGCAGCCCGCAGGCCAACCCCTTCAAACGTCCCCTAAATCATCACTCAGGACCGGTTACAGTAGGTACTTCCACAAAATTCCACTCCTTTTTTCACCCGGCAAGGTAAACGCTGCTCAAATTTTTCCGAATAAATGCCCTTTCAAAGGTTAAAGGTCACCCCCTACACACACAACCCCAAAAACAATGCATAGCTCTCTTTTGAGACCTTTCCCCTCTAAGTCTTCCCCAAGTTCCAGGCATTCCTCTCAAGCACCTATCCCATATCTCTGGTTCTGAAATCAGTTATTCCTGCTATTTGATTACTTAAAAGTGTGTATGTGTATTATTCTGTATTTTTAATACCTTCCGATTCTGATTCTTAATAATATTCTAATAATTAGCCTGGTTCCAGAGGGGGCTTGAAATCTTCTATCAATATAATATAATCCACAAGAAAGGAAATGTCTTATAATATTTTTGAAAGGGGGAGAAGTTCCTCAATCATTTGAGTGCTTATGTCTTAATTTTAGGAAGATTTCATTCTATTTCAAAACCATTTCTTTGCCTAAGAAGATCTGAGTTTCAGGCATCTTATGACACTGTTTCAACAAATCAAAAGTGTAAATGTAACTTTTACAGTTGAGGATTGATTTTTTTTTAACTTGATGCAAGTTTCATTTCTAAAGAAGTCACTGAATATGCAAATATAACTTTGAAATATTTATTTATTTTTGGCATTTTGCCATAAGGCATGTGTACTCCCAGGAGAGAGACAGTGAGAGACACTGAGAGGGAAAATGAGAAATCACCCCCTGGGGGGCATGGTAGCTGGTAGTCCCTTCTTCATTCTCCTGTGATTTTTAGGTACCCACGCACACATGCCCTGCGTGATATTCAAGGTACCAGGCCCAGGACTCCAACTTCAGTTAGCCATGTGAGCGTGCAGCCTTAACCACCACACCACCTGCTGGACCTGTGAAATAATATTTTAACAATGAAAATGCTGAAGTTGGAGGAAGAAGGAAAAAGAAGGAAACAAAAGGAAATTTCCACATTATATTTTCATAAATTCAATTCTAAAAAATCAATCCCTAATGTGAAACAAATTTAACTATAAAACAATAAAGAAGTCTTTTTTCTTTTTTTTTTTTTTTTTTTTTTAGGTTTTTGCCATAAGGCATATGCACTTGCCAGAGAGAGAGTGAAAGGGAAAGAGTGAAGTCATCCTCCATGGGAGATGGCCATGTTGCAATCCCTTCTCCTGTATTATTTTCCTGGGATTCTGGGCACAAGCACATGCATGCTTGGTGTGATTTTCAAGCCACCAAGTCTGGGAATCAACTTCGGTCAACCATATGGGAGTCCAGCACATTAACCACCATACCACCTATTGGCCCCCCAAGAAGTCCTCTTAAATCCCTAATCTATTACAAAACCACATCAGTTTATGTAGAGGCAAAGAGTAAAATGGTGATTACCAAGGGTCTGGGGTAAGGGAGGTGGAGATGTTTGTCAAAGGGAACATAGTTTCAGTTATGAGGTAAATGTTAATGGTCTATTACACAGCGAAGTAGCCACACTTAATAAAAATGTATATTTCTAAATTGCTAAAAGAGTAGATTTTAAATGGTTCCCACCATAAAATCTGGTAATTAATTTGGTTAAATAATTCCACAATGTATATGTATGTGTGAACATAGCATTATAACCATAATTAGAGTAAGTCCCACTTTATCCACATTTTTGCTGTGACTTCAGTTAACCCTGGTCAACCATGGTCCAAAAATAAAAGATAGTTTGAGACAGAAATCACATTAACATAACTTTTCTAGTAGTATATTGTAATCATTCTTCTATTTTATTATCGATTGTCATTTATCTTTTATTGTGCCTGTTTTATAATATAATCCCTGAGTGATTTTATCATACCTATGCACTTTATCATAGGTGTGTATAGGAAAAAACGGTATATATTAGCATTCCCTACTATCCAAGGTTTCAGGCATCCACTAGGGGGTCTTGAAACGTATGCCCCCAAATAAGGGGCAACTACTCTGTATGTAATTATTATTTGTCAGTAAAAAATTGTAAGCTTTAAAAAATCCAGTGAGTTTATATTATGAAAGCATGAGAGGTCTTCAAAAAGTTGACGAGAGGAGCCAGCAGGTGGCGTAGTGGTTAAGGCACTGGACTCCCACATAGGGGACTGAGGTTCAAGCCCCAGACCTGGAAGCTTGAGACACACAGGGCATGTGTGCATATGTGCCCAAAATCCCAAGAGGAGAATGAAAGAGAAAAAACTGTGGTGTGGCCATCCCCCTGGTGGGTGATTTCTCGTTTTCTGTTTCTCTGGTGAGCCCATATGCCCTATAACAAAAATCTCATTTCAAAAATTTTTTGTACTAAAATAAATTCATACTTGAAATTCCATTTTTCCAAGTTTTGTTTTGTTTTGTTTTTGTTTGTTTGTTTTTAAAATAGACAGGGTTTCTATTTTGCCAAGACTGATCTCAAACTCACCATCCTCCTACCTCAGCTCCCTGAGTAACTGGGATTATAGACACATTGCCACCATTCCAGGCTCTAAGAACTTTTTGAGGTTCCCTCATTTTACGGGAAAGATTAACCAAATTTCACTTAAGGCCAGAGAGGAAGATAATTCATTTTATATCTAGAATCAGTTCATAGATTAGACCAAGAAATGGATTTAGCAAATCCCTATATTTTAAACCAGTATCAGGAAGTAAACAATAGTTGAAAAGCTTCCAAGCCTGGGTAGTTTGGTCTTTTAAAATATATTTGTGTTTATATCCCACCTTATTCCAAAAAAGATTCCAAGTTGTTCAAGTTGGCACTTGGATTACATAATAGCTGTCAGCATCTTTCAGACAGTAAAACAAGACAAACTGGTTTGCTTCCTCATTATCCATCTGTTGATAAGAAGAAAATACAACATTTGAGTACTGTACTTAGTTCTTTTAGAAATCCAGTACAATATTTACTTTCACTTTTCCACAGAATAATTCATACTGTTGAATCTAAACTAAATGCTGATTATTAGATTTGCAAAATAAATAAATAAGTATACTAGACAAGCAATTTAATGTAAAGGTAGATAAATGTCAAATCAGTAAGTTCACTTGCTATCATTTGAATCATTTTAGTATTAAAAAGAAAAGTGAGGGACCAGCAGTTAGTGTAATGGCTATGTCGCTGGACTCCCACGTAGTCGACCGCGGTTCGAGTCCCGGACCCGGCGGCTTAAACTCACGCCGGGCGCGTGTGCGTGCGTGCCCAAGATCCCGAGAGGAGAATGGAGGAGAAGGGATTGCGGCGTGGCCATCCCCCCTGGGGGGTGATTTCCTGCTTTCTATCTCTCTGTCTCTCTCTGTCTGTCTGGCGAGCGCACGCGCCCTATAGCAAAAACCTCTCCAAAAAAAAAGAAAAAGAAAAAAAAAAAAGAAAAGTGAAATCACAAATATTTATACATATATTATTGGTATTTATTTCCAGGAAGCACGGATGACAGAAAATTAAGAAAAATAAATGATAGAAGACTCTACTATTGCCTTCAGAAAGAAGCAAATATAAAAAAAAAAAAAAGAATATAGCTACCGTGTCACTATCGTGTGTTTGGTATATTTGCTATACCTGTTAAGAATCGTAAAAGTTGTTCCAGCCATGGTGGCACAAGCAGGTAGGGTACCTTTGCACGATGATGGAGCTACATGGGGCAACCACGTTCAGATCCTGGGTCTACCTGAACATACCAGGTGTGCTCTTGCACCTGTGATCCTGGTTGCCTGGAAAGCTGGAGATAGGATACAGTGTAAAGACCCTGTTAGAATGGGCCTCTCTCTCTCTCTCTCATTACACAAACAAACTTTAAAAAAATATGAAAAGTGACTGTTATCAAGGTTACATATTCTCATTAGAGGGAGAATATGTAGGTTACATATTCTCATTAGAGGGAGAATAGTAAATTTCCTAATGCCATAATACCTACAAAATGTCCAGGCATATGTAACTGTGTGTTCGGTGCATATTTTGTGTGGGGCAGTGATGAGGTTTAACATGTCTACTCGATCAATGAACACTGCCATTTTAAATAACTCATTTTACAGAAACTATACATTCCTGTGCCAATATAAATGCAGAGGGAGAAGGAGGCATTGATAAAAGAAAGTAAAAAAATCATTTTGCAATCTAGTGAGATATGAGCACTTCACAGTACTAAACCTTGAATTTATCAGATGAAAACTCACCCAAGTTCTCTAACCTACTATATATTCCAAATATGTATAATGATATTGTGTGTTTAGTATAATCTTTGGAGAGCAAAATTCACATGCACTAATGAACTCTAAGTATTGTCCTGATTGTTGTTTTTTCTGGATTGGGTTTTTTGACCCAATGTCCTAAATTATTTTTCTCATCATATTTATTTTTCAGTATTATAATGTTTAAAATAATAATTTATAACAATGTGACTCTAAGCTGAAACTACATTTTGCTATCTAATATATTGGGTCGTCAGAAAAGTCATGACATATTTTTCTGTTTTTCTATGCAAAAATGCATCATGACTTTTCTAATGACCCAATAGAACTATCTTAATGGAAACAATCTTTCCAGTTTATTTTGAATATGGTATACTAAATTAAATGAGGTACAAGCAACACTAAAGTTTATTTACTATTTCACATGATGATAATAAACTCGATAATTGTTGGGAGTAATATACTAGTTTTCAACATACCATCTGTTTCTTTTCTAATAGCTACTTGATTATTATTTTGGAAACAGTTACTTAACTCTTAAATTTCCTGGGCCAGCCTGAAGTGTGATGGTTAAGATGGCTGGATCCCATATGACTGACTGCACAGTTCAAGTCTCAGACCTGGCAGCTTGAAAAACACATCAGACACATGTACATGCATGCCCAAAATCCCGAAAGGAGGGAAAAACAGAAGAGAAGGCATTACAGGGTGAACATCCCCCAGGGAGGGTGCTGTCTCACTTTCTCTCTCTTTTCTTCTGTCTCTCTCCCTCTGTTTCTCTCTGGCAACCATGGGCGCCCTCTAGCAAAATTTTTTTAAAGGAAAAGATCTTCTCTTTTACCTTTTTATTCTGATATACCAGATTTCCACTTGATTACCCTAATAATAACAGTTACCATTTACTAAGAATTTTCTGTACTCAGAACCAGCAGTTGGTGTAATAGCTATGTGGCTGGATTCCCAGGTAGTCAACCGTGGTTGGAGTCCTGGACCTGGTGGCTTAAACTCATGCCAGGCACATGTGCTTGTGTGCCCAAGATCCCGAGAGGAGAATGGAGGAGAAGGAATTGTGGCTTGGCCATTCCCCCTAGGGGGTGATTTCTCATTTTCTGTCTCTCTGTCTCTGTCTTTCTGGTGAGCGCACGCACCATGTAGCAAAAACCTCTCAAAAAAAAAAAAAAAAAAAAATTTACTGCACTCCAAGCATAGGGAGAACCAAGGTAATGTGATGTATTTGTTTCCCATTGGTGTGTGCAAACTACCTTTTCCCTTTCTTCCCTTGTAACCTCTCTTTACCTCTTCCTCCTCTCTTTATTTTGATCTTTGTCTATAAAAGTTTCCACCAGCATTTCTATCCTTTCTTTTTAAAATGATTTATTTTATTTTGTTTATCATTACTATTATTATTATTATTATTTGCTATAGGGCACGCGTGCTCATGAGAGAGACAGAGAAAGTGAGTAAGCAAGCCACCAGGTCTGAGACTCAAACCACGGTCATCCATGTAGGAGTCTAGCGCCTTAACCACCTGCTGACCCCTGCATTTCTACCCTTTCAATGCTACTTCCTTATCCTGTCTAGAGCTTATGTATGTGTGTTTGTGTGTACCTGTGTCTAGAACCATTCAAAATCAACTTTACTATCAAACCTTTAAAAACAAAACTGACAATGTTACAGATACTACCTTTGGGACCAGCAGTTAGAGTAATGGCTATGTCGCTGGACTCCCATGTAGTCGACCGCGGTTTGCATCACAGACCTGGTGGCTTAAAACTCACGCCAGGCGCATGTGTGTGCGTGCCCAAGATCCCAAGAGGAGAATGGAGGAGAAGGGATTGCGGCGTGGCCATCCCCACTGGGGGGTGATTTCTCGCTTTCTGTCTCTCTGTCTCTCTCTGTCTGTCTGGCGAGCACATGCACCCTATAGCAAAAACCTCTCAAAAAACAAAAACAAATATTATCTTCAACCAAGCTTGGCAAAGTTAATAAAATAACATTAGACAATTATTAGATATAGAGGCTTTAGGAGTTAAACTTTCCTGAGATTGGTTTTTCTCCCTTTGAATCATGTTCAATATACATAAGGCACAAAATGACATGTGGCATAATAGTATTCCTGGGTCCATGAGTTTACATCCTGGCTCTGCCTTTTTCTAGCTAGGTAACCTTCAGACAAGCTATTTAAGCCCTCAAAGCTCAATTCCTAAATGTGCTTTGAGGATTACATTTAAAGTATCCCTAAATAGCATAGCTTAATGCCTAGCTGATAGTTAGTACTTAAAAATGTTAACTATTGGGACCAGTGGATGGCACAAGTTACGATGCTGGACTCCCACATAGTTGACCACAGTTCAAGTCCTGGACCCAGAGGCTTAAAACTCATGCGTGTCCAAAATCCCAAGAGGAGAATGGAAGAGACATGATTGTGGCGTGGTCATCCCCCTGGGGGGTGATTTCTCACTTTCTGTCTCTCTGACTCTCCTGCAAGTGCTCATGCCCTATAGCAAATAGCTCTGTTTTTTTTTTTTTTTTTAAAAATTAACTATCATACTCCTTACTATAATGTTTACTACCTCATTATTATTAGGAAAGCTATATTAATAGAACCCACAAAAGAGAAAAGTCCAAAAAATATGGCTATAAATGAAGTAGGTGAAGTGAAGCATGAGAAGCCATTAAGATCACAAAAGTCCTCTTTAGCAACAGGGTCACAATTAAGCTAGGTGTTCAGAAGGTAAGAACATTATTGACAAGTCAGTGGCTGAACAAATAGGTACTGGGGACCAAAGGACAACTGAATTCTCAACCAAACTGTGGAAAAAGTAACCTAATATGTCCGCAACCGAAGAGCACACGAAAGAGATCATTCCTAACTCAGACACGAAGCCTTTTGTACACTTGCAGCTGGGGCAGGAGTCAGCCATAGAGCATATCTAGCCCTGCACTCTGAATGAAAAGCTCAAGAGTCATGTTACCATAGGAAAATAGCAAGTACGTTGTTGAGACTAGAGAAGGAGTATGGCAATCAGAGAAGAGATATGGGTTTATCTTGACAAATGTAAAATTACTTTCAAACTGGACCATTTCCCTACAAGTAGTATATACCATTTCGTTAGACCCACTACCATATTTTTGGTTTATCTTGCTTTATACATTATTTAGTTCCTTTATTGTCTCATTTGTTTCTTTTATCTGTGGATACTTTATCTAACTAAATTGTAAATATTTCCAGGACATGATTATTGCTGCTGCTTTTTAAAAGTTTCCCTACAGATCCAGAAAAGCATACTTAAATGGTAGACTTTCGATAAATGCTTATTGAATTGAAAATAAATATGAATGACTCCCCCTTAGTAAATGGTATTTGCTATAATGAATATTAATAATTTATGAAATTAGTGGATGACCTTGAAATCATTCTTGACTCTTTTATATACCACATCTAATGTGTCAGCAAATCCTATTAGTTCTACCTTCAAAATACATCTAGACTAAACAGTTCTCACCACCCACATTGCATCCACCATGTTCCAAACCATCTTGCCCGTGGGGCCCCTGACTGCAGCTGCTGGGCTATAATACACTGTTCATTATAGAAAGTACCATTCACAGAAACAGCGGAGTATATAATGCTTCTTGGATTTGTGCAGTGCAATGATTCTACTTGCCTCCTAGCCCATCTCCCTGTCTCTGCCTTAGTCCCTTACTAATAATCTCTTCGAACACAATAATTAGCATGATCCTGTTACAACTTAAGTCAGAACATGTCATTTCTCTGTTTAAAATCCTTCAGAAGCACCCATCTCATTTCAAGTAAAAGGTAAAGTCCTTGTAAGGTCCTGGATAATCTCATCTCACTCTTGTCTCTGACTTCATCTCGTGCTCTCTCCTCACTCTGCCCTAGCCACATTGGGCTCCTCACTGTTTCCAGGACATGCCAGACACACCCTTATCTCAGAGCTTTTGCACTTACTCTTTCTGCCTGGAATCCCCACCCCACCCCCACCCTAGATAGTCACATGACTAATGTGCTAGACCATTTTGTTGTTAATAACAGGAATATCTGACTGCATAAGTTTAAGAGAATAGTTTTTTTTCAGTCCACAGTTTGGAGGTTAAGTCTAGGGGGCAGTACTGCTGGAGGTAATACCAGAGTCTGAGATATGACATCTGAGGGCAAGAGCAGAGCAGAGCAGCTATGTCATTCGTGAGTCTGTTCTGGTCTCCTTCCCTCTCCTCATAAACCCACTAGGACTTAATAATAGCGGCCCCACTCTAATCACTTAATCACTCCCAAATTTTCACCTTTAACACCATAAAGGTAGTAAGTTTCCTCTTCAATGCAACCAAGTTCCTACACATGAATTTTTGGGAGACATCCAAAGCATAGCAGCGAATTGCCTAATCTCCTTCAGGTTGGTGTTCAAATCTCACTTCAGCAAAGCATTCCTTGGCACCCATCTTTGTCATGGCAACACTGTGGACTTATCTGCTCTTCCACTTTGTTTTTCTCCTGAGCCTTTATTGTTATCTAACCCACAACAAGTTTTGCTCATGTATTATCTGTCTGTCCCTAAATAAATGCCAGCTCTAAGGAGGCAGGAAGTTTTATCTGTTTTATTTACTACTTTACCCCTCAAGAACTAGACTAGGGCCTGGTACTCAATAAATAATTGCTGAAATAACAAATAAATAGGCCAGCTTCATGGCACTACTTTAATACCTTGCTCAAGAAAAGCCAGGTCTCACATAGCAACCATGGTTTAAGTCCCTGGTCCAGTCAGCCTGAAACATGCCAGGTACACTCATGAATGTTCACGATCCAATGGGCTGGTAAAGTGGAGGAAGAGGATTGCAGTGTGACCATACTGTGGAGGGTGCTCATCTTTCTCTCTCACTCTCATGTGCACACATGTGTGCTCTATTGTAAATAAAAAGAGTTTTAACACTGACATGTGCCTGTGAGTGCTACTGAATGAATGTTAAAGACAGATTTGCTCTCATAAATATAAACCACTTTCTTCCAGACACTAAGCAGAATATATAATTAGCCTAATATTTTGAAAACAGTTTGCCACAGATATGTTATAGAACTCAATGTTTTTGTGGGACCAGCAGTTAGCATAATGGCTATGTCACTGGACTCCCACATAGTCGACCACGGTTCGAGTCCCGGACCCAGTGGCTTAAACTCACGCCGGGCGCATGTGCGTGCGTGCCCAAGATCCCAAGAGGAGAATGGAGGAGAAGGGATTGCGGTGTGGCCATCCCCCCGGGGGGTGATTTCTCGCTTTCTGTCTGTCTGTCTCTCTCTGTCTATTTGGCGAGCACACACGCCCTATAGCAAAAACCTCTCCAAAAAAAAAGAACTGAATGTTTTTGTAAGCTGCTATTAATTTATTTGATTTATGACCCCAATTGTGGTAGAACACGCTAGATGCTGCTGCTTGGCAGGCAGAGGCCATGTAGGAGGCCCAGGTATGACTCTTAGCTCACCTTAAAAGATCAAGTGCGGGGACCAGCAGTTAGTGTAATGGCTATGTCGCTGGACTCCCATGTAGTGGACCGCGGTTCGCGTCCTGGACCCGGTGGCTTAAAACTCACGCCGGGCACGTGTGCGTGCGTGCCCAAGATCCCGAGAGGAGAATGGAGGAGAAGGGATTGCGGCGTGGCCATCCCCCCAGGGGGTGATTTCTCACTTTCTATCTCTCTGTCTCTCTCTGTGTGGCGAGCGCACGCACCCTATAGCAAAAACCTCTAAAAAAAAAATCAGGTGTGTTGGTGTGCACCTATGGTCTCAGCCACTGAGGAGGCTAAGGCAGGAGGATTGTGACACAGTGAGTTCCTGTCTAAACAAAACTCCACATGTGACATATACACACATGCATATGCACAATTTTAAATAAGTATAAAAACAATTTTAAATATTTAAGATTTTTCATAAAGATGATAGTCTTTATTTACAATTGGAGTATTTTAAATAATAACTATCAGAGGTAGTCTTTAAAATACATAATTCTGGGGCCAGCAGGAGGCATGGTGGTTGAGGCACTGGACTATAACATGGCCTACCATGTTCAAGTCCTAGACCTGGTAGCCTGAAATTTACAACAAATAAATAATTTTTTTTTAAATAAATAAAATATGCAATTCTATAATGATATAAGAACTGTTAAAACTTCATATATTAGGAGAAGAATTCTCATTAAAAATTCTCCAAGAAAGGAGAAACTCCATTGAAAACTTCTCAAGAAAATCACGGGTAGTTTAGAATCCTTAATTTGCAGAAAAAGATAAGCTATGGTTGGCCTCTCGAGATTTTTCTCAAGAATCACCTTATGACTCAACACTAGCCATCACTCAGAAAGAACCCCTGAGCAGTAGGAATAGAAATTCTTACACCACTGTGTACTATTTTTTAACAGAGGGGGGACCAAAATTAAGCAATAAGGAAATCTTTTTTTTTAAAGAGGTTTTTTGCCTTAGGGCACATGTGTGCATGTGCAAGAGAAAGAGGCAGACAGACACAGTGAGAGAGCAAGCGATAAATCATCCCCAAGGGAGAATGGCCACACCACAATCCCTTCTCCTCCATTCTCTTCCTGGAATCTTGGGCATGTACACTTATGTGCCCAGTGTGATTTTCAAGCCACTGGTTCTGGGACTCGAACTGTGGTTGAACATGTGGAAGTACAGTAATGTAACTGCCACATCATCTGCTGGTCTCTGAGGAAATCTTTTACAAGCAAAATAAACAGACAAAACAACATTGAGTAAAATGAAACTTGGAAAATTTCACAAAACAATCCAAAGTAAAAGATTAATATATATGACAATGGATTCTAATTATATAGTGGACTTGGCATGGATACCAAAATGCATTATAAAATTTAACGCCAAGGCAGAATTATTACTCAAATCCAAAATATATCAGATCTCCTTCCTACCACACCCATAAGAAAAGATTCGCTAAGATATGAAATATGGGAGTGGCCTGTGCCCTGATGGTTAGGGCAGCCAGATCCCACATGGCCAACTCTGAGATTGGAGTCCAGAACTAACAACTTGACAAATATGCTGTGCAGTTCCCAAAATCACCACAGGAGGAAAAAATGGAGAAGGGGACTGCGGTGTTATCACACCTCACTAGGAGGGATTTCTCTCTCTCCCTCTCTCTGGTGAGCACACATGCCCTCTGGCAAAATTTAAAAAGAGAGAGAATAAAAAATATATGTAAGAAACATGAACCTTCTCATTACTTGTAAGAAAAAAGTATCTTGTAGGGAAGATTTTGCTAGGTAGAAAGTATTTAATAACCTAGAAAAATGAACCATATAGGTTAATTTATTATTTTAGGCAACCTTTACCAGTTCTCATCCAAGAGAAAGTTCTCATACTTGGTTGGAGGAATACAGTATTTTAACAAATGTATAGCCTATTTTGGTGTAATTTCTCCTTTATAAATATGCAAAAGCCTATTTCTATTCTTCTAAGTTTATCCCAACTTTACTTTGCAGATCAGTATGCATAGCAAAAGAAATGGTGAAATCATTTATAAAGGACACACATAAACCATAAGTACTTCTGTGTCTGTTACAAATTGAAAGTCAGACTACAGTTCTTCTCTTTTTCACAGATCTCTACAACAAGCATATATCAGATCAATGAGCAAACAAAAAGCTTGTCTAAATGGCTTTGTCTTTATGATTAAACTGGCTCACTGGTGCATGCCTGTGAGTGCTGCTTCAATTCCAGGTGGTCAGCATATCTCTCTGGTTAATGGCATCTGAAAAGGAAATGGCTCTCCCTTCTGTCTGATTCATTACTGCCTCCTGGAGCTGCCTACATTTTGCCCTATATATCAAAGGCTACCTCAGTTACTCACTCTCTACTTGCCCTCAGAATGAGGTTAATTTTTGTCAGAATTGTCATTTCTCTTAATGGTAGAACCAGTATTCTGATTCTGACTCTAAATCTCTTATCATAACGAAGGAGGAAAAATGTTTCTATACCAATACCCCTTAACTCCCTGCACTCATCCTCATTCTCAAGTAGACATCCAGACATTCATTCATGCTCAATGAATATTTATCAAGGACTTTCTGAGTCCTATATACTAGTGGTAAGCAAGACTGATTCAGTTTATGCTTTCATAAAAGTGACAATCTGGGGTGAGAAGAGAGAGATTAAACAATTCCCATTTAGGAAAAGTTAGAAAACACTTGGAATGCATGTCACGGGAAGGTAGAAGCAGCTTGTAAAAGGTGAGTGTAACGAAGGTACATACAGAATCCTTGCCTAGGGAAATAGTGTTTAAACTGAAAAACGAATACGAATTGGCCAGTAGTGGTGTTGAAGTAGCCCAGACAGGGGAAACAGCCGGCAGAAAGGTGCTCCAAGTTGCGAAAGAGGTACCTCAGCACAGAGAATAGACAAAGGGCCAGTGTGCCCGGCATGTGATGAAACAAACAGGCTGAAGTCAGAGCATACCAGGAGTTATAGATCACGATGGAGATTGAACTTTGTTATAAGCTATCACAGAGCTTTGTGCAAGGAGATGACACAAACATGTTTGTGTGTGGGGGAGTATATGGGTGTGTGTGTGTGTGTGTGTGTGTGGTGCTTGAGAAAAGATCTTATTGTGTCTCAACCCTACTACCTCAGCCTCCCAAGTACCTAGGATTACATGCACATGTCACCACACCTGACTTTTAAGCATTTATCATTATTATTTATTTAATTTTATTTATAGTTATTATTTTCTAATTTGACCAGAGAGAGAGAAGAAAACTGAGAAAGCAAACCACCAGATCCAGGACTTGAACCATGCTCAGCTATGTGGGAGTCCAGCACCTTAACCACCACACTACCTGCCAGCCCCTTAAGCATGTTTTTTAAAAGTCAGTTTGATCACTCTGAGAAAAATGAACTAGTGGAAGTGACAAAGAGAGGGTGTGGCACCAGCAATTAGAAGAATATCCAAGAGATCCAGTTGTCAGGTCAAGGTGCTGGTGGTTGGAGGTAAAGTCAAAGAGCAGCAGACAGATGTCTACGTCAGCTTGGGCTGCCATAGCAAAATACCATAGACCAGAAGGCTTGGACACCACAAATTGATTTCTCATAGTTCTGGAGGCTGGAAGTCTAAGATCAGGGTGCCAGTGTAGTCAGGTCCTGGTAAGGGCTTTCTTTGTGGTTTGCAGATCCCCCTCCCCCATTTTTCTCACATAGTGGGGAGAGAGAGTGTGAGCTCTGGTCTCTTCCTCTTCTTATAAGACTCTAATTCCTTTATGGGAAACTGACACACACACCCCCCCCCCCCCCGTCCCCTGCTTATGACCTCATCTAAACCTGATTACCTCCCAAAGACCCTAACTCCAAAAATCATCACCTTGAAGGTTAGTGCTTCAACATATGAATCTGTAGGGAACAGAAACATTCAGTTCATACAACAGAATTGAGAGGTATCCTAGAAGACAAAGTTGACAGTATTAGTGATTGGTTGGACAAAGAGGCTAAGAAGTAGGTAAATATTAAAGATTATTCCTAGGTTCCTGATATGAGCAACTGGGAAGATGATGAAGCTATTTCATGAAGTAGGAAACATTGGTGAAGGAAAAGATTTGAAACCATGAGTTCAGTAAAGGACATGTCAAATTTGGGATGCCTAGGTAAGAACTAGCTGGAGGCAGTAAAGAGGCAGTTAGGTGGGTCCAGAACTCAGAAGAGAGATCTGAATGAAGATATAAATTCAGAAGCTGTCAACATGTAGTTAATGATTCTAAGGATGGGACTGGCAGGTGGCATGGTGGTTAAGGTGCTAGACTCCCATGTGGCTGACCACAGTTTGAGTCCTGGACATGGCAGCTTGTTTTCTCACTTTCTTCCCTTCTCTTTCTCTCTGTCTCTTTCTGGCCAAATTAAAATAAATTAATTAATTAAATTAACAATACTCTAAAAAAAAATTAAAAAGATGGGTGTGTATAAGAATCCTAAGGCAGAGAGTATAGAGAGATGAGAAAAAGAGAAGAGGACCTGAAAGTGGCCACAGATCCAAACAGCAAGCATATGGCAAAACAGTGAACAAGCAAACATTTGTCTTTATGAATAAACCCCACTTGCTGATGTGTGCCTGCAGTGCTGTTTTGATTCCAGGTGTTCAACATGTACCTCTGGTTAACAGCTTAGGTATTGAGAGAAGGGAGAGCAACCAGAGGAGACTAGAAACAGAAGCCAGAGAAATAAGAGGAAAAACAGAAGACTAGAAGGTCACAGATGACAAAGCAAGTAAAAAATTTTTAAAGCTAGGAGTTGTCAGCTACGGCAAGTTGCGTGCTCCCCTAACCTGGTGGTTAAGGGAGCTGTATCCCACATGGCCAGTCCTATAGTTCAAATCCTGGCTAAAAGGCAAGCTGTAGAGTGGGAGATGGTATTTCTTTTTCTTTTTTTAATTGTCACAGGGCATGTGTGCTCATCAGAGAGAGACAGAGAAATGAGGAAGGAAGAAAGCATTGCCCAATGGGTGTGGTCACACCACAATCCCTTTTCCTCTTTCTCCATCCTATCAGGATTTGGAGCACATACCCACACATGCCTGGAATGTTTTTCAAGTCTGAGGGGCTGGAATTTGAATCATGGTCAGCCTTGTGGGATCTGACTCCTATAATCCTAAGCTATGGGGCTTGCCCAGAAGATTTTTTTTTAAAGGTTTTTGTCATAGAGTGCATATATTTGCTACAGAGAGAGAGAGAGGGAAAGTGAGAAATCACCCCCTCTGGGGGGAATGACCATGCTGCAATCCCTTCTCCATTCTCTTCATGGGATTTTGCGCACACACGCACATGTGCCTGGTGTGTTTAAAGTCACCAGGTTTGGGCCTCGCACCATGATTGGTCATGTGGGAATTCAGTGCCTTAACCTCCACACCACCTGCTGGCCCTAGATGAAGGTATTTCTAATATAGGCAACTAATACAGTTCTATATTTAGAGTATTTTAAAAGATAAAAGTTTTAAATCTTCCACAAATCAAAGAAAGAAAAAAATTACTAATTCAGTGGAAAATAGCTTCAGATGCTAGAATAGATACTTCATGAAAAAGAATATACAAATGAGTAACAAATGAATAGCAAAATGTATGTCATGACTTTCTTGGCAACCTAATAGTATGTAACTCCATTTATATACATTTAAAAACTGTTGATCTTAATAACTACAGAGAGGATATAGTAATTGAGAGGAGTTTGAGGCAAAAAAAATAGTGTTTTATTTCTTGATGTGGGTGTAGTTAAATGGGCATATTCACTTTATAATCATTTTTTATCCAAACCTTTATTTTGTGCATTATTTCTATACATGAGTGATGTGTCAGTAAAAAAGATTTAAAAATAAAGTCAAGCTTTCTGCTGTCATAGACATATTCTACTGTGAGGATCCCTGTCTCTTCCATGGTCAGTCTTCGGCTTCTAGAGATGAATGATGGCTACCAGCAGCTCCCAGTCTACAACTTCCTGGGTTCTAATCACTAGAAGCTAAGATGCTTGTCTCAAAAGCTCTGCAAAAGTCCCATATTGCCTCTCATTGATCATGACTCCATCCCTTATCTAAGCACCATGGCCATTGTGAGGCCCTGATGGGCCAGGCCTGAATCACAGCCAGTCCCTAAAGCCAGAATCAAATGGAGTCAATTTCACCAGAACACATAAAATGAGAATGGGAAAGATGTGGTTCTCCAGAAAACAAAACTGTGACCCTGTTTCAGAAGAGGAAATAAATGTGGGCTGAAAGCACAGCAAATATTTGCTAACAGATCTCCTGCAAGTGACAGCCCCAATTCGCTATTTCATGTTAAGGCCCACTTCCCTTTAATCCCTTTCATTTTACAACACGTCTCAGAGATTTGTTGTGCTTGCCGCTTCCATTGCTGTGGTAATTGCAAATGGTCTTTTTCCCTTTGGCCAGCTGAGAAATAGGGTACTTTCTCCTACTCCATTTCCATTTTTCTGACTTTGTAAGAAGCCCAAAACAATAAACCAGACAAATGAAACATAGCAATAACCACAAATACTCACTTAATTTTTAAATATTTGTTTCTGCTAGAAACTACAATGCAACATAAGGATTAATAAAAATAACCAGGCCTTGGAAAATAAGTTCTATTTCTATCTACTTTATTTTTTTAAGGTTTTTTCCCTTCAGCAAGGGCACATGCACTTGCTAAAGACAGTGAGAGGGAAAGTGAAAAATTACCTCTTAGGAAGGATGGCCACACTGCAGTTTCTTCTCCATTCCTCGGGATTTGGGGCATGCATGCACAAGCACCCAGTGTGATTTTCAAGCCACCAAGTCTGGGACCCGAACCATGATTACCTGCGTGGGTGCCTTAACCACTACACCACTTACTGGCCCCCCTATTTCTACCCACTTAAAAAAATTACTAATTTAATTTATTATTATTATTATTTAATTTGACCAGAAACAGAAAGAGAGAAAGAGAGGGAAAGTGAGAAAGCAAGCCACCAGTTCTGGTATTCAAACCATAGTGGGCCATGTGGGAATCCAGTGCCTAAACCACCACGCCACCTGCTGGCCCCTCTACCTACTTTTAATGGCTCCTTTCAAATACCTCAGGGAATATTTCCTCTGGTAAGCTTTCTTTACCAACCTCTTCCCTAATCTGACTTACTGAGCAACTCTGACCTTGTACTCACTTGTACTGTATTATAATTTTCTGTTTACTTATCTATTTTAAGTATTGGCTCTCAGGTTTCTTGAAGGCAGGGTTTCTACCTTTATCTCTTTATGACTAGTACAAAGTTCAGTGTCTGAGACATACACGATGGAAGGTCAATAAATGTTTTCTGAATGAATGAGTGCTTTGTATCCCAATCACATTTAATCCTGATAACAGTCTTATGAGATGGAGATGATCAACTTGAAGCTTGGAGAGGTAAAGTAAGATGACATATGGTAAATAGAATCAGGATTAGAGCTCAATCTAGTTGATACCAAAGCTTGAGGTCTTGACCATTGCTATGGTCAAAAATGCTCATTTATTTGGAATAAAACTCAAACTCTAGCTTGCAAAAGTTTTTCCTGATTAGATGCAACTAGCTATTTTAAGCCTACCATTGTTCAATTTCATTTATCTTTCTTCATAGCCCTTGAATAGACTTGAGCTTTCCTGCCTCTGTATTTGCTGAATTCCATCAGCTCTGCTTACCAAAACCCTATCCCTTCTTCAAGGATAAGCTTCGATGTCATCTCTTTCATGAAATGGTCCCTTAGTATGTAACCAGAAGTGACATCCTTCTTCTATGAATTGTCATATCACTTACTTCCCAAACCATGGACATGTATTTATTTATTAGAATTTCTTCCTTTTTCTTTTACTTTTATTTTTATTACAATTAAAGTATGAATTAATTTTGGTACAAAAACTTTTTGAAATTCATACATAGCTTTCCCATTACACATATTTCCATGAGCTTTTTTTTTTTTCTGAAACTTTTCTTAATTCATTAATTTACGTTCATTCCCTAATCATCATCATAGCATACAAAATGTGATTTCCCATCCAGAATATACTGCATATATTCTGGCTTAATCATGCATGCTATCATCAATAATTTTCCATTTCTAGCTTCTCATATATATATGTATATTAAATATATATGTATATATGTGTGTGTATGTATATATATGTATTACCCCTATTTCTGACCCTCTGCCCTTTCCCACCTTCCTCCCATACTATCTCTGTTGTCTTTTGTTGTTTTTCATTCCTTGTCCCCCCACATTTTCTTAAATAATGTAACTACTTTCAATAGCAAGTTCAGTTGGTACTTTCAAGAAAAGCAGTTTTGGGAACCAGCAGTTAGCATAATGGCTATGTAGTCGACCGCGTTTCGGGTCCCAGACCCGGTGGCTTAAAACTCACGCTGGGCACGTGTGCGTGCGTGCCCAGGATCCCAAGAGGAGAATGGAGGAGAAGGGATTGCAGTGTGACCATCCCCCCTGGGGGGTGATTTCTCGCTTTCTGTCTCTCTGTCTCTCTCTGTCTGTCTGGCGAGCACACGCACCCTATAGCGAAAACCTCCAAAAAAAAAAAAAAAGAAAAAAGAAAGAAAAGCAGTTTTAACTTTAATAAATCAAAGAAATGCTAAGGAACTTTGCTTAAAACTTAAAGCCAGGAAACAGGTTAGGATTCTGTTCAGATAGTAGGTACATGAATCTATCGACAGCTCAAGACAGGAAAAAAAATCCTTAAAACTAGAAAACAAAGCCTAGAAGAAAATCAGCACTGTTTTAGTTAAAAGTCATAAAATGCTATTTCACCAGTTTAGTCTCATGTACTTTATCTTCTGTTGTGGTTCTGTTTTTCCGATTAAATTCTAGGATATAATATTCAACTCTAGACTTGCCCCTATGATTAAGTTGGCTATTTTCTTAGTTTTTGAACTCCTCTTTCTCTGTGTCTGTATTTAATTTTCCTGGTATAGCACTCCCTTGAGAACTTCTTGGAGATCTGGTCGGCTGTTGGTAAATTCTTTCAGGTTTTGTTTATCTGAGAATGTTCTTGTCTTTTCTTCCCATATGAAGGATAATCTTGCCGAATACAGTATTCTTGGTTGAAATTACTTTTCCCTTAACACGTTGAATATATTTTCCCATTCTTTCCTTGCTCGCATTGTTTCCGATGAGAGGTCTGCTGTTAGCCTGATGGGATATTCCTTGTAGGTAACTTGTTATTTCTCTCTTGCCAATCTTAGTATCTCGTCTTTATCTGTAGTTTTGGTCAATCTGGCTGTGATGTGTCTTGGAGAAGATCTTCTTGGGTTATTCTATTGAGGGTCCTTTGGATTTCTTGGGATTGAATCTTTGAGTGCCTTTCTAGGTTTGGAAAGTTTTCTTGCAGGATTTCATGGAGTAGATTATCAATGCTCTTATGAGTCTCTTCACCTTCTGGGATACCAATTATCCAGGTGTTTGGATGTTTGATGGTATCTAGTATTTCTCGTATATTATTCTCATTTCTTTGGGCAATTTTCTCAGTCTTTGTGTTGGATTTTTCTAGGCCAGTGATCTATCTTCTACATCTGAGATTCTATTTTCTGTATGATCTAGTCTGCTTTTAATACTTTCAAGGGAGGTTTTGACTTCCTGTATTATAGCCTTCATTTCTAACAGATCAATTTGATTCTTTTTTTTTTTTTCTTTTTGAGAGGTTTTTGCTGTAGGGCCTGTGCGCTCGCCAGACAGAGAGACAGAAAGCAGGAAATCACCCCCTAGGGGGGGATGGCCACACCGCAATCCCTTCTCCTCCATTCTCCTCTCGGTATCTTGGGCATGCACGCACACGTGCCCGGCGTGAGTTTAAGCCACCGGGTCCAGGACACGAACCGCAGTCGACTATGTGGGAGTCCAGCGACATAGCCATTACGCTAACTGCTGGTCCCGCATTTGATTCTTTTTTAAAGTGTGTAATTCCTCTTTTAGACTTTGCAAGAATTTCCTCACCTCCTGGAACTCGTCAACTCCTTTCTCCTGCCTCTTCTGCAGTTCATGATCTCACTCTTCTTCCATCTCTATTAGCTTCATCATTAGGAATATTCTAAATTCTTTATCAGACATTTCCATGATTTCCATTGAACTGTCTGTGGATGAAGAGGAGTTATTCTTTTCCCTTGGATGAGAGGTATTTTCTTGCTTTCCCCTATTTCTTGTGGCCCTGCAGTGATTTCTAGTCATCTGATGGATGGTATGTTTCTTCCTAATTCTTGAAGTTCAATCTGAGCATTCAGGAGTGTGCAGAAGGAGATGATGTGTAATCTCTTTGCCATTCCATTTTTATCCCTTTGTGCAGCAGATTCAATGGATATTGAGGAATATGTTAACCAATAGTATTTGGGTGTTTGGCTATGATTCGATTCATCTAGAAACACAGTGAATGGAGATTGAGGAGCAGAGTGATGAGGTAAAAGAAAAAGAAAAGGAAACAGAGAGAGAGAGAGAGAGAGAGAGAGAGAGAGAGAGAAAGCAAAGAAACAGAGAGAAAAAGAAGGAAAAAAATAAAAAGCAACCAAAAAGAATTTTTTAAAAAAGCAAAAATAAAAAACTGCACACATGCTTGTGTTGCACGAAATCACTAGTTCTCAGGAGCCATGGAGGAGTCTTCTGAAGGCCTGCTGCTTGCCTCTCCTGAATGGGAGGGGGAAAGGAGATTATTAGCAAGATAAAAGCAGGACTGAAAGCCAAAAGAATACTTTACCTTAAAAAATTTAAAAAAGGAAAAATTACAAAAAAGAAAAAAAAAAAGAGAAGACAGAGACAGAGAGAGGCTAGAGGGGCTCCCTACCACTCGATTTTGGGGACTGGAGGCTGAATTATCAGAAGAAAATCTTCATTTCTCTTTTTTCCCTGAAATCACTAAATCTCAGGAGCTATGGAGGAGTCTTCTTCTGAAGGCCTGCCCCTTGCCTCTCTACTTGAGTTTGTGGGCTGGAGGCTAAATTATCAGTAGAAAATCTTCATTTCTCTTTTTTCCCTAAAATCACTAGTTCTCAGGAGCCATTCTTTTTTTTTTTCTTCTTTAAATAATTATTTTATTTAACTTCATTTATTCATTCATTTAATTTAGAGGGGAGGGGGGGCGAGAAAGCAAGCCACTGGTTCAGGACTTGAACCATGACTGGCCATGTAGGAGTCCAGCAACTTTAACCACCATGCCACCTGCCGACCCCAGAATTTATTTCTTTCATGAGAGAGAGATAGGAAGAGAGAGAGAGAGAGAGGCACTGGTAAGAGTCCTCACACCATGATCCTACCCCAGCTTTAGCCAGCCAGGGTGATGAGCATGCACTCATGTGCCCAATGTGCAGAGAAACCTTGAGTTGTAACTAGGGCCTTTCCACGTGGCCTCAAAATTGGAGAGAATTGCATTACTGCTGTGTTACTGTGGCTGACCCTCAGGCCATTTCTGACATATTAGCTCTGTTCAAGCTATTGGTGGACCTTTTAGTTTCCATACTAGATTACTACATTATGTCTTGTCCTCTGCATGGCCCCTAGTACAATGATTAGCACACAGTGGATTTTTTTTTTAAGATTGTGAATGAATTAATGATAGTAATGGTTGCTTTTTGGTATGCAATTATTTTTCCTGCTGTTTTAGGCTTAGTACTATGCAAATCATTATTCTTTCTGCACTCCTTCTTCATATTATATAGACTCTGTTCACTCTTACCAACAAAAGTGATCTTATATATTCAGAATCAACAAATATCAAGTAAATTTTCAGTATAGAAGGCTTTTCATAGTTGATAGCAAATGTTGTTTCACAAATAGTTGACAGATAAGGCCTTGTGAATTATTTATTTATTCTTAAGTTTAGAAAGGACTAGTGACTGGGAGAAAAGAAAAACAAGGGAATTTATTCCGGGTGTTTCTAGAACTGAAGTAATTTGGTATGCTAACAGGAAAATCCTGAATTAAGCAGAATCCAATTAACTAGCATTAATCGGCACTTCTAATTACACATACACACATAAAGCAGAAAGAGGGAAAAAGAAAAGGAGGAACAGAGAGAAGAAAAATACAGAAGAGAGGAGAGGCATCTGCCCTTATAGAAAAAGATAATAACAAATGACAATTGCAGCAAAGTATTATCAAAACAGCAACTAGCAGTACCTGTCTAATTCTCATTAACAGCATCATTTCTAGGAATGAATCAAAATTCTGTGTCATGTGATCAACAGAAGGCTTTAACCAGAAAATTCACTTAGCCAGCATTTGTCATTTCCCACAAATTGTGGTTAACACTGTTATATTGTAAGAGTATAATGAGTCACCAAGGGGTTGTGGGTAGGTATGAATGTGGACTAGTCTTTAGAAAACAACTTTGCAAAGTTGTTTAAGGAATGAACGACACTATAGCAATGAAACTAGGCGTGTGAGAGTATTTTTAAAAGGAGACTGAAATCCTCAACATGTAGCCGGAGCAGAAGATCCTGGTGTACCTTCCTTTCTGCTACATTGCAGTCATCTTCAATGCTCAGGTTTCAAATTTCACTGCAGCAACTGACTCATAGTAATTATTTAGCCGGCAAAGAGAAAAAAGCATAAAGCAGCATGATTGAGGCACTGAAAATCGCAATTACAGAGGGCACATGAAAATTGATCCATTTTTTCATTTTATCTGGTTGAATAATACAGGAGCAAGAGAATTTAAAATAAATTTTAATATTAATGAGAATATCAGAGAAGCATGATTTCATGTGGCATTTTTAAGAGTTATTCAGAACACAATGGCAAAGGGAGCATGAAGAAAAAGGTTGACATAAGGAATATATTTTTAATTGAATACTCACACATTTTAACATTTACTGATAAACAACAAAATCAAGTTTCAGGTGGTTTGAACCCAAGAAATACTGGGCTAACACTGAAGATTCTTCTGGAAGGGCACAACTGTTCTAAGTAAGGTTGGAAGCAAGTTACTGTGATGAACAAAGAAGTCGATGTGTCAAGTAGTGTTCAAATAATAATAATGATGATGTTGATGATAATGATAATAACTGATGTATTTGCAGCTACTTCTGCATTATTTGTAAGAAAATAATCCTCTGAGTTTCATTTCCTGCTTTTCTTCTTTGCTTGGATTGCCTGCTTTAGGCTTCTTCCTACATCCTCCTACTCTCAACCCTGCACATTCAAATCTACCCTGAATCCCTTCTCTATACCTCTCATGCAGTGTTAGTTATTCTCTCCCTGGTAATATACATATTATGTGGTTAGCTTCTCCTACTGGATCTTAATCATAAGATTCATGATTTGCCTCTGTATTCTATTACCACATTTTTTATATAGTAAGCAAATAACGAATATTTGTAAACAATTACAAATATATGTTTTAATGATTGGAATGATTGATATAACTTTGTCATATCAGATTCTCTTTGATCATTGTCTTATCTTTTTCAAGAATAAAGATGCAGGGAGCAGCAGGTGGCGTGGTGGTTACGATGCTGGACACTCCCGTATGGCCAACTGTGGTTCGAGTAACAGACTTGGTGGCTTGCTTTCTCACTTTCCCTCTTTCTCCCTCTCTGTGTCTCTCTCTTTGGTCAAATTAAAACATAAATTAATAAGTAAATAAAAATAAATAAATAATTCTAAAAAAAAAAAAGAATAAAGATGTAGTTATTGTGAGGGCACATGTACTCGCTGATATGGGAGGGGAAAGAGGCAAAGTGCCCCACCATGGAGCACGGTCATGCTGCAATCCCTTCTCTTCTATCTCTCCCTCCATTTGGGATTTTGGGCACACATGCACAAGTACCCAGTATTTTTCAAGCTGCTGGATCCAGGACTTGAACTGTGATGTTGACCACATAGGATCCAACTGTCTTAATCACCAGACCATGAGCTGACCAGATATGTTCCAGAATCATGTGAATTAACTTAAAAATAAGTAATAATATTTGTCAACCTTAAAAGGAAGTCTGGAACACAGTAAGCGAAGCAGAAGTTTATTTGAGTCAAGGGCTTAGGATGAGCCACATGAGTGACACAAATTTTTGTTGCCTAGAATGTGTCTCTTAAAATGACTGCTGAAAGCTTTTTTTTTTTTTTTTTTTTTTTTTTTTTTTTTTTTTTTTTTTTTTTTTAATTAAGATTTTTGCTATAGGGAACGTGAGCTCTCCAGAGAGACAGGTGAGAAATCAACCCCTGGGGGGGTTGACCATGCCACAATCCCTTCTCCTCCATTCTCCTCTAGGGATTTTGAGTATGCACACACATGTGCCCAAAGTGTTTTAAGCCTCTGGATCCAGGACTCGAACTGAGGTCAACCATGTGGGAGTCCAGCAATATAACCATTACACCATTTGCTGGTTCCAAGGGAGCTCATTTTTATTTTTTTAAGAATTATTTATTTATTGGGACCAGCAGTTAGCATAATGGCTATGTCGCTGGACTCCCACATAGTCCACCGCAGTTTGAGTCCCGGACCTGGTGACTTAAACTCACACCGGGCACATGTGCGTGCATGCCCAAGATCCCAAGAGGAGAATGGAGAAGGGATTGTGGCATGGCCATCCCCCCTGGGGGGTGATTTCCTGCTTTCTGTCTCTCTGTCTCTGTCTGTCTGGCGAGCGCACGCGCCCTATCAGCAAAAACCCCTCAAAAAAAAAAAAAAAAAAAAAGAATTATTTATTTATTTAATTCCATTTGTTATTATGATTATTTTTAAAATTTGACTAGAGAGAGATAGAAAGGGAAAGCGAGAAAGCAAGCCTCCAGGTCTGGGACTCAAACTGTGGTCAGCCAAGTGGGAATCCAGTGCCTTTAACTACCAGGCCACCTGCTGACCTCAAGAGTTCATTTTCTATCACCAAGAGAAAGACAAGAAAAGAGGTGACTCATTCTTTGGTAAGAATCATATTGGTCCATTTAAAATAATGCAGGCAATGGATTGGCTGTACATTATGCTTTACATCATATATTTTGGGGACATCACAATGAAGAAAAGATAGGGATCACATCTTAAATGTGTAACATTTTGCAGGCTAGTTTGTTTACTATAAACTAAGTGGTCATGGGTGTGGCCTTAACCAAAGTCTCAGGCTCATCCCTTACTTGGACTAGTGAAGTTTAAATGGACTTTGCATTCCATAAGCTTCTCTGAACTACTTTTTTTCTCATATATTATTGCCAGCGGGGTCTTGCTATTTAGAGGAAACATCCTGGGGTTATTCTAAAATATTTGGCTCCTTATTTAAGTGTTCTGTAAATTCTAATTTTAATACATGGGAATCATTGAATTTTTAAAAAAATATTTGTATTTTAAAAAATATTTGGGGGCCAGCAGGTGGCATGGTGGTTAAAGGCGCTGGACTCCCACGTAGTCACCACAGTTCAAGTCCCAGACCTGGTGGCTTGCTTTCTCTCTCTCAAACTCTCTCTGTCTCTCTCTCTATCTCTCTTTTGTGAGTGCACATATCCTAGAGTGATTTAAATAATAATAATAATAATAATAAATTTAAATAAATAATTCTAAAAAAAAATTATGTTTGGGCCAGCAGGTGGCATGGAGGTTAAGGGACTGGACCCCACATAGCTGGCTATGCTGTTCAAGTCCCAGATTCTGCAGCTTGAAAATCACTCTGGGTGCATGTGCATGTGTACGCAACGTTCTGAGAAGAGAATGGAAGATAAGCAATTGTGGCATGATCGTCTCCCTGTTGTAGGATAGCTTCAGTGCTGCCCAGGTTTTTTGGTGTATCTGACAATGAATTGAATGAAAACTCCAAAAGAGAGAAAGAAAAGGAGAGTTTCTCACCTCAAGGGGTTTAAGACCTTAATGGGTGGTTCTGGAGACAGTTTCTGGCTCTGTAGGAGTTGACCATAACAAGAGCTATCATTTCCACCTCAGTTGGCCAGCTTCGGTGGAGAGACTCAACGGAAATGAAGATGAACTGACAAAGAGGAACAGAATAGAGGGGGTCCTCAGTTAGGGGCTTACCTACTGGCTGGCTTGCCACAATGTGTGGTGGCAGGATGGCTTCTGTGATCTCCAGGTTCTTGGTGTTTCAAAGAATTGAATAGAACAAGCCAATAGTGAAAGCAAAGGGTAGTTTATTAAGTAAAAGCGAAAGTACACTCCCTAGAGGTAGGAACAGGCAGAGCGCCAGATAGAGTGCCTCAAGGGCCCTGCTAGTTATTTTCCATGAGGTTTACAATTTCTTAACCAGGCTCATGTTGTCCACTGATTTTTCTCGTCTTATTGACTATATGAAATGTGATTGGGCCCACTGATTTATCTCACGGGCTACATCAAATGTGGCTTAGCCAGCTAGACGGCCCCCACTGGAAATCTCCCACCTAAATGACCTTGTGCAGGGAATTTTCTGCCTTGATAGGTTTTTCTGCCTGGCTGCATAGGCAGCTCTTACCTGCTTCCATTTTCTAGCTTTCCTCCTACCTCAACCCGTTGGGGCTGATTTCTCACCTTCCTTCTCTGTCTCTCTCTGGTGAGTGCAGGCACCCTACAGGAGAACAACAACAACAACAAAAAAAAAAAAAACTTTTTTTTTCCTTGAGAGATTTTTGCTATAGGGCATGAGAGACAGAGAGACAGAAAGTGAGAAATCACCCCCCCACCCCCACCCCAGGGAGGATGGTCACACTGGAATCCCTTCTCCTCCATTCTTCTCTCAGAATTTTGGGCATGGGACCAGCAGTTAGCATAATGGCTATGTCGCTGGACTCCCATTTAGTCGACCATGGTTTGAGTCCCAGACCTGGTGGCTTAAACTCACGTCGGGCACGTGTGCGTGCGTGCCCAAGATCCCGAGATGAGAATGAAGGAGAAGGGATTGTGGCGTGGCCATCCCCCCGGGGGGTGATTTCTCGCTTTCTGTCTCTCTGTCTCTTTCTGGTGAGCGCATGCACCATATAGCAAAAACCTCTCAAAAAAAAAAAAAAAAAAAAAAAAGTAAGAAAAAGAATCTTAGGCATGCATGCACACGCACCCTGCATGAGTTTTAAGTCACCAGGTACAGGACTCCAACTGGGGTCAACTCTGTGATATAACCATTATACCATCTGCTGGTCCCAAATAAAATTTTAAAAATTACTTATTTATATACAGTGTCAATCTAAAAAAAAATAATGAAGATTGAGGAAATGAAATAAACAATCTTGACCCAATTTATTTGGGTCGAAATGTGAACGATTGCACACGCAGCATCCAAATCACCCTGAATGATGTATGCTGAGGTCTTACAGAATGTAGGATGGTTTTAAAGACAGAAAGTCACAAGTGGGGAGGGGAGAAATTAAGTCTTACATTGGTCAAAAGCTGTATACCCAAGAGTATTATATAGCAGTGATTGGCCAAATTTTATGATAAGGGGAGGGAGAGGATTTCATTGTCATTCTGTGGTCAGCATGAGAGTTAATAGTGTAACATGCATTAAAGGGAGAAACAATAGGTTTAATACTAGACAATGGTGAGTAAATAAATCTCTTTGGAAGCAGGATGGGAAGGATGGACAATAGTTCCTGATATTCTTTGTCCAGGTTTGTTGATATCCTTCAATCTTGAACCTCAAGGAGGGCCTAAAGACATTCTATTCTCTGACAGTCTCATAAAGGAAGATTGGAATACAGTTCTTTCCTGTATTTTGGGAGAGGAAAGAACTCAAGGGCAGGTGTACATTCCAAAATCGGTCATCTTCAGCATTCTTGGATCTAGTCTCTTGAACTACTTCCTTGCTACTTAAGCTACGTCCCAAAATGCTTCCTATTTTGGAAGAAATAAGGCTCTTTTGATTTTTACTTCACAACAGTACATGTCACTGTTTTGTTTTGTTTTGTTTTTTTCTATTTTATTAAAAATAAAAAACCAGGGCCAGCAGGTGGTGTCGTGGTTAAGGCACTAGAATCCCATATGGCCAACCATGGTTTGAGTTTCTGACTCAGTGGCTTGAAACTCATGTTGGGGTGGCTGTGCATGCATGTCCAAAATCCTGAGAGGAGAAGGGATTATAGCATGGCTATCCCCTAGGGGGATGGTTTCTCATTTACTTAATCTCTCCGTCTCTCTCTGTCTTTCTCCAGTAAGTGCATGTGCCTTATGGCAAAAACCTAAAATAAATTTTAAAAAATAAAATAAAATAAAAATTAAAAACCTTTAAAAACAACACAGAAGACTTTCAAGGGTGACCCACATGGGAAAGTTCTGAGTTTGCTTCTGGAGATCTCCCTGAGTATGCTGGGCATGCATGTGCTCATGACTGAAGCTGACTGAAGCTGTGGGTGGATTGTAGTGTCAGGACCATACGGGTGCTGTCTTTCTCTTTCTGTCTCTCTTTTTCTCTTTCTCTCTCTCATGGAAGAATACATAAATAAATGTAAAAAAAAATTGTTTGAAGAACCATACACAAATGTGTAGCAGGATTAGATAATATAGGGTTAATTTTGTGTGCCTATTGATGCAACTTTTTTTTTAGAGAGAGAATTTTGCTATAGGGTATGTGTGCTTGCCAGAGAGACAGAGACAGACAGAGACAGAAAGCGAGAAATTGCTTCCTAAGGGGGTGGCCATGCCACAATCCCTTCTCCTCCATTCTCCACTTGGGATTTTGGGCATGCATGCACACACGCCCTGGGTGAGTTTCAAGCCGCTGGGTCCAGGACTTGAATTGCAGTAGACTATGTGGGAGTCCAGCGAGGAAACCCATTATGCAATCTGATGGTCCCCCAATGCAGCTTTCAAAAGCCTTCTCTTACACCAACACAAGTGTTTTTGACCTTTCCTACCTTCACAGCCTACTTCTTCCTGCCTGTGTTTGCAGTGGGAGATGGGATAGCAGTCTAGTGCTCTTCAGAGGTTTTCCGTGAAGAGAGAATAATACAGTTTTCTGAAGATATTGGCGGATGGTATGCAGATACTTTACAAAAAAAGTATCTGTTCATGCCATACCATGAACACTATAAAGTCAAAACTAGGCAACAGGGCATTCTTTTTTTCTGTTATTTTTGCTTGGAAGTTATTGGTACTTGGTCCTATTTTTCTCTTTCTTTCTTTCTTTCTTTTTTTTTTCTTACAGAGAGATTTTTGCTACAGGATATGTGAGTTCACCAGAGAGACAGAAAGTAAGAGATCTCTTCCAGGGGGGATAGCCACGATGCAAACCCTTCTCTTCCAGTCTCCTTTTGGGATTTTGGGCATGCATGCACATGTACCCAGCATAAGTTTTTTTTTTTTTTTTTTTTTTTTTTTTTTTTTTTTTTTTTTTGGGAGAGGTTTTTGCTATAGGGCGCATGCGCTCGCCAGACAGACAGAGAGAGACAGAGAGATAGAAAGCAGGAAATCACCCCCCAAGGGGGATGGCCATGCCGCAATCCCTTCTCCTCCATTCTCCTCTTGGGATCTTGGGCACGCACACACATGCGCCCGGCGTGAGTTTAAGCCACCGGGTCCGGGACTCGAACCGCGGTCGACTACGTGGGAGTCCAGCGACATAGCCATTACGCTAACTGCCGGTCCCCCAGCATAAGTTTTAAGCCAGATCTGGAACTTGAACCAGAGTTGACTACATGGGAGTCCAGCAACATAACCATTATGCCATCTGCGGTCCCTGTCCTATTTTTCTTATATTGCAAACTTTTTGGATATTTAGTTGTAAGCTTATTTTATTTATTTTATTTTTTTATTTTTTTAAACTTATCCTTGATGGATTTTTTAAAAAATTGCCAGAGGGAATGTGCACTTGACAGAAAGAGACAAAAAGATAGAGAAAGCACCCTCCATGAGGTGTGATCATGACACAATCCTGTCTCCATTTCTTTGTCTTATCAGGATTTAGAGCATAAACACACACATGCCTGGCCTCTTTTTAAAGCCACAAGGGCCAGAATTCAAACCATGTAGTCAGTTATATGCACTGGACCATGGGACTGGCTCTGTCCTTGATGGATTTTTTTTTAAGTTAATTTATTCATTTCTTTGGAGAGAGGAAGAGGCATTGAGAGAGGTACTCCCAACAGAATCTTCATGCTGCAGCACACCCCCAGTTTCAGCCAATCAGGATGATAGGCATGTGTATGCATGCCCTGCATGTACGAAAGATCTCAGGAAGTGAATCTGGGACTTTCAAAGGGAACTTCAGCATTGCTGAGCATTGCATTACTTCTGCACACCATTGCTGGCTTGTATATGAATTTACTCAACATTGGAATCCCCCAGTAAGTTTCTAAGCTTGAAAGTCCCTAGATGCCAAGGTACTATTTAGGGAGAAAGGATGGAAGTGGTGAGCATCCTTGCGGGAAGATAATGGTGAGCAAAACCTACTCGTAAAGGCTGTATGTGTATGTAGACCACAGCAGCTGCTGGGTGATGAATGGCCAGGGTGGGAGTGAAGAGTGAAGAGGAGAGCAGGGTGTTTGGGGAGTAGAGGGATATGCCCTGTAGCAGCACCTCATTTTTGCCTTTGTAGGGGAGGGGAATGACTGTCCCTTTTCCCTCCTAGGTTGATAGCTAACCTATAAAAATAAACTGACAATAGGAAGACTAAGAGCATAAAGGTATACATTGAATGTACAGGGATATCACAGGGAAAAAAGTAAGACCCCTCCTCCCCAAAGCAGTGAGATTTGAGAGCTTATACACTGTGTTCACATGCAAAAGGGAAGGAGGGAGGTAAACAATTTAGGAGATGGACAAACGGACCCTTAGACAAACAGGAAGGAGCCCAGGCACAGTGGCACAGCAACAACACAACCCTCCATGATGCTAAGGCTGTGTGGGAAGGTACTGGGTTTGCATCTCAAGGCCTTCCTGTGCATGTTGGGGGCACATGTATGTCCATGATCCTGGCTGGCTGAGGTTGGGGGCAGATCGTGGCATAAAGCCTGTCTCTCTCTTACAGAAAAAAATTTAAAATAAAACAAAGAGAAAAATAGATGGGAAACAAAATAGTTTATGACAAAGTTTGTCTGGTGTGGTGTGAACTTCTAGTCTCCTCTCCTATGGTATGAGTCAATCATCCTAGGCCAGCAGATGGCATAGTGTTTAAGGTGCTGGACTCCCACATGGCCAACCATGGATTGAATTCTGGACCCAGTGGCTTGAGCATCACGCCAGGCATATGTATGTGCCCAGAATCCCGAGAGGAGATTGAAGGAAAGGGATTATGGCATGGCCATCCCCCAAGGGGTTCGTTTCTCACTTTCCCCCTCTATTTCTCTGTCTCTCTCCTCTTCAATGAGTGCATGCACCTTATGACCAAAAACAAAAACAAAAACAAAAAAACCTAAAACAAACAAACAAAAAATTCTAAACTCTCATGGAAAATAACTACTGGGACCCTAGAGCCACTCTTTCTCTTTTGGGGCCCACTCCTACCTCTCAGGAGTGTACTTTCACTTTTACTTAATAAACTAACCTTCACTTTCACTATTGGCATGTTTTGTTCAAGTCTTTGTGTGAAACACCAAGGACCTGAATGTTGCAGAAGCCACCCCACAACAAAAGGATACTCTCTGAACCAGAGTTGTGGCAATGCCAGTTCGTCCTGGACACCATTCATTTGGATGAGTCTCCTTTTTGCCCTGTCAGTGACTCCTTGTGCCTCCTCATTACATCCTGACACTCGGAGGTGAGGCAGATGGGGTGTGCATATACCTTGATTCTGTGTAGAGGAAAGGTTTGTTCCTGGACCTTGGAAAAGCCCAGTGCTAATATATTACAGCAGATGGCAGCCTTTCCCCAGGAGAGAAAGGAGACCTAGTTTGATCTAATGCAAAACTGTTTTTGGTTTTATAGCTTTTCCTTGATATGAGTGTCAGGTTCTAGGACCTGCAGCTGAGACTGGTTAATCGCAGGAGGAAGGGAAGTAGGGACTCTGGATCCTGGTAAAGGACATATAGAGTCACTTCTGAGGCCAAGTCCCAGAACTGCTGGCGCTGAGTAACTCTGTGGCTGCCCTCCGGGAGTCAGATCAAGTGCAGACACCAGGTAAGAACAGGGCTCTGGGCAAGAGTCTACGGGAGCACAGAACTGCGCCAAAGACACAATCACAGCAGATGAAGGATTACCCAGCCTGTGTTGTGAGCAAGGATGCTTGAGAACAGAAGTACCCTCTTTTCATTCTAGATCTTTTAAGTGGCCTTTTAAGCTAATCTGCTTTTTTTTTTTCTTTAAAGAATATGTTATTTGCATTCAAATTTATAATATGTTTAGTGGAAACTCAGACATGGTGGAAACACTTGAACTGGAAATATATCCTGTTTGTTTTAAAATTTTTTCTTAAGTTGATTTTATTTTTGGGGAGAGAGAGAAGAGAGAGGTATATATAAAGCGAAACAGACACCTTTTTTTAAGAGACATTTTTGCTATTGGGTGCACGCACTCGCCAGAGAGACAGAGAAGCAGAAAACAAGAAATCAGCCCACAGGGGGGATGCCCACACCACAATCCCTTCCCCTCCATTCTCCTCTGGGACTTTTGTCTTGTCGCTCCTTGACACCTCCAGCCTTCTAGCCAGAATCATGGTTGGATACACACACACACACACACACACACACACCAGGGTGTTGCAGGTAGACCTGGGATCTGAATGTGTTCTTCCATGTGGCTCCAGCATCACAGAGCAGTGCTCTACTGCCTGTGCCATAGCGATAGCTAGACCGACCTCTTTCTGCTTCCTCTTTTCTTTTTTATTGCCAAATGACATGTGATGTGAGGAACAGAGAGAGGGAAAGAGAGAAAGCACTCCCCAAGAGGCATGATCACACAGCAATCCCTTTTCCTTCATTTCTCTGTCTTGTCAGGATTTGGAGCACGCATACACACGCATACATACTTGGTGTGATTTTCAAGCTGCTGGGGCACTGTCCATGTGATTTCCAGCTCCTAATGCACAGTGCTTAATCACCGTAGTATAGGGCTGCTCTTGTTTCTGCTTTCTTAACGGGACGATTGCATTTACCATTATCAAGAAGGTGCTTTGTAGAAAATGATGTTATTAGAAACACAGTGTTTAGGTATTTACTAAAATCTTTACAGGATGGATCCACTTTAAAATATATTTATTTTATTTTATTCATTATTATTATTATTATTTTCAAATATGACCAGAGAGAGATGCACAGAGTGAGAAAGGGAAAGCGAGAAAGCAAGTCACCAGGTCCGGGACTAGAACCACGACTGGCCATGTGGAAGTCCAGTGCCTAAACCACCGCACCACCTGTCAGCCCCAGAATCTATTTTGTATCTAAAGAAACTGAGGGATCCAACAGGGATAGGAGCAGACAGAAATCAAAGGGTTAGTTGTGATTATTGAAATTAATTAAAATTAAATTAAAACTAAAAATTCAATTCCTCAGCTGCACTAGCCACATTTCCAGAGTCCATAGCCATATGTGGCTAGTGGCTATTATACTGAACACAGATTATTGACTACTTCGATTATCACAGAAAATTCTACCGAATAGCACTGGACTAGAGGAAAAAAACAGGAAGTATTGCCAAGTGAAAGGTGATGGTTACGAACAACCCCTCTCTGTGATACCAATTACTGCAATAATAATTCGTAAGTGTGACCTAAGTTTCACACAGTATTTCATACAATCCTCATGCCAACCACAATACTGCTGCCATTTGCTGAAACCAAAATTACTGCAGGACAAACACGAAGTTCTATTGTAGTAACTTACTGGTCTTTGCAAGAACCAAGTAAGGTTGGTATTGATCTTGTTTCTATTTGACAGATGAGGAAATGTGACAGAGAGGGACTTTAGACATTTATCCATGGTTCCTGCCTTGTAAGAAACAGCCAGGATTCAAACCACTATCTCTCTGGGTTGTAATAATTAGAGAGAAGGCAAGGAAAAAAATCTTAGCACACTGCGTATGCCAGTAAAATTTGCTTTGAATCCAGCCACTTTACCCTACGGCAGGCTCAACTCTTAGAGTCGCTGTCACATAATTGTCTTTCTGGCTGAAGAAGGCGTTCTGCCAATTCTGATAGAGGAACAATGATCCCCTGTTAGCCAGGATATGAGCTACTTCCTTCCCCAAGAGCAGAATCTGCTGCCTGCACAAGGGAAGTTGGCTTCTCAGAAGCTCACCTTTGTAGAAACAAGTCTATTTGGATGAAAATGTGGAAGTAAAATATTCTTAAGGCAAAAAAATGAAGGCTAGAAATATGTATTGTGGAGAAATGCTGTTTTCTCTAGGTGGCAAGATGATAAAAAATGGTTTTCCAGCTCATCTATGCTTTGTAATCTTTCCAAATAAATATGCATAATAAAATTTTTTTTTTCTTTTTTTTTTTTTTTTTTGAGAGGTTTTTGCTATAGGGTGCGTGCGCTCGCCAGACAGACAGAGAGAGACAGAGATAGAAAGCAGGAAATCACCCCCCAGGGGGGATGGCCACGCCGCAACCCCTTCTCCTCCATTCTCCTCTCGGGATCCTGGGCACGCACGCACACGCGCCCGGTGTGAGTTTAAGCCACCGGCTCCGGGACTCGAACCGCGGTCGACTACGTGGGAGTCCAGCGACATAGCCATTACGCTAACTGCTGGTCCCTGCATAATAAAATTTTTAAAAAATCAAAGCCAGTTTCTGCATCACAAAAATCATGAACTGGAAAAAATAAAAATAAAAAAGCACCCTCTTAGGGGTGCTTTTCTCTCTCTCTCTCTCTCTCTCCCTCTTTCTCTTTGTCTTTCTCTCTCATGGAAGAAAGAAATAAGTAAACTTAAAAAAGGGTTGACTTCTGTAACAGACTTTTGATAAAATAGTAAATACTTTAATACTAATAGCCATTAAAATACTTTTTTATTTTTCTGAACTAGGAAGTGGAAGAGAGAGAAGTACTTTGGAAAGGGTCTCGTGTTATGATCCTCCTGCTTCAGCCTCCCCATAACCTAGGACTCCGAGTGTTTAGATTGGGCTGAGAACCAAACCCAGGCCTCCCATGCAGCCCCAGCCTCATGTAGCCACAACATCTTGCTTATGTCATCTCAGATGAGCCAGAACAAAGAAACAAAACTTTAAATTGAGTGCTAAACACTTTTTTAAAAATACATATAAAAAAACTTGCCAGAGGGCATGTGTGTTCTCCAAGGAGCAAGTAAACACCCCCATGGAGAATAGTCACACTGCAATCCCTTCTCCTCCATCTCTTCCTCCTTTTTAGATTTTGGGAATGCACACACCATGTACCTGGCGGTGTGTTTCTCAAGCCACCAGGTACTGGACTCAAACCACAGGGTCAGCCATGTAGGATCCAGTTGCTTTAACACCTCTCCATGGTCCAGCCCAAATGTTAAAGACTTTATTCAATAGCAGAGGATGTGTGGAATTTAATTATAAGGTTAAAAGGGACTAAACAATGTCCAGGTATTCAGGGCTTCTCTATGGTCAGAATTGCAGTTTATGTTCATAACCCTGTCTTTTGTCACACAGTTCAAAGTGAGGCACAGTATGGCAGATAAAAAACAGAAAGTCTGTGTACAGAAAGTGTTCAAAAGTATACTACACTTTTATCATCAATTAGCACCAAATGGCATCTAAAAACCAATAAACTAGGCGTGGAGAAAGCGCATTATAATACATGTATTTGTTCTTCCCAGGGAAGACTCATTAAGAGGAGATGTTACTGAGAATGTTGCAAACATAAACACTGTAGGGGCAGGAAAATCAGAACGAAATCAAAGTGGCTCAGAACTGGTCAGTAATCCTAAGGTTCTTTTCTTGTACAAAAATTCCAAGCTTTTGTGATAGTTTTAGTTTAGTGGTATGTCTTTTTTTTTTTTTTTTTTTTTTTAGATTTTAGCCATAGGGCGTGTGCACTTACTGGAGAGGAGAGAGACAGAGAGGGGGAAAGCGAGAAATCAGCCCCCCCCCCGGGGGGATAGCCATGATGAAACCCCTTCTCTTCCATTCTCTTCCATTTTATTCTCAGGATTTGGCGCATGCGTGTACACACACCCCGTGTGAGTTTCAAGCCACCAGGTCTGGGACTCAAATCGTGGTTGGCCATGTGAGAATACAGCTGCCTTAACCTCTGTACCACCTGCTGGCCCCTAATGATGTGTCTTTATATCCTTCTAAAAGGTTATGTGCTTTTAAGTTTACATACATTTTATTCTTCTTATTTTAATTTTCTCTAGGGCATGTGTGCTCACCAGAGAGAGAGACAGAGAAAGATAGAGGGGAAATGAGAAAGCAAGCTGCCAGGTCTGGGACCGGAACGACGGTTGGCCCTGTGGGAGTCTAGTGCCTCAACCACCATGCCACTGGCTGGTTCCAAGATTACAAACGTTTTAAAGAAAATTAGTTTTCTCTAATTAAAGTTAGTGTGTTGCTAAAGGTTATCTTGATATACTTTTAGTTAAATCAGTAGGTAAGTCTGTTATGAAATGATAGCCAAATGAAACAGTGGTCAGAAGTGTTTTCAGATATCTAAGTATTCTGAGTAAGTACAGTTTACAGAGCCACTCATTTTAATGGCAAAATAAAGGGATTTTAGGGGTGAGCAGGTTGTATGGTCATTAAGGTGCTGGATTCCTACATGGCTGACCATGGTTCAACTCCTAGATGAGGCAGCCTGAAAACACACCAGGCACGTGTGTGCCCAAAATCCCAAGAAGAGAATGAAGGAGCGGGGAATGTGGCATGGCCATCCCCCAAGGTGTGATTTCTCACTTTCTCGTCTTTCTTCCTTGAGTATACATACTCTATGGAAAAATAAACAAACAAACAAACACCTTAAAAATATAAAGTATTTTAAGGATAACAGACAACTCAATAAGAAGAATTAAGTGATGCCACAGCACTAGAGAATCAAGAATTCACCCTCTCCCTTCCCTGATTTCCTATCTCTCAGGCTCGCATTTAAAACCGGTTCTTGCTTACTTTAGAGTACAATTTAAGTAAGGTGGCAATGGTCTTAAAGCTAAGGAAACAAAAGACATGTGAATCCCTGGCCTCATCTGGCTAGGCAGACAGTTGGAATGAGAAGGAATGAACTGAAAAAGGGCAACAAAGTTAATGCCACAGGTGGTGGATGCAGCTGCGAGGACTTGGGTCAGACCAGCCCATCTCGGAAACACAGAGAAATATTCAGCCTGTTTGCTCTCATTGCCCGCCAGAGCACAGACCTGGCAGCTTTTAAAAGGAAGAGTTCTGGAATCAAACCAGGCTCCTTTGTGTTTCCTGTTTGACTAAAAGCAATTTGAAACCAACAAATTCTGAGAGCAATTCACTTAAAAATTTTTATACACACATACACGTGTAGATGCATTTTATATTGCCTGATGATGAAATTGTCCTTACAGGTGACCTAGAGCTACCTGTTTGTCTCAATTTTGCTTTTCATAGCCAATAATATTTCAACTAACATTTCTTTTTGCTTGCGGGGTCACTGATTTAACACTGCAACGTTTCTTGGTCTCACACTGCACTACCAGGTTCATAAATAAGACTGTACTTGGGCTTGGGTATAGAACATTCAGGGGGTATTCTCCACTCTTATTTCACTGCCACTCCAAGGCTTTTCAGGGATGTGTACTATGCTCCAGTGTCCCAGAGCCCTGCAAGGACTAGCTAGATGGATGAGCCCTGAGTTGCTGTGTTCACAGCTGTTTCCACGGATTATCTCAAAACACAGGCATCGCAGCTCATCTGTGGAAAGAAATAACTTCAAGCAAGTTGGGGCTTAGAGCCTTTTCTTTTTTTCTTTTGACTTTAAGTGCAAAGACTTAAGTTAATCACCCTCCTCATATTATGGTACATGGCTATCCATGTGAGGCCTTTTCTTGTTTTATTTTGCTTTACTATTTTCCTCTTTCACAGCCAGCATTGGCTGCTACTCTAATGGATATATGTGTACACCTGAGGTTTTTTCTTTTTTAAAAATTTTGCCTGAGTGTGCATGTGTTTGCTGGAGAAAGACAGAGAGACAGGAAGAGGGAGAAGAAAAAGAGAATGCACCCTCCAATGGGGCTGCACTGCATGTCTGCATTTGTCAGTATTCTGGGCACATGTTCTCAGCATGTGTTTTACGCTATAGGGACTGGGAAATACTCTCGACATTGGTGCCTGTGTGCCAGAGGAATCCTGCTCCCTTAAATATTAGGCTATGGGGCCAGCTCTCTGAGCTGTTTTTAATATAATATTGTTTTATAAGTGTATGTATCTTAATTCTATAACATTCAATGGCTCTCATCCCATTTCTTGCTTTTTTATGCCATGCTGTTTTTCATCTGTTTTCCTTTTCCTTTTCTTTCTTTCTTTTCTTTTTTTTTTTAGGTTTTTTGCCATAGGGTATGTGCAGTTACGGAAGAAGAGACAAAGAGAGAGAAAGTTAGAAATCACCCCACCCCCCAAGGGGGATTGCAGTCACTTCTCCATTCTCTTCCTGGGATTTTGAGCTTGCATGCATTTATGCCTGGTGTGATTTTATTTATTTATTTTTTTATTTTTTTAAAGTTTATTTAATTTTATTTCTTCTTATTTAATTTGCTATATATAGGGCACATGTGCTCACCAGAGAGAGGCAGAGAGACTGAGAGAGAGAGAAAGAGAGAGAGAAAGTGAGAAAGCAAGTCGCCAGGTCCAGAACTTGAACCATAGTCAGCCCTGTGGGAGGTCCAGTGCCTTAACCACCATGCCACCTGAGGCCCCTAAGCTGTTTTTAAGTTCTGTCTATGTTCCTTAATACACATCTAGCTCATTTCTTCTAACTGCTGCAAAAGGTTTCATATTATATCTAATACATTTTTGTTTTTGTTCTTGCTATAGGCCGGGTGAGGGGAGTGAAAAAGCACTCCCCAAGTAGAATGGCCTAATGGCCACACCACAATCCCTTCACCTTCATTCTCCTCTTGGGGCACACAGACACACATGCCTAGAACATTTCTCAAGTCACCGGGTCTGGGACTTGAACAACACAATCTGTCATGTGGTATCCAGCTACCTTAACACCATACCACAGGCTGGCCCTAGCTTTGATATTTTAAACACATCTTGTCCACTAGAAATGGGGCCCCAGACTACCTCTAACTGCCTTGTACCACAAATAACCCTGTGATAGACACCTTCACACCAATCTCCTAATGAGCCTGTGTGGAGAGGAATTCCTGTGCCATAGCTTGCTCATATACTCACATATGCACCCTGACAGACTGCCAAAGCTCTCTCCAGAATATTTGAACCTATGTACATTCCCATCAGCTGCATATGAGAGCTCTCGGTTCCCACATCTTTGCCAAGACTACCAAGATTGCCCAACTATTTAACTTTTACATATCTATCCAGTGTGAGGTGTTTTCTCAAATAGTTTTAATTTACATTCCTAGAATTAGTGACAATTGAACTCCTCTTCAACCCTTCTTAGGCATTTGAGTTTCCACTCCTGGAACTGGCTATTCAGTTTTCGTCAGTGTTTCTACTGGATGCTTTATTTGATTTACTGGAGCTCCACATACACACCATGTCTTAATTCCCTGTTGGTTTGAAATATCTTCTACTTATCTTTTTCTCCAGCTGCCCTCAGTCTGTGTAAGTTTGTCCATGATAGCCTACACTGAACAGAAATCCTTAATTTTGGTGCAGTCAAATCTGTCAAAATTTTATCTTATGGCTTTTTGGTCTGATTAAACAAAGTTCTTTCTCATCCTAAGGTCTCAAATATATGCTCAATGCTCTTCTTCTTTTTTTAAAATTTAAATTCATTTATTTACATTCATTTACTATACATCATTATAGCATACAAAATGAGATTTTCCATCTAGAATACACTGTATATTGGCTCAATCAAGCACATCAACATACATGTTATCGTCAACAAGTAATTTTCTGTTTCTTGTTTCCTGTATATTTTGCTTTCTAATAGCTTTTTCATTTTATAGTTCCACAAGAGGTTATAAGATACTAAAAGTGTGATTATTATTATTGGAAACTCCTAACCTTGAACAACATAGTATTGGCTATTTTGTAAGAATTTAACAAACAAAAAATTCTACTTCCATTTCTAGCCTTGTTTCTCTGGGAGTAAATTGAGTGATCCCTCTGGGGCAGACTGTTTGGTGACTGAAGAATACAGAAGACAGCAAGTCTTTTCTAATTTAGGCATCAGGAAGTCAGCCAACATCATCCCATCCATGACTATGACCTTTTATTTTTTTTAAAGTTATTTCTTCCATGGGGGGGGGGGGGGGGTGGAGAAGATGAAGAGAGAGAGAGACAGAGAGACAGGCATCTACAACAGAGTCTACACGCTACAGTTCACCCCAGATCACAGGATTGTGAACACCCAACATGCTCAAGGATGATTCTGGACATGAACAAAAGACCTTTCATGTGGGAAAGCCTCAGAGAGGCTAATGCTACACAGAGGCTAATGCTGCGCCACTGTTCAGAACTCCTCATGCCTGGATAGCTGGCTTCCTTGCTTGTATCCAAGGGTTTTTCCTACTCATTCTTAGCCTTGTTGTCAGAGTGACAGAGCTTAGAACAGTGCTGGTACGTACTGGGTGTCCGACATGTTAGCTATGATCATAATCATTATTATGATAGATCTTAGCTCTATAATCATTATTGTTACATGTGCTTAATAAGGCAGTTATCAATGAAAAATGTGTTAAGAATCTATAGTAGGCATTGTATTAGTCAAAGGCTATCCAGAGTCTGCACTATTTTAACCCTGGTTTTTGTGAATCTCTTGCTTTACCAGGTTTAAACTAATCTGTCTTTAGTCATTCAGCATCTGGGCCCCAAGATCACCATTCAGAACATAGACCTCTACTGTACAAAATGTAAGTTGCTGGAGATTGATTTCTACAGACTCTAGGAAATGTCCTAAGAAAAACAAGTTTTTTACTCAGCTTCTGACTTTAACATATTTTAATGATTTGCCTTTTTTTCCCCATAGAAGTCAAGAACATGTATCAGTCAAGAAGACAAACTACCACACAGTAATTTGAACAGGAAAAGTTTAAAATAAAATAAAATATATCAACTATAAGGGTTCAAGAGAACGCTAAAGAATACAGGAATGGTGGATACAGGGAGCAGCTACTTCTCTTAGGCCAGTTTTCCTCAACCTGCTTTCTCTTGCCCCATAAGGAGACTATTTTTATACCACCTGCTCCTTGCCCCCACCCATGAAACTTTAATTCAGGTTGAACACCCCAAATCCAAAAATCTGAAATCTGAAATGCTTTACTATCTGAAACTTTCTGAGTGCCACATGTGGAAAATTCCACAACTGACCTCATGTGATTCTAAACACTCCAATACAAAAATATTGTACACAATTAGCTTCAAGCTATGTGTATAAGAGGTATGTTAAACAAAATTTTTGTTTAGACTTGGGTCTTATGCCCAAGAGATCTCCTTATGTATGTGTGAATATTTCAAAATCTGAAGAAAAAAAAAATTCCCAAATCCAAATCACTTCTGATCGCAAGGATTTTGGATAAAGGATACTCAACATGTATACAGATATAGGGATATCTGTTTGTATGTTATGACCCTTTGGAGGGCTAGAAGCAGTTGTAATACCTAAGATGATTTTTACAGCACCACCAACCCTGTGTCCAGCCCCACAGTTTGGCTGGGCACACTTGCCAACTCCACCACTGTAATGAAGGAATGGCACACGTTGCTCTCAAAAGGTGACATCTTTCAGATACTTGGTGGCTTTTTGGATATGTATACACTTGATGGCTTCTGGGCAGTTCCTGGTATTCTTAAAGTGAAAACCTCTTGATTTCCATGATTTTGTGGGATTCTTTGGGTCAAGTAAATGGTGATCCACTTTCTTTTTCTTTTTCTAGAGCGAGATTTTTGCTGTAGGGGCACATGCGCTCACCAGAGAGACAAAGAGAGACAGAGAGACAGAAAGGAAGAAATCATTCCCCAGGGCGGATGGCCACATTGCAATTCCTTCTCCTCTCACGATCTTGGACACACACACATGCCTCTGGAGTGAGTTGTAAGTCACCAGGTCTGGGACTCGAACCACAGTCGACTATTCGGGAGTCCAGTGATGTAACCATTATGCCATCTGCTGGCCCCTGGTGAACCATTTTCAAAGATGACCTCAGGCTGTTTATGAGAAGAGCTGGACATTTTGATTTATGAGTGAATCTGTTTTGATGTTGACGGGTCATCAATTCATCAGGACCTGATTATTCTTGGGTAAACAGATGAAACTTTATTTCTGGATCGCAAAACTAGACCTCCGAGCAAAGGTTTAAGTCACTGTAATAAAGAAGCGTGGCCTGGCCGATGAGTCTTCCCCACCCACCAGACACTGCATCACCTAAAGGTGACGTCTGCAGCCAAAGGGCAGCACAATGGTGGCTAGTCAGTGTCTTTGATCTTGTTTGAAATTTACCACAGTGTTGTAATAATAACTTCTGTGTAAGCATATAGCTAGCTGCATGTCTTATAGATGCCTCGGTTCTTACTTCTAGTTTGGATTCAGGTGTAAAAATGATTTGCTGAAACAGGGCATGTGAACCAAGCTCTCTGGGATTCAATTTCATTGCCTGTCAAATGAAGAAGTTAGAAAATATTATGTAAGTGTTATGCTGAATAAGCACAATTCTCTGACCTCAAGCTGCAACTTTTTGTCTTTACTGTCCCTTCACACACACACATATGTGATATATAGCTATTATGTCTGTGTATATATGGTCATCTTTGTCTATGAAATTCTGGTGAGCCCTTATATTTTGCAGCCACTTTGGGGTCATAAACTGTCACTTTCTGGCACAAACACAACCTTGATATAGAAATTAGAAAGTCCAGTTAAGACATTAATCAAGGGCTGGATGGTGGGATAGCACTAAAATGCAAGGCTGATGCACACTGGAAGGATATTGGTTCATGTCCCGAAACCTCTGTGAGTACACTGGGCACACATGTGCTCATGATCTGGGCTAATGCTGGGGGTGGATCATGGCATCGAGACCCTGTTAGGGGTTGTGTATCTGTCTCTTTCTCTAGCTCATTCATGGAAGAAATAAGCAAACTTTTAAAATTTAGAAAAATATTAATCAAAATTTTAAATCTGATTTAAGGACACATCCTCTCTATTCCTCTGGTCTGAGACAGCGTCCCTCTGAAAGCTTGCAGTGAGGAGAGGGGTGTGGTGGGCTCTCCCTTGACACTTGTCAAGTGAATGGAAATATCACTATGCCAGGGACCTTTCATTTGCCCCTCTAGATCCACTCCGTACCCTGTCTACCTTCCTCTGGGCCCTGGGATGCTGACCCAGGTGCATATGCTCCCTTTCTCTCTGGCTTCTATTTGGGTTTGGCTAATGGAAATCTCCAGCTAAAGACCAGAGAAATGGAGAAGAGCTTTTCATTCTCTTGGCTTTTTTCCCTGTGAGGTTGCCTCAGGCTGGTTGTGCCCTTCAGCAAAGGTCCCTACTCCTCTTTTTTGTTTTTAAATTTTTTTACCATTTTATTTTATAATTTCTTTTTTAATGTTATTTTTATTATTAATAATACAATAAGGTAGACTGCTCCAAATGCCACTCCCTTTCCAGCTTCCCATAATGACTCACATGGGGCCAAAGGGTGTCAACTGCCCTGCTGCTTCCATCTCTGGTTCTTAGACTAGCCCCTGTGTTTCCATCACATACCCCACCGACTCCCTTGTAAATAGTCCCTTTGAAAATAACTTTTCAAATGATCTAATTTAAGTGTGCCATCTGTTTCCTGTTGGGACCCTAAATGGAAAAAAATCGATCAAAATTCATATTGCATAGCAACACTTGAAGTTAAAAAAATCCATTTTCTCAGATTTAAGTAATTCGCATCACAAAACTCACTCTTGAAACCATTTGCCTCTTTGTGATATCATTATCAAAGTGGCTTAACAACTAGACTAAATTCTACTGTACAGGGGCCATCTAGGTTCAGAAGTGTCAGAGCTGGTGCTTCCAAGCCTGGCCCAACGCATCTCTTTCAGGGCTCTCTTACTGGTAATCTCTCCCAAAGGAGGACCGTGGATCTAATTAGTTTCAATGTCCTCATGAATTATTCTAATACATTGCCAGGAATATATGCATTTTAAAAGAGGACTCCTGGATAACAAGATGAAGCTCTAAGTAGATAGTGTGGACACCATGACACAGGGGATGGAGAAAATTTTTTACTTCATTTATTCTGATCGAGACGAGGCCTGATTTTCCTGCATCTTTGTTCTAAAACATGCCACACAGAGAAGAATTTTCAAGTCCTTGCATCAGCATTTGTGAAGCAATTCAGGGCTTTCTAGTGTATCAGTTTTCCAAATGTTAAAAGCATATATCAAGGAAAGTTTTCAGTCTTAGAACAGAAATACCTAAAGATTGTTAGTGGTTGTTTTTATAGTGTGCCTTAAAAATCATGAATATCACCTCTCTTTTTATCTCTTGTTTCTGATCAACCCTGCCTTCTAAGCCACACTTAAAATCAAAGAAATCAAGTAAACAATTTCGGCAATCAGGGGGCCCTAAAATAGCAGGCTATTCGTAGCAGGTTAAGCACATACCAACACATAGGCAAATCATTCAAATTTTGTACCTAGCAAGTAAGGCTAACAATTTGTACTTTGATCTGACTTGATTATTTGAAAAAAATCCTTTCCTGTGGCATAAATTTAGATGCTAGTTCTGTCTTGCAACCAAATTTCTCACTAGAAGACCACATTTATCTATGATTCTCTTACACAGGAATTAGTATTCTCTAACATAGAAATAAAATATTGGGTCAGCTAGTGGTGTGGTGGTTAAGGTACCTGGATCCCATATGGCTGATGGCACAGTTCAAGTCCCAGACCAGGTGGCTTAAGAAGCCTGCCGGGTACATGTATGTGCATGTCCCAAGTCCTCAAAGGAGGGACAAGTGGAGGAGCTGGCAGGTGGCATGGAGGTTAGGGGCCTTGGACTCCTACATGGCCGACCACAGTTCGAGTCCTGGACCTGGCGGCTTGCCTTCTTTCTCTCTCACTCTCACCACTCTGTCCCTCTCTGGTCAAATTAAAAATGAATAAATAGAATCAAACTAAAAAAATAATTTTTTTTAAAAGGAGGAACAAATGGAGAAGAAGGGACTGTGGTGTGACCATCCCTGTGGGGATGCTTTCTCACTTTCTGTCTTTCTCTTTCTCCCCAGCAAGCACATGTGTCCTTCGGCAAATTAAAAAAAAATAATAATAATAAGGAAATAAAGACAGCCAGCAGGTGGCATGGAGGTTAAGGTGCTAGATCCCACATGACTAACTGGTTAGTTTGAATCCCAGACCCAGCAGCTTGAAAATCACACTGGGTACATGTGCATGCATACCCAAAATCCTAAGAGAAGAATGGAGGAGAAGGGATTGCAGCGTGGCCATCTCCTCTGGTGGGTAATTTCTCTCTTTCTGTCTCTGCTGAGCACATGCACCCAATAGCAAAAATCTAAAACAAACAAAAAGAAGAAGAAGAAGAAGAAGAAGAAGAAGAAGAAGAAGAAGAAGAAGAAGAAAGAAAGAAAGAAAGAAAGAAAGAAAGAAAGAAAGAAAGAAAGAAGAAAGAAAGAAAGAAAGAAAGAAAGAAGAAAGAAAGAAAGAAAGAAAGAAAGAAAGAAAGAAAATGCTACCAGTAGTGCTGGAGTTAAAAAATACTTCTTTTTCAGGGGGCCAGCAGGTGCATGGCGGTTAAAACACTGAACTCTCATGGCCAACTCTGGTTCAAGTCCTGGACCTGGCAGCTTGTTTTCTCACTTTCCCTTTCTCTCTCTTTTTCTGTTTCTCTCTGGACAAATTAAAAAAAATAATAATAAGTAAAATTAAATAATTCTTAAAAAAAAAAAAAAAGAACAACTTCTCTTTATCCCTGGTTGAAATTGTTGGTTTCAGGGGACTGAATGGTGGTAGTAAAATGCAGCACTATGCAAGGCTGACCCACATGGGAAGGTGTTGGGTTTGCATCTGGAGAGCTCTCGGAGTATGCTGGCAAGTGCAAGTCTGTGATTGGGGGCTGGCTGAGGCTGGGGGTGAATTGGCATCAGGGGCCTGTTGGAGGTGCTGTCTTTCTGTCTGTCTTGGTCTGTCTCTCTTGCTCATAGAAGAAATAAATAAAAGAAAAAAAAAGAGAAAAAAACTGTTGGTGTTAGTCCACAAATATTTACTGAGCATTTAGATGTGCCAGGATACTGTTTATATAAGAAATACAGTGCTGAAGGAGATAAACCACGTTCCTGTCCAAAATGGTTGCATTCCAAGTCGGGGTGGGGGCGGGTAGGGCAGGATAGGTAATAAACAGTACGAAGAAGATACAAGGGGGTAGTATGGTAGGTGGCACTGGAGTGTGGTATGGTGTGGTTACTGGGTAACAACTGAATTGCATGGAAAGGCTAAGCAGGAGGCAGCAGTGTAAATTTGGGGAAGAGCTCTGCCAGCAAAGAGGAAGTACAAAGGACTGGGGTAGAAATGGGCTTTGGGCATTTGAGAACAGAAAGTGAGCAGGGAGGCTAGAGCAGATAGTAGGGAAGGCATGGAAAGAGACGGAGACGTGGTTGAACAAAGCAGGTCAGAGCAGGTCAAAGAAATCTTTGAGTCATTGGATGATTTAGAGCAGGGAAGCTGGAAAGTGACATGATCTAATTTATGTTAAAGAACAAAAACAGAGGCCAGCAGGTGGCGTAGTGGTTAAGGCGCTGGACTCCCACATGGTTGACCACAATTTGAGTCTCAGATCTGGTGACTTGAAAATCACACTGGACACGTGTGTGTACATGCTCAGAAACCCAGGAGGAGAATGTAGGAGAAGGGTAGGTGTGGTCAGCCCCCCCAGGGGGGTGACTTCTCACTTTCCTTCTCACTGTCTCTGGTGAGCACACATGACCAATGGCAAAAAGCTAAAAATAAAATAAAACAAAACAACCCCTCCCCCCCAAAAAAATAACAAAAAAAAAAAAAAAAAAAAAAAAAAAAACTCTGGCTACTCTTTGGTGTATGGATTGTGGGAGGTCAAATATAGAAATGAGGAGACCAGGGAGGAGACTATGGTAGAAGTTAAGGTGACAGACACAGGTGGCTTGGTCTAAGGTTTCAGCAACAAGGCCACTGCTGGCCCTGATGGTACCTTTGTGAAAGTTAGAAGAAAGCTCCTCTTCCCTTTGGTGGCCCTGAATAGCAGATAAATTAAATGTAGGTATGAAGAGAGGAATCCAGAATGACTCAAGTTTTCACTTCAATAATTGGGTGGAGAGTGATAGAATCAGTAGTTGAGTTTTGATTATGTTCCTCTGAGGACCATGAAGTTTTCACAGACGGTGGGTGTACCCATGTGACAATGTGAAAACTCAGTAGTATTTACCACACTCACGTTGGCTTCCCTTCAGCTGGCATTGGAAACCTTTGCTGATGTAATGCAGATAACATTTGTGAGCTATTAAACCGTTTGTGCCTTCTCAGTAAATCCCTGTCCCCATGGCTCCCGCCCATTGAGTAAATGGCACACATTGAGTCACGGGGGAAAAAAGCAGCTGAGAATGGGTAAGTCATCACTTAGCTTAGTTTCAAAATAGGATTAAAAAAGAATTCATAGCAAAACAATAGTTTGGAATCAAGTGCTTTTGACTAACAAAAGCTAGACTTCGTCTAAATATATGTATAGATAGATAAATGATAGATAGATATTTGTCTACACCAGTGAGGCAGAGCTTGGGGGACTGGCCCTGCACAGATAACAGATAGAGCGGGAAGAAAACAGGATATGAGTCAAAGGCACTTTCTCATGACTTAAAAGAAAACAAAAGTTTGAGCAGCAGGCAGGAAGTTGGGAGATTCTGACAGTATGAGCATAGGGCTGCACCAGGTGAGTGGAGGGAGAGCTCTCGTTGAAAAGATTTCACAATCTTGTGGTTAGATAGGTTGGATGCAAGTGGCGAGGCCTAGATGTTCCTTTTTGTGTCTAGAAGGACTAAAAAGAAGTAAGTCTTCAACCATCAAATAAAAATCCTTTCCTTAACTGAAATAGCCTGAACCAATCATGGTGACTAGAGGAATGCCATGAGCAAATCCACCTCACTCTGAACTAATTGTCTACCGTTGAGCCAATCACAGTGGCAAAGGCCTTAGGGTTACTACGAGTGATTTAGACCAGCTGTTCTTAACTGGGAGCAGTACTGCCTACTAAGGGGTATTTGGCAATGTTACTGTGACTAGGTGTGCTGGTGGCATTAATGGGAATGGGAGTAGGGGGAGGGAAGAGGTGGGTAGGGGGATCAGGAACACCAGATGTCTTGTGAAGCATAGGACAGGCCTGTACAATGAAGAACTGGCCTGTCCAAAATGCCACTAGTGCCCCTGTGAAGAAACTGGCTTAGACACACCCTTGAAGCTGGGGATTCAGTTTTCCCTCAAGTATTGGATCGTCAGGAAAGTTATGAACTATTTTTCTATGCAAAAATGCACTATGATTTTTCCGACGACCTAACACATAAGCCATACTAGGGTAGGGTGGATACTCAAACAAAAATGACTAGACCAGGGACCAGTAGTTAGCATAATGGCTATGTCGCTGAACTCCTGTGTAGCTGACCACGGTTCGAGTTCCGGACCCGGTGGCTTAAACATGCCTGGCGCGTGTGCGTGCATGTCCAAGATCCCAAGAAAAGAATGGAGGAGAAGGGATTGCGGCGTGGCCATCCCCCCTGGGGGGTGATTTCTCGCTTTCTATCTCCCTGTCTCTCTCTGTCTTTCTGGCGAGCGCATGCACCCTATAGCAAAAACCTCTCAAAAAAAAAAAAAAAAAAAAAAAAAAAAAAAAGACTAGACCACTCAGTTCCTTAATTTTTCTTTTCTTTTCTTTTCTTTCTTTCTTTTTTTTTTTTTTTTAAAGTCAGAGTCTCACTATGATCCCATCCTGCCTGTTTCCCAGCTGGGACTACAGGCACAAGCCACCCTCCACCTTCCCTTCAGGTCCTTGATTCCTATCACTTCCATCTAGAGGGACTTCTCTGGCTTCCTGGGTCTGGGTAAAAGGATCTTGGTTTCTGTCCCAGGACCTACCATGCCTTATTGAATACTTCTACTTGCTATTTCTAACATTGTGAGGGTAGGGATCTTATCTTTTTTTAATTTTTTTTCCCTTTTCCTGTAGGTTTTTTCCTATATGGCACATGCACTTGCTACAGAGAAACAGAGATAGAGAGAGAGAAGTGAGAAATCAACTCCCAGGGGGCATGATCACCTGCAATCCCTTCTCCTCCAGTCTTTTCTCAGGATTTTGGCATGCACATACCCAAAGTGATTTTCAAGCTCCTGGGTCTAGTCTAGAACTGCAGTCCACCATGCGGGAGTCTAGTGCCTTCACCACCATGCTACCTACTGGTGTCTATTTTATGCATCTTTATATCTCTAGTGCCTCTCACTTAGGTCATTGTATTTTTATTAAATAAAAGCATCCAAGGTAAGTATTCGATATTTAATATGTTTCACTTTCCTAGTGGATAAACATGTCTGACTAGTCAGGCAATTGAGAGATATTCAACTCTGGCCAGCAGGTAGCATCGTGGTTGGGGCACTGGGCTCCCACATGACTGTCCACGGTTCAAGTCCTGGACCTGGCGGCTGGCTTTCTCTCTTTCTGGTGAGTACATGTGCCTTATAACACATACTATAATAATAATTAATAACTAGTAATAATAAAAATAAACTAAATAATTCTTTTTAAAAAGATATTAACCTAACAACCGTTCTCACAGTGAAAAAAAGAATTTCTCTCCCCAGACATCTTAATTTTCTTAAATCACTAATTTTAACAGAACAGACATCTTAATTTTTTTAAATCACTAATTTTAACAGAATACTGTGAATTGTGATGCACATGCAGAGAAAAAGATCAAATTAACATCAGCTCTTGCTGTCCAACCTAAGGTGTGATGGTCCTGGCTACTCAAGCAGTTGAGGCAGGAGGATCACGACACAGAGGGCCTTGTCTAAATCAGCCACACACACACACACACACACACACACACACACAAACACCCCAACAAATAGGAAGAGGGAGTCAAATTTAAGCTGAAAAAACTAATAGAAACACCTCTAATTCCACCTAAGAGGAAATTAATGTTCTGGAATTCCATAGAAACATGGTCTTATCTTGTTAGCACCCATATCAATTCAGTTTGCTTAGATACAATACCAGAAAATAAAAAGCAAATGCTGGCATTTCAAAAATACTGTGTTAGCTGGAAATGAATCAGGCAAACAAAATAACTAAATAGTCAATGTGGAGCCAGCCAGGTGGCGTGATGGTTAAGGCGGCTAGATCCCACATGGCCAACAGCACAGTTTGAGTCCTAGACCTAGTACTTTCTCACTTTCTCTCTCTTCCCCTGTCTCTCTCCAGGGAGGGCATGTGCTATAGTAAAAATAAATAAATAAATAAAAATGCATTAAAAAAATAGTGTTCTTTCCAGCCAGGAAGTTGATGTTCTCACTGCATAAAATTTCTTTTTAATTATAAACAGTTCTCTAAATAAAGCCAGTATCACCTTTCTACATATAGAAACTTTAAAGAAACAAAGTAAGACACAGATTTTCTGAAAATGTTTTTCTCCAAGGAGGTGTGTTGGTTTCTTTTTTGCATGTAAATCTCTAGCTAATGCTGCATCCTGTGGTTATAAGTCTATTGTACTAAAACATCACAACAAGGGTATTAGAAATCCAGGTTAATTGGCAGTCTGAAATGTCACTCATAATGAGCAACAATGGCAAAGGTGAAATTAATGTTATAGTCTGAGTAAAAATGTACATTTCTGGGTGTAAATTAACTCGTTTGCCAAACTGCCATTTGGTAGTATGTTTCATTGGTAAGCAGGCTTGATTCACCATAATGAATGAATGTGTGAAAAGGTTTAGATTAGCTTTCTATCTGAATTATCATTACAACAAAATATTTCTGCACATCAAAAAGATGTTCAAACTGGTGTCACAGGTCAATATAAAATTAAGTTCCAATATAAGCTAATAGGAAAAGGTCCTTGGAACTCATTAGGGAATCTGATATATTGGATCACTGCTCTGCACTGTCCTCCAACAATACCCTTTCAGAAATATTTCAGTTATGAATAATTTGGATTATCCTTTCCATTAGCCACTGAATAATGAAAAACTTCCTTAGATTGAATATAATTCTACAATTCATTTACGTTGCTATGATTTTGTTGTATTTCCAAAAAGCTACTTAGCTCCTTGAATGAAGAGGCTATACCTTTGTTAGTTTGAGACCATCTGCAGCGACAGGTTTAAGTCCACACACAAGACCAGCACCAAAGACCTGCGAAGGTAGGATGAGTCTTCATTCTTTGATGCCCGAGGGTTGGATTATAGTTATGTATCAATTAATGATGAGGATGTGTTCTGAGAAAAGTGTGTTTGGTGATTTTGTCATCGTGTGTGTATCACAGGGCATTTACACACACCTACATAGTACAGCCCAGTGTGTACTTGGGCTGGATGGTTAAACTGTTGACTATGTGGTCTATCATTGACCCATACGTTATGTGGCACATGACTGTAATTTGTTGCCATACAAAAGAGGGTAATGAGATCCATGACCCCATATAAAGCCAACGAGTTAAACAGAAAAGTATGTACAACACTACAGGAAATGCTGGCTCAGTACAGCTGGATCCTCTCTGAAGGGCAGACAGCTTATCTTGATGTTTTCTAACTCCCCACACTCACCTAGTCTAGTCTGTTTACAAGGAATAACTGCCCATTGTTACCTACTCTGATAAAGGCGTAGGTTTCTAAGGACTGGTTTCTAAGGCCAGGCTGGATTAAGGCTTGGATTCGTGCCCTGTCTGAAGAAGTCCTTTTATTTGTGAGATTCCACCTAAGCAAAAATGTATCTTGACTTTCCCGTCTCCATTTAAGAGTAATTCTGAAAGTGGAGGTGAGAGACAGGCAAACACAGTTCAGTTGCTCTAATTTACTACAGGGTTAATTCTTACAAAGAAAAGGACATAAAAGCATTGAAAATTGTTATGGACACAAGGGACAAAGTGGATGGACAGTGGGGAGTGGAAGAGTGTAGAAAAGGAAATTTGGGGGAAAAAATAAGAGAGGTAAGACATTTGTGGGACCATACGAGGTTTATTACCTGTCGATGATGATGTGTGTAGTATTTTCAACTGGGCTGGACTAAGGTATATATCATGCTGGGTAAAGTTTTTACAATCTAAATAATGTATAGCAATAGAATGTATAAATAATAATAATTTTTTAAAAAATAAATTACATTAAAGCTTTAGTACAAAAAAAGAAAAAATATTACCAAGAATTCCACCATTAAAAAAAAAAGAAAAGAAAAAGGAATCCGTCACAGATCTATTAACCAGAGGGTCCCTAAAGCAGACTGGCAAAAGATGATCCCCATTGGGATGAGGGGTGAAAGTGTTAAAATTGTTTATCTTATATTCTCTATATTTTTTGTTTTTGCTACAGGGTGTGCGCGCTTGCAGGGTGTGTGTGTGTGTGTGTGTGTGTGTGTGTGTGTGTATGTGGGAATGAGAGAGAAAGAGAGAAGGAGAGAGAGAGATCTCCCCCAGAAAGGATCGCCATGCCGCAATCCCTTCTCCTTCATTCTCCTCTGGGATTTTGGGTACACATACCTGTACGCCAAGCGTTTTACAAGCCATTAGGCCTAAGACTTGAACCCTGTTGTTGGCCGTGTGGGATCCAGTTATCTTAACCTCTACACCACCTGCTGGCCCTATCTTATAAATTAAAAAGGCATAATACATGGATTTTTACTGATGCCTTAACTTTAATCTGTCAGAAGTTCATGCAGTACTCAGTTCTTGAGGTATACTGGGGGAAAGGTAGGGTCACAGTACTCAAATGATGTAATTGGATATTTACATTATTTATTCCTACTCTGCTTTATCTATACTAGAATATGTTTATATGAAGGAAGAAGTAAGCAATTACAGATTCAAAAGGATAACCTGGTAAAAGATTCTTGTATCTGAATGCCTGCCCTTCATGTTTTGCTTTATAATTCTAATATTTCAGAGAGAAAAGTTAATTCCCTATACAACTTAAGGAACATTTAAATATAAAGACTGCTCTGATAGAAAAGTTAAGCCAGATTCTTCTTCTTGGCTCAGTCATTGTGGTGCTATGATGCAAGTGCCCTGCAAGGTTGGAAGCCATATGGCTGACTGCAGGTTTGGGTCCCTGGGCGAACTTGAAGATCTGTTGAGCATGAGCATGCACAGGTACCCAGGATCCTGATGTGCTGGAGTGCTGAGAAGGGAGACTGTGGCATGAAGTGACCCCGCTGAGGGTGCTCCTCTCTCTCTTGTGTACGTGCGTATGTTCTCTACCATTAAAACCAAAAACAACTTTCTTGACATTTAGGAAACCTAAATATAATGTTTTTTTCCTCCTCCTTGTCCGTAATGCTGAATTCTCTTAATACAACTGTGTAAGAAAAAGTGATCCATTAGGCATTGGCAAAACGACAGAATGAGTATCCAAAATATTTGAATAGAAAACACCTAATTGAAATTGCGTATGTTTTCAAAACATGAATTTGATAGAAAATGAACTAGGTTATTTCCAGCTGCTACGAGGAAATTAAGGCACTTTGGGAAGACCATACATTTTTTTATGGTCACCAAGGTACAATGTAAATAGCCTAGTATACAACTTGCAAAGAGCTACCTCTCTAGCAGGACTTAACTTAGAAAAGGCCACAGTTATTCAACCACTAACGAAGTTCCGTTATTAATAAGTAAGAGCTGCTTTCCAAAGAGAACCAAAGGGTTTAAAGTATTATATGAAATGCAAACTCATCTACTTCAAATGAATATTTTTGGAGTGTGGGGTAGATTTGTCAACAGTCTTCATTCTGGTTTCCCATTCTCATTATGCAAAATGAATTCACAGAGACAAATTCAAATATCTATTTTGAAAAGTGTTTACTTAGTTTGAATAAATTAATTGCAAATAAAAATTAAGCTACAATATGCCTGAATAGAAATGACTATAACAAATACAACACAGGACTTGATTTCCTTGCATCAGTCACAAAGCATGTGACAATCTAGAAAATTTCAAAATCATTTATATTTCTTTGAAAAAGGGGTAACAGCAGTTACTGATACATCACAACTAATAAACTTATAATACAAGTTTCCTGACATGCATTTCCTGAGTGAACCCAAATAATCATTTTTATAAACAAGGAAATTTTGACAGTTGAAGGAAACATAAAAAGTTCATGGCTTTTAAGCAATAAGTTTTGTGTTTTTAAAACCAAAAGAAAATTTAGAACACCACCGTACTAGGAGAAATTAAAGCTATACTACCACATACAAAATTTGCTACAGTCAATTAAACGTAATACAACTCTTCAAACTGAAGGAAAACAAATCAAAAGATTAAAAAATTATTCTGTCTAATCTAAAGGTGTACTGATTTCTACAAGTATCCAAAAAAGGTTTGATGTAGTGCAACTGTCTATACTTCTCTTGTGGTGCATTTTAAAAAGGTGGGAGGGGAAGAGAGGAAAATACTCCTTTTCTCACTTCTGAAAGCAGAGGACTTGCTGGAATTAGGAAGTAAACAGACCATGCAGCGTGTCCTTCTGCTCTGCTGTCACTAGTATTCAGCTGCTAACCAGTTACTTCCTTGCATCATTTTGTGGCACCTCTTCTTAGGATTCAAGCCCATAGTTAAGGCTGGCCTGCTAGGTTTAAAAATGGGGCCACTAGAGTCACTCAGCCCTTCCTATCTCTCAATTTCCCCATGCCTAGAGATAAGGCTTTATAAACACAGAATAATTAAGCATTTATTTTTTTCTAAAAGCAATTCATGTCATTCTCCTTTCTTGCTAATTTATGCTTTTTTTTCCTCATGGGAATTATTTTTTTTTCCCCTCTAGAAACAGTGAACAGATGAACCACAGTTTATACCCAAAAAATAAATTTGCCAAATGTTGCTGATACTAAAAACAGATTAGTTATCATGGGAGAAAAATAGATTATCTAGATTAAATTGCATATTCAAAGGAGCATATAAAATGTTTCTTAGCATTAAGTTTCTGTTATAGTACTACACTGGAGAAACATTATGGAAAAAAATCTTTCCTGATTATCTCAATGTGGTTAAAAACAAACACTTCTAACACAATGAATAATTAATATGAATTTGGTTTTACAAAGTATTCTAATTTACCAAATTCCATATTTAAAGGGGGGGTGCCCTTGTCCTTCCTAATTGCAAATCCTTGAGCGATGTGCTCAATAAACTACCATTCACACCCAGGGTGTGACGCCATCGTGACCATGCTACTCTATCAAGAACATTCTAAGGTATTTTCTATAATAAAGATAAATAGAAAAAGAGTTAATATACACATTGCTGTATTTTACAATGTTTGCAACAAACTGTAAACTAACATAGTTTGAACCAACAGTACCCTCAGTTATACAAAACAATTTAACACTGAGGATGGGTGATTCAAAAACACTAAAACAAAGGCATCGAATTAGACTATGTCTTTTTCTCCTCAAAATATATTTTCAAAACCCAGAATTCAGAAGTCTGGTACTTTCAGAAATTCCTTTCCTTGAGTTTCCCAGGTTTTTGCTCAGAAATTGGTAGTATTTATTATAAATGTTTTTAAAAATTCTTCATTTTAATGCAAATGACCAGAGCAGAGAAACTGACGCGGACAACAGCTTGGAAAACCCAATTGACTTAGCTTATAAATGTATAACGTAGTCCTAGAGGACAACTGTCTGTTAGTCTAGAGGTCCTTGGAAAATCAGTCTGATGTAGCCTTGTTCACCAGCCAACTGATGTGCACAAAAGGGACAGGCTGCATGAAAAGTATGTGTACCATGAGGCAGCGGAATCTGGGACCAATAGGCAGTTGTCTTTTCTGAACACACGTGCCCACATGGGCTAAAAGCATGGGTTGGAGGGCCAGCGTCCACATAAAATCCAGCTTCACATCCAAGCCACAGTGGGACATAGGGACCAACAGACCTACACATAGGACATTCACGATCTTTTCCGTCACGTTCTTCTTTGTTTCCCCAGTTATGATAGCCGTGTACGTGGCCGCAGTTTAGATATACCCAAGGTTGTTTTTCATCTACAACATCTTTCCTCTTCATACTAGGAAACGCTAGTGTGTTGAACCCTACAGGGCATTGAGGTCGTGCTGCATTGATTTCCTGTCTTAAAGCTTCTAAATGCTTCACTGTAGGAGTATGGGAAAGGCCCTCTGCCGTACGCCACAGCAATGTTGCACCACAGAGGTCAATTAATGAGCCATCTTGTAACTGATTGGTCTCAATTTCCACCTAGAGGAGACAAGAATCAAAAACATATTCACCACTATGTTTTGAATTTGTACATCAGAGTTTTAATTTTAAGTGGTTCTAACTCAAGAAATGAAATTTCTCAGTGTTATCACAAAATATTCAAGAAATTCTGATAGCAGTCATGAAATATGTAAGTCTGAATACCAGGATAAAATAATGAACAGTAATAGATCTCTTTTTAGCCTTAAAGAAAACTTATGACCAAAACATCTGGCTAATCAATAAGTCTAATATTTGTAATTAGGTAAATATGGCCAAAGAAATACAGATAGATGTAGAGAGACCAGAGTGCTAATATAAGAAAACTTAGGTCTTAAAATATATTAACAGGGACCAGCAGGTGGTGTGGTGGTTAAGGCGCTGGTCACTCCCACATGGCTGACCATGGTTCGAGTCCTGGACTTGGTGGTTTGCTTTCTCACTTCCTCTCTCTCTCTCTCATTCTGTGTGTCTCTCTCTGGTCAAATTAAAATAAATGAATGAATAAATAAAATTAAATAAACAATTCTTTGAAAAAAAAATATTAATAGGACAGAAGAGAAAAAAATATAGAGTTTTCTAACTGAAACATTAAGATACGGTTCTCTAATAAGAGTATTTGGTAGTGTTTGACAGAACTCTGGGTCAGCATTAGTGTTTTTTTAATATACGTTAACGTGTTTAGTCCAGCTCATCCCAATGTGTTTATCATAGCTAAGGAGCTACAAATTCAGTACTTACCATTTTTCCTCTCTGCTGAGCCGATCGAGTTTCACGCAGGCTGAACACATTTCCACACACTGATATTTCTCTCCATATTCCAGGCTTGGAGTCTTCTGTGAACCCATTGCGTGGATGCATCACAAGAACGCCATTAGTGGTCAAGCCATCCATCTGCCCATCAGATGTCTTCCATTTGGCAGCCTTCTCCTAGGAGAAATAATAGAAGTGAGCTTCCATTTACTTAAAATTTGGAAATAGAAAATAGTATTAAAGAATGCAACATTTAGGAAAAAAGCTTTTTACCCCAAGAAAGATGTTTTTTGATGAGTCAAATCCTGCGGCATAAATCCGTGCTGTAAAGGGAGGATTCCGTTCACATATGATTCTACAGGCAAATCTTGATATAGTGCTTTGCACGGACTGTGTATCAGAATTACTTTGACTTCCAGGAACTGTGTCAGTTACTACAAAATCAATGGGGCTTTCAGTCGACCGACCAATCTAAGGGAAAGAGAAATATCTATAAACCTATTCAAAAAATACAGTGGAAAATCCATTCAAGAAAGGAACAGTAAGATGAAAACATTAACCCTCTGAAATTTTGAACGCTTAAACACATCATAATCAACTCTGGGGACATCTATACCTGTGAAAATGAATGGCATCTGATCACATACATGTCCTATTTAAGTTGGTTTTTAAAAAGTCCAAAACTTTAGAAAACCCAACGTTAAGGGAGAAAATACCAAGAATTTTGGTATTTTGGCCTCAACTGTTCTATAATCTATCAGTTTATGAAAACATCAGCAGTAAATTAGTATAAAGAATAACAGAAGGGGGGAAAACTTTTATTGCAACAGTAGCTTTGACCAAATATGTCCTGAAAAACAAGTTTGACCTCATATACATGGGATGGAACTCATGTTAGTTAGAAACTGCCTGTACTTTGTGTTACCTAGAGAGGAAGGCGGGAAGTGGCAATAAAAATCATAAATGTGTGTGGAATATATCTTGATTTCCTCTTCTGGATAATAATAGCTAACGTTTACTAAGAGTCGGCTAGTAACCTGGCACAGCTGTGAGTACTTCACTTGCATGAGCTCACTTACACCTAACGTCATGAGGGAGATGCTATTGCCTGTACTTTGTAGGTGAGGGAAATAAGGCATAGGACAGCTCAGTAACGTTTACCAAAAATTCTGATTTCAGAGCCCTTCTCTTAACCATGTCACATTGACTTCTATACATGAGGTTTAAAAACCAATATATTTTAATGAAAATACATAATTATATGTGATAGTCCTTAACGTGACCACAGTAAAATTCACCAACACATTTTTAGCATTTTTGATTTCTAAGAAAAAAAAATTGTATGTTATAATACCTGAAACATATCAGTGTTGCTGTCATATGTATATTCAACCACCACTGTCTGGGCCCGAGACAAAGTATATGATATGCTATGCTGGTCTTTGTTGCTTATTGCCTAAAAATGAAAAGATTAATAGCAAAAATTAGCAGGCAGGTCAATAAAATCAGGTAGGCAATCTTTTATTAAAAAGGCAAATCTATATATATATATATATATATAACATATGCATGTGTATTTCCCCCCCAAAAATTTAGGATACAGGTTAATAACTCTTGAATAACCTCAGCTATGACAGTGGTTTCTCAGGCCAAGTGGGTATAGAATAGTTGGAAGCAGTAAGAGAGTAAGAACATAATTTCATTCTATCAAAACTACACAATCTGGGTCTATAAACATTTTAAATGATAAAGTAATCAAAATTAAATCCCATGTAGAAATTGAAAACAGTACTTAGTACTGCTTTGATAACAATACAAACTCTTACAAGGTTAGAGGAAATCTTATGTTTAAAGTAATTCAAAAGTTATAAAGTTAAACGGTAAGCAGAGTTAACCGGTTTTCTAACCAGTCTGTGACTGTATAGATGACAATCTTTGCCATATATGCTGGGCTCCAAACAGAAAATTTCATAGAATGATTAAACATGACCAAAGGAAATGAGTATAATGCCATGACTGTACCTCTGACTTACCCTAAACTAAAAACATTGCTAAAAAGAACTTTTCAGTTTTGTTTTCAAGCCTTTTTTGTGCATACTCTTTGGAGAGAACTTCAGAGAGGGGGAAAAACCTAGTCATTGCACAAAGGAAGTGGAAACAGGTTGCGTAAAAGGAAAACAGATACAAAGACACGAGAGTGATTATAAAGCACCTGAAGAAAAAATGTTTCTTAATTAGAAGTTTGGCATATAAAATTTTACTAGATTTCAGTTTGTAGCTAATCTGTAATAAATGCAGCTTTAAGACAATAGTTTTATGATTAATTAGGACTGTCAAATTTTCAAATATACAAAAGGAATAAACAAAGACTTGGGCACTATCACATTATTAAAGCTTAACAATGTCACTTTTGCTTTTGATATTTTTTGTTAAAAGAAATTAAACTTTATAGATAAAATCGTGTCTCTCCAGGGACCAGCAGTTAGCGTAATGGCTATGTCACTGGACTCCCACATAGCCGACCGCAGTTCGAGTCTTGGACCCGGTGGCTTAAAATTCACGCCGGGCGCGTGTGCGTGCGTGCCCAAGATCCCGAGAGGAGAATGGAGGAGAAGGGATTGCGGCGTGGCCATCCCCCCTGGGGGGTGATTTCTCGCTTTCTATCTCTCTGTCTCTGTCTGTCTGGCGAGCGCACGTGCCCTATAGCAAAAAAACTCTCAAAACAAAAAAAAAATTGTGTCTCTCCTGATTCCCCTTTCTTCAGAGGTATCCAACCTCAAGAATGCAGTATAGATCATTTACATGCATGTTGTTAATATTTTTACCACACGTTTATGTATTAAAAACATTATATAATTGTTTTATAGGTTTCTTTTTTTTTTAAGAGAGATTTTTGCTATAGAGCATGTGTGCTTGCCAGAGGGACAGAAAGTGAGAAATCACCCCCTAGGGGAGATGGGATGGCCACACAACAATCCCTTCCCTACCATTCTCCTTTCAGGATCTTGGGCACGCATGCACATGCACCTGGTGTTGAATTTTAAGCCACCGGGTTAACACACAGGAGTCCAGCAACATAACCATTACACCATTTGTTGGTTCCCGCTTTACAGGTTTTAAAATCTACAATTTAACTCAGGATTATGCAGCTGATTTTTTTTTTTTTTCTTTTTAAATCTGCTGAAGAGCACATGTGTTCATTGGAGAGAGAGAGAGAGAGAGAGAGAGAGAGAGAGAGAGAGAGAGAGAGAGGAAAAGTGAGAAAGGACTCAAGTTGGAGGATAGCTATGCAATGGTCCCTTCTCCATTCTCTTATAATTTTGGGCATGCATGTGCATGCACCCAGCGTGTTTTTTAAGCTGCTGGATTGTGGACCTGAATCATGCAATTGGCCATGTGAGATCTAGCTGCCTTAATTACCATGCCACTGGCTGGCCCCAAGCAACTGACTTTTTGATCAAATAATCACTCAGTGTTTTGAAAGTTAATTCTTTTTAAAAAAAAAGAATTACTTTATTTAATTTTTTATTTACTCATTCATTTACTTTAATTTGACTAGGGAAAGACATAAAGAGAGAGAGAGGGAGGGAAAGTGAGCATGCAAGCCACCAGATTCAGTATTCAAACTGAGGTCGGCCATGTGGGAGTGTCCAGCGTCTTAACCACCATGCCACCTGCTGGCCCCGAAAATTAATTCTGGATAGATTTATAAAGCTGAGTCTTACTGGACTGCATTTTAATCACTTATCCAGATGACCGCCAGACTAAAGAGTTTTCTTCATAACCTCACTAATATATTCCTCTAAAATTTAAAGTGGAAAGATATTAATATTAATCCCTAATATTCTTGTTGCCTGATCAAGAGGAAAAGAAGGCAACAATGAAAACATGAGGGAATGACATAGTAAATATGGGAAGGGGAGAAAAGAAAAGAATAGGATATTACAGAGGAATCAGAAATGTTTTCCTTGATAGTGGTTCTCAACCATAGGCAGTATTAGCTGTCTAAGAGGTATCTGAAAATATGTAAGTGCATTAATTTTTCTGGCTATCACAATGATTTGAGGGTTCAAATGTCATTTAGTGAGTGAAGGACCAAGAATATGAAACATCCTGCAGTATGTGGAATAGTCCTGCACAATAAAGAATGGGCCAACCCAAAGTGCAAAGAGTACTCCTGTGTGGAACTACTGTTAAGAGAAGCTCCTCAGGCTGGACCAATAAACCATCCACTTTTACCACATCATTTCTTGGCAAAGTAGCAACACCCCACGCTATTCCCACCTCCCCCCAGAAAAGCCAAACCAAACAACAAAACACCTAAAAAGCAACTGTTCTTTTTCTATGCTCACTCCTTAATACTGGGTTGTTGGAAAAGTCATGACATTTTTTTCTATGCAAAAATGCGTCATAACATTTCCTATAACCCAATAGTAATAACGGAGGCCTATTCAAGGTTGAAGACTCCATTTCACACACAAAACTAGATATAAAACAAAGTAAAAAATCCAATTAACTTCAGGGATTGGGTCTGTGACCTAAAACAGGGCAATGTACACCAATTTTACTGTCTCACTTTAACTTACAGAGCTATTCCTCAGATGGTGTAATATTAACATGCATCCTAGGGCTACATAGCTAAAGTATAGAAAATTCTACTTCACAAGTCAAAGGATTCTAATTTTTCAATTTGCTCATCATGGCATCAAATTCAGTCTGTTACAAAATTGAAAGTAGAACAATTCACAGGGAATGTAAAGAAATTCCTCTACTTGTCCATCACTCAAAAAAAGCACAAGTGTCCTGAAATGGCCCAGGTTCTAGGGATTTTGGTAGGGGTAAAAAAAGGGTTTATTAAAAGCATTAACTAGGGTAGGGGGTTGAAACATGATACTGTAGATATACGAGGGTATTTGCTTTCATACTTTTGATTCAATCTAGTAAGTATTGGAGTCTACTTTGTACAAGCCACTGTGCTGAAAGCTATGTGAGTCATAATATGAACCAAAATAAAAAAAAGCAAAAGCATCTATAGAATCTTAAAGATCCTTAGTTAAAAAGTTACCTCATCCAAACAAGCATTTGATACCTGACTACATATTCTACACCACATTCCTCCACCCAGCCCAGGTAAGACTCTTCTAGTAACAGAGTGGGCATCTCTTTCTCAGGGGGAGATAGTGGCCAAGTTCTAAATATTAGATGAAGTTGGGCCTGCCTCCACCCCTTTTAGTGAGAAAAGAATGTTTTTTTGTAAGTTCTACCCATCGATTCTGGTTTGTCATTTAAAAAAACAACCAATTCTCCTTCCAAATGGCAGCAATTCAAATACCATGTCCCCAAAATCTTTTCTCCAACCCAAACAAAAAGAAATGTCTGAAATAGAAATGTGAGGGGAATGCTAGAGAATATGAACAATAGCGAATGTCTTTCAAAAACGTCTCCAGGTTAATTCATTTAGCCTTTTCTTTTTCTTTTTTACCTTTGCAGCCTGAGGAGTACAAGCAATGTGCACTGTGCTGGGCTTCACCCCATTTGCCTTAGGTCTTTTAAACAAAGCAAACCGACTTTTCCTCCTTCCTCTATCGCCATTTGGGAGAGACCCATTATACCTGATAAGGGGGGAAAAAAAGTTTAGGTGATCTCTTATAAGAACCACACAATTATGAAACAATTTTACTTCACCTTGTGGAATCGATCCCCAATTAATTATCTATTTGCACATTGTAATAATCCCAAATTCCTTTTAGCAATTGCTGATCTCTAGGTCAGCTGCCTGTGTATAAAAAAAACAAAAAACAAACCGAGATTCTTCTGGCTAAATCCCAAGTCACAGAAAAGTACCTTCTGGATTACACATAGCTCTGAGTTCTTTATATATTTTTCTTTCTTCTTTTACTGAAGACAATCAAGAGCTGATTAATGGCATATCTGAGTCCTTATGACTCATTCTATTTTTTTTAGGTGTATGCTTGCATGTGCTAATACAACCTTTAAAAGTACAGTATGTATTGTTTAAAATAGAATCTCCTTTAATTGTGAACCAAACACCTTAAGTAGCTGAACTTTCTGAAGTAAGAAAATTTTGAACTTGCTTAAGTCTCAGCTACCTGAATGTATATACACATATTCACACTATGTTGGCAGAACCTCTTAGATATCTGCTAAGTAGTGATTAAATATACTTTTGTTATTCAGACCTCTGACCATTCCTCCATAACTTACACATGATGTGAAGATAAGCAAGTAAGGAAGAACTGGACTACCAGGAAAAAAGTTACCAAAAAACGTGCATGTTTACACTATTGAGGTCTACCCCGTCCATCACCTCACTCAATCTACCCTCATAAAAACTCATCACAATTAGCATCACGGTTCCCATCTATACAGTCTAGGAAACAGGCTCAGGGGAAGGAAGTTCTTTTCGGACAGTCACAAAGTGATAGAGAAGCCAGAATCTGAATTCAGGTATGTTTATCATACTTTTTTTTTTTTTTTTGGTCATTCTTCACTGCTTCATGGAGGCATTAGCAGTAGCTCAATGGTGATCTTTCCTCAGTCACTGTCCTCCCTCCCTTCCCACAATGAAATATTTAGTTTAATGATTTCTTTATATGTAGTTGGTCAAACTGAGGTGACATGAGACAGGGAATAAGAACAGTTTTGAGAATGGAGAAGAAAAGTGATTGCAAAATGGCTCACAGTAGCAGCTGACAAGGAAAAATCATGTTTAAAGCTGAGAAGAGTTAACTCAGTGACTGCCAAATACAGTCACACATTAATAATAACGAGGACATGTTCTGAGAAATGTGTCATTAGGCAATTTCGCTGTTGTGCGAACATCACAGAGTTACTTACACAAACCTAGCTGGTACAGTCTATTACATACCTAAGCTATATGGGTTAATCTTATGGGACCACTGTCATATGGGTCAACCGAAATGTTATGTGGTATGTGGACTGTGGATAATATAAATTATATTGGCCCCTTATAAAAAATAATACTCTGTACTGGAGAAAGCCCTGGTTAATCTTGCTAGCCTTGCTGTAAGTCCAAAGTACAGCCCCTTGGCTAATACCTTAATTCTGCTATTCAAGGCTGTGTGTTGCCATCGGCCCCACCGTGGGTTTCTTCACTGCCCTTTACTACTGTTCTGAGAGGCATGATTCATTCCTCTTCTGGATCTAAGCTCTCTATTCCCACACTATGTTCCGATAGTTCAAAGCTCTTTTCTAAGTAGCAATGGCACAGAGCTGACAACCTTGTTCAGCCCCACTTCTTCTAGAGGGCTGAGAAGAAGCAGAGTTGCATTTTTAAGACACTAAGTGCTAGAAACAGAGATAATTACTATTGCTACTGATAAACAGAAATTTCTAGGGTAAGAGAGGCAGTTTAAAACCAAATACCAAGTTTTAAATATTTTTCAAATGACTCTCAAATTTCCTGTGGAATAATTTAGTTTTTTTTGATGGTTAAAACTGTCATTAATACATTATTATCTATGTTATTTGAAGTTATAACAGTGTAAGTTAGTATATTAAGTTTATGATCTTTTCAATTATGTTTCTGAGGGGAAAAAAATTGAAATCTCAGAGGGCCTCAGATGATCTTGTCTCACTGGCATTTCTTGTCTCACTGGCATTTACAGAGGAGGAAATGAAGGCTGAGAGTGGTTAAGTGACTTGCTCAAGGTCATACAGTTAGCAGTGTTAGAACAGGCCCTGGGATCTAGGAGTCTTGACTTCTGGTCAAGCGCAATAGTCCCCTATCATCAACTTGATTTCTCTTATTTTCTCATCTGAAACAACTGACTCTCAAACAAACTGCACTGCCTAGAGCTGCTTTTTAGGCAGAAGGAAAAGAAATAGCAGGAGGAAAGTCAATTTCTCAGCTGAGATCTCTAGTTAACAGAGTCTAACACAGACCGTCTCAATTTCGACAGTTATGGCAAATTTAGATGGAGCAATCTAAAATAATGGAATCATGTATTCCTCAATCTTCAGATTGTGTTTCTGGGAGTATGACTGAGATTCCTTTTGAAGCAAACACGAGTAACTCCCAAGCTTCAGAATCACCACGCTGTGACCACATATCTACACAACTCCTTTCATTAAGTACAGCACAGCTGGACCATGAGCACACAGCAACCACCACTTCAGAGGGGCAATGCAGCCAATAAATACCAAGCTACATGAAAGGACCTGAAGCAGAGGAAGATGATTTTTGGTAAAGTCAATGGAGGCCAATTTTTCTAAAAAATAGAAGGAGGGGAAGATAAACGGAATGAGTGTGTGACATTAGACACATACATTTTTTATTTTATCTTTAAGAAATGTTGCCCTTTCTGGGGGTAACTTATTTGAATACTTATAAAAGGTGACATGAATATGAATAGAAAAAGAGTTTCTTGATTTGGTAACATTATTCTATAGTTTTACATTCTTTTTGGAAGTAGATAAGATATCACTCTTTAGAAAGGACTTTTAACCTAGATGCCAAAGTTACTATTCATTATTCAGTTTTATGTCTTCAATGAAGTAACCTTACCCTAAGACGATGAGTTCACCATATTTTACTGGTGCTTTGGATGGATGATTTTCTTGATCAGGAGAAAACATGAGCTTGGCTGTCTTTCTCAAATCTTTATTCACTGGTCAGGAGCCTCGGGACACCTTTTGCATTATTTCCTAGAGAGGGAAAAGTTTTCATTAGTAATGTGAACAATGAATTTCAACTTAAATATTTATTTTCCATTTGTCCTTGAGTAAAATATTGTGCAAAGTGTCAAATATACAAAGTACACAACATTTCAGTAACTGTTATACACCTGACATAAAACTCTTGGGTTGTTGGAAAAATCATGATGTATTTTCGCAGAGAAAAACACAGAAACATACATCATGACTTTTCTGATGACCCAATATTTAAAAGGGCTAGGAAAAATGAAAAGAAAAAACTGAAGGACTTCCATTTTCAGGAAGATAGGAGATGTATTTTCCCCTATTATTTCTGCTAAGTACAAGTAAAAAACCTGGACCTTATATATAAAACTTAAGAACTTGACAATGAAAAGTGGAGAGAAGACAGATCAGGCAGGGACCGTAGGATCCAAAGAACAGAGAGTGGAGAGTGCTCTGGGTTTTCTTTTGCCTAACGTATCCCAGACTTAGAGTTGGCTAGCAAACTTAAAATGTCAATTGGCATAGACAAAAAAGAACAAAGGCCACAACAAAAACTTGCTCTTTTTCTCATTTTTTTTTTTTTTTTTTTGAGAGATCTTTGCTATAATAGGGTGTGTGCACTCACTGGAGACAAAAAGGGAGAAGTCACCCCCAGGGCGAATGGTCGCGCAGCAATCCCTTCTCCATTCTCCTCTCGGGATTTTGGGCACGCACGTACATATGCCCAATGTAAGCTTTAAGTAGCTGGGTCCAGGACTTGAACCATGGTCGGCTATGTGGGAATCCAGCGATGTAACCTTATGCCACCTGCTGGTCCCAAATCTCATGCTCTTTGGCTAAAGGGACAAGAAAGGGGCAGCCCAGCAAGGCAAAACTTTTGACAATAACTGCTGTCTACTCCAGCCAAATACACAGAAAATATTGTGGTGCCACCCACTTAAGTAAGTGCTACATGTGGAGCCTCAATTTTCACCTTATGATACTACAGAGGAGATCCAATGCCCCGCTGGGGTGGTGTCAGAGCAAGCCAATTAGGAAGTCAGGACTTTCACCTGATGGCCACGCATGTCCCTAAACTCACCCCAAGTGGTACTTATTAGTGGAGTTATGTGGGGAATCTGGATTTCTTCCTCTTTTAGTGTCAGTGGAAACTGAGTTGGGAACCAGGACTTCTTAGTCCACCTGGCAATAATGCAGAGGTATTACCGTGCCAGAGCAGTGTCACGAAAAACCAGTAGAAACAGAAGGATTAGACAGTATTGAGTCTCATAACATACTATGAAAACCTCCAGGTTTTAATAGAATATCAAGAACTAGGAAGATTAAAAATAATGCAAAAAGGTAATCAATACATGCTAAAACGGAGATGACAGAATTACTTAACAAAGGTTTAAAGGTGGCCATGATAAAAATGCTTCAATAAACAATTAGAAAACATGTGGGACAAGTTAAAAAAAAAAAACAAAAAACAAAGTTTCCGCAAAGAAACAGAAGATATAAAGAAGCAAAAAATGGGAATGGGAACATTAGAGCTATTTTAAACAAAAACTCACTGGATGGGCTCAAAGGCAGAAGGCAGGAATGCAGTAAAGCAGTGAACTTAAACAGTAAAGAAGCAGTGAAGATGGAACAGAAGTTATCCAATCTGAACACAGAAAAAAAAAAAACCAACAACAGAACAGTATGAACTTGTGGAACTTTAGCAAAAGAGGTCATTGGAGTATCATTGGAGCCCAAAATGAGATAAGAGTGTGGAGCTGGGAAAATACTCAGAAATTATGACTGAAAACTTATAAAATTTGGGAAGAGAAATAAAACTATAGAATCAAGTAGCTGTCAAGGGGCTGGCAGTTGGCATGGTGGTTAAGATCGCAGGACTCCCACATGGTTGACCATGGTTCAAGTCCTGGACCTGGTGATTGCTTTCTCACCTTCTCTCACACACTCTGTCCTCCTCTGTTCAAATTAAAATAAATAAATAACTAAGTAAAGTTAAATAAAATAATTCTTAAAAAAAACAAAGAAGCTGGTCAAACCCTCAAAAGGATATACCTAATGAGATCTATGCCAAGATATATCACAAACTTGTGAAAACTAAAGGCAAAAACAATATCTTGAAAGCATAGAGAAACAACATCTTATCTAGAGAGGAAAACCAATTTGAATAACAGCAATTTCTCATGAAAAACACAGAAGCCTGAAGATAGCAGTTTTCAGATGCTGACAAAAATGGAGGGGAGATCAAGACATTCTCAGATGATGGAACATTAAGAGATGTTGTTGCCGGCAGACTCACCACAAAAGAATGGCTAGAACAAATTCTCTAAACAGAAAAGAAATGATTAAAGAAAAAAATCTTGGGGGGTCAGATGGCGGTGCAGTGATAAAACAGGATGCTCCATGAGGCTGACCCACACCGGTGGGGTTTGAGTTCACGTGCAGAGCCATTATGGCACTGCCATCAAACATGAAAACATTGCTTTGACACACTTTTGACCAAAACTAGCAAGAATTAAAAATTTAATAACATTCATTAATTAAATTTAAATTAAATTAAAAATTCATAACACTGCTTTGTTTGATTAAGATGCCCATTGAGAGTTACTTTCTATTTAAGGAACATGATGGTTTTCCGTTTATAGTAGCAAACGATCTCCTTTAAAAAATAAGCTTATTTGAAGAAGTAATTCAATTTAAACAGCATTAAGTAGTATTAGTAAATACATGGATATGGCAAAAAATCTGAAGGTGTTATGTAAATGCCCGCATTTGGCTGACATTAGTATATTGCATGGCTAGCGAGTATTAGGCTGTGTTCTAGTTCTAGCTCTCTCTGAACAAAGCAATCTGTTTCCTCATCTCTAAAAATGAAGGAACTAAAGTAGAATGAAGAAAAACTTGGAGCTGGGCAAAATATAAGCCACCATCTGGTCTCGCCCTAAGAATTTACAAGTAACGTGCATTGTAGTATATAGTTTAGTTCTACAGCCTCTACAGCAAAGGGAACATTTTTCAGCTTAGACAAGGAACTGAAAAATAAGCGTAGGGCTGGCATACACCCTCCATTCTATACTTTCTAGAGCCCCTGGGCAAATTAGTAAAAAATTATATATATCTCCAATGACACATATTCATAACTCTTAAGATTCCTTAGGGAGCCTGATCTTGGGATATTTTATAGATCATAGGAACACACTCAAACTTGGCTTATATTTTTGTAATACTTCAGTGGTATAGGCTATTTATATATGTAAGTAATCTAAGATAAATAGATTTTTTTACATTTAGAATAGCATTCAATCAATTGATATGTATATATAACTGACTGCAAATCAAATACACCATGACAGCTATTTCTCCTGGAATCTTTCACTGCAATTCTAACACCGTTGACAGGTGACTGCTTAGAGAAGTTACTGGAATGTTTCCGTATACCCTGAAGAAAGAGTCATAATCTTCATAAAGGCTGAAAATTTTCAATAAAGCCGAACAGCTAAATAGTGGTTTTGCATTTGTTTCCTTTATATTCCCCTATTTTTAAGAATCTGAGTAAAACACAGAATTCTTTCTAAAGTCATGCACTTGAAAACTTGAAATGAATACGTACACAAAGACTACCCCGTGCCTCAGTAACTGGCCCTGCTTGTTGGTCTTCAAGAATTGGGTTGTCAGAAAACTCATGACGTATTTTTCTGTCTTCCTATGCAAAAATGCGCCATGACTTTTCTGACAACCCAATAAATTAGGTGGTCTGACTTCATGTATTCAACCCTATCCCAATGTGATCTAGTACTAGGAACATGAAGTATTACCATTAAATCTACTCAAGACTAGGAAAAAAATGTGAGAGAAAAAAAAAACAAAAACAAAAAAACTCTTGCTAAGATAACAAGGCTGTTTAATACCTATTACTTTGAAGCACGATTTGATCCTGGAAAATTAAGCATGTTTTTCTCTTTGGCAAGAATTAACCTTTCAAAGTTAAAGAAAGAAAACATTTTTAAAGGAATACATTCTGGAAAAGTGTTATTTTCTGTGTGGGTTGGGAATAAATAAAAGGTTAGTCATTAAATACATATTCTGCCCTAGCTGTGGCAGTGCAGCCATAGCACAATGTTCTGCAACTCTGGAAGCCACAGGAAGATCAAGATCAGTTTCTGGGTGTATACAGGGGATGTGTGTGCATGTACCCATGATTCTGGTGGGGGAAGGACTACAGTGTGAGATCCTGCTAAGGATGCTTATCTTGGGACCAGCAGATGGTGTAATGGTTATGTAGCTGGAGTCCTATGGAGTTAACAGTGGTTCTAGTCCCAGATCTGGTGACTTACCATCCTGCCTGGGAGGGGATTTGTCACTGTCTCTGTGTCTCTGTCTCTCTGGTGAGCATATGTGCCCTATAGCAAAAATCTCTCTCTCTCTCTCTCTCTCAAAAAAGGATGCTTATCTTTCTCCTTCTCTCATGAACGAAACTATAAAAATCTCATAAAATATGTGTGGGGCCAACAGGTGGTGGGAGTTGGGAAACTGGATCCGATGTGGGGGACTGTGCGGTTTAGTCCTGGACCCAGAAGCATAGAAAACACACTGGGTGAAAGTGAATGCATGCCCAAAATCCTGGGAGGAGAGTGGAGGCAAAGGATGGGCATGACCACCTCCCATGGCAGTAAGTTCTCATTTTCCCTCTCTCTGATTCTGTCTCTTTCTGGCAAGCATACACACCCTACAGCAAAAATGTCTTAAGAACAAAATAATTGTATATACATATATATTTCTTAGGAACAGTATTATTTATTTGGCTGACATAACATCCTAATAATTTGTTCTTTAAAGGCCAGTGAAATACAATTACTTTTATATCAAGTCTTCTCCCAAAGAGAAACTTTCTATAGTAACTGTTAGCTTCACCTAAAGAAGGAAATTTGGGAAATCAACTTTTCCTTCAACATAATGCATACTTTCTTTTATTATTCACATTGTATACAGCCTTTTGCTTACTACCTACTGAACATAAGAATGAAATTCTGGCCCTGAGAAATCAAACGAAGCAAAACAAATACTTTTATTTTCTGGAGAGGTTTTTTTTTTTTTTTTTTTTTTTTTTTTTTTTTTTTTTTTTTTTGCTACAGGACTTGTACACTCACCAGAGAGAGAGAGAAAGACAGACAGAAAGAAAGAAAATCAACCCTCAGGGGGATGACCATGCCTCAATTCCTTCTCCACCGTTCTCCTCTCAGAATTTTGGGCACACATGCACAAGGTCCCGGCATGAGTTTTCAAGTTGCAGGGTTTAAGATTCAAACTGTGGTCGGCCATATGGGAGTCTAGCACCTTAACTACTATGCCACTTGCTGGCCCCACAAAACAAATGCTAAGCAAAGGACAAAATGATGTTAGCAGATGTTTATACAATCTTCTGGCCACTTCTATTTTGACAGGCAAATGGCGAGACAAAAAGGAGTACTGAGCAAAAGAGGACAATGTTTTAAAACATGAAAATGTTATAATGTTTCTTTACAGTGGAAAATATTATGTGGTTCACACTTATTATCTCTGATGAAACAGATTTCCATCTACACCAGAGTTCCCTGTGGTTGATTTCAAAAGGATGACTCAAAACAAAAAGAAATGTTTTGGTCTATTTGTTAAGCCATTTTAATGAAATCAATTCAGATGATGATTAGACATAAATTTATAGCAGTTTCCAGATAAGAAAGAAAATTTAATCACCTTCCTTCTTTCACAATCAGCAGGAATAATAAGCAGTATTTTTACATAAAAGGAGAAAGAATGGGGTCAGTAGTGGTAGTTGGAGGTTACCTCTGTCAGTGTCTTGTAACTTCTCAACACAGCAGTGGGAAGAACTGATATCCCAGTTCTCCTTCCAAAGATAGGGCACCACCTGTGTTAACTTCCAGCCTCTCCTCTTAAAGAGTAGCCAAGTGACATGCTGACAGTCTATCACCTAGGGAATAACTTATTTTCATCCTGATGGGAAAGCAATTAACATCTTTCTCAAGGACAGTATTTGTTTCTCTAAAGGAGGGTTTCTCAGGCTGGGTGCTACTGACACTGTGGGGGGCTGGTTCAGCAGTTAGTCTTAGCCTTTACACCTCCTAGACACCAGGAGCACACTCCAGTGTGATTATCAAACATGTCTTACCTCCCCTGCCCCCATCCCATGAGAACCACTACTCTAATTTCAAATTGGGACTATCAGAGGTAGTTTTTACAAGGGAGAATTTTCCCTATTTTTGGCATATTGCTTGGCACTTAGTAAGGTACCTAATAAATGTTTGCTTACTAATATCACATTAACACTGCTATCTTGGGGCCAGCAGGTGGCACAGTGGTTAGTGCACTGGAATTCCCAGATGGCCGACCACAGTTTGAGTCCTGGACCTGGTGGCTTGCTTTCTCACTTTCCCCATCTCTCTCTTTCTCTGCAAAACTCATGTGAAAAAAATAATAAATTAATTAAATGATTCTTTAAAAAAAATCACTGGAATTAAAAAAAAAAGAGATTAAAAAATACTGCTATCTTAAAAGGTTATTTATATTAAGCCTTGTGTTAGTGGAGGCAATGGCTTTGAAGGTAGTTGCAGTTTCAGTGTTTTATTAGAAATGATAAGAGTGAGAATGAGAATGGGAGAACTATTATCTTGCCTTGATGGCAATTAATTATTAATGTATTATACACTGTGGTGACCTCTCTCAAATGGTTGCAGGAAATGAATTAGAGGTAGCTTACAAAGCTAATGCTGGGTACGCTGATGTTTAGAGAAAGACCAATCTCTGAAAGTCAGATTTTCGGAACCCTGGAGACCCATACCTAGAAAAATTAAAAACAGGCTTTGAAAAACACGAGGAAAGCCTTTCAAGCCAAAAGGGGTGTCAATTTGAATCAAGCTTGGGTTGAGGTCAATCTTGCACTTTCATGGAAAAGGTAATTAGAAAAATGCTTTCACATAAGATTATTTTATTTGATTCTCACAATAGCCCTATGCCTTTGGAAGGCAAGTCTTGGATTAACTTCATTTCCCAAGTAAGGGAACTGAATGGGTAAGAAAGACTAAATGATTGGTCTGAGTCCTGGACCTGGCAACTTGAGAAACATGCCGGGCACATGTGCGTGCATGCCCCAAATCCTGAAAGGATCAAGAGATGGAGGAGAAGGGATTTGTGGCATGACTGTGGCCCGTGGGGTATGCTTTCTCCTCTCCCTGTCTATCTCTGGCAAGCACATTCAGACGCTAACCCCACCCCACCCCACCCCAAAATAAAAGGTACAATAATTTATGCTCTTTTAGAAAAATTTATTAGAGGGTACACATACTCCAGAGGGAAAGTGAGAAAACATCACCTAGGGAGCATGGACATGTTGCATTCCTTCTCTTGGATTTTCGGGCACACACAAACACCTGGCATGTTTTTGAAGCTGCGGGGTCTGGAACTCAATCAGCAGTCATTTGGGATCCAGCTGCCTTAACCAGTGTGCCACTAGCTGGCCCTATCCTCATTTTATAAATGAGGAAACTGAGGCTTCTAGAGGTGAAGGAGTCCAGATTTTCTGATTCTACTAATCAATCCCCCCAGATCAGGCTGAAATGCGGCTAATCCTTAAATAAGCATGAGACTGTTATGGAAACATTTGTGAGAGAGACCAGAAAGTATACCTGTGCAAAACAAAATAAACCTAAACAAGTTATACTTCAGTATAGATTGGTAACAACTATGCAACTATGACTAGTGCTTTTATAGACAATTTGAACCTTTGTTACTTCCTCAATGCTCAGTATATTTGTCAATCTGGTTTCCTGGCAGTGACAAACAATAAAAATTTCAGTAAGTGGAGTGAACTTTGCATGCTTGTTTAAAAAATGGGGGGTGGGGGGGTAGAAGAGAGGTAGGAAGGAACCTGAGGGGAAAAGCGGGGTATTACCCTAAAGCAAATTCCTGGTACCATCAAGAAGAAAAACATAAAGCGAGTCCAGACATCTTAAAGACAGAAGGCTTCATGTACTTATTGAATCGGACAGCCAGAAAATAACTGCAGAGCAGTATTCTTGATTAGGACAGGGGATTGTTTAAATAAATCTTGCCACCCTACTCAAAATTAGCAGACTTCCCCATAGCTACAAAATGTATTTTAAAAGACACAACTAAGAAACTTAAGCATTTTTACTGTCTCTGCCCATTTTTGCCTTGCATTCAACAATTTTAGATTAGCAAAGTTCCTAAAATGCTATTATAATATGCTTCTCAGAAAGCAAGACTAGAAAATCTCCCAGGTTTAACCATTAAAGTTCTAAATAAATTTCTGCAGAAAGCAGCAAATTTGGAACAAATAAAAATGCATTCGTGGGAAACTTTATCATTTTCTAAAATCAACATCCAACAGTGAGAGTCCCTTTTCATGATGGCTAACACTGGGTTGTATCTCTGCGCCAAGGTTGTTTTTTATATATATTACCTCATTTAAATCCCCAGAACAATCTTATGAGATAGAAACTATTACTACCCTCATTTTATAGATAAGAAAACTAAGGTTACAACTCAACCTCTAGCATTCTGGAACTGCTAGAATAACTGAGCTTAAAAAGTACATTGCGTGTGGGGGGAGGTATAGTATTGGGAGACTAAATTTAAAAACTAGCAAAAAATGTCTTTTTCTTTGCTACTATAGAGTATCATGGAGTGAGAATTTATTATAACTAATGCTACTGCCCTAACAGAGGCACACTTTCAAGAACAGAATTCTAACCATCCATTTTAATTTCCTCAATGATTCAAGTGTTCAGAGTTTAAAAGTCCCTTGGATAAAATTTAAACCTGTAAAACAAGAATAAGTGGATTTTCCCCAACCACTTTAAACAAAACAACCTGTAGGCAAAAACAAAAAACACTAAGTGACATTCATTGTTTTATTTCCAGGAGTAAAAATATTAATCTTATAGGGTTAAAGGTTCTTCCCTCAAAGTATTATTTAATGACTCTTTTGGGCAGTTAAATTGCCCTCAAAAATAGATTAATTCAAAACAATGACTAAGTTACATGCATTTTTAAAAATAGGCAAAAACTGTCTCAAAGTATGTCCTCTAAGATATTAATTAATTATAGAGGGGAAAAATAACAGCTTCAGGGTGGGAGAAAACCGGGCAGACACTACTTTAACCAACTGATCAAGGTTAACACTGCCTGTAATAAGACACTTTGACAATATATATGCCTGATATAATGCACGGAGGACACACACTCACTACTATGTGTTATGCTGCCAGAAATTATGCCTAACTTTAATCACAAGAAAGCATCAAACAAACCCAGACCGACAGATGTTCTTCAAAATAAATATGAGTACTCATTACAAGTGCCAAGGTCATGGCAAACAAGGAAGGATGGAGAAACTATCAGAGATTAGAGGAGATTATAAAAATGCAACAATTAATGCGATATGGGATTATAAATTGGATCCTGGAACAGAAAAAGGGTTAATAGTTGATAAACTGGTGATATGTGACTATGGTCTAAGTTTTGTTTTGTTTTTTTTTTTTTTTTTTTTTACTATGGTCTAAGTTTTGACAACAGTATTATACCAATGTTAGGTTTCTGGTTTCGCTACATATGAAGGTACTTCAACAAGTTCATGGAAAAATGGAATTACAGTGAGAGTTTACTTTGGTCCAAAGAAAGAGAAAATATATGCATAGTTTTTCCATAATATGCATTTTCCATGAATTTTTTTATGACCTCCCCCACCCCCATATACTCTGGTTATACAAGCTGTAAACATTAGAGGAAACTAAGTAAATAAAGAGTGCCTATAAACATGCTACATTCATTTTCCAATTTTCCCATAAAGCTAAAACTTTCAAAATAAAAAGTTTTAAAAAGACAACAGAAATAGGAAAATGCTGTATGGCCAATCCACAGGTGTAGATTCCCCAGGCTGGCCTGAAAATGAGCTTGGGCACCCAGGACCCTTACAAGCAAAGGCTAGGGAAGGGGGACTGCAGTGTGATGAGACTCTGCATAAGCATTTTTCTTTCTCTGTCTCCCCCCACTTTCCATCAATAATAAGATAAACTTCAAAAAAAAAAAAAAGTTTACTCCTTTCAGTCTTCTCACAACCTGCCAAGTGTGAGAGTTTTGCCCTCTCTCATTAAACTAAACTCTCACGGTAATTCCATTTTTCCATGAACTTGTTGAAGTACCTTCATATGTAGCGAAACCAGAAACCTAACATTGGTATAATACTGTTGTCAAAACTTAGACCATAGTAAAAAAAAAAAAAAAAAAACCTTAGACCATAGTCACATATCACCATTCCTGTCAAGTCCCAGAGTGCCTGCCAAGTCTCATGTTCTTTCTCTGATGGGAAAGGTCCTGTCCGCAGCCCCCTTGGTAGGAAAAGTGTTTTTGTACAAGTGTGGCTACTCACTGGACTGTGTGATATCTGAATCAAAGTGGTCCATCTACACACTGATCCCTATTTGGCCGAACCAGGCTTCAAGTTTTTTACTTAGGAAAAAAAAGAAGTTATCACATATATTAGCAATTTACTATGGAATGCTTTGATTAAAAAACACTATGTATACGTACTTACATTATACCTTCTGCATTAATACTATCATAATCTTTAGCAGTATTTGAACTTACTTCAGTTCTGTCAACCTATTCACGTGACTCCCACTTAATCTTAAAAGGGCTTACAAAAGAGAACAGAAATAGGGACTGGGAAAAGAAAGAGTAAAGAGTAAGACACAGCCCTGGGCCCAGCCTACGTGGCAAAGGTGGTAGAATGACAGACTGCAGTGCTGGAAGCCACATGCTTAGATCCCTGAACAGGACTACCTGAAACACATCAGGTGAACATAAGGTTGCCCAGGATCTAGGGAGATGCAGGTCTGGAAAAGGGTATTGTGAGGTGACGGACCCTGTAAAGGGTATCCTTGCTCTCTCTAATGTTCTCTATCATGAATATAAAAAATGAAATAAAAAACTCTGGATAATTTTGATATTTTCATTTATAAAACTTAAAAAATATACAGATCTTGAAAAGTCAGAAAGTCATATATTTTCTTGAATTAATACTCTTTTATTATGACACTGTTTTCTTTAAACTCAAGAGACCCACATAGTTAGGACCAACTCTGAAAAAGTGGGCCCTTGACAGTCATGAGTGCTAAAGCCAGGGTCTTTCATGTTTTCTCAAATTTACAAACCAGCTCTGTAGCATGTGATTTTCTCATCCTATAAATGGTGACAATACTTTCCACACTTCATGGATTTGCCCTGAGGACTGAATGAGAACAACAAAGGTACACTGAGATGTAATCATCTGCTTGGTTCACTCACTACATACTCTGTATTTTATAAACCAACCTTAAAGCTCAAAACTCCAATATACCTCAGCAAAATTACACATGACAAGTTATAGACTGAAATATTTAAAATCATTCAAACTGTGAGAGTTAACACCAGTGATTTCCAAGGATCTAATCTAACATTAAGGGGGGGGGGAAATTACATAATTGTTACAAATCTATTATGTATTTAATTAGGCACAGAAAGTAGGTCTTAATAAATACTTGCGGGACCAGCAGGTGGCGTGGTACTTAAGGTGCTGGACCCTTCCATATGGCAGACCACGGTTTGGGTCCCGGACCTGGTAGCTTGCTTTCTCACTTTCTCTGTGCGTCTCTTTATGGTCAAATTAAAATAAATGAATGAGTAAATAATATTAAATAAAAAATTTAAAATAAATAAATAAATACTTGGTTGATTTATAATAATACTGCCCCCTCGCTTAAGATTTATTTCCATAGAGATTCATCTATCTTTATTTCTCCATATACAATATAACAAATGTTTTGATTCTGTTCTTTGTTAGATAACTTTGATTACCATGTAGAAAGTTCTAGTTTTCTATGGCTAATACAGAACAGACCCTGAAATATAACCAAATATCTCTAAAACCACTGCTATTTGCTTCAAGGTTGAAAGCTGTAACAATGTCTGATTTTCAATAGAGGTAAAAACAGTCCATTTTGGAACCAGCAGATGGCGGAATGGCTATGACACTGGAATCCCATGTAGTTGACCACAGTTCGAGTCCTGGACCCAGGGGCTTAAACTCACGCCAGGTGCATGTGCGTGCGTGCCCATCCCCCCTTAGGGGTGATTTCTGGCTTTCTGGTGAGCACACGTGCCCTATACCAGAAACCTCTCAAAAAACCAAACAAACAAGAAAACAGTCCATTTAAATGAGTTAGGACATGTAGTGCTATGTAAGAAGTTAACTAAGTCTTTTAGTTTAGAAATTCCATTATAAGCTCCATTCAAAAGAAATGGGAAAAGAAATAATATAGTTTAAATTACAAATGAATATCCAATACTGTTTCTAACAGTAAAGTCAGCTATCAGTGGAGAGAAATCATTATTAAAAGATTGACAATTATGGGCTAGCTAGTAGCTTGGTGGTTAAGGTGGCTGGATCCCACAGGCCAACTATATGACTATCCTGGACATGGCAATTTGAAAACAGGTCAGGCACATGTGCATACCCAAAATCCCAAGAGAAGGGGTTGGGGAGTCCAACTATATGACTATCCTGGACATAGCAATTTGAAAACAGGTCAGGCACATGTGCATACCCAAAATCCCAAGAGGAGAAGGGGCTGGGGAGTAGCCATCACCCCAGGGGGTCATTTCTCACTTTCCCTCTTTTTTTTCTTTCTTGCTAGTGAGCATGTATGCCCTATAGTAAATTTTTTAAATTTAACTTTATTATTATTATTATTTTCCAGTTTGATCAGAGAGAGACAAAGAGCAAGAGAGGGCAAGAAAGTGAGAAAGCAAGCCACCAGGTCCGGGACCTGAACCATGGTTGGCCAGGTGAAGTCCAGTACTTATTTTTTTTGCCATAGGGCACGTGCGCTCGCCAGACAGACAGACAGAGAGACAGAAAGCAAGAAATCACCTCCCAGGGGGGACGGCCATGCCGCAATCCCTTCTCCTCCATTCTCTTCTCGGGATCTTGGGCACGCAAGCACACGCGCCCGGCTTGAGTTTTAAGTCACCGGGTCCGGGACGCGAACCGCGGTCGACTACATGGGAGTCCAGCGACATAGCCATTACGCTAACTGCTGGTCCCTTGGAGTCCAGTACTTTTAGTCACCACGCCACCTGCTGGCTCCAGTAAATTTTTTTAAAAAAGCAAAAAAAGACAATTATTACTACTCTAACAAAAGTTTCATCTTATGAAAGCTTTAGATTTACACTTTATGAAAAGTTCTCAAAAGTACCAGCTGATCTTTCTTTGACCAAATCACAATGTCTTCCCCATAAATTTTTAGAGCAGGAATTTAGAAACATTGTGTGTGGGAGACTAAGAACATCTTTTTTTTTTTTTTTTTTTTTTTTTTTTTTTTTAGCAGAGTGAATATCTTAAATCACTCAGTATGGTAACCTTATTTAACCCTTTCATTAGGAAAAGAGCAAATATATATTCATTGATATGTTGGGATATTCCTGTGAATTTCCGTTTTCTCCATTATACTTATTGTTACATTATCATGTTACAAATACCTCGATTAAGTAAATTAGTATGGTCAATTTTCCCCCAGTTTGCATCTTTTCTCTTATCACTAATATCCATTTAATTCACATACAAGAGAATGAACAGCTCCTCTTTGCAAACAGATTAGAAAATTGGATCGAAACCAGTCATACATTATTGCACAGCATGTCAATATTTCAGAAATCAGATTAAGTTTTCATGAATTTCCTATAGAAAGAAAAATCTTTCAATTTAATTTTTTTCTTTTAGTGAAAATAAACTGCTTTATAAAATAACACTACTGGGAACTTATGATTGCTTATTTGCTGAGCAGAAAGACTCCCCTAATCATTCCTCGGAGCTAAAATGATAAAATCTCTTCCCACTATATTAGAGGAAGAACAAACAAAAATTCAGGTAGAAATATGATTTAAAATCTCTGTAAAAATATGAATATTTTAAAACAATTCTTCATAATTTTCCTTTATACCTCATGATAATGTTTAAATACTAAACTGTAGTTATCACAGAGGCCCAGAACTCTTTCTTGAGAAGATCTTGGGAGAAGATTTATAGTTGGAAAACTAAGATTCTAAATAACTGTTAACAGCTAACCAAAGTTATCAGTACAATGACAACACCATTATCCTGGATACAAACAATTTCCTCAGAGAGCAAAGTAATTCTCAAATTTGGTTAAGTTCTAACATATATAAAAAACTAAGTACTGTAGCTTAGATTGCAAAAATATTAAAAATGTTTCTGCTGACCAGTATCACCAGGCAATAAACATCTGTAGTCAGATGTCTTAAACTTTCTTTAAGAAAGAGGGGAGAAGAGGCCAGCAGGTGGCATAGTGGGTAAGGACTCCCTCGTGGCTGACCATGGTTCGAGTCCTGGACCTGGTGGCTTGCTTTATTACTTTCTAACCCCCCATCCCTGTCTCCCTCTGGCCAAATTAAAAGATAATAACAATGACAAATAAAATTAAATAAATAAATGTGTGGGTTTTTTTTTTAAAGAATTATGGGAGAAGAGGTTAATAATGTAAATCCTCCCTTAGAATATGAAAGTCTTGAAAATTCTGAGGCTCATTCAACCCTTTCCCTAAGATGGAAGGAAATTCAATTCATACAACACTCTCAGCTGAATATTAAAAAATGCAAAAACAGTAAATATTAATGATCTGATTAATTATGCTTAAAACCATTCGTTTTGCAACCTTTTAAACCTGAAGTATCGATAATATACCTAAAATTAAACCACAGAACACCTACCTCTTTATTCCATCGTTATCACTTCACCACAAAGTTAGACAAACAATCTTCTCACCAGAAGATAAAATCCAGATATTATTAAAGTACCTGCCAATTTACACTTGGAATCACACACTGAATAGCTAGCTGTCTGCTCAGTGTTCTTTCACTTGAGCACCTCATAATGTATGTGGGTGGCCCGTGTTACGCAAAATAGGTAAACACCATATAATCCTAAATTCAACTGGCTGAAGTAAAAATTCACTTCTCCTTCACCTCCTCCCTAAGGAAGTCTGTAGCCCAAAAGGGAAGAAACGGAAGTAAGAGGAAGCAGAGAACAATTTTTAACACAGGCTTAATATCAAGTTATGGAATCAGGTACTTCAAAAGAGAGCATTCTATTTCTTAAAAGGCAGCCTAATTAACTATGTAAGTGCCCCAAAAATGTCAGAAGTATAACTAAGATGCTGAACTTCCTTTTTGTGATGGGAGAGTATCTTATTTAAATACAGTTTATTCAAACACATTTTCAATCGATCATACCTTTATACTGTACATTTAGAAATAAAATTAGATTTGGTGCTCCTAAACATTTAAGATACTTTTAAGGAATGCTAAAATTAAGTCACAAGAGTAAATGCTGGTCATACTTGTTCAATAAACTGCATGTGAAAATCATCTATACTCTCCAACCATTAACTGAATGAAGTTCCACTTGAGTCTCGGTGCCCAATATTCTCTCTTTTAAAAAATAATTATTTAATTTTATTTATTATTATCATTCTTCAATTTGACCAGAGAGAGGCAGAGGGAGAGAGAGAAAGAGAATGAGAAAACAAGCCACAAGGTCCAGGACTTAAACAGCAGTTTGCCAGGACTTGAACAGCAGTTTGCCATGGCGAAGTCCAGCACCTTAATCACCATGCCACCTGTTGGCCTCTTCCAATATTCTCTTATTAAAAAGTTCTTCATTAGGGCTGTCCCTGTAGCCCAGTAGTTAAGGGAGCAAGTGCCCACATGGCTGACTGTGGTTCTAATCATAGTTCTGGTGGCTTGAAAAACAAGCCAGGAGCATGTGCATGTGTGCCCAAATCCCGACAGGAGGGCGAAATGAAGGAGAAGGAATTGTGACTATGCCCCACTGAGGGGTACTCTCGCGCTCTCTGATAAGTACACATGCCCTCTCACATGAAAACACACAAAAATGTTCTTTAGTTGCTCTCAAATGTTCAACCAACCTAACTATGAAAAGTAATAAACCCTCTATCCTAATTTCTAAAATTGGTACTGATACTCATAGTTCATAACCAATGTAAACAGCTATCTAGACAATTTGAGGCTTAATTACACTATAGTGAATAGTAGGCTTCTATTAATACTGATTTGAAACTCAATAAAGTATCCTTGGTGACCAAAAGTGGAATCAAAGTCCTACTGTTAAATATACTGTATTTTTTAATAGTCATATAAAATACTTTTAGTGTTCCTAAATTTATCTGCAAATCATTCTCCTAATCTGGCTCACAGTAGGGCTATTGTTTTTACCAGAAGATCACTATACTAGTACCTTGTAATTTAATGCCTTGGAACAAAATTAACCACCCTCTGTCTTGAAGCTGCTAGTTTACTTCCATTGGTTCTCAATATTCCATGACTGTGTCACATCCCCTGAAGCTGAAACTCTGTGTAACAACAATTGGGCTTGATCTGCTGGCAGCTGGCCCACTTAGGCTGCAGTGAAATAAATCTGCTTAGGTATCCTGTTTATGTCCAAGAAACATACCTGCAAAGATGATCTGGGCACATCCTGAGATTTTGCTATTTGAAGATCTTGCCTTGTCATGTGACATGAGGCTGACGAAATACTCAAAAAGCCGGCTATGACAGGCTCTACACTCATACCAAACAGAATGTAGTTGTGATTGACTCTCGATGCCTTAAATTTGATTCTATAACAAAACCTAAGGACTTGGCATTCTTTGGACCAACATCTCAAGTCTCTTCATTTTGGAACCGTATTACCTACCTAATCCTAAAGCAACTGGGATAGCAACAGCTCATATGGTAGCATAACTACTATCTTAATGATAAAAATAGAGCATTAAGAGTATAAAATATAAATTTTCCTACAAATTTCAAGCTCTGTGTTGATATCAATTACTTCCTGAAGAAGTGTAATATTCTTAAAGGGTTTTAAGAAGACATTAGGACAAAACTTACATATTTTCTAAATGCTTATAATGAGCTACTTTTATTATAGGATTAAATAAACTCTAGGATTAAATTTCTAAGCTTTTGTTCTGAATTCTGGCTACTTAAAAACAAAACAAAACAAACCTAACTTTCTCTTTGCTTCTCACATTTAGTCTCACTTTATTCTTAATGATGTCTGATTAATAACATCATGGAGGCCAACTATAACAACAAAACATTACCAGAACTTTAAGTAGCTTTCTTGGCTTGCGGACTCAAAGCTACCAAATTTTGGCAAATGGATCTGAATCTTAATGACCTTTTCCCATTACCTTAAGGAGACTTCCTCATCTCCTTTTGCCATGTCTGAATCTCTGGCAGTTACTTCAGTTGAACCGATGGATCAATGATAAACTTTCAGTACTCGGAAACTCTAAAAAAACTCATCAGAAAAACGTTACACAAAACAAAGGGCACTTACCTCACACTTTCTAAGCCTTTTCAGATATTTTTTTCATATAGTTCTATTTTTCTTCTTAATTGTTGTCTAGGTTTTAGACTCACTTTGGACACTACTGACCTCTGAGAACGTGCTTCTTCCCTAATGATCTCTGAATACTTCCGAGGATGCATTCAAGGATTCATTCCTCAGAGCATCTTTACCTGTAGCCACACCCTCAGCAGGTGTGGAAATGACTTTGTTTAGTTACACCTCACTGGTGATGTTTAGGTCATGTTCCTCTAATCCATGATGCAAATTCACAAAAATGGCATTTATTATTCTATGGTAAGTCCTTAAATATCTGCAGTACCCAGTTTTTAACCTATCTAACTCCAACCCTTTTGAGAAAACATACATTAGGCCTAGCTTTTTCAACAAGGCATGACTCTTCCTTGTTAAAGTCAGGAAGAAGGAGGAAAAAACACTGGTATTCTTTTATTACATAATCACATTTTAAAGCTGGAAAGAATCTTAAAGCATATACTGTTCAATATTCCTTTCAATTCTTTCTCTTTATAGATGAGACCAATCTATATTCACAGAGGATAAACTATTTGATGAAGGTCACGGGTCAAAGTGAAACTAGCTAATGGCTCTTTCAATTGTTAGCTATGTTAGTAGGTTTTATGCTTGGGAGACAATACCACAAGCAGTAAAGACCCGAGAGGTCAGCCAACAAGTAACCCATCCCTTGCACTGTGTATTAAATGATATAGCCAGGTTCACCTTCAGCTCTATTCCCTACTATATGTTGTTATATGCCACAAAGAAAAACCTAAACACTAGACTTAAGTTTGGTATTATGAAAACTTGCTTCTTTTTGTTCACCTGATGGGCAGGACCCCCCTAAGTCATCTGTTCACACTCTCATTGTGTGGGCTTTGCTCATCTCCAAGTCTCCCTAAACAAACAAAAGAAATCTAAATATCAAAAGTACTGCCACAGATAATCTGTGAAACAGAAAAAAAGTATCTGCAAATAGTGTATCTCATAAGGAACTTGTACACAAGAACATATTAAGAACTCTTGTAATTTAATTAAAAATTGGTGAAAAATTTGAACATTTATTTTTTTCAAAGAAGATAAATAGCCAATAAGTACATGAAATGATGCTCAACATCATTAGCCATCAGAGAAATACAAATCAAAACCATAATGAGGTTTTTCACACCCACCAAGAAGGCTATAATCAAAAAAGTCAGATAATGACAAATATTAGTAAGGATGTGGAAAAACAGGAATTTTCAATCTCTGCTAGTGGGAAAGTGCTGGTACTTTAATAAAATGGTACAGTCACTTTAGAAAAGTCTGGCAGTTCCTCAAAATTAAATATAAAGTTATTATATGATCTAGGAATTCAACTCCTGGGTATATATCCAAGAGAAATGAAAACGTATGTCTACACAAAGATTACATGAATATTCATAGCAGCAGTATTCATAATAAACAAAAAGAAACCAAAGTGCAACAATTGATAAATGAATAAAATACGATAGAGTCATACCATACAATAAAATATTATTTGACAATAATCAAGTATTTGTACTTCATGAATGAACTTTAAGAAATATTGCTAAAGTGAAAGAAGTCAGATATAAAGTACCACCAATTATACGATTCCATTTACATGAAATGTCCAGGACAGCAATTCAGAGACAGAGAATAGATTAGTGGTTGTCTAAGGGGGAAAATGAGTACAACAGGGAATCAGGAGTGATGGCTAGAGGGTACAGATTTCTTCTTTTGGTGATGAAAATGTTCCAAAACTGTGTGGACAGCAAAGCTGTGACTATACTAAAATCAGTGAAGTATACACTTTAAGTGGGTAAACTGTATAGTATTTAAATTATATCTCCAAAAAGCTGTTATCCTAAATAAGCAAGCAAAGTATTAGCACATAAAACAAACAAAAAACAAAAGAACTTACTATAGACTCAAGAATCAATGGATGCTAGTAAATATCTGGAATTCAAATAATGACCTTATGCAACTTACTTAATAAATTAAAATTTTTTTTTTTTTGCCAAAGGGCGTGTGTACTCAGCATAGAGAGACACACACACACACACACACAGAGAGAGAGAGAGAGAGAGAGAGAGAAAGGGAAAATGCATCATCCACGGGGAATGGTCACACTGCAACTTCTTCTCCTCCATTTCCCCCTCCTCTTGGGATCTTTGGCATGCATGCAAAAGCCCAGCATATTTTCTCAGGCCACCAACTCTGAGACTCATACCGCACTGAACAGTCGGCCATCAAGAATTCAACTCCCTTAAGCACCAGGCCACAGGCTGGCTCAGAACTGAATAAATGTTTATAATTCTAGATACTGTAACTCTTCCTCCTTCTCCATGAACTGGAGAAACTGAAGGAAACTAATCATTTGAACAATCATTACAAGGTAGTTGAGTTTTCACAAATAAAGCTGAAGATTTTCCCAAACCAACTGTTTTGTTGTACTAGAAATCATGAAATTCCCAACTAGACTTAGAATTTTAAATCTCATATTCTACATCTCAGTCTAAAGTGTAGACATGACTTTTTATGTTTCTGTTTTTGTGGGCATCTTATATTGTCTTCTACGAATTCAACTGAGGAGTGTTTTTTCGACATCAACTAATTCTCCAATTCTCTGACACCGATAGGGCATCAAACAATTCAATTCTGACACCATCTACCTAGAGTTAGTATTCTATCTAACAAGTGAAAGGGTTCAGTCCCACAAAACTCTCTCCACTTCACATGAGAATCAAAAGCCTTGGGCCTCCTATACTTAAGACTACCTATATGAGAGGTCCCAAAACTCTCTCCTTACTTTCCATAATTTACTTGCACAACTCACAGAACTCAACAAAACACTTCTTTGTGTTTATCAGATTTTTTTTTCGGGCTTAATTCACTTTATTTTCACTGTATGAAAACCCTATGTTGTGGCCATGGCTGGAGCCTGGGTCCTCTGCACGTAGACTCTGGTGTGGGTCTTGACGAGATGGTCAGTGAATTCTTCATAGGGAGACTTGGTGAACACAGTCTCTTTCCCGAGGTCAGGGGTCAGATAGCTGTAGGTCTTGGAGATGGCATCAAAGGTGGCCTTGGAGAAGTTGCCCAGGGTGGCAGTGCAACCCCGGGCTGAGGTGTAGCAGTCATCGATGCCAGCCATCAGCAGCAGCTTCTTGGGCATAGGAGCAGAGACAATGCCAGTGCCTATGGCGCAGGAATGAGGCATGCCAGCACAGAGCCACAGCGGCCGGTCACCTTGCATGGGACAGTGTGGGGCTTGCCGATCTTGTTCCCCCAGTAGCCTCTCCAGACCGGGACAATGGAGAGTTTAGCCAGGATGATGGCCCCTCGGATGGCAGTGGCCACCTCCTTGGAGCACTTCACGCCCAAACCAACGTGGCCATTGTAGTCCCCCACGGTGACAAATGCCTTGAACCTGGTCCGCTGGCCAGCACGAGTCTGCTTCTGCCCAGGCATGATTTTCCGAACCTTATCCTTGAGAGACGCTCCCAGGAAGAAGTCAATAATCTCAGACTCCTTGCTGGGCAGGGAGAAGAGACAGATCTCCTCCAGGGATTTGATCTTCATGTCTTTGACCAGGCAGCCCAGCTTGGTGACCAGGATCCACTCCTCCACGGAAGCCGCCGAAGCCTCCTAGCCTAGGACCCCCAGGGCCTCCGGGCCCTGCCGCTGCACCTGCATCATCCGCCATTTGGTGTTCTCTCGGAGAAGAAGCTACCATTTCATTTTAGAGTATAACTCAGGAGCAGCCAAATGAAGAGAGATGTATGGGGCAAGGTATCTGGAGTGGGGGTGGGTGGAAGAACTTCTATGCTCTCTGCAGGTGTGCTACCCTCTGGGAATCTTGCCATGTTCACCAATCCAACAGCTCATTTTCTGTCCTTTTGCCCCCTTTCCTGGAGGTCAGTGGGTCCAGCTGAGCGAGCCAACTTTCTAAATCACTTGGTCCTTCTGGTGACCAGTCACATACTGGGGCTCTCCAGAGGCCCATCCCAAGTCATCTCACTAGCATAAACTCAGAAGCAATCAACCAGGGACTCTGTAAATAACAAGACACTCCAGGAGCTTAAAAGCAGAGGGTGTGCTGTGGTAGGAGGCTTGACTCACAGGACAGGGTTCCTGCTTGAGTACAGAGACCTCTCTGAGTATGCTAGGCATCTGGGTATCCATAATCTGGGTCTGGTAGGCTGGAATGGACTGCGACCCTGTTGGGAGTGTGAGAATCTGTTGGGGGTGCTATCTCACTGTCTGTCTCTTTCTCACTCATGGATGAAATACAGGAATAAAAATTTAAAACCAAAAAAAGGGCTCCTATCTCTCAGAAAATTCCAAGGATTCTAGGAGCTCTGTTCCAGGAAAACCAGCATGGTACAAAGACCAAATAAATTCCTGTATTATACCACAGTAACAAATTAAGTATCAAATGAAGCTGAATATTCAAGTAAACAGATCAATATAAACCCATGGCCAACACAATTTCAATATATTTCACATAGCAAAAGCAACAGGAGTTTGAGAGTAATGCAAAAGGTTTGCTTCCTTATACCAACACCTGTTTACTCATGGTAAAGGGACAAATGTGCAAGTCACCCAAATCAGTACAGGACAGGGCCACATTCCACACTGATGAGAAGGCTGTAAGTGCTCTGAGACGTCCATGAAAAGTGTCACCACTTAGGTGAAGGACGCTCTGGAGAAAACGTCCACAAAAAAGGCATTTGAGTTGGACTTTGGGAGACAGACTAGATTTTGGTAAGTAAAAACATTTCAGGTATAAGAAATGACTGCATCAAGAAAAAAAGGCAAGGGGGAAAAACTGTATGTGCTCAAGACAGAGTCAGTCAGTAGGTTTCCTGGAATGAAGGGTCTGTTTAGGAGAGCAGTAAAGAGTAAGTCTGTGAAAATAAAGCACTGTGTCTTTGTAAAGAAAGCTCAAAGGAGTAAGCACTGAATAAATGTTTAATGATGAAATGAGATGAAGCTGGAAAGGTAAAGTACCTGTTTCTATGAACTTTAAAAATCAGGGTAGAGACTGAACTTCACCTAGAGTTAATCAAAAACCTTAAATGAAGTTTCAGGAAAGGGTAGAAAATAAACGTGTACATTGAAGGTACTACTTATATTAAACACAATCTTACAACAATCCTATGAAAGATGAAGATATAAGGCTAAATAATTTGTTCAAGGTCTTTAAAATCTAAATGGCAAAAATTGAGAAACTGAATTAAAGCAAGTGTTCTTTCTACCATCTCATACCATTTAAATAAACCCACTAATCAACAAGGGCCAGAAGATGTCTGACAATATAATGTCTAGGACAGTAATGTAAACTATTTAATTTAAGTTTTTAGTCTGTTTATTACTAATTTATGGTAAATTGCTTCTTTTGCTTTGTTTTGCTAAATTTGGGTGGACTACTGGAATAGGTTACTCATCACCCGTAAGTGAATTTTTTTCAAGAATTATTTCACTGAACTTTAATTAATTAATTTTCATTTGACCAGAGAGGGACAGAGTGAGAAAGAAAGAGGGAAAGAGAGAGAGAAGGAAAGTGAGAAAGCAAGCCGCCAGGTCCAGGCCTCAAACCACAGTCAGTCTTGTGGGAGTCCAGTGCTCTTAACCACCACCACCTGCCAGTCCCCATAAGTGAATTTTAAGAGAGATTTTTGCTATCGGGCATGTGCTCACTAGAGACAGAGAGACAGAAAGTGAGAAATCACCCCCTGGGGGAATGGTCATACTGCAATCCCTTCTCCTCCATTCTTTCCTTGGGATTTGGGACACGCACACACACATGCCCAGCATGAGTTTCAAGCTGCTGGGTCTGGGACTCAAACCATGGTCAGCCATGTGGGAGTCCAGTGAAACAACCATTATGACATCTGCTGGTCCCCACTTTTAATTGTTTTAAGTGTTTTTTTGCCTTAGAGCACGTGCACTTGCTGGAGAGAGACAGACAGCGAGAGGGAAAGCGAGAAGTCACCCTCCGGGGCATTGGCCATGCCACAATCCCTTCTCTTCCACTCTCCACCTGAGAGCTTGGGCATGCACACACATGTGTCCAGGATGAAGATAAAAAAGGCAAGGAGAAAAAATGGCCACTGGGTCAGGGATTTGAACCGCGGTTGGCCATGTGGGAGTACAGCAATGTTCCTGATACATCATCTGCTGGCCCCCCACTTTTAATTTTTGAAGAACACGTATGAAAGACTAATCTACAGATGGAGAGGGAAAAGACATGCCATATACACTAAGATGAAATAGATGATTTAAGTCATAAAGTAAAAGACACGAACTGTCTCTCCTCCTTTCTGGACAGTGATTCTCCTCACATGTCTTGGTGCTGGTTCTCTCATCATTTGTGTGTATCATTGTTTAATTTCTTCCAGAAGGAAGTACTCCTTCCCTAAGGCTGGAGACCACCGGGGTTATCAAACAAGGAGAGTTTGTACCCTTCCTTTTTCTCAGGGGGAATGGAACAAGAGCAGATCAGTGATGCAGCTCATTCCTTGAGTAAGATGGTTTTTGCAGATATTCCTGGAATGCAAATATGTTCAAGAAATAAACTAAATATAAAGCTGGAAGATACTTTTTAAACTGTGTAAAACTAGCCAGGCAAAAAGTGATCAGAAGGACTCTCTTTTTTGATGTTGGATATGGCCTTCATGGTTAGGTATCAAGAATTAAGACAAATTTGCTCAAATATGAGTTTACTTATAGACAGGGACAGGGATTGTGACAATGAAGAAATTACTCATTAGTTGTAATTTTTAATATTTGTATACTAAAATATAACAAACACTTCACTTAAAAAATCCAGGTCTGTGCAAATAGAAAAAAAAAATTTCTGATTACCCTTTATATTGTAACAACAGACAAAAACTCTTTATACTATACTTTTCCAACAATGGATAAACTAGCAAGAACAGAAAAAACTCCCTTAAAACATACTACCTTGCAAAAAGCCCGGGTTGTTACATCATTTTTGCTGATACGTATTTTCTTTATTCATGGAGCATGTGTACAAACACATGATACGGAGAGAAAGAACCTTCCACAGAGTGTGGTGGCACTGCAATCTCCTTCCTCCAGTCCTCAACCCATTGGGTCTTGCACACGGGCCCACGCTGACTGGACTGGGGATTCCAACTACGATCACCATGTGGGTAGGCTCCAGATTCCCTTGAACAGTACATTAACTGCTTGCTGCTCCATGGAGCTGGCCTGAACACGTTACATTTCTAACTGGAGTTACAGACTGAGTTGGACTCATGTGACATCTGTAGTCAACTTTTAAAATTTTCTTTCTAGTGTTATCTTTAATTAGTTGTCTTACATCTCCTGTCTTTATTGGAGTTATACTGTAGAACATATGTCAGGATGTTTAAAATTCTATACCTATCTTTGAATTTCACACAGCATACAATTCTCTGCAAGCATCTTGTCTATTAATATTTTTACATATTAACATTTTATATAAGCGAACATGATTATTTTTCATAGCAGGAATATGAACAAGATCCTAGTTAACACACTGCTCTTCCTCTTTGAAGACCCTGATAGACAAAACATTGCTGACTTTTAGATTTATAAGTTTGGTGGCACTCTTCTTTTAAAACTTTTCACCATAGAGTATTTGGTCTATCACCATCAAGTCTGTTTACTGAGTCAAGGATCTACAAGGACAAATAACAAAATTTGTTCATTTCAGTTAAATCAATTATATTATTCACACATTTACTGAACGCTTGCCAAAGCCCCCATCCTACCCCCCCCCCCCCGCCACCTTTTTGGTACCAAGAAAAAGCAATCTTATAATAAAGATTTATTTTGATTTGAAAAAAAAAAAAAAAAAAAAAAAAGCCAGGTTTTCAAATTCACTTTATTACTTTGCAATTCTTGTTCCCTTGCTTCAACATTGTGTAGGTGGAGGAAAGAAACCAGGACATTCAGAACAAAATGTGAAGTCAAGGGAAATTTTTAGACAGCAATAAATTGTGAAAATCACTTAAACTTACTGTCAGAACGATCTTTTGTAAAGAAACATAAATGGAAGCATTTTAAAATATCCCTGGCATTCAATGAAAAATACTAGGCTTAGAAAACCATGAATTAGAGATCTTACTGGTTTAAACTAATTGGGCTCTTTTTCATATAACTGCAATTAAAACCATATTTTAATGGGTTTTTATCTAATTGCTCTTCTTAATACCTTAAAAAAGATTTCATTTGAAGATTTAAATAGTAGCTCATAAAATGTAGTATTTCCTTTTTTTGTGATTATAAAAGTGTTCCTCAGTAAATATTTAGACTTGTTATATATTTTCCAAGACCACACATTTAAAGTCATACTGTATCTTAAAAAGCCCACTTTAAAGAAAATAAACTGCATCTGTAAAACATACTAAGATGCACATAAACAACAAACAGACAAATACATTGCTGATTCCACAAGCTGTAGCATACAGTCTACAATTGCTAGCACTGCTGATCATTAGACAGTCATAGGAATTTCTTAAATGATAGCTTAAACCAGCATCTTCTAAGGCAATGTATGTACTATCAAATTCTCATGCAAATCACTGATTACTTACAACACAATGTTAGTTTTTATCATTCTCAATTCCACTATGAAGAATTATTGTGGTAGCTGAAGCAAAAAGCTCCTTATTTGATATGTCCCAATAAACTCCATTACTTTTGACTTTTGGATCCACTATAATTAAAATTCCTCCCGAACGCCCCTCCTACCTAATTTTTATTTATTTGCTTTTTTGAGACAGAGTCTCACCATGTTAAGGACCTCCTACCTCATTCCTCCCAGCTGGACCACAATCATGTGCCATCATGACCTGCTCTCTTTAAGACAGGGTCTTGTTATGTTGCCTAGGCTAGCTTCAAGTTCTTTTTTTTTTTTAAATTTAATTTAATTTATAATCATACTCTTTTTTATATTACATTGAATCACATATATCTTTTTTTTTTTTGAAAAGGTTTTTGCTATAGGGCACGTGTGCTCGCCAGAGAGAGAGAGAAATGGAAAGTGAGAAATCACCCCCCAGAGGGGATGGCCATGCTGCAATCCCTTCTCCTCCATTCTTCTCTTGGATCTTGGGCACGCACGCACAAGCGCCCAGCCTGAGTCTAAGCCACTGCATCCAGGTTTTGATACGCTGTTGACTCCACGGAGGTCCAGCGACGTAGCCATTACTCCATCTGCTGGCTCCCTGAATCACATGTATCTTTACAGTGTACTACATTTCTTTTTCCAGCACAATTTCCATGCATATCTGTCAAGACAAAGACATTACTATCCACATCATCATCAAATAGCTTTTCATCATTTTTTAAAACATTCTATCACTATATCATTTGGCTTGTATAAGAAATTTACCCAACAAGAAATACTTCTCAGACCAGTCCAGTTGAGAATACTATACATGTTATCAACAGGTAATAAACCATTTCTGTATCCCGCTAATGTCATGCCTATTTGTTCTCTTGCTATCCTTCTCTATACTCTTCCCTTCTTCCTCTGCCCTGTTCCACACTGTCTTCAGCATCCTTAACTATTTTCACTGTTTTTATGCCCTCCAATATTTTGATCTCTACCATAGAGTGTGGATAGTTGGCATATATTAAGTGGACACAAACAATATCTTTTATATTCTGACTTGCTTCACTCAGCAATAGATCCTCTATATTTAAGTACTTTCTATCAAATGCCAGGATCTTGTTGTTTTGTATTCTTAGTAGTATTCCATAGAATATATGTGCCACACTTTTTCCATCCATTCATCCGTTTGTGGACATTTAGGTTGATTCAATGTCTTAGCAATTGTGAATAATGCTGCAATAAGCATTGATATGCAAGTGCTTTTCAGACTGAGCATTCTTCTGTCCCAGAAGGTGGAGTGCTGGATCAAATGGTAGTTCTATTTATAAGTCTTCGAGGAACTTCCATATTGTTTTCCACAGAGGCCAGCCGCAAGTTCTGATCCTCCTGTCTCACATTCTCCAAGTGGCTAAAATTACAGGCAGCACCCAGCCTTTTTTTTTTTTTTTTTTTTGAGAGGTTTTTGCTATAGGGCACGTGAGCTCACCAGAAAGACAGAGAGAGACAGAGAGACGAAAGCGAGAAATCACCCCCCAGAGGGGATGGCCACATTGCCATCCCTTCTCCTCCATTCTCTTCTCAGGATCTTGGGCACGCACGCACATGTACCCAGCATGAGTTTAAACCACCAGGTCCAGGACTTGAACCGCGGTCAACTACATGGGAGTCCAGCGACATAGCCATTACGCCAACTGCTGGTCCTGAGCACCCAGCTTTTATGTTGGGCTGGGAATCCAGCCCAGGTCCCCCAGGAGGTCCCAGTGTGTGGAGCACAGCCTCTTGGCAGCACAAGTCACAGTGATGGGGTACCTTTCCCCAAACTTATGGTGACAATAGGCATCCCTATCTGTATCACATATATCAGACAATTTTTACAAAAATGTAACTGGATATATGAAATGCTCGGCAAAAAAGTATTGTTATTGTCTTCACTATTTGCTAGTAAAAAGTCCAAACATTTTAATATCTATGTATGTGTGTGTGTGTGTGTGTGTGTGTGTGTGTATTTTTTTCTTTTTGGTGGGAAATAGAGCCTCAGTGAAGTTATGGGGTAGAGAGGCAGGAATCAAACTTTTTTTTATTTGCCAGAGGGCCACATGGTCGACAGAAAGACAAAGTGAGAAAGCATCCCCCATGGGGAATGGGCACGCCACAACCCTTTCTCCTCCATTTCTCTCTCCTTTTGAGATTTTATGCATGCACACGTAAGTGCCCATAACCCACTGTGTTTCTCAAGCTTCCAGGTTCAGGACTCAAACCACAAAGCTGGCCATACGGGGGTCCAGCTGCCTTAACCACCAAGTCACCGGCTGGCCCCTAACAATATTTCAAGACCTATTTAGTATGCCTTTTCAGGTCAGAAAGTCTTTTTGTGTTCCCTTAAATGGGTATAATCTTTTCTGAACTCCCACAGTTTATCTGTAATTCTTTATGGGTCTTATATCTACTTTCATTATATTAATAGTTGCATGTGCCTTCTGTTATCATCTCCTATTAAAGTTGTACACTCCTCCAAGACAGAAAATGGTCTTGCTCATTTTGCAGCACTTAATATTGGAAAAAAAAAAAAAAAAAAGGAAAAGAAGATATAATGCATAAATGTTTCTACGGTATCAAGAAATAAAAAATAATAATTTCCTAAAGATTTATAGAATGCTAATGCCTTTTGGAGATTGGTATACCCATTCATATACATACTAATCTAACACAAGAAATAGGGAGAGTTATTTAAATGACTACATGAGAGAATGAAATGATTATTTTTCCACTTTATTTCATATTTTCAGTATTAAATAAGAGGAGTGCAGTAAGACATAATGGGTATCTTACTTTCCTTTTTGCTAAGAGACAAGTTTCCATTTTCAGATTAAAATCAGTTATAGAGAATTCTGTACTGTTTCCTTGGTGCTGGCTTTATAATCTAGTACATGAGCAAAATACAGCTTCAGTCCTCTTTGTCCCTGAATCATCAGTGTCATGTATAGCTGGAAAGAATGACCATGTTTTTCATGAAAACCCCAGCAAGTCTCACTGCATATTGTTGGTTCTGACTGGCCCACTACCCTTGTGGCCCTGGGATTGTAAAGTTCTATCAAGTTTAAACTTGTGGTCAGTTCCACCAGATATATATAGACTGACAGTAAAAGAGGGATTTCCTCCAAAATGGAAATAAAGATACCATTATACCAGATGAAGGGCAAATATTTGTTGGGCAGCAGAAAACAGATATCCGTAATGCTTTGATACTATTGGGTTGTTGGGAAAGTCATGATGTATTTTCCTCTATACTTCTCTATGCAAAAATGCATCATGACTTTTCCAACAACCCAGTAGTATCTTTCCATTTCAAGGGTTAGCACTCAACCAGGAAGACAAGTTTTGTTGTTTATTTCCTTATTTAGTATTTAGTGCGAATTTGGGATTTGTATAAATTCACTTTCAAATTATCATTTAAAGCAATATACAAATTGAAATTGGTGGAACTTTTTACTTCTGAGAGGTTTAAGAATTTATCAATACTTAAAATTTGGTGCTACTTTAACAAATACAGTATGATTAATTTCTTTCTTTCTTTTTTTTTTTTTTTGGAGAGGTTTTTTCGCTATAGGGCGCGTGTGCTCGCCAGACAGAGAGAGACATAGAGACAGAAAGCGAGAAATCACCCCCCAGAGGGGATGGTCACGCCGCAATCCCTTCTCCTCCATTCTCCTCTCAGGATCTTGGGCACGCACGCACACGCACCCGGCGTGAGTTTTAAGCCACCGGGTCCAGGATGTGAACCGCGGTCGACTACGTGGGAGAGTCCAGCGACATAGCCATTACGCTAACTGCTGGTTCCCGCAGTATGACTAATTTCACCGTTAGCTTTAGCAATCAAATTAGTCGATAGGTAGTTTTTCTTTCTTTTTTTCTTTTAGAGAGATTTTTGCTATAGGGAGAGACAGAAAGCGAGAAATCACCCCCCAGGAGAGATGGCCACACTGTGATCCCTTCTCTCAGGATTTTGGGCATGTGTACACACACACACCCGGCATGACTTTTAAGCCACTGGGTCTGGGACTCGAACCACGTTGATTACGTTGAAGTCCAGCAATGTAACCATTATGTCATCTGCTGGTCCTACTTCTTTAATGTTTTAAGCAGAAGGGGCTTTTGGACCAAGAGATGTAGAAAGCATCATGGAAGCTAATGTTCTCTCCTAAATACTCCATGCGTTGGGGAGAGATGAACCAGGAATAAGGGGTTCTGAGGGGCACTAACTAACTTGATAGAGCTTTATATCCCCAGGGCTATAAGGGTAGTGGGCCAATCAGAGCCAATGATATGCAGTGATATGTGTTGGGGTTTTCATGAAAAACATGGTCTTTTTCTATAGCTACATATGACAATTCAGGGAGAAGAGGACTGGTGCTATCTTTTGATCATGTACTGGGCTATAAAATACCAAGGAAACAGTGTTAAGAAATCTGCAGAAACAGGGTCCTGATGGCACTACTTGAGACTTGGATGGAGCTATAATTGAAGCCACACCTATCCTGGACCAATTTATACAAACCAATACTTTTCCTTTTCCTCCCTTAAGCTTTTATAAATAATTTGCTCTTCTCCCACCTCATCTTCTCAATGCTTGTTATTTTCTTTTTTTCACTGTTGGTTGCATGTGTAGCTGACATGCCATGTAACTGGTATTGTCATGTGTAGCTGCAAAGAATGATCATCTTTTTTGTAAAAGTCCCAGTTTAAGAGGGGAAAGGGAAACATGTTGGTTGGAGTTTTCTGTTAGAACAGAAAGTCATAACAGATAAAAACAAGTATTTCACTGGTCCCCTAAGAGTAAATACACTAGGTCAGAGAATTCGGCTTGCAAAATAAGGTAAAAACAGACTCTTCCTCACAGATGATTCTGGCTTTTCAGAGACCACTCAAGGCTCCCCTCTCCTAAATTCAAAGGTTACAAGACTGTATATCTTTCTCTTAAGTCATAATACAAAGGAAATTTTTTCTACTACAAAGGGATACAAAACTGACAATGAAAAAAAAAGAAAGTAACAAGTAATGAGAGGATAAGGCGGGAGAAGAGCAATTTATCTATAGAAGCTCTAAATAATAACCAGATGGGATATTTTATTTTTCCTAAAGGCCCAAATAAGTGTCAGAAACTAAAGCTTATAAAATTAAGATTCGACCACATATAGAACCTAATACAAAAACATCAAAATACTAAAATCAAAGTTCTTATTCTAAGAGCAGCTGATAAAAATTAAAATTCAAGGGAAAACTCCTTAGGAAATTGAAATGTCTTGATTTTTAAATACAGGTAAATCACTACATAATTTCAAGAGAGGTTAACAGTTAATCATATTCATTATTTTTTTTATTTTAAGCCCACTATGTGGTTATGATATGCTACTGAGCCCCCCCAAGTTATTCTGAAAATGATTAGCAAAAGAAGATTTTTGCAGAGTAAATAAACAGTCACTATAAAGAGTAATGTAAAACTAGTACTTCCGTTTTCTAGTGATTCTGGTGACTTTAACAAGAAAGGGAGAAAAACAGTACACACAGAATAATATGGGATTAAGATGTATATTCTTGTGCCTGTCAGACCATATTGAAGTGAGCTTTTATCTGCATATTTTAGATCTTCTGCATTTTAAGCACCAGGTGTGAATGCTAGAAAGAATTATAATACTCTTATGATTACAGCAAGACCATTAATATGGAGTCTGTGTATAGGAGGATGAGACAAATTACTACTACTTGATATGAAGTAAAACAGTGGCTAAGGGAGTTTGGGAATCATATTATCTACATCTGACTCTTGGTACCCTTATTTAATGGCTATAAAACTTGGACCAGCTTTGCTGTGGTTCAATTTCCTTACCAGCAAACCTAAGATAACAATAAATAAAAATAATAACGAACCCATATGTACCATACCATAAGGGCCAGGCATTTTTCAAAGAATTTTATTTATTAAAAAACTGTTAATAGTATTCTTGTAAGTAATATTATCACCTCTATTTTATAGAGCAAGAGGCCCAGATCAGTTCAGTAAATTACCTGAGACCACACAGCTTCTAACTAGTAGGATTGACATCTGGGATTGAAACCCGTGAAGTCTTAGTTAAGAGTTTACAGTTGAGGAACCAGCAGTTAGTGTAATGGCTATGTCGCTGGACTCCCATGTAGTCAAATGTGGTTCGAGTCCCGAACTCAGTGGTTTAAACTCACATCGGGCGCATGTGCATGCGTGCCCAAGATCCTGAGAGTAGAATGGAGGACAAGGGATTGCGGCGTGGCAATCCCCCCCAGGGGGTGATTTCTCACTTCCTGTCTCTCTGTCTCTCTGTCTTTCCCATGAGCACACGTGCCCTATAGCAAAAGCCACTCCAAAAAAAAAAAAAAAAAAGAGTTTACAGTTGCAATCATTACATTCTATTACCATTCAGTAATGTAATTACCTACCTCAAAGGATTGTTATGAAACATTAAACAAATGACTAGTGCATGGTAGCTCAATAAAGGTTTACTGTTAGAGTTCTCCTGACAGTCGAATTCTATTTACCTGAATATCTGCATTATTATTATAACTGATTACCTTAGCATATAAACTATTTCTCACTAAAGAGAATTTTGGGGGCCAGCCTAAGAGAGCAGTGACTAAACCCTGTGCACAGGGAACTGGATCCCATATGGCTGTTTATGTCCCAGCCCTAGTGTCTTGAAAAGAATGCCAGGTAGGTGTATACATGTACCAAGAATTCTGATGGGATGGTGAAATGGAGGAGAGGATATTGCAGTTTGAACATGCTCTGTTTGGGGGAGCTTTCTCTATCTAGTGAATGTACGTGTCCTCTGGCAATTAAAACAATTAATCTTACGTTAAAAGAAAGAGTTTTGTTTGTTTTTTTGGTTGGGGGAGACAATGGTAGAAATTAACTTTTATTAAGGGTAAATAAATTACCTTAAACACTTCTGTAGCAGTCTGATACTTTTCAGACTTCCATCAGTTTGACCTTAAGTATGACAGGAGTTTGAAGTACTTTTGAGACATCCATGGGGATGATGAAACATCATATAGTAACAAATATACACAGGTCAAGAGCTTAGAGGAGTGATATAGGCTGGAAATATAAACGTGGAAATCTTCAACATACAGGTTAAATTACCTAGGGAAGGAGTAGCAAGCCTTGATGTGGGACAGGTAGATGGCGTTAACGGTTACATGACTGGACTTCCACATAGTCGACCATAGTTTGAGTCCCAGACCCAATGGCTTAAAACTCACACCAGGCACGTGTGTATGCATGCCCAAAATCCAGAGAGGAGGATGGAGGGAAAAAGCTGTAGTGTGGTCATCCCCACAGGTGGGTGATTTCTTGCTTTCTCTCCAGTGAAAGCCTATGCCCTATAGCAAAAACCTCTCTCTCAAAAAAGAAAAAAAAAAGAAAAAAAAAAAAAAAAAAAGACTAATAAGCCTTGATGAAGTACAATTTTTGAAATCTAAAAGAGAAGAAACAGATCCTTCAATTGGTAAAGCAGCAACAGCTATCAAAGTGCTATTGCATGGTGCCCTGAAAAAGAAGAATTTTAAAAAGTAGGCAGTGGTCAACAGCATCAAATGAAAAACGTCACTGGGTGTAGCAACATGGAGAGGGTGAGATGGTAAGTGATCACAGCCATTTCAAAAGAATAATGACATTTTAATTTTTTTAGCATAATTATATATATTTTAACCAACAGCAAGAAAGCATTTGGGCTATGTTGATAATTATACTGGATTTTCTTTCCCCCTACAGCCAGCCTTCATTAATGCCCATCCACTCACTAAGGGCATTATTGTGTGTAGTCCACAGTGAAACTATGATCTAATGGAATCTTCCCAATTGAAAATTGCAAATTAAGCACTGTTACAGACACTGGGGAGACAAAGAAAACTTTCTTGGTTTCTACCCTTAAGAAACTTATTTAAGACAGTTTAATGTCAAATATAATGTGGTAAAAGTTGTGTCTGGGTGCAATGGAAGTGAAGAACAGTCATTCATGTTCAGGGATGGGGGTGAGGTTAGATTGATTTTCTAAGAACAATATCCACTCATTCATTTTCTGAACAGATCCTATGTTCCTTGAATCCTGGGAACACAAAGACAACAAATCTCTCTAGCTGCCATAGCTCACAATTAAGTGTATGCAGAGAAGTTGAAGGAGAATTCTAATACAATGTGGTAAGTGCTATAACAAAGGTTATTAACCAAATAGAGATAAAAAGGCCTGAAATCCTAACCTAAACCTGGAGAAGGTTCTTTATGACAACATTCAAGATGGGCTTCCTTTCACCAGAGTTGTGTACTCTGGGCAAGGGGAATAACATATGCAAAGGTCCAAAACTGTTCTAAGAATGGTTAGAATTTCATAATGGCTTAAGCACAATAAATGAAAGCAAAATAAGGGAGAAGCTAGAGAGATAGTTAGGGTCAACTACATAAGGACTTTATATAAGCCAAGATAAAATTTGGAACAGATCTTATAGAAAATGGGGACCAATGCAGGAGACTGATGGAACAACACTATTTGTTTCAGATTCTTAACAATGAGAAACTGAAGTGGGACCTGTCCCAACCTGTCCTACTCATACATAGACTTTCTGCTTCAGTAACTGGCAACAGAGAAGTTAAATGAAATATGAGGTCACATACTAAATAATGAACCAGAATTCTAGGTTGTCTCACTTCAGGTATAGCGTGTGTATGCTTTATCCTGTACCATGCTGTCTCTCCTCTCTCACACATTTATTCAATTAAAAAAAAAGCATAGATATGTGTGTGTGTATGTGTGTGTATATAAACACACACATACATACATACATTCTCTCTCTCACATACACACACACACACACACATCCTTTTCATAAACAGACAATAAAAATAAAGCATATTAAAACTTTACTGGGAATAAGTACCTCAGAATTACTAGGATTTGCAATGCTATAATGAAGACACATATGTAAGTACATGCAAAGACTTAATGAAGCCCATAATCTCTATGCTGTATCATTGTGATCAATGCATGATCTCTGATTCAGATTGCTTTCTGACAATTTTACTTCATGGTGTGTTTTTCCATATGACAATTATTCTTTTGAGTTTAGCCATGATGACTCAGGGCACCTAGATGCTATGAAGGAGCTTTCAATTTAATGGGTAGGAGGAAAATGAGGGGGCCTACTGAATCATTAACAGCCTACTCAGTTCTGAAACCAAGCAAATCTTTTTTGGGAGCCATTTTAAAGACAGGTTTAGGAGGCAAATTCTGGCTAAAGCTTTCAAACTCTGGTCTTTAAGAGCTGAACTACGTGCAAACAAATCAGCACACCCTATCTAAAAGAGACACAACCAAGACTAGAAAATGTGACTTCTGTTATTGGAATAAATGCCAGTGATGAGTTTTTTTTAAAAAAGTCAGTATCACTGAAATCTCAGATCTGTTTCATGTTGATGACACTGGTGAACTGACAAGACCAGTACAAATACTGAATCATCCTATTTTAAATGAAAATTACACTAAAGCAGTAAGTACATTTAAAAAGTTTTTCAGTATATGAAGCCTGATTAGATGCTGTCACTACTTGATAAAAAGACACATATTTAACACATCTTCTCAAGAATGATAAACTTAGCTAGTTCTGTAATTTGGATGTTTTGGTCCTTTGACAGTAAATTTAAAGAATGGTAATGAAAAATAATAATAAGAAAAACCTATCATATTAACTGTAGTCTAAAATTAAAGAAAATAAACTTTTGGTGCTTCTAGTAGATGTAGTTCACCAAATCTGGCATAAATTCAGGGGAACATGAAGTACTGTGGATAGGATCTGCCAGGAGCCAGGAATACAACATCAAGGTTTTGAAGAATCAACAAAGTAACTCCAATTGTTTTCACTTATTGTTGAAAAATAAAATGAAACTTAATTGTGCCTTGTAAAGATTAAGATAATATGTTGAGTGCTACAATAAATAACTAGCAAAAAATCAGGGTCAATCACTTCACAATTCATTCTTGTGGAAGGAAGTTATACACTTTTCACCACATTACTGGTATTTTTATCTGTTACTTAACTGTCATAAAGAGCCCCAAGAAAGTCTAGACACAGGTTTTCCCTAAGGTCATGTATGATTAACTATTATTACAGTGATGATGAAGTCCCCAATTGTTTGATGTTTTTAGAAAAGACAATAAACACTAAGAGCTGAAAATACCTTTTGAAGTTCTAATAGGGCTGTTCATTCTACTACTGAAATCCTAGTTCAGGAATATAGGTTCTGGGTGACACAGGATTAACTCACAAAGCTTTGAAATCAATGAGGCTATTACTGTTTCTTACATTATTGAGTTCAAGAAGTTTTGAGTCTTGGAGACAGCAGGTGGTGTGGTGTTTAAGGACAATGGACTCCCATATGGCCGATCACAGTTTGAGTCCCAGACCTGGTGGCTTGCTTTCTCACTTTCTCACTCTTTCTCTTTCTTTCTTCCCCCTCTCTGGCCAAAAAAATTAATAAAGTTAAATAAACTAATTCTTAAAAAAAAAAAAAAAAGAGTTTTGTGTCCTGGCCTGCGGTGGTGCAGTGGTGGCCCAGCGCTACTAGCGCTCTGTGATGCTGGATCCATATCAAAGACTGGGAGTTCATTTCCTGGGTGTACCCACACTTGCCTGTGATCCTGGCTGGCAGGAAAGGCTGGGAAGAACTGCAGTGTTCAGACCCTGATGAAGTTAAGACCCTGTTTTTTTCCTCTTCAGGAAAGGAAGAAACAAACTTAATTAAAAAAAGAAAAAAGAAAGAAAAAAAAAGAAAAAGAGAAAAAAAGGATTGCATCCTTCAGGTCTGTTATCTCTTAGTGCTGAGATGTTAGAATATACCATCTCCACCAGAACACACATCAAATAAAGGCAAAGTCAGGTAAGGCACAAATAGGAAAAGTGTTATACTTACCACCTACATGTACTACATGTAATCTTTAATTCATTCCAAGTCTACTTTGTACAATGGAAGAAGAACAGAAAAAGCAGTGCGGAAGACCAAAGGATATGACTGACTAAAAGCTGGCAAAAGGTGATAAAGAGAGTTAATGGCAGAGAAATGAAGACATGAAAGAAAGAGGCAGGGACACAGAATAACAAGTACTCACAATGCACAAGATAAGAAAATAACCTGCAACCTGATGCTGAAAAAATCTACAACCTTAACTAATAGAATGAATTTTCAAATAATTCTTTTTTTTTTTTTGGAGAGGTTTTTCGCTATAGGGCGCGTGCGCTCGCCAGACAGACAGAGAGAGACACAGAGACAGAAAGCGAGAAATCACCCCCCAGGGGGGATGGTCACGCCGCAATCCCTTCTCCTCCATTCTCCTCTCGGGATCTTGGGCACGCACGCACACGCGCCCGGCGTGAGTTGTAAGCCACCGGGTCCGAGACGCGAACCGCGGTCGACTACGTGGGAGTCCAGCGACACAGCCATTACGCTAAGTGCTGGTTCCCCAAATTTTCAAATAATTCTTAATTATTAATCCTCATAATTTCCAAAATTATGTATAGCTTTATCATGGTCATAATGTTTAAGTCAACATAAAATAAAAGTGTCCCTTTTGCAAAGCAACTTTTCTTTAAAGGAAATGTGTTTAATTACTCCTATTCTCTATTTAATTTATAAATATGTATCTTAGCTCATTAGGTCACATACACTTTAGATCCAAACTACAAGAATTATCCATGGTCATGTTTACTATTTTATGATAACTAATTTTCCCCCTCTTCCTTCTTGTACTCTCTTTTATACATTTTTTCCTATCCTAAGTAAGTTATCCAAAAAAAATGGCAATGAAAAAGATTTATAATCCTACCACCAAATCAACAGGCCCAAATTCTTTATTTTTTTACTTAATTGCAATCAGGTGAAAGAGGGGAGAAAGCCTCTCCTAAAGGGATGTGGTCATGCTGCAATTCCTTCTCCTTCATTTCTCCGTCCTGCCAGGATTTGGGGTACATGTGCACATGTGCTCAGTGTGTTTTTCTTTTTTTCTTACGTTATTTTATTTAACTTTATTTATTTATAATCTGACCAGAGAGGGGCAGAATATGAGAGTGAGTGAGAATACAAGCCACCAGGTCTGGAACTTGAACAGTGGTCGGCCATGTGGGAGTCCAGTGCCCCTAACCACCACGCCACCTGCTGGCCCCCTCAGTGTGTTTTTGAAACCAGCATCAGGATTTGAATTACTGTTGGCCATGTGGGATCAAGATCCCTGAACAGCTAGGCTAAGGGGTGCTGGTCAAAAATTATTTCTAAAAGAAGCCAATTTCAATATGGTCACCATTATAGAATTCCTAAGTCCTTATGAAAAACTACTGCCATTTTAATTTTACAGATGAATCAAAGCTTTTTAATGACCATCAGAGTTCATGGGAAACCCAAAAGTTAAACACTGGTTCTATATTCCAAGCTGATAGGCTAGTGTTTAAAACCCATTAAATAATCCAGTTTAGCAGCTCAATCCTGTTAGTATGTGCAGAATGTGAAGAAAGTATTTGTCTATATACACATACACACATCGATGGGACAAATATTTTGAGTGAATAAAAGAACTAAACTTCTAACAATCTACTAAAAAATAAGAAGCTTTAAGATAGTCATTATACATGTAAATATATTCTTAGAGGTCGCTATGAATTTACTATATAGAAGTTCACAACTTATAATTAATGCTGTTAAATTCTAAATTTTTAAATTAAAAATCCTAATTAAGAGACCATCAGGTGGCATGGTTAAGGCACTTGATTCCCATGTGGCTGACCACTGTTCGAGTCCCGGACCTGGTGGCTTGCTTTCTCACTCTCTCTCTGACTCACTCTGGTGAGCACACATGCCCTATGGCAAATTAAATAATAATAATAATAATAAATAATTAAAAAAAATACAATAGAAAACATTGTGCTCCCTTGCCATTACCTACAATAAACTAGAAAAAGAATAGTTTTCTTTATTCCGTATTACCCTTAAAGTTTACTGAAATTAATTTAATTTCTCAGGTTGGAAAAATAATCCCTATAAAGAATCAACTAATATAGTAGCAACTTAAAACTATTAGGCTGTCAGGGAGTTGTCTGTTTTTCTATGCAAAAATATGTCATGATTTTCCCAACGACCCAATAGTAATTTCTACATGTATACTGTTCTATGAGATTTAAAAAAAATTTTTATTTATTGAAGTTTTTTTGGGATTTAAACATTTGAATAAGACCTAATCTGTCTCTAATTTTAATAAAGATTAAAAACATTTATGAGAAAATCAGTATATTCTCTAAACTACTACTAATTTGAGAAACGAAGTATGAATACAAAACGACTTGAGAGCCAGATTTCTCTCTTAACACCATGCATGTTAGTCTTTCAGTTTCCCAAGTATACACCATAGCAACAAGAAAGTTACATGATTTCACTACATCTTAAATACCATCTCTTTAGTCTTGAACACATGATATAAATGAAACTTATCTACAATGATTATTTTGAGTGCTTAGGCGTTACAAAAAGCACATGGACTTGTGTATGTGTGTGGTTTAATGTATTAGCAGAACTTAAATACCCAAATGACTATAGTGACTCTTCTGTACTTGTCCTGTGCTATTCCAAGTGTTGCTACAATTGTCTGGGTCATCATTAAAACTCTTTAGTCTACACATGCATCTGGTTTTCAGAAACAGGATTCCAGTTTTCTAAACATACTATTCTAGGTAGCAACCACACAGCAGCAGGATTTGGTACCCAAGGTGAAATTTATTTGCTGTCTTTGCTTTTTCGCCCCCCTCAAAAGTGTACTTCTAGTTCCAAAAACTATTTCAATGTACCCTGTATGTTGAAATTTAGCTGAAATTTTAGTAAGATAAATTACTGACTGTATTTCTTGTCAAGCCTGCTTAAACACTTCTTAGCTTATTTTAGATCATTTAGGGGAAAAAGCAAACTCTAGCCAAAAAAATTAATAGAAAAAGAAACTCCAGAAGATGGTGGGAAACGGTGGTACTACATACTTTTGGAATTAGCAACATCCCAAGAGGTTCATTAGAAAATAAAAACCGGCAACAAATGCTTCGAAAAGGAAGTAAATTACATGTGTATTGAATTAATTTTTTAAAAAAAGAAAGACATAAATGGTCAAGATTAACTAGGGGATGATGACAGATATCAGGATTTTCCCATTTATAGACATCGGCAATAGATTCTATTTTTCTGTAAATGGTTGGTGGTGTAAAAGAATTACAGGAGAGATACAAGAATACTATATAGAACCCCATTTCTCTGAAATGGAGTCTATTATGCCCCCCCCCCCCAAAAAAATCTTGCACAATGTTCTGAACCAGGTGTTCTTACAATTATTTACAACTTACTTCTTAAAATTACCTGATAAAGCTTTCTTTCCTTCTTTCTTACTTTTCTTTAAAAGATAGGGTCTCACTATATTGAGATCGATCTGTTTCAGTACAGGCACTGACTACTGAATCCAGGTTTTTAGGGTGGCCCAGGAACTGAACCAGGACTTCCTATCCTGCTGAGCAGCAGCCTCCAGTATGCTCTACCATGGCTGGGCCCAATGAAGCTCTTTTTCTCTAAGCTTCTTTCTGAAGGTAGTTATGTTAATTGAAAGATTCTCATCAAATATTTGTTTCAAGTTATTTCTACTAAAAAAGAAAAAAATCAGAAACATCCTGACATACACTCAAGAAATCCTGTGCTTTCTTTTTATTATTTATAAACTCATTCAGTAAACAAAATATGTTAGGCAATTATTTTCAACCTCTGAAAGAGAAAAACAGAAGCAACCTATTCAAGATATAATGAAAAAGCTAGTGGCAGAACTTGAAATCATATCCAGATCTTTCAGTGACCAATATTTCTTGTTCTGAGGTTCCCACACTTTAGTCTGGGGAAATTTTTTCTGGGAGAAGTCAAACAATGAAAAACAACAATAAACCTCCCACTACCACAAGTGTTAAAAACAAAAAACAAAACTCTCCAACATCCCAAGTCCCTTGAAAGAATGACTTCTATTTATTTTTCCTGTGTAATATATTTAGAGGGAATCTGGAAAAGATGGCTAAAAATCTATAAACAGAAAGCGCTAAGTGGAATTCACTGTTTATAGACTTCAACTAGAATTCTGCCTCTTGTATATAAATCTGCCAGGAATCTTTAATATTGTACTCTTCAAAACAATCTTCATCGGGTTCACTTCACTTTGTTGTTGTTCTTCCTTTAATCTGCTTTACTTTGCTCAGTTAAAAGACATAAACGTAAGTTTTGGAATAACGTAGTTTTTGTTTTTTTCCAAAGAAACTCCTAAAACCTCTTTAGAACCACCATCTATTAGTCATTTTGAAATTTTAATATATACAGTTAAAATATATGTCATAAAATAGCCCATAGGCCCTTCTGACTTAATAAATACTAGGATAAGTCCATAATAATGTACCATAGTGAGATGCATGAGCATATGCAGGAAGGTTTTATCAATTCAGTGTTTTAGCTTAAAATCCATTCTTTACAGAAGTGTCTGCCTGAAAACCCAAGTTGTTCACAAAGCAAAACTATTACCGTGCCACTCATCTGACCTACTGGACAAGCAAAATAAAGCACATTCTGAAATGATAGAACTCTTAAAATACAAGTGACATTTAGACAACTTGAAAGGAAGCTGAAACTAAGTCAAATGAAAACATCCTGAGGCTTCCCCCTTGAAACCTGCCTCAGTGGCATCCAGCAGCATTAGATTCAGTTTCCTCCCTTACTTTACAGTCATTTCCTTTAAGGGATCCCAAAATACAATAGTTAGGAAACTTGCAAAGCCAGACGTCACCAGTCAACACTTCTGCCTCTGGAGTCCAGTGATTGAGCAAAGGTACTGTTAGTACCTTCCTTAAAATACAAATGCACCTGGTAAATCTGGTCTGCAAATACTACAGAAAAAGTCCAACATAACCAACTGTGAGGTCACTTAAGTGCCAGTTTTAAGCACTGATGATCACCAGCCAAATCTGCCAGTAAAGCAAATATCCAGTTCACTTTTTTCATGTCAATAAACACTATTACATTACAGGACTGCTATCACGCTAATAAAAAACCTAGGTAATAGTTTCCTCTTTAAAAGCTGTAAATTTATTAGATGAGGCATTACAACCACTTCACTACATGTACCTTTCCACACACTTAACTGTTCTATTTTCTAATTGTTTTAAACTCAAGTTCTCTTCCAATATAGTATTACTAGAGCACAGGGATAGGCTAAAGACTTGGGGGGAAAAAGTAACCAAATATGCAATGTCTCACTTTCATTTTCTGATGCAACCACCAGAATGTAAAATCTGGGGGCAAGTGGGCAACACAAACTTAAATCGAATTTAGGATAAGTGAAAGTACTCAGTACTACTACAATTCTGATTATTATTCCCCTCAAGAAAGAATTAGAAACAATGCTTGATGTAAATTTTTGGTAGCTTGGCAGTCTGGTATCAAATAAATAAAAACTATCAAAATATATAGAATTGTCCTGAGTTAAGTATTTCACTCCAGAAGAGGTTGCTATTGTGAACAAAAAAACATAAGGAATTCATATGCTCTATTTTATTTGTACAATAAGGACCATCTTTTGAGAGATGTAAATCTGATCACTCAGAAAATTTTAACTGTAAAGACATATCACAAACTAAAACGCAAGAACTGAAGAAATTACAGTTCAAAATTTTAAATTCAGACCACTATGCAAACTGAATGTTTCTTCTCTTTTATAACAGTAATACATATTCAAAGTAGAAAATGACAATGCCATCTCTGAAACAAAAGATCACTTCCTATTAAAACAAAATGGTATTTTGCAGAGTAAGAAAAAGTAAACGGCTTTTTAGTCAAAATAGCCTTTTCATATACTTCCAGCTTTAGTTCTTAGCACAACCAGCACGGTGCTGGGTAGTATTTGTTGACATACTGTTTAATGACCACACTTGGAAGACTGTCGATGAAGGAAAAACTAAGACACATTTTTCTTGTGTGCAGTGATTAAAATCTGTTAAATGTACATTAAAAATAAATAAATAAATAAACAACCTCTGCCTCTTTCTACCATCATTGCTTTTTTGTCTAAGAGACCAGCATGTAAAAAATAAAAGTAGATGGTGAAGTGAGTTTATGATCCACAGTATTTTCTCCACTCGGAGCATTTTTCAAGAAGTCCTTTGAGGTTTTAAGATTCAAACAGTATGTAAGAATTATTGTTTGAACTACCTAACAATTAATTACTCAGACTTCTTTTAGACTTCAGTTAACCTGTAAGTAAAACGAACATCTTTAACTTTTCCACAGGGCACTGCAGAACGAGTTATTACTCATAAATGCTTTCAGACACTAGGCGCGGTAGAAGATCAAGCGTATCCATCAATTAGAGGGCTTTTCCGGACCTCAGTTTACCCATTCGCAGAAGCGGGCATATAAATTTGCTTCGCTGGGGCCCAGGAGGTGAAATTAATTAGTATTTTTTAAATGCTGTAAGATCCAAAGATGAAAGAAGATGTGAGAAACACGCAGAGATGATGACAATATTCATAACAATAAAAAGAATGACTAACTTGGAAGTCTGCGTTATGTAAGGAAGGAGAAAGAAGTTACCAGATTCGCACAAACAAAAGAAAAACCCACCGCCCCCTTTGTCTCCCTTGCTTTTCTCTCCCTCCCCACCACCGCAGCCGGGCTCCCGCAGCCGGAGAGCGCGGCCCGCAGCGGGGCGCCGGGCGCGGGGCTAGGAGTTGGCGGCCGTGCGCCCGGCTCCCCCGCGGTGGGGGAGGGCGCGTCGGGCCGGTTCCTGACAAAGGCGCTTCCTCCAGCGCGGGCGCGGGATGGAGGCGCCGCAAACTCCGCTCCTCGCCGCCTCCCGGCGCGGCGCGGGGGCGCGCAGGCGGGCGGGGAGAGCCGGCCGCCGGGCCGCGGGGGGACGCGGCCGAGGAAGTTGCGCGCCCGCCATCCCCGCACCCCGCCGCGATCCCTCCCGCGGCGCACCGCCGCCACACTCACCGGACAATCGCTGGTGGCAGTAATCCCAGCACGGCCCGAAGACCCGGAGCGGAGGGGGGAAGTGTGTGCGCGGGGGAGCGCGAGCAGACAGCCGGCGTGCCGCCGCCGCCTTCCTCGCCAGCCGGCCAAGCCCCGCGAGGGGAAGTTGGCCGCGGAGCCGAGCACAGAGCAGCTGCGGAGGAGGGAGAAGAGCGGGGCCGGCTATGTGGTGCGCTCCCGGAGGGCTCGAGACAATCCCGACCGCGCCGCACGGCTGGTGCTGCCGCTGCTGCTGCTGCTGCTGTTGCTGCTGCTGCTGGTGGAGGCGGCGGCGGCGCCCCCCGACGGTCCCTCCGCCTCACACCGCCTCTGGGTCACTGACACACACTCGGAGGGAGAGGCGGGGACTGGCAGGAGGGCGGGGCCTGAGGGAGGGGACGGAGCTGAGCCACAGCCGGAGGCGGGGCCGCGGCGCCAGAGGGCTCTTGGGAATCGTAGTTCTCCGCATGAAGAAAAAGGGTATGCACTGTTGTCAAGGACCCAGCTGCGCTCGCACCGCACTGCGCATGCTCAGGAGAGACAGTCCGGCTGCCACCGTTACTATGGTCACCGACGCTCTAAACGCGCGTGTTTAGCGCTACTGTTGACTGAACAAGGCCTGTCTTGTATTTTGGTACTGTTGGGGATCCAGGCCTTCGCCAGTCCTTACTTCGCTCCACCCACAACTCCTAGTGCACAGTGAAATCTAACTTCCTTCTGATATGTTAGTGTCTCCTGCATTTGTAATGCCCCTTTCCCTCGGATTCCTCAAGTGGATTCTCTCCATCTTAAATTCAAGTTTCTTCTAAAACATTGAAGTGTAGTTGCTTCCAGTAATTGAATAGTTAGGTTATGAAATTGTTAGGAACATCACCACCGTCAGAATCCTTAAATCATATCTTGGTTCAATTAGTCACATCTAACTTTGAAACCTGTAAATGTAAAAGTTCAGGGTTAAAATAATAATAGTGCAATTAAATAATTATTTTCAAAAATCACTATATCTTGCTTGATCAATGTAAAATAGATTTGTTCATTCTAAGGTCTACAATTTTATGACATACACGTTTCATAAAGTACCTAAAGTTCAAAAGATAAGTGGAAAGTTGAACATTGTTCACCATGTATGTATTATATGTTGTCCAACTTTTATTTGGCAATAAGAGAAGTCTGACCCAGGCTATGAGTATGTTGTTAGTCTGGTCAGCTAAGTCTACACCCATACTGGGCACCCAGGTCTGAATAGGTTGTGGTGAGGAGGGTGGAGAAAGGCAGGACACCTTACTGGTTCTCCAGAGGGTTAAAGCTGCCTGTCTCAAGCATTTCCTTCTCTGCCTAACTATCTTTATTAGGCTACAAGAATGTAAAAGAAACATTCTTTGTTTTCAAAGCACTACGCAATGGGAGAGACAGAGTCAGTGTAATAGGAACTAAAAAGGGGAAGTTCACCACTACTGAACCCAGGCAAGATCAGGAAATGCTTCAAAGATCATTTGAATGTGAAGATGTCTAGGAGTTAGCATGTTCCTGCGTTTGGTGGGAAAGGAGGCAGAGAGAAGTGGGTACAGCATTGAGGGTAGGGGTGGAGAGAGCCGTAAGTACAAAGGTTGGGAGGCATGAAACCAAAGAGTATTTTAGTTTCACAAACAGTTCAGCATTGCTGGTGGCAAGGTGCAGTGGGGTAGTGGCAAGAGGGGACACTGAAAAGATGAGGGAGATAGCTTAGACCATGAAGAATCTTTTTTCTGGAAGCAATGGAAAGGCACACCAGGAGTGTAAGCCGATGAAATTTTGATAAGATATGCATTTTTAGAATGATAACTCTGTGAAGTGTGGCATATATAAGGCCTGTTTATGTATTATAAGAGGAAAAGAGATGAGAGACTGAACCAAGGCACTGGCAGTGGCAGGAGACAGAACTGAGGCACTTTTAGGGCATAGACTTAATAGAATTTAGTGACTAATTGCCTGTGTTTGGGCATGAAAGGTGAAGGAAAGTTATGAATTACGATACCTTTGTTTGCAAGCAGCAGAAAACCCAACTTTAACTGACTTAACCAATAAAGGAGATTTATTGACCCATCTAACTAGAAAGTCCAGGAAGAAGGTGGCTACAGTGGTGATTGATTCAACAACTCAGTCATATCATTAAGGACACATTTCTTTCTTTCACTGCTTTTCCTTCCGAAATATTAGCTTTATGGACAAGCTATGGTTGGCAATCATTTCTGTGACCGTAAGTTTTACCATCTAGGTCCAAGCAGAGAGAAGAAGAAGAAGAAGAAGAAGGAGGAGGAGGAGGAGGAGGAGGAGGAGGAGGAGGAGAAGAAGAAGAAGAAGAAGAAGAAGAAGAAGAAGAAGAAGTCACTTTTGGAAAGGAGAGCAAATTCTTTTCTCAGAATCCTTGCTAACTGAATCATATGTTCATACACAATAGTGGTCAGGAGAGCAAAGACACATGTCTGCCCTGAGAGCCAAAGGAGTCAGCTTCCCCCCAAACTAGGGTGAGGAGGTGTGGCTATGTCAATGATAATTGTGGTGATTGTCCAGAAAAAGAGGAATGGAGGCTGAGAAGGGGACCACAATATCTACTACAAGGAATAAGCCAAGGTTGATCCCAGATTTCTGGCTTGTGAGCTTATGAGCTAGTGATGCCATTTGCTGAGTTGGGGAGTACAGGAGAATGAATAGCTTTTTTATTTATATAAAATAATTATTTTATTTAACTTTTTTATTATTATTACTATTTTCCAGTTTGATCAGGGCAAGACAGAGAGGGAAAGTGAGAAAGCAAGCTAACAGGTCCAGAAGTTGAACCGCTCTCAGCCATGTAGGAGTCCAATGCTTCTAACCACAATGCCACCTGCTGGCCGCCATGGAAAATGAATAACTTTTGAAGGAGAATTTGATCAGCTCACTTTGGATATGCAGAGTTTGAGATGTGTCTGTGTCACCTAGATGGAGCGGGCAGCTGTAGGTATGACTCTAGCTTGGAGAGAGGTCTGGAAAATATAATAAGAATATTCCATCATATAGAAGTTGTTGAAATTATGGGAAAGAATGAGATCATCCCGGGAGGGTATGCACAGCAGAAAAGGAGGAGTCAATAACAGCACCTTGGAGAACACCAACATTTAAGGAGTAGGCAAGAAGATTATGATAATGCTAGGAAATAATAAGAGAACCAAGATGTATAAACAGTCCCAGTTGAATAAGAGGACAAAGGGAGAAAATAAAAATTATTTGAAATAATAAAGCTGAAAATATTCTTATACTTGATGAAAATCAGAAGCCTAGATTTAAAAGCTCAATGAGCTAAGCAGGGTAAGTGCACAGGCTCACAAAAACCACATCAAAGACAGCATTATCAAATAATTGAAAACCAATATTAGGAAGAAAATATTAAATAGCCAAAGGAAAAAGGCACATATGGATAGAGGAACAAAGACAGAAATTCAGCAGACTTCTAATCAGAAACTATGCAAGTCACAAGACAACAAAAAAGCATTTTCCAAGTGTTGAAAGAAAGAAAAAACTGGTCATATAGATGATATATTTAGAGAAAATATCTTCCCAAAATGAAGGCTAAGGAAACAAAAACTGGGGCTGGAAGGCGGCACAGTAGTAAAGCATGACATTCTGTGAGGCTCACTCACATGAGAAGGTTCTGGGTCGTGTCCAGAGTCCTCTCTGAATATGCAGGGCACATGCATGCTTCTGATCCTGGGCTGGCTAAGGCGGGAGGCAGATGGCGAGGTCAAGACCTTGTTGGTAGTGCTGTCTTCTTCTCTCTTTCTCTCTCTGTGTCTCTCTTGTTCATAAATAAATAAATAAACTTTAAACAAAACAGAACACAACAAAAGCTAAAAGAATGTTGCCAGCAGAACTATAATCCAAGAAATGTTAAAGCAAATTCTTCAGCAGTTAAGAAAAACAATACCACATGGAAACTTGGAACTATACTTAAAAATGAAGAGTGCCAATAATGGTAAAGATATGAGTACATATACGACTTTTCTCCCTTGTTTAACTTTATTTTTTTTCCTGAAGATAATTGACTGCAAAGCAAACATAACAACATTGTATTTTGGAGTTTATAGCACATGAAGTAAAAGCTGTCTGACAACAGTAGCTCACAGGATGAAAGGGGAAAAGGGAAGTATATTGTATAGAAAGGTCTTACATTATACATGAAGTGTTATACTTATTTGAAGGTAAATTGTGATAAGGTAAAAATGCATATTCTAAACCTTAGAACAGCTGTCAAAACTGAAACAAATGGTGTAGTTAATAAGTCAATAGTGGAGATAAAATGAAATCTAAAAAAAAAAAAAAAACAAAAAAAAAAAAAAAAAAAAAAAAAACCACCCAAATACCCCAATAGTGTTTGAATGGAAAAACAAAAATATGGGAGAAATCTATGTCCCTAATGACCACCATGACATTTTCTATCTCCTGAATTATTTTAAGTAAAAAAGAAACAAACATTTACCTTGTTTAGAGGCATATCCTATTTTGTCTTCTGTGTTATGTACAGCTGAATCAAATCAGGGCAACTACAAGCTTATAGTAGTTTTATGAGATAACTCATGAGTATATTCTTCAGAATTAGGTAGACTCACACTTCTCCCAGAATCTGGCCACATTGCCTGCAACTTCAGCATAGTTCTGAGGTTCACATGTTTGTTTCTCCTCTGTATATACATCATATTCTATTAGTTCAATCAGTTTTTCTTGAAGGAGAAAATACATGTAAAGTGTTCAGCACAGTCCTTGGAAGACAATAAATGCCCAGTGTCTTAGTTCATTTTCTGCTGCTGTAACAGAATACCAGAGACTGAGTAATTTATAAGGAAAAAAGTTTTATTTGGCTCATGGTTTTGGAGTTCAGGAAGCCCAAGAGCATGGTCCTGGAATATGGTGAGGGTCATCTGATGGTAGAAGAGCAGGGGGTGGAAGCAAGCACTACACACAGAGCACAAGGGGTAGACTCCCTTTTATAACACTTTCTCTATATGTAAATAACCCACTTCAACCATGACAATGTTAAAACTATTTACTTATGAGGCTCTACCCTCATGACCCAATCTTTCTTATTAATTCCCGCTTCTCAACACCATTGCATTGGGGATTACATTTCCAACACATGAGTTTGGGGAACAATTCAAATCAGCACTCAGTCACTAGAAGGGATTTTGAAACTGAACCACTGCAGTAAGGTAATACACCACAATATAGACATATGCTGGGGTTTGGAGTCAAAGTCAGGTGTAGAAAAATCAAGGTGACATTCATGTGAATCCCTTTTTGAAATTGTAACTTTACCACCCCCACACATGTATGTACAGTTCTTCAAAATCTGTACTCTTTTGAATTCAGGGTAGTTCATTCGGTCATGGAAAATGTGCTCCCAGTTATCTGCTCAGTCTACATATCTAGTCAAATACCTACATTTCCTCAACCAAAGCAGATGTCCTTTTGTTGTTTATCTGTAGGGCTTGGTATATTCAGCTATCTAGTTATTTCAGTCCACGAAATGAATGGAGACTAAGTTTGGTTTTTTGGATCTCTTACATTCTTGGGAAATTGTTCAGTAAATTTCAACAAGTTTCCTACACCATCTGACTATATAAAAACCAACTCAAACTCTATTCCTATTCTTCCTCCAAATAAACATAAAAATAACTTTAGAATATAAACATAAGGAAAAAATCACAGTATTGATACCTTTCTCTAAAACAGTATGCAATAAATATAATTTGCATAGGAAATTGGACACACCAATCCTATAACTTGAAGAAACTTATTTTTCTCCTTTTATTGTAAATGTTTCATCTGCTGTAAATAAACATCTTTTCATGTTTAGTCCAAATTTCTCATAGTTTATACTGACAGATATTCTATTAGTTTCTCTGTGCTAAAAGTTGTACTTTCTTTTTTTAAAGAATTATTTTATTTAACTTTATTTATTTATTTTTAAATTTGACCAGAGAAGGGGAGAGGGAGAGGGAGAGGGGGGGGGGAGAGAGAGAGAGAGAGAGAGAGAGAGAGAAAGTGAGAAAGCAAGCTGCCAGGTCCAGGACTCGAACTGTTTTCAGCCATGTGGGAGTCCAGCACCCTTAACCACCACGCTACCTGCCGACCCTAAAAGTTGTATTTTCATTAAAAATTACAGGCAGACTTCCTTTTGAGACCAGGAAGACCTTAAACTGCATATTGGACTCTTGCAAAGATTCTTGGATTTGAAAGTGATAAAAACTGTGTGTGCTTGTACACTAACTTTAAAATTCAGATTACATCTAGCTTATTTCAGAACTCCTACCTTCCAACGTTGCTCCCCAAAATAAAATTATTCTTTCCTAATGTCCTTGAAGTCTCCAAATAGCTCATATCAACATGGAACATGTTCCTATTTTAAACCTGAGAATGGCACACAATTTGAAGTCCTGGGCTTTCACTCAAAAGATTTGTAGGCCCCAAATGCTGGCTCTGACATTTTAGATATATTTGGAAAATGTCAAACACAAGCTATTTAAGATTTTAACGTTTTGAAGAAGTATGCTTATACACCAAAGAACGCATCCTGTTTATTTACAGTATTAGCACAACCAATGTGAGAAGCTATTTTGAACTTTCAAGAACTCTGTGAAACGAGAAATAGAAAAACCCGTGAAGAGGAAATTTACATTGTGTTTCCATCCCTAAACGTGATGTATTTGTTTGTAGACTAATTATTGGGTTGTCAAAAAAGTCATGATGCATTTTTGCATAGAAAAAATATGTCATGACTTTGCTAACAAGTATCAATATTCAACTTTTAAATCTCAAATGTCATACATTCATTTTTCATCAAGTATTTATTTAACACCTACTATGATGCCAGGCCAGGATACCAAGATTAATTATTCATGGCTCCAACCCTCACAAAATGTGTAATTAAGCAATTAAATAAGAATCATAAAGTTTTATAGGTGCTTTTCTAGAAATATGTATAGAGAATAATGGTAATGTAGTGAAGGGAATAATCAATTTTATATGAGAATGACATTAAAAACAAAACATTTCAAAGAGGTGGCAGATGAGCCAAAATGAGTAGGTACTCATCAGGTGGGCAAGGACAGAAAAGACCTGGAAGGATGGACTAGCTGTGCCTAGGTGGAGAACTACAAGCAACTCTGCTGGCCAAATCATACAGTGTGATATAGGCAAACTGGTTGATGAGGTTGGGGATGTTTTCTGAGACCAGGTCATAGAAGTCCTTGGATGTCATATCATACCAAGGTATCTGACAATGAAAAACTATGGAAAGATTGTAAACAAAGGAATGATATAAAATCATACTTATGTTTGGGCAGGGTAATTAGCTAAGAGAATAGGCAGTAATGCAGATGAGAGATAGTGGGCAAACCAAGTAGCTATGCCAAACAGATGCCAAAGATGTTTGAGAGGTAGAATGAACAGGACTTGATTGTTGATTGGATATGAGAGGTGAGGTAAAGAGAACAGAAGGATACTTGGAAGTTTATAGGCACATAACTGGACATGTTATATTGAGTTATTGATTAATATAGAGAGTACAGATGGAGAAACAACTGCAAGGAAAAGGATAAGGGATATCATTTTGGACAGTTGAGCTTGAATTGAATGCAGGGCATCCATGCAATTGTAGCTAATAGGCTTGAGATATTTAGGAGTCATCTGATTACTAAACCCAAGGACATGGGTAAGATCACTCAGTGAGAGTGGGTAGCAGTGACAGTGGTTGACATCTAATGCATTATTAAGGCCTTACTTATATAAAGCATCTTGGTGCATGTTATCTCACTTAATCCTTGCCACAGTCCTATGAGATAAGTACAATACTTACTATGGTTAATTTATGTATCATCTTGACTGAGCCTCAGGTGCCCAAATATTTGGTCAAATATTATTTTGAGTGTGTCTGTTAGGGTGTTTCTGGATGAGATTAACATTTGAATGTGTAGCCTGAATAAAACAGATAGTTCCCTAATGTGAATGGTCTTCATCCAGTCAGTTGAAGACTGATAGAACAAAAAAGGCTGTCTCTCATGCAAATAAGGGAGAATTTCCTTCTGCCTTACTGTCTTGAGCTGGATATTGTTTTTCACTGCCTTTAGTCTCCTTTCTTTTTTCTTTTTGCCAGAGGAAGTATGTACTCACCAGAGAGAAGAATCACCTCCACCAACAGAGCATGTCCGTACCATAATTCATTTTCCTCCATTTCTCCATCTAGTTGGGATCTTTGGCATACACGCAGATGTGCCTGGTGTGTTTTTCAAGTGATGGGGCTGGGATTCAAACTGTAGTGGGCCAAGTGGGATTCAGCTCCCTATACACTGTACTTAATTGCCAGGCTACAAAAGTGGCCCGAGACTGTCTGTGTTGATCTGAAATAGTGGCTCTTTCTAGGTCTTGAGCCTGTGGACTTTTGAACTGGATCTATACCACTGGGTCTTTTGTTGAGTTTTGAATTCTATATCATTGGCTCTTTTGGGGTTTTCTCCAAAGCAGTATCTTTTAGGGTTTTAATATTTATAATGAAAGTAAATAAGAAATTTTAAAATACTATTTTATGAAATTATTTTATTTTTAAATAAGACAAAGTAATTCATATAAAAAAGATGAAAAAAATTTAAAAATATATGGATTTAACCAACAAATTATGTGATATTGAGAAACCAGCACTCTATGGATTCAGACCAGCTAAGGGTTATCATTAAATAATTATAATATCTTTGAGGAATTCCACTGATAATTACTAATTATAATGGGTATACTAGTCAGGAATAGTATCTATAAGGTTGTATTCAGTCCAGATTGCTTGTTTTTAAGTTTATTCTATTTCTTTTATGAGACAGACAGAGAGAGAGAGAAAGTGAGAGAGAGAGAGAACCTTCTCCAACAAGATCTTTATGCTGTGATCCACCCGTAGCAATCCAGATCTTGGACATGTGCATGTACCCAGCACGCACAGGGAAATCCTGAGATGTGAATCTAAGACCCCCTCGTGTGAATCCAGTGTCATGGTCACTATGTCACAACTTGGTCTCAGTATAGTTTTTCAGATTAGATTTCCTAAGAACAAGATGACAGGTGTGACTGATACAAAGGAAATGGACTTCTTTGCAAAACAAAATTGTGAAAACACATATGGTAAATAAATACATTTTATTTATTTACTTATTAAAAATAACAATTAATTAATTAATTAATTTTACCAGAGAGAGAGAGAAAGAGGGGAAGTAAGAAAGCAAACCAGTACTTCTGGAACTCAAAACCACCATTGGCTATGTGGGAGTCCAGCATCTTAACTACCATGCCACCTGCCAGCAGCAATGAATGCATTTTAAATAAATTAAGATAGCTTCTAAACCTAAGAGTCTATGAAATCAAACCATTAGTTATGGCAATATTTTTCATTGATTCTTCCTTGCTTTTCTCCATAACCCCTTTCCTACCTTCTGACAATCTATTCATGTTTTCCTTATTTCCCCCTTTTTATCCTTCCAGTAACATGGCTCTCAATTAACAGTGTCACCTATCTCCTAGGCACTGCTAGTGACAGGGCACTGCTATTGGCGTTTTGTAGGTAGGGGCCAGGAGTATCGCATTAGAAAGAATTGCCTCACTCAAACTGCTAATTGCATTAAATAGTTTAGTGGTTATATATTCCATACCCATTGTTTCAATGGTCACCTTTAGATTTTTAATAGAGACTACTTAATTTAGTAAAGTGTAGTTAATCAGGATTTTTGAGTCACTCTCAAAAACAATACAAGGACTTCAGGAAGATTCTGATGACATTCTGCTTGTATTATTGTTGTATTTATTGTTATCTTGTTTTTAACTCCCTAAAACTCTAGTTGTCATCATTTTATTGTTTTTTTTTTTTTTTAAATCAAGTCTTATTTATATTTATGTGTCCACATCTTCACCCACCTTAATTATTTTGTGTTGTTTTCATTTTATCTACTCTAGTGAGTAATATCCCATTTTAGGTTTTGTTTATATTTCCCTGATGATTAATGAAACTGGACAATTCTTAATACAGATATCGGCCATTGGAAAATTGTTTGTTTGTTTGTTTGTTTGTTTTTTAACTGCCAGAGGACACTTGTATTAACCAGAGAGAGACACAGAAATAGAGAGAGAGTGAAAGGGAGAAAACATCCCTAGAGGGGCATGATTATGCTGCAGTCTTTTCTCCATGCCATGGGAATCTTGGGCATGCATGCACATATGCCTGGTGTGTTTTTCAAGCCATCGAGGCCAGGATTCGAACTGTGGTAAGCTGTGTGGGATCTGGCTCCCTTAACCATTAGGCTGTGAAGTTAGCCTGGAAATTCTTTCTTTGAAGGGTCTGTTTAAGTCAAAATTTTACCCATTTTTTTATTGTATTATTTCTTATTTCTTACTGATTTATAGTTCTTTATATATTAGAGTTCAAGCCCTTTATAAGCTTTCTCTCTTGATATGTATACACACACGTGTGTGTGTGTGTGTGTACACATATTTCTTTTTTCTATTACTTGGACTAGATTTATGTAAGTTTCTCAATGGGATTATTTTAACATACAGGTGGTATACATTCAGACTCTACACTCATCAGTTTTTCAAATCTGAGTTTAGATTTTCCCCCCAAAATTCTTTTCTCTTCTCTGAATTCAGGGCAGACAATAAACTATTTGCTACTTGTTCAAGCTAATAGAAAAAACTTTTCTAGTTCCTTTTCACTAACTGTGCAACTATTTGAAAGTCCTGGTGTTTGCTCAACTGTAACCCCTGCAGTGCAGGTGCAAAGGCACATCTTCTGTCTCCATGAGGGCATTAAAACCCTGGCTCCCAATCCCTAAGGCCTATATTCAGATCTGGTATTTGTTTTTGATTTTGTTTTGTTTTTTAAATTTATTATGGGGTTTACGTGTTTGCATGAGAGATAAAGACAGAGATAGAGAAAGAAAAAGGGAGACAGAAAGAGGGAAAGTGAGAAAACATTCTCCAGCAGGGAAGGCCACACCAGTCTCTTCTCCTTTCTCACATACACGCCCAGCACGTTTTTCAAGCTACTGGGTCTGGGACTCGAGCCATACGGTCAGCCATGTGGGATCCAGTTGCCTTAGCCACCACACCATCGGCTGGCCCTAGGTATGTGTTTTTAAGTTTCTCCCCCTACCTTAACTATTTTTTTTTTTCCCTTTTCTGACATCAAGGATTTCTCTTCTTTTCTCTCAAACTTAGTTATGCATGTACTGTTGTTTTTGTTGTTATATTTACCCTAAATTTCTATGATATTTGTATCAGAAAAGGTGACTCCAGTTAACTTAGTCTACTATGAGGTAGAAATCTATTTTTCATTCATTTTTTAAAACTATTGCAGATGCTTTGGCATAACTGCATATTTTTTCTAAAACACTTTAGCAAAACTTTTAAGAATATAGCTGACTCTAAAATGTGAGTTGATTAGTGAGTTAAGTAAAAAAGAAACATATGGTTATGCTTTACCATTTCTAGAGCCATAGCACAGAAACTCTTCTTTCACTGTTAGGTAATAATGGGGAGCTAGGGCTGGAGTGAGAGGGTTTAGGGAAACAATCGTATTTGAACTTGGTGAGTTAAGGAAATATATATTCATGATATTCAGTTTAGTTTTCCCTGTTCGTCTCTCTAGCTAGGTGGGTCCTCATAACCTAATCCTTCCTTGTTAGCTTCCTCTAGTCCTGAGTTACTTTATTTTTTCAAATTTAACTTAATTTTATTTTATTAAAACATTTTCCTCTGAGTTACTTTAGAAATGAAAGTAGCCAGTTCTAACGTTTTTGTTTGTTCATTTGTTTTAAATCTCTTCACAGGCCTGCGTATGAGGATCCTAGATTTTCCCAACAGAACTGTCCTATGTTGACTTTCGTCTTTCTGAGGATGGATTCTCCAGAACTGGCTCCCCTGAACTGCTTTAATATTTCTCTCATACAGTTTTACAACCTGCCGTAATCATCCTGTGTCTTGTCCTGCCTCCAGGATTGCCTCTCAGAGATCAGTGTCTTCACAGTTCCACCCGGCTGTGTCTCTGTACGAAGCTCCTAGTCTCCTGACTTAAGTCAACACACACTTCTTTCTTGTCACTCTGATATGAATAAAAGGGAATTCAGTTAAAACCTTGTTCTGTTCATATAAAGTAGTAAGATTAATATAACATAAGAAAACAAGTCCTTCCATAATTGTAGAATTAGCTCGAATTTTTGTTTATTCAATTTCTAGATTTTATTGCTCAATTAGAACTGTGTACAATCGATGAGATTATTTTGTTGCCCTAAGCAGTTTATTGCTGTTCACTTCCTGACCATAGCTATCTACCCAAATTCCAATTATTCAACTAGAGGGGTAGACTGGGCTAGAGGTTATAGACAAGTAGGTGATTCTTAATAATACAGACAAAACACTTCTAACTACACGGAAGATAGATCGCCGTGGAAAGGTGTGAGAAGTAACAAGATCTGGATTAGTGAGTATGCGTGATTTACAGTCATCTCTCAGACTTGGGAATGGACATTAGCTGACACTTATTGTTGCCTCTCACCTTTCCCCTTGGAAAAATGACCGCCATGTTGCAATCACTGAGCAAATGCCAAATGCCTTCTGAGATGTTCTGATCCTGCCAAGAATACCCATTCCCCCAAGCTTGTGACTCCTCAGTGGGAAAGTTTCTGTATTAGCAGTCACTAGCATGCCACACCTAAGTCCTGGCCAACCAGCCCTAACAAAAGTGAGGTTCTAAGGGCCCCTTGTAGTGCTTGGGTAACCAAAGCCTAGGGAACAGAAGAGAATTAGAGCTGAGGGATTATGTACGCCTGTTTGTGCTTCATGTGTGACTTGACACAAGCCAAAAAGAAATTGCCATTAGGATTCCGCTGAGGCCCACAGTGGAGGCAAGAATGGGAGGTCACTGTTGCTGGTGGCTGAGGCTGCTTGGGAGGCCTGGGTTTGGCGGAGGAGTGGTGGTGGTGGTGGTGCACACCTGAGGTACAGCTAACTGTGCAGTGGGAGAGGAATGACTGCAATGTGGCAAGTCCCTGTCAAAAATACTTTTCTTTCTCTCTCCCTCCCATATGTGTTCTCTCTCATTGAAAAAACAAAAAACAAATAACAGGGACCAGCAGATAGTGTAATGGTTACCTCACTAGACACCCACAAAGTTGACCACGGTTTGAGTCCTGGACCTGGCGGCTTAAAACTCAACACTGGCTGCCTGTGTGTTCATACCCAAAGTCCTGAGAGGAGAATGGAGGAGAGGGGATTTCAGCTTCGCCATCCTCCCCCAGCCTCCCTAACCTCTCCCAACCCCCCAACCCCTCCAGGTGATTTTTCTTTCTGTCTCTTGAGTGAGTGCACACTCCCTATAGCAAAAATCTCTCTAACTCCCCCCAAAAAACCAGAGAACAAAACCAAATTCTATTGCTGTTAGGATCGTTAATGTCTTTCATAATAAATAAACATAAAAGGAACACAGTAAATAATTTGTTTTTATAGCTATAGAGCAGTAAGATTGAAACAAAATAAGACAGCCCTTTTAAAACTTGAGGTTCAGCTAGCACTTTATTCAATTTCTAGATTTAGTTGTTCAATTAGAACCATGAATATAGAGCACCTATGAGATTATTCTGCTATCCTGAATAATTTGTTGCATTTTGCTCTTCAACAATAGCTATGTGCCCTCAATTTTTACTTTCCATTTCCAAATTGCAACAGATTGTTCAGCTAGAAGATTAGACTGGGTTTGTGGTTGAAGACAACAAATAAGTGACATTTAAACACAAAGAAATGGAATACATAATGTAAATATTTGACAGTTTTATTCAATTATAAAATGTTAGGTGTTAAGATTTATAAATATAATTTATAAATATTTGACAGTTTTATTCAATTATAAAATGTTAGGTGTTAAGATTTATAAATATAACTGCTGTTAAATTTTTACTGATAATGTGGTGAATTGTGGACTTGGCTGTTGATATGGTTGATCACATGTGAATAAAAGGCAAACATTTGTACAGGAAAACACAGACAAAGTGGTTGGCTTAGAACAAAACTTCAAATCTATCTTTATGAATAGAACAGAGAAAATGTATACTATTCACATAGTTAAAAAAAGAGAGAGATGGTTTTTTCTATATAGTGAAAATCTTAATTATGTTGAGATAATTCATCCAGCAATCAAAATAAGGCCTGCAACCCAAAGTAATACTTCTAAGATGGAAAAAAAAAGGAAGAAAAAAAAGGTTTATAAAGTTGTACACTAAAGCTTACAAATTTTATTATTAGAACATTTTCTTATATTTGAAAGTCATTAAAATAGACTCAACTGTTTTATACTCTAGGTCACAGAAGATTTGAAATAATAGCAAATTTTTATTAGTTATTATAGATGCTAACGTCTATCACATGTTGATTGTGTATGCTAATTATGTGTATTAATTGTTATAATAATTTTATAAATTGCTAATTTTTTCTTTTCCTTCTTTTTTTTACATTTAATCACTGTACAGCATACACAGTGAATTTTCCCAGCATGACTACACCGCATATTAGAACAAATAGCCAATTGAATCCTTCTATTACAGGTGAGGAAGCCGAGGTGGAGAGAGGTTGATTAATTGGCCAACGTCATGCAGTAGTAAGTGATAAAGTAAAGATTCAATCACAAGTGTTTTACTAGAACCTACATTTCAGATATTAATGTCAAACCCTAGGGTCTGTAGGTATACTGATGACCAAACAGGACTGGGGTGTTCCTACATTCATAGACTAGAAGCAACAGGAAACAGTAAGAGAAGTATGGTCTGGCAGGAGCTCACAGCAGAACAGGGAAGGGAGCTGAGGGTTGAGAACCATAAGACCCTTTCCAGAGATTTAATTTACTCTTTATAACCATTCTGCAAGTTAATATCATCACTTTCCAGATAAAGAAGTTGAGGCTTTAAAATGTTTAATTTGAGCAGACTCTGTGGCCTACTGGTTAAGGCCGCTGGATCCCACATGTTTGACTGTGTGATTCAAGCCCTAGACCTGGTGGTTTGAGAAACACACTGAGCATGAGTGTATGTGTGCCCCAAATCCTGAAGGGCGGAGACATGGAGGAGGAGAAGGGATGTGTTGCTTCCATTCCCCATGGGTGGGAGGGTGTTTTCTTCTCTTCCTCTCTGTTTGTCCCTCTGTATCTTTCTGGCAAGTACTTTCACCCTCTAGCAAAAATAAATAAATAAAAAATAAATAAATAAATAAATAAATAAATAAATAAAAATAAAGTAAAAAGTTTAATTTCTGGGCTGGCCCTATAGCCTAGCGATTAAAGGAATGGGATTCCCATATGGCCCGTTGTGGTTCGAATCCAGGTCCTGGTGGCTTGAAAAACATACCAGACTGGTATTGCATATATGTCCCAAATCCCAATAGGATGGAAAAATGGAGGAGAAAGAATTGTGGTGTGACCACACCCTATTGGAGAGTGTTTTTTCTCTCTCTCTATTTCTTTGTCTTTCTCTGGTAAGTGCACATACTTTGGACAATGGGGAAAAAAAATAATTTTCAGTCAGTGCCACTGTGTCTAGAACAAAAATAGTCCTGAACATACTACTCCAGTTTCTGAGGGTTTTACTGAATGCATAGATGGTTGAATGAAAAAAATTGCACAATAATGAATGTGTTAAATTAAGACCTTAATAATCAAGGAACAGTTACATTATATTGATTATTCTCTATTTGAGAAAACAGGAGAATGTATAGCATATTTTAAAAAGTAAAACAAAAAAGCATAGATATGGTGGGGTTGGACAGTGAAACAGTGGTAAAATGTGATGCTCTGTAAGGCTGACCCACATGGGATGATTTCTGGTTCACATCCAGAGACCTTCCAGAGTACACAGGGCACATACTTGCCCATAGTCCAGGGCTGGCTGAGTCTGGGGGTGGATTGTGGCATCAATTCCCCTTTGGGGCTGTTGTCTTTCTCTCTTTCTTCTCTCTGTTTCTGTCTCTGACTCATAGAAGAAATAAAAAAAATTTAAATAAATATATATATTTAAAATAAAACTAATTCATAGATTGGAAGAGATGAATTTAAAGTACCTAGAAAATTTTCCTATAGTGACTATCTCTTTCTAATAAAAACAGATAATAAAGTTTTCTATATTGGGAAAAAGTATATAAACTTATTAAATAAAGGCTAACATTATTTTGGGGCACAGGGTCTAACAAAAATAGTCCTAACACTTTAATATTAACTTAGAATATGTGTTAATGTTGAATCATACAATATTTTTTAAATGTTTCAACAGATTGTGAGGAATTATAGTTTTTCAGGAACTCACACTATTAAAAAGGTAAAATAATTTATTTTTCCATACCCAGCTGCAGTAGCAGGCTCTACCCGATGTTGCTGCTTGACAGGCTGAGGTCCCATGGTGGAGCCTGGGCTCAATTTTGGCCCACCCTAAAAGTAAGGTGCTTGGGCACGTCTATAGTCCTAGCTACTCAGGAGGCTGGGGTTGGAGCTTAAGACATAGTGAAATATGCCTAGGGAAAAAAAAAAAAAGAAATCAGAATTTCTCCCATAGTATAGTTTTGTGAGAAATGACATCTCATTCTTTGAAAAGTTTAAAACCCTTTGAACTTAAAATTCAGGTGTTCAATGCCAAGTAAACAAAGAGTTTACTTAAAGGAATAATGTAGATTATACCTTACATGCGTGCTTAACTCCATTTCCTATATTTTTCTCATCTGTAGTGTTGTACTGGTGATTGGTCTCAAACGATAACCATGGTGTATAACCTGCCCTTTCTGAGCTATAGAACAACAAAAAAGATAAACTATGGGTCATTGGGAAAGTCATGATGCATTTTTACATAGAAAACACATCATGACTTGCCTAAGGACCTAAAACAGTCAATAAAATATGAGGATAATAGATATGATTGCGACCTTAAAAAATTAATCAACTATTGCTTATCTTGTAGCTGTCAGATATCTCAAATACTAATTAGAAAACATCGTTCTCTAATCTATGCATGGGAACATCTGAAAAAATATTTATGGAAAGCATTCCTAGAAATAGAAGAAAATCATCTATTGTACATTAATTTTATTGACATGCATGTTATTTTAAAGTACCATGCCCTCTTAGGAGTTTGATGTATTTTTTAATGACAATATTAATAATTTAAAAGTAGATAGTAAGAAATTTTCAAGTGGCTAATGATGAAGACAGACAACATTCAAACAAAAAAAATAATTTGTTGCTGAATAGTCTAACCATTTTATTTGTGTGGTAAAAAAACTTTGTGGAGGAAATACTTAATTTAGGTCTCTCTCTCTCTCTCTAAATATATATATATATACACACTCATCAGTGGCACTCTGTTAATGACTTAGACCTAGGGCTAGTTTTGGTCAAGCTCTTTTGCTAATTGTGGAGAGCTTTTAAAAAAGAAATGGATGTAATTTAAATAACACTTTATTTTTTCTTAGGCATTTTTATGCTAGATAGAAGATGTGTAGCTTCAACTACTTTTTCCAGATTTTCCAAGAAAATTCCGATTTTAATATTCAGTTTTGGAGGCCAGCAAGTGGTATGGCGGTGAAGATGGCTGGATCCCACATGGCCAACTATGCAGTTTGAATCCTAGACCCAGCAGCTTGAAAAGCACACTAAGTACATGTGCATGTGTGCACAAGATCCCAAGAGGAAAATGTAGGAGAAGGAATTGCAGTATGGTGTAATGGTTAAGGCACTGGACTCCCACATTGCTGACTGCAGTTTGAGTATCAGACCTGGCTGCTTGCTTTCTCTTTCTCTCTCTGTGTCTCTCTCTGATGAGCACATGAGCCCTATAGCAAATTTAAAAAGATAATAGTAAGTGAAATTAAATAAAAATTAAATAAAAATTAAAAAAAAGAATCATAGTGTGGCCACCCCCCCCCCCCCCGGGAGGGTGCTTTTTACTTTCTCTGTCTATGTCTCTGTGTCTCTCTGATGAGGGCATGTACCCACTAAAATAAAAAAAAGAAAATTTTTTTTATTGAAACCATACTAAATCATTAATTTTGATTTGTGTTTCAAAATGTTTTGACACCATAGAAGGTAAGACTCTGACATTTTTAGGAAAATCTTACTTTTGCTTACTAATACCAGATGGCATTAGCATTTTCAAAGAGTTTCCAAAGGTGGGCTCCATGCTCACTAAAAACACAGAGCATTTAATTATTAAAATTTTATTGATTTTGAATCAGTCTTCTGCTTGGCTTCAGAAATATTATGAAATATGATCTGGATTTATAACATCATAGAGAAATCTACTTATGAAGTTTTATTATACCAGAAATACTCCAAAGTTATTTCAGCTTGGGGCTTCATATAGCACATGTCTACTGATTAATATGAAAGTTAGAAAAAGTCCATCATCAGTTACTAGGGCTGCATTTCAACAATGTAGAGAGTATATTCCTCCTTTTAAAAACATTTCCTATAATTATATATTTTCTAAGAAATTATTTCAACATTGAATCAGTTTGACAGGCCTTGTCAAAGCAACAACTCAACAATTGGTCTAGAATAGTACTTTGCACACCTAGAGGAGGCTCAGAAAGTAGACTCATTAAAAGAACATAATGTCCTGTTTTTTCCCCTTAAAGGAAAGGGAGCATTTTAGCAGTAATAATGTCAAAACAGGACATACTTATTTCTTGCTTATTAAAGGAAAATGTTGAAAGGAGACCTTATTTCTACTGGCTTGACATCCTCTCCAAAAAGACCAATTGTTTAAGTTCCTTTCCTTTTTCTCCTTGCAGCTTCAAATGGGTTCACATCTTCTGGACCTCAGGGGACAATGCCATCTTTCATTTTTAAAGTGGTGGCCAATGCATGGGGTGTGATATAGGTGGTGTCGAAGAGATACTTGCTTTTTGTGTTATGCTTGCACTTTTTGTCTTTTGTGACTGTTCTAACATCTTTACATCTCAAATCAAGATTTCAAATTAATGTATGTAGTCACATAGAAATGTGCCTATTTGTGCCATTATTATAAACTCACATTACAGCCATGAAGGTATTTTTAAAGATGACATCACCCACAGGTACCAAATAGGAGAGCTCTTATGACCATCTATTGGGCTGTTGGAAAAGTCAAGAAGCATTTTTGTATAGAAAAGCAGAAAAAAGTACTTCATGACTTTTCTGATGACCAGTACAAACCCATACCAGTTGGATCTAAAGGCTGTCACAGAAAGCCGAAAACTCTATTCATGTCAGGGCACTGGAGATAAAAGCATTTCTGTTTGTATTTGATTTTCTGGTCTTATATCTTTATATAACTAAGAAATGATGTGCATTTTTATAATCATGGCCAATGGCCAAATCTACTAGCACTTACAAGTATATGCTCATGTCTAGGTATATCACGGTTTCCTGTCTTTGTAATTCATAAACTTTTGTGTCTAGACAGAAAAAAAGACAGTATTGTGTTTGAGCATTATTTCTGATATTTGTGATAATAATCAGCAGGAACCATTTAAACAGACTAAAAGTATTTGAGTTGGATCTGGTGCTTGAAAGAGAGAAACACTCCCCCTTCCATTTTTTTTAACTGTGGAGAAAATAATTTGCTCTTTTAAACTATTGCTTTCCTATGACTCAATGGCACTCGTGTCTGAATATATTTTTCTTGTAGGTATTTTAAATAACATCATAAAAATAATATGTAGTAAGTTAAAATTTAAGTAACAAATTTAAATAAGAGAAACAAATAAAATGCAAGTTGTAGAAAATATTCTATGCTTGAAATTTGATAGCCTTGAAATTTGATAGCTTTGAAATTTATAATTTTCCCACTTTCTTAAATAAAACATCATCTGACATATAATTGGAAGATTAAAAACTTAGATATCACAATATTATCATGATGTCTAACCATCATAAATGATGCACAACTTTGTGTGATTGACCAAGTTAATCAGTTTGGGCCACTGTTACCTGCTTAAAATAGTCACTATGAACTAGAGGTTGAGTTTTGAAACTTAGAGAGCATTAGTGGTTTCCTATATTATCCCAATTTAAGTTCACTATCCAGGCACAGTAAGACTCTTTGCTATTCTTTATGGTTGACGTTTGTGCTTCCATTATATCATTACATCTCCTTCAGTGTTGGCCAGAATAAGATTCAGAAGCAGCCTTGAGACCCTGTTTCACCACCACTTTGTCTTGCTCAGCTCACAGGACAGTATCTCTCTCTGCTGAACTTTTGACATCTCCATCTCTCCTAGGTCTCTCCTAAAAATGTTCCTGTCAACCCTAAACCCTTCTCTAGCTATTACCCTAATTCTCCTTCTCTTCCTATTGAAGCTTCTGAGAGAGTGCTACATCCACTCTTTCAATTTTCTCATCTTTCATTCACTCCTTTATTCTCTCTCATTCTCTTATTTATTGTGGTAAAATAACATAAAATTCTTCTTTTTAACCATTTAAAATTTTTAAAGAATCATTTATCTTATTTAGTGTTATTATTATTATTTTTTAATTTGACCAGAGAGAGACACACACACACACAGAAATGGAAAGTAAGAATGTAAGCAACCAGGTACAGGACTTGAACTGCAGTCGACCATATGGGAGTCCAGTGTCTTAACCACCATACCACACCTGTCAGCCTCCATTTAAATAATTTTTAAGTATATAGTTCTTTGGCATTAAGTACATTTACACTATTGTGCAGCTGTCATTTCCATTCATCTCCAGAACTTTTTCATCTTCCCAAGTAAAAACTCTACTCATTAAATACTAACTTTCTATTCTTCCTGCTCCCAGCTCTTGGCTAGTACCAATCTACTTTCTGTCTCTATGAGTTTGACACGTCTAAGTGGCTAGTCTAAATGGCATCATATAGTGTTTGTCCTTTTGTGACTGGCTTATTTCATTTAGATGAATGCCTCCAAGATTCGTCCAGGTTTCCTTTATTTTATTCTGACCCTGTCATCTCTACTTCATAGAAACATACCTTGCCAAGGTCACCCATCACTCCTTATTTCTAAGTTCTCTGAAAATTTGTCTTCCTGTATCTGTCAGTGGCATTCAACTGTATTTGATATTTTTTGCTACTCTTATCTCTTTTCACTTTTAAGACATCCCTCTCTCCTAATAGTCCTCCTACATTTCTAGCACTTTTTTGTGGGCATCTTACCCCCTTAAGTTTTGTTTTTCTTATTTCTATATATTCTAGAGTATACACTTCTTGGGTGATCTCATCCCTTCTTCACATTGCTTCTATCTACCACCCATGTGTTGACTCTGAATCTTTATTTCCAGCCTAGATTTTTTTTCCCCTGAGCTCCAAGAATGGGCCAATATCAATACCAACAAATGAATGGGACCATCCTTTGAGATCCTTTTGATTCTAAGTTTTCCTACCCATAACATTCGATTGATTACATTTTCTTACTTTTGCCTGGAATCTGTCCTCTTCTATTCTTTATATATATATATATATATATATATATATATATATATATATTTTTTTTTTTTTTTGAGAGGTTTTTGCTATAGGGCGTGTGCACTCGCCAGACAGACAGAGAAAGACATAGAGACAGAAAGCGAGAAATCACCTCCCAGGGGGGATGGTCACACCGCAATCCCTTCTCCTCCATTCTCCTCTGGGATCTTGGGCACACACGCACACATGCCGGGCGTGAATTCTAAGCCACTGGGTCCGGGACGGGAACCATGATCGACTACGTGGGAGTCCAGCGACATAGCCATTACGCTAACTGCTGGCTCCCTGTCCTCTTCTATTCTCATTGCTACTGCTACTTGTCAACTCAAGAATTATTCTTCTCTTTGGGATTACTGTCACAGCCTGTAGTAATGACTCTGCCTCTTTTCCTTTGGTTTCATCATCATCTAACATTCTCCACCTGTTGTTTCTAGAAAGCAAATCAGATTATGTCACTTTCTGAATACAATGTTTGAATGCCTCTGAATGAAGTCCAATTTAGCCTTGCATGCCACATTTTGCAGGATCTGGCCTCACCTCTTCAATTTCAGCATTTACTGTTTTCCCTTATGCATTATTCATCCCTACAGGCATGATAAACCTCCGTGAATATACTCTCAGACCTGCCATGTCTTTGTATGTGCCATTCTCCTGGAGAGCACGAGGGGCATTGGAATAGCATGAGGGGCATTGGAATAGGTGTAGTGGATGCTAAGATATGTTACAGGGTGCTGTGTCCTTGGAACTGAAGCTTTCATTTTGCCAACTGCTCAGAGTGTTAGTAACTGACAAGCCTCAGCTACATTTCATTCCAGAGATTGTCCTTGGTTGAGAAAAACCTAGGGTCATGCTTTCCTTCCAAGGGCAGCCATATCCAATGACTAGTTGTGACAAAAGTATAAAATCCTGTTCCCATTGAGACAACTCTGGAAGGATACCCTAGTACCATAATTTTCCCATGGAAAGGCTGAGGGTTTTTTGTGGAGAGTGGCCAATTTGAACAAACATGGTGACCTTTAGACACATATAAAAATGCAGTTTTGTAAGCTATCATTTGCATGGCGATAGAAGCAATTTACATATAAATATGCTAGTTGTCTAAAACTACAAAACAATATTGGTTCTAAAAAAGTCACATGTGTTTGTCAAAATTGACGCCAGAAAGTCAAAGAAACTACATGGCACAAGTTGTCTTTCCATTTGTAGCCAATTAACATTTCAAAACAACTGACTTTATATTTTCTTTTAAATTTTTTTTACCCTTTAAAAAATAAACCTAAAACCAGTTTGAGGTCACAGCTATCTCTATCAAAATGTAGGTCCACTCAATTTTTGCTTTTTTATACTTATATGTCTTTGTGTGTTTATTTTTATGTTTATTTTTAATCCACATCCCTCCTCACTTGAAAAAAAAAACATTCTGGGTGCTCTCCACAAGTTTTGTTGCAACTGTATCACAATCCAACTTCTTCTGCCCAGTTCAGGGTTGGTTTTTTTTTTTTTTTTTTTTTTTTTTTTTTTTTTTTTTTCCCCATCATCTTACAGGTGCTGCTCCTAAAAGTAAGCCTCCTACACACAAATTTCCACTGAATAATAACACTAGGTTAATACTGTCAATACCACCTGCTTATTCCTACCGTAGTTTCTATACCACAGTATCATAATTGTTTACTAATGGGTCTATGCCCAAATTCAGTGAGCAAGCTGAGAACAGAGATTTCAATCTTGTCTTTTCATCCTCATTTCTTATTATTCCTGACTCATTAAATCTTTTGAATAAATGAATGTGTAAAGGAATATGTGAAGGATTGTCATTTTTAAAATCTTTGGGGTTTTCCTAAAATCTGTTCAGTACTTTCTAAATTTTATTTCTTTTTGTAATAGCCCTAGAAAATATGGATTGTCTCTCCTAAGATGTATTTTAGGTTTTCAATTTTTAAAATAATTTTTAAATTTTTTTTAATAATTATTTTATTTAACTTTATTTACTTATTTATTTTAATTTGACCAGAGAGGGAGAGAGAGAGAGAGAGATAGAGAGAGAGAGAGAGAGAGAGAGAGAGAGAGAAAGAGAGAGAGAGAGAGAGAAAGCGAGAAAGCAAGCCGCCAGGTCTGGGACTGGAACCAAGGTAGGCCATGTGGGAGTCCGGTGCCCTTAACCACCACGCCACCTGCCGGCCCCAATGTATTTTAGGTTTTCTGCTTTTCAAGATTTGTGAAATTTTGGGGTCAGCAGGTGGTGTGGTGGTTAAGGCACTGGTCTTCCACATGGCTAACTGTGGTTTGATTCCCAAACCTGGTGATTTGAAACTCATGCTGGGTGTGTGTGCACGCATGCCCAAAATCTCAGTAGGAGAATGGAGAAGGGATGGTGGCATGCCTAATCCCCCTGGGTGGTGATTTCTCTTTCCCTCTCTCTGTCCTTGTCTCTCTCTCTAGCAAGCACACATACCCTATGGCAAAAAGCTTAATTTTTTTTTTTTTTGTAAAATTATTAGGAGGTCTGAATTTAGAAGACTGGGTTGAATTCTCATAGCACTATACTCTAGCTGTGTGACTTGGGCAAATCATATAACCTCTTCATGTGTTGGTGTTTTTTTGTTTTTTTTTTGTTTGTTTGTTTATTTTTAGTTTGCTATAAGGTGCATGCACTTGTCAAGAGAAAGAGGGAGAGAGAGAGAGAGAGAGGGAGAGAAATCACCCCCTGGGGGGATGGCCACGCCCAAATTCCTTCTCCTTCCTCCTTCTCTTGGGATTTTGGGCAAACATGTACACATACCCAGGAGGTTTTTCAGGCTGCCAGATCTAGGGCTCTAACTATGCAGTCAGCTATGTGGGATCCAGTTGCCTTAATCACCAATGTCTTAGTTAAATCAGTTGGAAAATAGTACTGTCTAACCCACAGATACCGTTTGGTGGAAAATAAATGCTATAGTGTCTGTGTGAGTGGTAGTATATAGTAGATACTCAGTAAATCTTAGCTCCTCCCTTTTTTCTTTTTAGATTGAATTTATCCTTCTATAATAATTTGTAAGAAATAAATTACATTGGTTTGGTTCTACTAAAATAATCTCATTAGCTCTTATCTTTTTTTCTCCCCTTATAGCAAAAATCCATCATTCTCTATTTCTGTTCTTATTTTAGAAGAGGAAAAAGGGCAACTGAAGGCAACTACTGAACATTGCAAGTCCCTACTTGCGTCAAATTTGTTATATAGCATTAGACATTAAATCTGCTAGTGGCAATGGGTGTGGCTAGGTGTGTCAGAGTGAATCAAAGATGAGTAAATGAAACGACTGTAACATTACCCGATAGGTTTCAGTGCAGCATAGGCGGAGCTAAAGTGACTAACATAAGGTGTCAATGAAAGGTTAAAAAGATGGTAGCAAGGTATTCCATGTTATTTGGGTAACTGATTTACCCATATTTCCAGTTTTCTTCTTGAGACTTGAAAAATTACATTTTTGGGGGTCAGCAGGTGGCATGGTGGTTGGAGCACTAAACTCACACATGGCTGATCATGGTTTGAATCCTGGACCTAGCAGATTGTTTTCTCACTTTCCATCTCTCTCCCTCTGTTTTTCTCTGGGGAGCATGCCTGCCCTATAACAAATTTAAAAAATAATAATGATAAATAATATTAAATAATTATTTTTTTAAAAAAGAGAAAATTATATTTTTCAGTTCCTTTGGAACTGGATAGATCACATGATAAACTCTGGCCAATTAACTTGGAGTAGATGTAATATATGCATATGTAGGGAGAGGTATTTAAGGGTCAGTGATAGTTCTTAGTTAGAAGCAATCTGGAATATTGAAGGTCATATGCCCTAGATAGTCTCTCAGATCTGGAGCAGATGCTGAAAAAAGTGAAATGATGCTTGTATTAAACTCTGAAATATTCACCTTGCTTATTGCTCTCGCAAAACATAGCCGTTCCTGATTGATGCATGGGGGCTCAGAAGAACTCAGGATAATCTGAATAAATAGGACATCTTGGGAAAAGCAGGAAGCATAGTCAGTTGTCTCAGAAAATATAATTGGAAGGTTGTTCAGCATTCTTGTTGCTGATTTCTACTGCTCCACCCTTGAAGTAACTCAGTTTCTCCCTCTTAATTTGCTTCTTCTTGTTCACTTCTGCTTTCACTTCTAATTGCCAGCTGTCTTTTTCTGCATCTCTACATCATTGTATTTCTACATCTCTTTATTATCATCTTGCAAAGAGATAGTACTCAATGAGTCCAATTTGGATACCTATCAGGCAGTGTTCTTCTCTTTTCTTTTTAAAAGAATTATTTGATTTGATTCATTATTGCTATTATTTTAATTTGACCAGAGAGAGAGACAGAGAAGAGAGAAATGGAAAGTGAGAAAGCAAGCTGCCACGGACTTGAACCATGGTCGGCCATGTGGGAGTCCAGTACCTTAACCGCTATGACACCTGCCAACCCCAAAGTGTTCTTAAGCCAGGTTACTTTACAGGCTACTGGAGAGACTAAAATTGTCTTTCTTTGGGTCAGATGCCTTCTCCTGGTCCAACTATGGAGTTGGGTTATGAAATATAAAACATGACTACTCATGCTTAAGAAAAAACCTGGGCTTCTTCTTGTTTAAGAGCTATGGGCTGTTGGGGACCAGCAGTTAGCATAATGGCTATGTCACTGGACTCCCATATAGTCGACCGCAGTTCAAGTACCGGACCCGGCGGCTTAAACTCACACCTGGCGCATGTGCGTGCGTGCCCAAGATCCCAAGAGGAGAATGGAGGAGAAGGGATTGCGGCGTGGCCATCCCCCCTGGGGGGTGATTTCTCGCTTTCTGTCTCTCTGTCTTTCGGGCGAGCACACGTGCCCTATAGCAAAAACCTCTCAAAAAAAAAAAAAAAAAAAAAAAAGAAAAAAAAGAAAAAAAAAGAGCATGGGCTGGAATCCTGTTAGACAGGGGCCATTGAGATAGAGGTGCCATGTTAGTCTATTCAGTAAATTGAGATACAGACGCTACTCATCAGTAAGAGAAAGGCTATTATTTTGTTGCTGCGTCCACTGGGCATAGAACTGGTTACACAAATATTTTGATCATGACCTGTGGCTTCTGGGTTGGGACAATATTTTTGTTGCGTTGACGAGTCTTCTTAGATAAGACAGGAAAGCTAGATCCAATGACCAAGGTCACATGAAGGAGATTTCCGGCCTCTTAGATATTTGTTGATCATGAACTAGATATTTAACTCTGAGAATGTTTTTGGTTGATAATATGCACAAAGGGCAATAGTTGTTTTAGAGCAGCATAACCACCAGTGACTTAAAAATTACTTTGATGTTAAAATATAAATTATAGACTACTTCCCAGTCCTTTCTTATTGAAGATACATCTTTGTATCTTCCCCAAACACTCTATTGCTCTCTCAAGTGACTCAAACTCCCTAACACCCTATTGCTCTCTCAAGTGACTCGAACTCCCCAGTCACTTTTTATTTAACTCTGTAAAAAGTTGCATTGCCTCTCAAGTCATCTCACTTAGGTAGTTAAGGGGAAATAAGCCAATTACATTATTATAAATTAATACATTTCTTGTAGTTATATGATAGAAACAATGCAGAATATTTTTCTTTTTTCTTTCCTTTTTTTTTTTTTTTTTTTTTTTTTTTTTTTTTTTTTTTTTTTTTTGCTCTGTAATGTCTTCCTACAGATTCAAATGATCCAAATGATCCAAGTTGGGTTGCTCCAGCTTCCTTTGGACAACACAAACAGAATAACAGAATGGAGGTCTCTACCACTAGCTCTTGGTCAGAGGTAATGATATAGGATAGCGACAATGTATTTAATAATTTTTGAGAAACCATTGCCATTTTTCATGTAATTTAAGATCTGCCATTTATAAAACTCAATCCTATTTGAGGATGTTAGGCTGTGAAAAAGGTGTGTCATAAATTCTACTGAAATATTTTTATGGGCTGGTGCAGCTTGTGAAGGAGCAGTGAGGATGCGGATGAGTGCTGAGCTTTAATTGAGACCAGGCTCGACTTTCAGCCCTGCCCCTTGTTAGCTGTGTGACCTTGAGCAAAGCATTTAACCTGGTTGAGCCTATATGTCTTCGTCTGAAAAGTGAAGATAATCATCATTATTATTAGATGTTTTACATAAGATATTGCATACGAAGCTCCTGATGCATGGCAGGTGCTCAGTGGGTGTTAGGGGAATTTGAAATTTTCTAATAAGTACACTTTAAATTTGAGGAAAGAGGCTCATGTCCTGGTAAGGGGATTAATTGACAGCTAGAAAGAACTCTAGTTGGGAGAGAAGAGGGCTCAGTCTTGAATGCCCATCTTCCTTTGTTTGTTATTGTTGACTAGGAACTACAGTTGATCTCTGAGTTGCAATGTTCCAACTTAAAAGTTTTTTGACTGTATGATGGTGAGAAAACCATATGTATTCAGTAGCAACCATAGTTCAAATTCTGAATGAAATCTTTTCCTGGGCTAGCAATATGCAATACAATAGTCCTTCCTGATGCTGGAAAGCAGCAGTGAGCCCACAGCTCACAGTCAGCCCCATGATCACAGGAGTAGACATCTGATACCGTACTTTACTGTATACTGTATTCAATAGATTACATGAAATATTCAACACCTTATTATAAGGTAGGTTTTGTGAACTAACCATGTGGCCTGGTGGTTGTGTAGCCACATCCACATAGCTGAACGCTCAGTCCTGGACCAGGTGGCTTGAGAATTTTGGGCACTCTGGCTACATCTGTGTGTGTGCCCAAAATCCCAAAAGGGGGTTGAAACAGAGGAGAAGGGATTACTGTGTGATGGCACTCCGTGAGGAGATGCTTTCTCCTCTCCCTCTCTCTCTGTCTGTCTGTCTTTAGCCAGTGGACATGCCGACTAGCAAAATAATAATAATTGTAAAAATAAATGAATAAATAAAAAGAAAAAAAAAGAGGGTTTTATGTTATTTGACTTTTCCCATCTACAGGATAATGTACAAGGGATCTTTAAAAATTTTGTAGAAAATACATATGTAAAACTATTTATGTTCAATTTTTGTACCAAAATAAATCTATACTTTAATTCCATTTTTCGATGAACATTTTAAAGACCTCTTATAAGTGTTCTGAGCATGTTTAACATAGGCTAGGTGAAGCTATGACATCTGGTAAGTTAGGTGTATTAAGTGCATTTGTGTGTGTGTGAGAGAGAGAGAGAGAGATTTTTGCTATAGGGTACATGCACTTTCTGGACAGACAGAAAGTGAGAAATGACCTCCCAGGAGGGATGGCCACGCCACATTCTTCCTCCATTCTCCTCTTGAGATTTTGGGCATGCATGCACATACATCTGTTGTGAGTTTCAAGCCGTCGGGTCTGGGATTTGAACCGCGGTTGACTACTTGGGAATTCAGTGACATAACCATAATGCTACCTGCTGGCCCCTTAAATGCTTTTTAAATTTACGATATTTTCAATTTACAGTAGGTTTATGGGCCATAACCCACTATAAGTCCAGGAGCATCTACAATTTGTTTTTTCTCCTTTCTTTCTCCTCCTTTTCTTTCACAAAATCATTATATTTTGGGTCCCTAACTTTTTGTCAGACACTGCAGATAAAAAGATAAATAAGACACAGTGGTCTCCATGGATGAGAGTCAAGTAGGGAAAGAAAGGCATGCAAGTAAGTGGGAAGCATTAAACTATCTATTCTTAAGATATTTGTAAATCTTTCTACTAAGGAAATATCTTTTAAAAGGTAGATTCCCAATATTGCCTGTGATTTGTAAAATGTAGAAGCATGAACGATTTAAAATAAACTCCATCACAAAGGAAATTGCCTTTTCAACTCTCCCCTCCTGCTAGAGTTAATTTTGACTTTGGCATCAGGATACATTTTGTTTTTCTTCTGCTCTCACACTCTGCATCTGTTACCTTCTCTGTCAGGCAAGTATAAAAAAAGTAAGTCATCAGGCACGCATCTAGAATCTGAAGCAAAATTGGTAGGCATAATTTTAGCTCTACCTGTTTTTATCGTGCTTTTGCATATGGAATACTGTACCTATAAAACTTGTAGTTTTTTGGTGAGGCAGCCTGGCACAGTGGGGAAAAGACAGGCTACAGAGTCATAATTAACTTAAAATTTTGGCTTTTCTAGTTTAACCCCACTGAGCCTTAGTTTCCTCATTTGCAAAAATGAGTAAGAGTAAGAGATTATGTTTTAGTAATGAACATATATGATATGCCTACATGTGGTGGGGCTTTACCAAATACAAGTTATCAATATTATTATTCAAACTCTAGAATGCAGAAGAAAATTATTTCTTAGCCCTTGGATAATTGTGTAAAATACTCAAATGCTTTAATATGAATTCAATATATTTAGGGGCAGAATTTGACCTGACCAGATAAAACAGAAAAATAGCTATGAAAACTGTCTTAATTTGGGAGGCCGAGTGGAACAAAATCATTACAAGCAATCAATGTTGAACCAGAGTGATCATCTCTGAAAGTGCAGATGGGCACCGTGAGCTTCATGGGGTGTGAATGTGAAAACCTGGCTCAAGACTTGAACTGTGCAATCTTCTGGGATTAGTTATTGGAGATATTGATACTGGAGGACTGAGAGCTGGTAGAGAAAGAAATATAGAGTTGTACAAAGAGGTTCAGAAAAAGGCTGAGGTATGGGGCTCCATGTGCTGGTTCAGTGGCAATGGCTGCTATGGGGTGGGGCTTGACAGCCATTTTCCAAGCCAAGCCTCAGAAGTCTCAGGGAAATTACATTGCCGCTTTTAATTCACAGCGATAATAAATAGTTAATAATCAACACATAATGACAACATAATTAGTAACTATATTTATATATTATATGTTTATATTTATATCCTCCTCTAGGGATTTTGGGCATGCACGCACATGTGCCTGGTGTGAGTTTAAACCACCTGGCCTGGGACTCGAACTACAGTCAACTATGTGGGAGTCCAGCCAGTAACCATTATGCCATCTGCTAGTCCCAGTAAGTCCCAGTTTTGCCTTTTTGATCCCATTTTACCATTCTGGTAGTTTTGCTTCTTAAGCGGCAAAACTCACCGCAATCTGGTGAAATGCATCCAGATGACAGTCAGTCTTTTAAAATAACTTCATTTTAAACGATATGTTGAGTTGAGCCTCTCCTGCCAAACCCTATCTTGGGACAGGAAGAAGAAAGAAACCAGTTGCAAAAGCCTTTGCTTGTAAAACCAAGTGCGGCGTCCTGTTATCCCTTCATAGCCTGACCCCTTGCCGAGGAACTCCAGCATCATAGAGTTTTCAGGCAAGATAGGGCCTTAAGGAGAGAAAGGGGGCAGGGGCGTTCAGCGCAAGAGGATCACGTCTTCCATCACCGTCCTCCCATAAAACCTGTTCTCTTGGCACTCTCTGGTCAAAAGCCTACTGACCAATGCGCAAAACACAAGTGAGAGCAGTGCTTGGGCAGTCATGTAGGATGACGGTGCAGGGGGATGGTTTGTCCTTAAAGTCAGGGATAATGTCTTCTCGCCTCCTTGCACATTAGGACATTTGAAGAGCACTTTCTGTACCCTGAACAGGATATTTTTAGAGTCTTAGCTGCCTCAAAGTAGAAAATAAAAGTCAACAAGATTTTTTAACTTGTTTTTAATTTCTCTGTCTCCTTGGCAGCGGCAATATTATACATAGTAAATATCTAGGGTAAGTCAAGTAGTCACGTGGGAAAATGATATTTCACACCTCTATTTTGGAATTATGTGCAAAATTTGCCACATTCCTCCTGTTGAATATCACATAGTCAAATTGATAATCACTCCAGTTGAATATGATGATCTGTAATTAAGTTATTAGTCATTGCTTTATTGCATAAAAATATTTGATGTCTCAACTCATGGATAAAATCTATAGTAAAGGTTGCTGCTTTACAATTCTACATGTATCACTGACTTATGCAACGTTATAAAAATAGATTAACGACAGCTTAAAAAAAAAGAGTGAATAATCAGAGAAATTATTAGGTACCCTGTTTAAAAACAAAATCAAAGCTTGGGAACAGCAGGTGGTGTGGTGATTGAGGTGCTGGACTCCCATATGACCACCCACAGTTTGAGTCCTGGATGAACCTGGCAGTTTTCTTTCTCACTTTCCCTGTCTCTCTTGGCTCAAATAAAAATATATAGATATAAAATTTAAAAATAAATAAATAAATAATTCTTTTTAAAAAAACTTAAACTTTTATAAACATTTAGATTCAATTTTAAATAGAAGAGTCAAACCAAAAGGCAATTTGCTTCCTCAGCATTGAGCCCTAGACTCTCTAGCCCTCTGGTATATATTAGCTATGCTTAAAATTCCATCTTTGTGCTAAAAAGGAAGTACCCCTAGGGCAAGTAAATGGGAATGCTGCTCTCCTACCCCCCCCCCATCTTTTATTCCTCTTCACTTTTCTCTGCCTCCCCCCATTACTTATCATCTAATTCTCTTCTTTCTTGTCTGCTTCCTTCTCACTCCTCCTTGCCTCTCTGCATTCTGTTTCCTTCCTCTTTATTTATAATCTTCAAGCTTTATATTTTCTCTTTCTTTTCTAGCTCTTTCTTCCTGATCTCTCTCTTCAAGGCAATGCTGCATCATGTTTTTAAGAGTGCAGGCCCTGGAAGCAGAGTTAATCTTCCAGTTCTGGCTTCTCCACTCACTGAGCAACGTTGGTAAGTACTTCATCTCATTGTGATGCCATAACCTTGTGTCAGTCAAGGTGTAATTGAGGAGACAGAACCGCTACTGTGGGAGGCACTGGGGAAGTGAAGGTCTGAAGGGGCAGTCAGAAGATCAGAGGGGTCAGACACCCACCAGTCCATTCAAGAAGGCAGGCATGTCCAACTGCCAAAATGGAACTGTGACTAGAGAGTGCTGGAGAATTCTATGGAGAACCATTGGCTCAGAAGATTCAGTCAAGCATCAGGAGCTGCTGTATTTTATCAGCTGAGCCAAAGGTCTCAAAAAATAGCAGGATGTGGAGTGAGGAGAGCAGACAACTGTTACCTGCTGGAACCTGCTGGCATCCCCCTATCTGTTCATTACTGTATCTAACCATGATGACCTTCAAAGAAGAATAGCTGCTGTTTTACTTCTGCCTTCTAACTCTCATGCAGATTCCACTTTTGTCCAAGCCAAATCCAGACTCACACAGGGAAAAGGACTCTGGAGAACCTAGGTCTAGCTTAAACTGAATTGCAGAAGTACAAATTACCACGTGAGTCATTTTCAGAATGTAGTTATTAGGAGTTCATAACTTATGGAGATGTTGGGGAAGGTAGAAGAAATTTAACACAAAAGTGCAAAAGAATATCACTTATCACAGTATCTGACACATAGTAAGCGTTCAGGACTTGTTAATTATGATTTCCTCTTTGCTTTCGATTCATTTCCTCTCATGGATCTTCTACCTAAGCACCATCACCAAATTTCTCAATGTCACTGCCATGATATCTTCAGTGTTCAGGATAATTAGTAAATGAGTGTGAGATGTGTAACAATACAATTATTTATTCATATTTACTGGGTAACTATGCTCTACTTTTATATATATAAATGCTTATGATGCTTATAACAATCTTATGAACTAGATATCATCATTCACATTAAAAGATGAGGAAATCGTAGTAGATTATTTGTCCCAAATTTCATAGGATTTAAATACAGTAATTTAAGCCCAGCCATTTAAAATGGTCTGTTTCCATTAAGAGTGGGACAACCACCTGTGGGTGGTCACTTTCAGAATGACAGCACTTTTAACAGGAAGGCTCTCAGAGTTCCTTTTAGTTCTTATTGTTTCACCCCAAATTTGGGCAAATTATAAATCTGTCCACCTCAGTGTGCAATACCAGGGATCAGAAAAAATTTGGTGCAGGGCAGTATTAGACAAAGTAGCCTTGAGCAAATCAACAGAAAATTGAGACATTTAGGGAGAAAGAGAAAAGTTGAAAATAGGTTAAAGTTAGCTCATAATTAGATATCATTTTATAACCTGAAATATGAAGAACTTGTTCCAGATGGACTCTCTGGCCCCTTTTAAAGTATGGCCTTGTGGCTTACTGGAACAAAAAGTTCCTTAAGTTATTCCAGCTAGTAAATCTCTCACTCCTGCCCTAAACTCAAACTGTCTCCGAAAGCAGAAACTCCACATTTGCAACTCCACGGATTGTACTCAATGGGCTTGTGCAGTCTTTTAAATGCTTAAAAAATTAAATGTTTTCAGATGGGGCTTATCACAGTTTCCACTCAGCTTTCCTTATTATCTCTCCCCCAGCCTTACTTAGCTCATTGATGTTATATGCTTTGATCCCGATGGCATTTGCGCTTCCCACTCTTGCAAAGTAATGGTCTCTGGGAGGACGTATTTCAAAGAGGTTGGCTGGTCTTAGATTTCCACATGGAAATCAGCAGAAACATGGGGCATAAACATTCCCAATTCTCCTATTTTCCATTCTTCCTACCCCTCCCTGTCCGTTCCTCAAAGTTCTTTATGGATACACTCCCTGTGTGACATTCTGATACCCCCTATATATTTATTTACCTGCTAAGAAGCAAGACCTGAATTAGTAAGACCTAAAAACCAGGTGGAGGAATCATACAATTTCACCTTTCTCAAATATGACATGTTTTTTGTAAACAAAAAATCTTAGAAATAAAGGTTCACTGAACCCTGAAATACTGAAGCAGGAAATTTTAAGTTTTGTTCATAAGTAGGCACAGGGGCAAATATACTGAAAAGGGTTAATCATGTGCCACAATTTACAGGGCTTACAGCTTAAGTGTGCACACAGGGAAATATTTGACTTGCTATAGTTTGGGTCACATGTGATATGAAAACTTAAAGGTTCTAGAATATGATAAATAATATTATTTTAATTGATGAGCATTTTTGGTATTAAAGTCGGTGCTGTTATTCACTGCCTAAATTTATTAACTGTCACTGAAGCCGGGGGAATTAAAATGATAGCACGATAAATGATTTGGTCAAAAGCTGGATTTGGAATTTTATAATATAGACAAAAATTTATGACATTTAATTTAGAACATGTGGGTACAATTAAGGTAGTCATAGATTTACTGGATAGAATCTTCCTTTTTTTTAAAGAGTTAAATGACATCATAAAGTCTACTAAAAAGAGACATAGAATTTTACTCTTTGTAACAGTAACCTTGTAGGGATTTGCATGTGCAAATTTCTCTTGGTACATTCAGTTTCCTGGTTTATGTATTTGAATGTGGACATCTACCCCACCCCTTCGGATCATCTTTATCATTCCCTTATCTTCTTTCTAACATTTATATTATTAAAATATTTTCACTTGTATGGATATTTAAATCAAAATATTACTTTATTTTTATTTTTAAAAATTTGCCGGAGGATGTGTTCACTTACTGGAGATAGAGATAGAGAGCCAGAGAGGGAAAGTGAGAGCATAGGAAATGGTCACATTGTAATCCCTTCACCATCTCTCCTTCATTTCAGGACTTTGGGTACCCATGCAAACATACTTGGAACAGTTTTTGTATGTATTTCTTTATTTCTTTATTTTAATTTGACCAGAGAGGAACAGAGTGGGACTCTGAGAGAGTGAGAGAGGGAAAGTGGGAAAGCAAGCTGTCAGGTCTGGGACTCGAACCACAGTTGACTATGTGGGAGTCCAGCACCCTTAACTATCACACCACCTGCTGGCCTCATTCTTCGTATGATTTTTAAGCCACTGTTCAGGACTTTAACTACACAGTTGGGCATGTGGGATCCAGCTGCCTTAACCACAAGGTCATTGACTAGCCCAAATTATTATTTTTAATTAGTATAAATGTTACAATTTTGCTCTCCTAATCCCTGGCAAATTTCTAATCTCTGCTTTCTAAACCGAAATATTTGTTTGCAGTTTACAGGATAAAATGACTGTAACTAGAGTCTTCGATTTAAAAAAAAGCTTAATTTTTAAAATAAAAGTATTTCACTAACATAATGAATATTATTCATTTAGAAGACTTTATCAATTTAACACATTTAATAATTATAATTTTAGAATGTATGCAATTATGCATTTAGCATAATTAAGTAAATTAGTACAAATCTCAATTCCTCATACACTAATGACAACTTTTAGAGCACATTATATCTTCTCTATTTTTATCCAATGTATAATGCATAGAGGCCTGGCCTGTGTAATAAAGTACTTTTAGAAAAGTGCATTTTCCCAATTTCAAGCTGCTTGGGTCCTTACAAATCAAAGCAATCAAATGATTTGTCATACATTTTCGAAGAAAAAAGCGGTGAAGTATTTGGATTAAGCTCTATCATAGACTGGAGAACAGTTTTATAGGAAAGGTGTTTAAGTCACAGACTTAATATTAATAATAAAAGCAATAAAAATGACCTGCTTGAGCTTGGAAAAATAATACTCTCCTTGGGCTAGGATTTAGAATTACTCCAGCCGTACTGTCCGATGGAACTTTCTACAATGATGGGAGTGCTCTCGAATCTGTACTGTAAAATATGGTGGCCATTATAGTGTGATCACTGAGCATTTGAAATCTGGCTAGTGCAACTGAGCAACTGAACTTTTAGTTTTATGAATTTTAATTAGTTTAAAGTTAAATTTAAATAGCCATATGTGGCTAGTGGCTACTGTATTCAACAGTATAATTTTAAAGTATGCCTCTTTGAGAATTTTCTTTTCACTCATTTATGTACATTTTCACATTCATTCATAAATTCTACAGGTATGTATTGAGTGTCTTCTATGTTCCAGGCACTGAGAATATAATGGTGAGCAAAACTGATGAGGACCTACCTTCAAGGAATTTTTACATAGTCTCATGGGATACATAGACACCAATTGAATCATCACACAGCTGCTGGGAATTAGCAGAGGAAAAGTTGTAAGGTTATCCCATGTGGCTGATTTCTGTAAGGAAATCCAAGCTTTAGAATCTCTTTAAAGTCTTCTGATTTCCTCCAAGGAAATGACCTCTGACCCAGGATCTGAAAGATGTTTAGCCCTATAAAAGGGTTGGATTTTATCAGTTGACACTACAGAGATCAAACAGGGGTGGTAGAAACAAATTCAGATAATTATCATACGGCTATGTCTGTAAACAAAATCACTGTTTCTCTTTAGAAAAGAAAAAGAAGAATATCAGAAGCCTGGTGGCTTAGAAGCATTAAAGCTGTCAAAACTGAAAGTAGAGCAGTTGATCACAGCATATCCAGGGAGTATCTGAGTCATTTTGACTCACAGCATATAAGGCAGAGACCCCCTTAAGAGCTTCTTTCTCTGTTATTGAAATAAGGTACAGAAAACACACGTGCACTCACGTGCATGCACACATGCATCTGGGTGTAACTAAGAGGCAAGAGGACAGGTAAATTATACTATCTTGAAGAAATATTTTGAGATGTTTTGGGGAAAATATATCCCTACTGAATACTAGCTACATTATTATTTCTGATACAGACACATTATGCCTCTTGCAAACATGCCATATAAATACCACTGATCTGTTTGATTTATATATTTCCCAGTGCACTGGAATGGTTACCTGATAAATAGTTAATCTGAGTCAGGAAACAAAACTAACCAGAAGAATTATAAATATGGATTTGAATCTAGTTTGCATGTAGGAGTCCAATATCCCTAGAAATTCTAGTTAATAATCTAATTTAACCATGAAATGATAGATGATAATTTGAAAATAATTATGTACTCTCAAATGAGAAGCCACTAAAGTATGGCAGCACAGAATTAAAGTAGCATGTGACACTCTCTAATTTCACCTGCTATAATTTTAATTTAGGGTTGGAGTAAGGGTGTCATTGCCTCATCAAAACAGGCTGATCCTAGTAAAATATCCAGGCAGACTATCTGAGACACACTCATTCTCAAAAGAGTGCAGAAAGTATAACTAGCACCTCCCCCAATGCAATATTTCACAACCTGCCCAGTTGCATGCAATGCTGTCAGGTCCCAAGCATTACTCTCCCCTCTCCTCTCTTTTCCTGTGTGTCCAAGTGTGTCTGAATTAAACAACACACATACTTGCATCAAAATGATATTGCATGAAATGAATAGAAATCACTATATAACACACCTTGGGAATATTCTGGGGATGTGCGGTATATAGAACTACTGAGAACTCTCAGGTCAAGGCAGTATTGAATGCTTTTGCCTCACTCACAAATACTGACACCATCATGTCCTGGGCCTCCACGTAAAACCTCTAGAGTGAAGGGGGTCGATAGGATGCTACTCCCTAATTCAAGTCTGCAGATACCCTGAAAACTTTGAATTTTATTGATTATGCTGAGGTCGATTTACTGTAAAACTCACATGAATTGTTTTCATTAGAATATGTGCTCAGTCCTTCCCCAGAGGTAAGTGCTGCTACTAGGGAAGTCCTTGTGTTTTTAATATCCTGTGCTCACCCTTCCTACTCTACAGTTTTCCATTAAGACAACTGTGGTTCCAGTCCCAGACCTGGAGGCTTGCTTTCTCACTTCCCCTCTCTCTTTCTGTCTCTGTCTCTCTATGGTCAAATTCTTAAAAATATATAAATAATAATAAATAAGTTCTTTTAAAAAAAGAATTCTTGGGACCAGCAGTTGGCATAATGGCTATGTCACTGAACTCCCATGTAGTCGACTGTGGTTCAAGTCCCGGACCTGGTGGCTTAAACTCACACCAGGTGCGTGTTCGTGCATGCCCAAGATCCCAAGAGGAGAATGGAGGAGAAGGGATTGTGGCGTGGCCTTCCTGCTGAGGGGTGATTTCTTGCTTTCTGTCTCTCTGTCTCTTTATCTCTCTGTCTTTCTGGCGAGCGCACAAACCTTATAGCAAACACCTCTCCAAAAAAGGTTTGTGGGTGTGGAAGGGGAAGAAGGGTAGAAAATGCAATTCACTTCATTGGTGGTCACTAAGGGCTTCTGCACTGTCAGTCCTCCTGGCCCAAACCATTATATTACATATTCTGTTAGCCTTTTACATGTAGTACACTGTACAAATAAATTACTTCGTAGAATATTTTAACTCTTTCTAGTGCAAAATTTCAAACATATCCTAAAGCTGGCCTGCTAGTGTAATGAAACTCATCCCTCAACTTTCATATGATCAATCCATGGCACATCTTATCTCACTTACAGCTCCACCTAATTGCTCTCTTCTGTACCATTTTGAAGCTTATTCATGAGTAGTTTGCACCTTGATGGAGTATTTTGTTGAGAAGGTCACTTTACCTCTGATGCATTCTTTGATCACTCTCTCTTCAGTAGGAAGTAACCACTATCCTTGAAATTTCCTAACATTTTGCTTTTACTCCTCTTCTGGCACTTGCTATGGCTTGCTTGAATTATTCACTTTTTTTTTTTTTTTGTCACTTTCTTTTCCTATTGAACCCTAAACTTCTTGAAGGCAGCATCTATGACTAATTCATCCAGCATTCAATAAATATTTGTTGAATGAAAGGTCTGTATAAAGATGGGTTATGATGACTGAAATCCAAATTTATTAATAGATCAAAGACAGATCCACACCCAGTGCTGGGAATCAAAGAAACATACATCTCTGCGCTCTGTGATTTGATCTGACTTCTGTTTATAGCTCTTAAGTACAGACCTTAGGTTTCTTCCAAATAAAACCTTGCCAATAAAACCTTTAGGCAAAATATGTTTATCTTGAATGATGGAGAAGCTAAATATGATGGAATATATATTTGCTATTTATGATCATATAAGAAGCAGTTTCATGTAGGTGTATATTAATAATATAAACTTGAAAGTACCAATTTGCATTTTGCATAAAACAGTAGAAATTTGGAAAAGAAGCTTCAATGTGAAAATGAACTTCAGAATCAGGCAGACCTGGCTACAGATCTCACTCCTGCCCTTAGTTTTCTCTATGATCTTCAGCAAGTTACTTAGCTTCTCTGATCCTTACTTTCCTAATCTATAAAAAGATTATATTATTGTTTCACAGGATGGTGTAGGATTAAATGAGATAGCCTTTATGAGATTCCCCCATCACTGCCTGTCATGTAGTTGGTCCTCCCAGGAATTAGTAATAATATCAGCAACCACTTATTGAGAGTTTAGTAAATGCTGGCATTAGATTACATAGGACACAAGTGCTATTTTAGTTACCCTCCTGATCACTTTGAGGATGATGTTACTATTTTCATTTTGCTGATGAGAAAAGTGAGGTCTGGAAAATTAAGTAACTTGCTCAAGGTCACATAGTTGGTAAGAAGTGAAGGTGGGATGTGAAAATTTTATCCTGTGTTTTTTTTTTTTTTTTTTTTTTTTTTTTTTGACTCTGAAGAGCAATTTTTTGTCACTACTATACTTCCTACGTTTCTTTCATTATAATTTCTTTGAGACTTTGCACAGAAAGAATTTTTCTTTTTTAAAGTTAATTTTATTTATTCATTCATTTATTTTAATTTGACCAGAGAGACACAAAGAGAGAGGGAGGGAGATTGAGAAAGCAAGCCACCAGGTCCAGGACTCAAATCTTGGTCAGCCATGTGGGAGTGTCCAGCACCTTAACCGCCACGCCACCTGCTGGTCCCCTAGAAAGAATTTTTCTTAAAACTAAGGACAATATCTTTTCTTTTAATCACTTACTGCTTCAGTAAATGAACCTGAGAAATAGATTATTTTGAATGACTAGAAGTCTTTTGTTCTGTTTTTTTTTGGTTTTTTTTTTGGAGAGGTTTTCGCTATAGGCGCATGCTCTCGCCAGACAGAGACATAGAGACAGAAAGCGAGAAATCACCCCCCAGGGGGGATGGTCATGCCGCAATCCCTTCTCCATTCTCCTCTCGGGATCTTGGGCACGCACGCACACGCGCCCAGCGTGAGTTTTAAGTCACCCGGTCCGGGACACGAACTGCAGTCGACTACGTGGGAGTCCAGCGACATAGCCATTACGTTAGCTGCTGGTTCCCTGAATGACTAGAAGTTTTTAAAAGTGGGAGAGTTCATCATAGAAGGATGAATTTTTTGTTTTGTTTTGTTTTGTTTTTGTTTGTTTGTTTTGGAGAGGTTTTTGCTATTGGGAGCGTGCGCTCGCCAGACAGACAGAGAGAGACAGAGAGACAGAAAGTGAGAAATCACACCCCAGGGGGGATGACCATGCCGCAATCCCTTCTCCTCCATTCTCCTCTTGGGATCTTGGGCACGCACGCACATGCGCCCGGCGTGAATGTAAGCCTCCGGGTCGGGGACTCAAACCGCGGTCGACTGCATGGGAGTCCAGCAACATAGCCATTACGCTAATTTCTGGTCCCAAGGATGAATGTTTGAAGGCCACATCTGTTTTAATTTTATTTTAAACACTCATAAGAGTGATGATCTGATAAAATATTAATATATTTATTAAAGGAAGCAGAATGTACAAAGACTTTTTTGCAACACTGATCTTAGTGATGTAGCAGAAAAATGTTCCTAAAGGCACAACTTCCATAAGGCACCTACAGAAATAGCAGCATCAAAAATGTGTAAAATTTAGGGAACCAGCAGTTAGTGTAATGGCTATGTCTCTGGACTCCCACGTAGTCGACCACGGTTTGCGTCCCGGACCCGGTGGCTTAAAACTCACGCCAGGTGCGTGTGCGTGCGTGCCCAAGATCCCGAGAGGAGAATGGAGGAGAAGGGATTGTGGTGTGACCATCCCCCCTGGGGGGTGATTTCTTGCTTTCTGTCTCTATGTTTCTCTCTGTCTGGCGAGCACACGTGCCCTATATTGAAAATCTCTCCAAAAAAAAAAAAAAGTGTAAAATTTGGACATTTTTCTGAAGAGGATCTTAAGTAAAAAGGTTGACATTAGTCAAGTGTTTTGAACAATGGTTAGCACACAATAAACATGGAATAGGTGTTTGTTGGATAATATGAAGAATGTGACACAAAATATCCAATGCATTAAGTTACCCAGAATCTGAGGCAGTGTCTAGAGCTTGATTAGAAACTCACATTTTCTAAATCTATTAGTTCCATTAGTTATCCCAATACCAAAGCCTAGATAAGCTCTCACTAAAATATTCCATTTGACTATTGGAGGTTGCCATTACTGTTCTCTTTGAATAAAAATATTTAGAGATCTGTTCTAGAAAACACAATCCAGCCCAGAAAGCTGCTTTTAAGGTCAGGCTGGCATGGATTGTCCCTACAAACATCCATGTTCTGCATACAAATTTACTATAGTAAAGAAAAATCTGAGTCAAGTGTCTGAAGAACAGGGTGTGATTTAACTGGAATTGCCAATTTTGTTACAGCATGTTGGGAAAAGTTGCCCCCGAACCAGCTGTCATGAGTCTCTCTTTAATTAAAATAATACTCACTGACTCTTTTGAAAGTAAATAGTTGGTGTTCAAGATTGTCCCAGAATAAGTCATTGTATAGTTTCATGAGGACAGGAGCTTTTGTCTGTGACTCTCACCTCCGCAGGCTCAGGGCAGGTACCATAAATCCGTGTTGACTATGGAATTAAGGGGAAGTTATTCATGCCACAGTTCAACCACCCCAGGAGGCTGGCTTGTGCTTTTTCTTACAGTTAAAGCTTTCCTTAAACAAACTCCAAAACTCCTGGATCGTATATAAAACGTTCCTCAAATAATTTATGGATAGTAACCTGGATATGGTCTAAGTTGTCTGTGGCAAATATTAACCTACTCCTGCTTTGTCCTGCTCTGTGGATTTGGATTCTGGCAGAGATAAAGCAAGACCCCAATGTGGTCTCGATGGACAAGTATTGAATAGGACAACGGCTGCCTCCAGTGGCTCTTGACACAAGTATGTGGTGGGTGTAGGGAGGAGGACAGTGTGCTTGTTATTCATTGACAGGCTCTTTTCTTCTATAGACTTTGGAAACTAATGATAATTAATATTGGAGAGTCTTCAAGGCAGGACACATTGGTCAGGTGCTTGGTCCCTGGACTTGTGATCACCTTGGTTAAGAGAAAGGAGGAAAAAGCAGTAGCCATTTGCCTTCATGGAAATGCTACATGATGTTCTGGTGAAGCTCTACCAGTGTGCTGCAGCTTGGGTGTGGGCTGGGCACCTCCTCACTAAGGGATCCTCACGGAGAGAGAGTCGTGAGAGGCTGAAACGTGAGTCCAAATATGTTCAGCTTTGTTTCATCTTTAATGTAAGCAGTTGAGGAATGAAACCGCATCTGCAGTGTTAGAGTGCCTCAGTTTCCCACGTTTAGCCCTGAGCAGAGAGCACATTTTGCCCTTGGGGCTACTTTTTGCAGCAAGAGATAATACTCTTGCACGCATCACTAAGCACAGTGTGAAATTAGTCCCCAGTGGGAGGCGGCGTGACCAATGAGTGTCAGATGTTCAGGCTTTCTGTGTGACTCCAGCCAGGGAATGGGATATGGCTGTCAGAAAGACAGGCTTCAGGAAAACAAAGGAGCTTGAAGGCAACCCAGGCTTCAGCCTGCCCGATACAATGCAGGGGGGATGGGGGGAGGTTGAGTGGGATAAATGAGTGAAGTAGGGGAAGATCTTCCAAGTCAGATATTAGACCTCTTGTTAACTGGTCTGACCTTGGGCAAGTTACTTCACTTTTCTGGACTTTACTTTCCTCATTTGTAAAATAAGGATAATGAGAGAACCTATGTCATCAGGCTGTTACAAAATCCAAATGAATACATGTCAAATATTAAGGTCTCCACCTGGAAAATAAAAAGTGTTCAACAAACACTCTCTCCTATTACCTGTGGCTCAGACTTGCTTTTATGATGTAGTTTGGTTCATTTATCTACAGTTTGCTCCAAGAGAAGGCTGGTAATGGAGAAGAGAGGCACTACTGGGTATCACTTTCTAGCTGAAATACAATGTACGCCTGTGTAAGGAAAGCTTGGAGATCCTTAAGAAATGTCCTTAAGAGGATTACACCTGCTACTAAATGTGAATTCCGTGGCTGATTCAGTGTTACAAATAACACAAAGAATTTTAAAAAAGATTTTCTTTACATCTGTACACAATTGATGATATAATAGGACACTTAGTGTCTGGCTTTTCCACTTGTTGAAAAAAAAGCAATTAAAAAACTTTGTAAAACGTTTGGTTAAAAAAAAAGGGTAGGCTACGTCTATCTGTAGAGCAGTTTCTTTTCTTTACAGAAATGGTCAGACTGCATCTGGCATTGGCTTGAGGCAGGCCTTTGCACAAACCTACAGAGGGATCTGACTAAAAGGTCCACAAGAAGACAGATGGTACAAACTTCCAAGTAGCTACATGGTCAAGAATTCATTGGACCCGAATTTTGACAAATGATCAAAACCAGCACATGCTTTTGATAAACACAGAAGTTACTGTAAGTGTGATACATTAATTGACCCAGTAAGAGAAAGGACAAAACGGGAGCTGGATCCCACGTGGCTGACCGCGGTTCGAGTCCTAGCCATGGTGTTAACAGTCTAGACATGTGTGCATGTATGCCCCAAATCCCAACAGGATGGAGAAATGGAAAGGGATTGTGGTGTGACCATGTCCCATTGGAGGGAGCATGCTCTTTCTCTCTCCTACTTCCGCTCTCTCTTTCTGTTCCTCTCTGGTAAGTGTACACACCCTCGGGAAATTTTCAAAAAAGGAAGATAGAGAAGGAGGACAATAATGTAAAACAACAACAATGACAATAAATAAAAAGATTCATTTTAATTATTTGAATCCTAATAGAGGTACAGGACTTAAAAGCCTTTTAGGTTAATTTTAGCTATCTCTCTTCTACTGTAGTCAAATGCTGGATGTTGGATCATTTTAGATAGAAACCAAGAATATCATGGAGGTATAATTACTATATCCCAAACAGAAATCACAGCAAATATTTCTGTAGATTAGCTACAGTTTATTTCACTGGAGTCTAGCTAGCTTCCTAATGTGACCTAGAGGAGGGACTAGTATTAGAGTTACTGGAAAGTCATTGTTAGATAGTGCTTCCTCTATAATTAGTCTATCATTAACAGGTCTCTGACAGAAATTAACCTTGAGAAAGGTGTTTTAAGGAACCTGGGTGTTAATCTAGGGTTTTGCAAGTTCATATACCTAGCAGTGGCCGCGAGCAGAAGGAGCAAACCGAAGCAGGTCATTATAATGAAAAAAAAAAAATGTTTCCATTCAACCTTTGTTTTCCTCTTATTAGAAGATGCTATGTTTTCAGGGCACGTCATTGTGAGTACTTTGCAAGTAGAAAAACTTTCAATAGTCCATGGTACTTGTGTTGGAAAAAGAAATGTATACTGTAAAGACATGATAAAATGTAAATAAAAAAAGAAAAACTTTAAGTAGTTATAAAGCGTTATAGTTCATAAGGAAGAAAATAACTAAAGCAATAAGTTGAACTTGATAATTTGAAAGTTAGTCCTGGGAGTTTGAACCTTGCCCATCAGTGATAATGTGATCCTAAATAGATATGGTAGTTTCCCTATGGAAGGACTTGAGTAAATCATTTAACCTTTCAGGTATTGAGCTGGAATACCTTATAAGCATTTTGCCCATGTCTACACAGCACAGAATAAAGCAATTTCTAACTATTTGGCTAGATGATCAGTGAAGAATGCAGAGCCAGCCAAGAGAAGCCCGAGATTTATTGTCCTTAACTTGCCTGCCTGATTACTTACATAGCCTTAATTAGTCAACCTCTTGCACAGGTCCCCTCACTGTATGCTGAGCAAATTTGACCATAGAGATTTTTCCTCCCCAGTGTAAATAAGCAATGCTTATGATATGAAACGAAAGTTTTAAAGGTGACTTAAAACTAGAGAGCGGGACATTTTTGTTTACTGAGCTTTCACTTTCTACTTCATTCTATCACCAAAGGTTGGCTCCCCCTCCCTTGGGTCACCTGCAGGACCCTTTTTCCAGAGTTTCTGATTCAGCATTCTGGTGTAGGGCCTGGTTATTTGCATTTCTGGGACCTGATGATTTGCACTTCTAATATTTTTCAGTGACAACATGATGTTATTTAGGGACCACAGTTTGAGGCTCAGGAAGGAAAGTGGCCTTCTTGGTGGCAGCACCTGAGAGGTGCCTTGGGCTCTGTCTTGAGTCACTGATTCCATCACTGCTGGTCTCCACTTGCATATCAGATATCAGGCCTCTTGCTGGGTGCCCCCCCCCCCCCACCCCCACCCCCACCCCAGGAGCTAATATGAAGAAGGCTCAACTTCCGCACATTCCCTCTAATACAAAATGCTTGTGTCCTAAAATCAAGGATAGTGATAACAAGAGGGAATTATAAACAGGATACTGTGAAACTGAAGCTAAATACGGTTGTTCTGGTACACTATTCCTCAACTTTTCTTTATCATCCCCCACCTAAGGAGATGCTTTAGACACTTTTCCCCCTAATTGCACCCCAGCCCGACCCCCATGAAATTTAAACACCACAGAGATACTGTGTATTTGTTTATTTACTGTGGCCTTTTGGAGGGTCACAAATCATTATAATATCTCTTTTTTCCCCACTTACTAAGAATCAATTGCTGCCCCCTTTGTGGTAATATTGCCCCCCATTGAAAAAAGTGTGTTCTAGTAGAGCAAAGGAAAAAAATCATGAAACCTACTTAAACTGCTCCCAGGTCCTCTGTAGGCACACTGCCATTCCCACATCTGCTCTAGTGTTTCTAAGACTTCCCTTGTCTCCTCTCTCTCAGAGTGGCCCATACTTTAATCTTCTTAGTCCATGTATTCTGCTCTTCCCTGATACTTCTCTTTTTTTTTTCCCCCCTGCTATTGCCAGAGGGTCTGTATGCTCCCCAGAGGCAGAGAGAAAGAGAGAGAAAGAAAAAGGAAACTCAAGAAAAGCACCCGCCTTTCTCCATGGAATAGATGCCACCTTAACCACCAGGCCATTGGCTGGTCATGCCACTCTCCTTTTTAGGAAAATCCCCTTCTAATTCCCCTTCAGGTCTAGAAGATTGGAGAAGGAAAGAGAAACAATGAAGCCACGCAACAGATCTGTAAGTTCTGTTTTCCTTCTCGTTGCTCACCAACTGACCTCAAGGGTAAAACCACCTTTAAACAGGAAAATTCTATTAAAATCAGTCCCAGATGCTTCCTTTTGTCTGATGGAGTAGTTTAATGATACCACAACAGCATTTTCTAAAATCTGAGTTATTTAATAAAAAACAGTCCCATGGGAACTTGAGCAAGACCGTCATTTAGCAAGCTCGAGTCCTGCAAAAAAGGTCCCCTCCAAGGTTTCCTTGCTGAGACAGGGGAACATGTTTTGTTCTTCCTGCAGGTTTTGGATAGGTGAACAGGAGAATATCTCTCCTTTACCTCCTACCCTCCCCCAACACACACACACACACACACACACACACACACACACACACCTGTGTGCACATCCCATAAACACACACATGTTCAAGCACACACAAAGAACAAACAACAATTCTCAGAGACTGAATAACCTAAATTAAGGGCAAGAATTTTTTTTTCCTAAATAGAACATATCTGCCCAAATTTCCGTGCCCACAAGGAAGATAGATTTTTATGTTTTATGCAGAACACTTTCAGTTCCCTCTCCTGCTGCCAGATAATGCCCAACTCCTACTGTGAGAAGCCTATTAAAACATCTTGCCAAACAACACAAACCTCTACACCAACTAGAGCTTGGAAATTAAAGCTTTTTCTTTACTCAGAGCCATTGTTTCCTTCACTGAGCTCTAAAGAGGAGTAGAGAAGGGTAGGCCCTGTTATCCGCCCGCCCAGAGTAAACACCTAGAAAGACAATGTCAGTGCTGCTGCTGGGAAAATGTTGTCCTACTACTCATATTTTTTTTTAAAATGGAAATCTGCTTTATTAGAATGGGATGTGTATTTTTTTTTTGCTTCTTCTAAATGGAAAATGGAAGAAATATCACTTTAATTCAGTAGATAAGATTTTACATTTAGCCTAGGTAATGGGGTGGCAGCCTAGATTCAAAAAGGGAGGGTTGAAAATCATATCTTCTGACAGACCAGAAATGGTGGCTCCGTTTTAATGACCTTGCCTACCCTATTAGTGATTTCTATTTCCAAGTCTAGGAAAGACATGAGAGTACCCTAATTGAGCCTGCTAATTTTATACTGAGGAGTGAGATCCAGATGGATGGCCTGACTTGGCCAGGGTCAGCTAGATGAAAAGGAAAATCTCAGACCCAAGGTCCTCCACGTCCTGTCTGGATGGTTCTTTCCACTACACCATGGTACTTCTTCCCTCCCCTTCCTTTGTTATAAAGTCAGGATTGAGTTTCTTCACAGGTGTTAGGGAAATGTGTAAAGCTCGGTAACAGAGATATCTGAAAGATATGTCTGGATTTAGGTACCAATTTTCTGAGGAATTGAAAGGAAAAAGATGAACTTTTTGTCTTCTGAATGTGAGTGGAGATAAGGAGTGACCACAGAGATGGCTTGGAGGTTTAGGAGAGTTTCCCTACATTTTCAAGATCCTCATAATAAAAACCCCAAACATCTTCCTAAGACTGACGTATGACCAACATGGAAACAAAGAAAGGAAAAAAGGAAGCTAAGGGTGAGGGCAGAACAAGATTTCCCTTTCGTCTCAAGTTCCCTTTCTTCTCAGCTTCCACATGAAGCTATTGAAGCAAGATTCAATGATATCAGCATCTTTGGTGTCAAGAAGACAGAAATAGAGGGTACGTGAGAGGGAAATAGCATCTAGGTTGTGCCCAACCTCACAAATGCAAGATGGACATCCTGCAGCTTACTTAATGGAAACACTATCTAAATATGGCCTCCTGGGGCTGGCAGGTGGCATGGTGGTTAAGAGCACTGGACTCCCACATGGCCGACCATGGTTCAAGTCTCGGACCTGGCGGCTTGCTTTCCCACTTTCCGTCTCTCTTTCTTTCACTCTCCCTCTTTCTTTCTCTCACTCTCTGGTCAAATTCTCTCTGGTCAATTTAAAACAAACAAACAAATAAATAAAGTTAAATTAAAAAGAAATATGGCCTCTGCAGCAGGGTTTGGGCTCAGATTCATCTATAACTTGACCTAATTCAAATAAAAATAAATGGTCAACTTTGGTTATGTGCTAGGTAAGTGTCATGAAAAATAGATAACTAGACATGGGTCCTACTTTCACAGGGTTTATTATCAAGGGGAGAGAATGCTGCATACTAACTACTAAGGTAGTTAAAACAGTGTGACTGTGCAACTGAAAAAAGCTCTCAGGGAGCCCAGGGCCATGGCTGCAAATGAACTCTATGCTTGTATCCTGTGCATTGGCCTCCATCAGAACGTTTAGAGAAGGCAGAAGTTAAGAGCCCATGTTAGGAAGTTGGTGGAAGTCAGTTAGGGGATTTAGTGAGAAAGAGGCTATTTGCTAACTGCAGAAACAGCTACTTCTAAGTAGTCATTTATGATCAGAGGTCAATTTTCTATTTCAGTCGTAGCTATCTGCATCTCTAATTTTGGTGAGGTCCCCTTTCCTACTCTCAAATCTGATCTCATAAATGACCAACTCTTGTTCTTTCACTTGAGTAGCTGAGTAACTAAATAATTGCAAATGCAGATTCAGGGGTTTGGAGACAAAACACAACTGTGTTAATGGTTGTGTAACCCCACAATGGAATTGCAAAATTAATAGACAACCTATAAACATCTTTACTAATGTTTTTTTATTCTGAACTATCAAAAAATAAAATTATGTACTTGGTCTTCGGAACATCATAGATAGATGGGGTAGAAAATTTTCTTAGACAAGGGATATGGCAATTTTCTTTTTTAAAAAAAGAATTATTTATTTAATTTTATTTATTAATTCATTTATTTTTCATTTGACCAGAGAAAGACAGACACACAGAGAGAAGGAAAGTGAGAAAGCAAGCCACCAGGTCCAGGACTCGAACCATGGTCATCCATGTAGGAGTGTCCAGCGCCTTAACCCCATGCCACCTGCTGGCCCTGAGACATGGCAATTTTCTAAGTAGTTAATGTCATGTTATTTGAGTCAGTAGGCTCTGTATTAAAAACAAAACAAGAGCCAGCAGATGGTGTGGTGGTTAAGGTGCTGGACTCTCACACGGTCAACTACAGTTTGAGTCCTGGACTTGGTAGCTTACTTTCTCATTTTCCCTCTCTCTCTGGTCAAATTAATAATAATAATAAATAAACTAAATTAAATAAATAACTATAAAATCAAACTAAACAATGAAAAGAAATCTTCAAATCACAAAATCCTGAATTTTTTTTTGGTCATTTCACTTCAGTATAAGGGTGTCTAGAAATAAAGCCTAAGCACATCCAGGATAGCAAGTCTGACATTCTGAATGACAGAAATGGTTATTCAATGGCAGATCCAATGATTTGGGATCACCAAAAATGTATCTTCTTCTTTCCATAGTTGTTGATGGGAGGTAACTTCCAAGGTAGATGCTCCATTTTTCAGCATGTCCTATTACCTCCACTCCTTGTATTGGTGGTCATCAATAAAATGTGACAGGAAGGATATGTGTCTCCTCTAGGCCCAGACTTTTAAGAAGTGAATGGGTCTTCACATTTTCTCTTCCTCATCTGCTGGCTGGATACAGATGGTAGAACCACAAGATGGAAATAACCTTTGAATGGTCATGAAGAGAACGGACAGCTGCCTACAAACCAAGAACACTTGTGTTGAACTATTATGTGAGTGAGAAACAAAATTCTATTGTTTAGTGGATTGTTTAATTGTCCTCAACTATCTGCTGCCTATCTAGTTACAGGGGTCTTCTGCACTGAGCTTCTATGGAAAAAAGAGTAAACTTCCTGTATGTTGACATTGGGCTTGTCACAAGACTTGGTTTGACTAGTAGAATGTGAGCAGAAGTGACAGAGACTGCATTGCATGACCCCACCATTATTCTTTTTCCTGTTTCAAGAGAAGTATGCTTCATATAGAAGTTGCTTTTTCATCCTAGGGGCATTGAGACTGGATCCCAAGTGAAGAAGATGTGGAACAGAGGCATAGCTGACATATAGCCAACATGTATCAGGAGCAAAATATAAACTTTTGCTGTTAATATGGGGATTGTTTGTCTCAGAAAAATAACCTAGCAAAGCTCAACCAACATATTGTGCTAAACAACTGACATGTTGATAGTTATCAGTATTGCATTTGGTGTTAACCTAACTAATGCACTCTAAAATTGGAAGAACTGAATATGTGGAAAACTGGAGAGTGAGGAACAATGAACAAAATATCATAAAACATTTTTGTTTTAAAGTATAATTAAACACAAATATCTCAGTGGAGTCTTATTAAATATTAATTGGCGGGACCAGCAGTTAGTGTAATGGCTATGTTGCTGGACTCCCACGTAGTTGACTGTGGTTCGAGTCCTAGACCCGGCGGCTTAAACTCACGCTGGGCGCATGTGTGTGCATGCCCAAGATCCCGAGAGGAGAATGGAGGAGAAGGGATTGCTGTGTGGCCATCCCCCCTGGGGGGTGATTTCTTGCTTTCTATCTCTCTGTCTCTCTCTGTCTTTCGGGTGAGCGCACGAGCCCCATAGCAAAAAAAAAAAAAAAAAAAAAAAAACAAAAAACAAAAAAAAAACCAAAACCCTCTAAAAAATTATTTAAATATTAATTACAAATCAAACCTGGTGAAACTACAAACCAAAAATTCATTTCAAATACAAATTGGTTAACAAACTATTAAGCTAGTAGATGACCCTCTGGTTCCACTGAGTTATCTGAGTCGTCCTGCCAATTGAGAGTTCTTGGCAGACTCTGAAGAGGTGGGTGGATGCCTGAAGATAGAGATGATCCTATAAAGATTCCTATGTTCCAGAACAACTTGCCTCTGCCTGCCTGCTTCTTCATGGAATGTCAAGACAGAGGGGTATCAAAAGTGCAGACAAGCTAGCAACAAAGGTACATTTCACCTTCTCATTTTTGCGGGAGACTGGACGCCTCCCAGGGGCTGACTGTTGGAAAAGGGATAGGGTCATTTTGAAGCTCTATAACCCTTGGAGATGGTATTCTTGGTGGGATTGAGAGGTAGGACATGAAAGTGGTAGAAAGGAAAGCCTATGATAGAACCAAAGCTAAGTTATCCGCATAGATGCCAATACTTGGTACCTCGTGCAGGTAACTGTTCTCTCTCACTTGCTCAAAGGATGATTATGAGAAGGAAATAAATAATTAAAAAATTATTTTTTATAAGAAAAAATAAAAAATACACACTCCAATAGATTGTAAAAGGTCTCATATTTATTTTACTGTACCTTAGTACTACCAGGGAGTTTATTTCCACAAACATTAAGTTTGGGAAAACAATGAAGACATACTGGGCTGTCTAAAAAATCATGATGTATTTTTTTAATGTTATCCTATGCCAAAATAAAATAGGGCCCTTGGTGATGTCTGTCTGAGCTGCAGAAGAGAGATGTCAACCATTATCTCTGCTCTTCTCCATGCTGTCCAACACAAGAACGTGAGACAGGAAGTCTCCGCATACTCGGTGTTCTTTGCTGTTACAGCTCTGTGCTATCTAGTTCTTTAACAAATCTGGTTGGCTCTGTCACATCATACTCTGGCTGTGTCTCACTTGGTGATATTGGTTATTCATTCAACATACTCTGCTTTGCCAGATAACTCCCATTTCTACTCTCCTGAGAGTCTTCTGCTAGTACTTAAATTGGCAGCCTCTTGGCAATGATAATGGACGTGCTCCAAACAGGAAAGGTGGACAGTGACAAGGACATGGCTTAGCTTGTCTCTGCATTCCTTATTACAACACCTTAGGGTGGTCTGACCAGCAATAGTTCTGAACTACAGCATCAGTTCCAAACTCAAAATGTTCTGATAGGCAGTTTTAACTTTATTATTTCAAAACTAGTGCTATTTCTTCTTTATTTTATTAAGAGATTAAATTAAATGTGTGAAAAATAGGAGGTTGGCGTACGATGTGAGTTGAACCTTGGCTCCAGTATGCAAAGTCTATATCTGGTAATTGTTGGGGCCAAGAATCAGGCTATGCAGTGCTTAGTATGGTAGACTTCAGAGATGAAAACAGGTAACAGTAACTTTTTCCTCTTCCTGTCACTTGGAAGATAGTTAATAAAGAGTAAAGTCCCTGGGGACCAGCAGATGGCATACATCACTGGACTTCCACATGGCCGATTGCAGTTCGAGTCCCGGACCTGGCAGATTGAAACTAAGTGGGGGGAGTGTGTGTGCATGCCCAAAACCCCTAGAGGAGAATGGAAGAGAAGGGATTACGGTGTGGCTATGCCTGCTAGGGGGTGATTTCTCGCTTTCTATCTCTCTGTATCTCTCTGTCTCTCTGGTGAGTGCACAAACTCTCTAACAAAAATCTCTCTACAGAAAAAAAAAAGAATAAAGTCCATCTGATTAGTACCAAAAATGCACCGACATATTTTAATATAGCAACAAAAGATTTATGTTTTTAAGAAGTGCCAAATCTTGGTGTTAACAGAAGCATAAGTATTATGACTCAAACTTTGTATTGTGTTGAAAGTGTTTTTACATTTGTATTACTCTCGTCTCTAGCTTGACCTCTCTATTTTCCCAGAAAAGCAAATTAGAGTTAGAACTGGCAGCCATATAAGCAATAGGATGCCCGGTAGGGGCATAAGAAACAAAATACTGATCTTTGTTCTTTCAAAGAAGACTCTCATGTTTCTAAGGATGTCCTTACAGCCATGGTGACATGGGTTCATCTGATCTGCCATTCAGCTGTGGTCCCTCTCAGCATCAGAACACTTTGTTAATGAGGTTCAGCTGATGACCAGGGAGTTTTCTGAAGTAAGGAATAGGGTAAGAATATTCCTTTCTATGTGCTATGTGAGATATTTGGGGTATGTAGTACTCTGAGACAATATATAAAACTTGATTTTAAAAATGCCACAACTTATACATTCAAATTAGTGTTATCTTTCAAGGAATTGTATTGGAAGACATATAGTTACTCTAATGAAGACACTTACTCAAAACATTTTGGAGCTCTTTATTTTAGAGTTTCCTTCAGAACCCAGGTCAAGGTCCATAAACCACTTAGAATGAACTATTTCACATTTTACCTAAAATTTTAGCCTTGGCACAGAAGCTGTTTACTTATTTTACTCTTCCCTAGACTTAACTACAAGTAATTTGGGATATTTAAAAAATAAAAGCTGTTCAGGGACCAGCATGGCATAATGGTTGCATCACTGGGCTCCTATGTAGTTGATTACAGTATGGCTTAAAACTCACACCAGGTGTGTGTGAGTGCATGCCCAAAATCCTGAGAGGAGAATAAAGGAGGAGGAATTGGGGCATGGCCATCCCCCAGAGGGTGATTTCTTGCTTTCTCTCTTCCTGTCTCTCTGTGAGTGCATGCACGCTATAGCAAAAACCTCTCTTAAAAAAAATCTATTCATTTACTTTTTTCATCCATTGATTCATTTCTTCTTTTTTTCCCAAGAATTATTTTAGTTTTTATTTATTATTATTATTTTTAAATTTTCCTATAGAATACATGCACGGAACCAAGAGAGACAGAAAAAGAGAGTGAGAGAGCAAGCTGCCAGGTCCAGGATTCGAACCATGGTCAGCCATGTGGGAGTCCAATGCCCCAACCACCATGCCACCTGCTATCCCTGATTCATTTATTCTATAAATATTTATCGAGTGTCTCATATGCCAGGTCTTGTGTTAGAAGCTAAAGATTCAATTATGTACATGGTAGAAATGGTTCCTGCTTTGTTGAAGCCGACATAATAGAAATGATGGACCAAAATCCATAACAACACACGCATTAGTAAAATCTTTGTGAGTTGGGATAAGTGGTCTAAAGGAAACAGATAGGGGAGTGGGCTAGAGAAATAACAAGAAACCCATTTGTTAGATGGAAAATGTGACATTTAAGTGCAAATTCAGCTTTAGTGGATGTATACTCGCCACTCCTGGGAGTATTGAAATGAATAAGCTTTAATTTTGCAGGGTGAAAGCCTAAGTGGATTGGGTAAAGCACACTTTTCCCCAAATTTCCTCCTATAGTTTATGGGATTGTGACCCTAATCAGCTATGTGGCCTCATAGCCTCAAAACTGGTGTGTTCATTACCACAAAAGATCTGTTGACATAACAAACAGGTTGTATCTCACTTAGCAGTCCTGACATATCAGTAACAGTATTTAAAAAAATTTTGGTTTGGGGCTGGCAGGTGGCGTGGTGATTAAGGACGCTGGACTCCCACGTGGCTGATCACAGTTCGAATCCTGGATCTGGCGGCTTTCTCTCTCTTTTTCTTTGTCTCTCTCTTGTCAAATTTAAATAAATAAATAAAGTTAAATAAAATAATTCTTTAAAAAAAATTGGCTCAAGGCTCATAGTTGGCATGGTGATTAAGGTGCTAAACTCCCACATGGCCAGCCACGGTTCTAGTCCTGGACGTGGTGGCTTGTTTTCTCACTTTTCCTCTATCTCTCTCTGTCTCCGTCTCTCTCTGGTGAGCACACATACACTATAGCAAATTAAAAATAATAATAAATAAAATTAATACATAATTCTTAAAATTTTTTGGCTCAAACACAGAATTTATTTTCTCATTCAGTAAAGCCATGTTGACTATCCAACCCTTCAGGATCTTCCGTCCTTCCTCTACTGAAGACTTTAGAGCTGTCTCAAAGATGTCTCCAAGGCCCCCGTTATGGCAGAAGTCACTATGCAGAAGTGGGTACCACCTTATGAGATTATGTGTCCATAACTTGTAGCCCAAAGTAGGACAGCCTCAAGACCATGTTTAGCTTCTCAAACTCCCATCTAGGATGATGCCATCAGTTTGGAGAGGAGTGTGAGGTTCTGCCCTGATTTCATGGGAAGCCATGCTGAGAACCACTAATGATGTCTGCTAGGGGCAGGGAATGAATTCATGGAATGTGGGTTTGTCTATTGTTGTTGGCAATGTCAGGTTTGATCATTAGGTTACAGTGGTGTCTGCCAGATTTCTCCTTTGTATCAGTATCGTTCTCCCATTGTAATTAAGAAATACTCTGAACCAGCAGATGGCATAATGGTTGCATTGCTGGACTCCCATGTAGTTGACCGCGGTTTGAGTCCTGGACCCAGTGGCTTAAAACTCACACTGGGTGCGTGTGTGTGCGTGCCCAAAATCCCAAGAGGAGAATGGAGGAGAAGGGAGTGTGGCGTGGTCATCCCCCCTGGGAGATGATTTCTCATTTTCTGTCTCTCTGGTGAGCATACACATCCCACAGCAAAAATCTCTCTTAAAACAAAAACAAAAACAAAAACAAAAACAAAACACTGGGGGGGGGGGGGTTGATATTTTGAGGCCATGTGAATTTTCTGTTCTCTAACAACATTTCACTGACAAAGGACTGGCCCAAGTTCATAGCTAGTAAATCACAGAACTGTGACTGTGACAAGAAGCTATTTCTTTAACTCTCAGTCCCATGTACTTCTACCCCATTTGTTAACATATGGACCTTTCAGAAGGAGTTTGAAGAAGTCAGGATGCTAAAAAATTAGATCCTATTTAGAAATGTATAATTTATTACATACATTGAACAATTAAATTTTCATTAGAAACTCCTATTTTGTGGAAAATAATTAGATTTCTCTTGATGTGGCTAAGAAATAGTCTTAATATTAACCTTAATACTAGCTATAATACCCACTACAATACTTCTAGATAAATTAATTATTGCAATTAAACAACTTTTTAAATAATTACTTTATTTAACTTTATTTATTTATTTTGTTAATTTGACCAGAGAGTGACAGAGCAAGAGAGAGAGAGGGAGAGAAAGTGAGAAAGCAAGCTCCTAGGTCTGGGACTTGAATCTGCGGTTGGCCATGTGGGAGTCTAGTGCCCTTAACCACCATGCCACCTTCTGACCCCAAATTATTGCAATTATTACTGAAAACAAAAACAAAAACAGATGGCTGTTTTTTTTGTGGCTAAGTCTCCTGCCCCCTCCAATATTCCAAAGCAAGTTTAAATCCTGTTTCCTTTACCTGTCAATGCCTTGAATGCCAATTGATATTTTATGGCCAGAAAAAAGACTGTGGTTGGCTAGGGTGGCTGGATCCCACATGGTTGAGTAGTGGTTCAAGTTTTAGACCCAGCAACTTGAGAAGCGTGACAGCACACGGACATACATACCCAAAATCCCAAGAGAAGAATGGAGAAGAGATTGTGGTGTGACCATTCTCCCTGGGAGGTGACTTCTCACTTTCCCACCTCTCTCTATCTCTCTCTGTCTCTCTCCATGAGCACAAAAACAAACAAATAAGCAAATTATAAAATATATAAAATGTGAAACAAGAACAACATAAGAGACTGTGCTGGGCATGTTTAGCAATATTTTCTTTAGAATTGTTAGCTATAACTCAAAATCAAGTGAATTAATGTTTAATTTAATTTTTAAAGACCACACTGTGGTGGCTTTTACTTGAATTGAATTCCTTTTATTGAGTCTTTCTAAACATTAGGAGCTGTCCCAATGTAGTTCATGAGATAATTGGCAATGTAGCTCATGGGATAATTGTATGAAGATAATGGGGTTGAAACATTTCATAATTTAATGAGTTTGTGGGTTTCTTATTCTCAGAATGAAGAAAAGAGAACCTCTATGAATGTCAAATTCAGTAATTATCAAGCAGAACAGAATTTGGTTCTCTTTAACCAACTGGCACACTCTCTGTAGATAACAATATAATTTGATATTTATAAAGAGCCTAACACCCTCCTCACCTCTATCCTTAGACATCATAACTCATTAAATATAAAGCCTTACATAAGTCCATTAAGAAACTCACTTCTCTTGGAACTTTCCTCCCCTCTAAATTAGATGTCAGAGAAGAAAAATCATTGTTTTGGTACAGGCCTTCCCTGAAATAGAGTGGCTAGTTGTGGCATGGCACACACATTGGCTTAAGTTGGTAGAATTTAATAAGTAATAATAGTAATAATAATAATATACGAAAACACGAGGTCACCTTGGTATTAGAGTCATAAAAAGTTAAATTCTGGAGAGGCAGATGAAAGTAGAATCTAGCCCATAAGTGCCCTAAGGGCTAGCAGTTTCCTTCTGGTACTAAGTCCACACATTTGGGTTGACTTAAGTTGAAAACATGAAAGCATAAATTTGCCTTTAATTACAATTTATTTGTGTGTAGTATTCCTGCCAAATGCCCAAGGAAATAAAGATCTAGACAATAATAATAGCTCACATTCAGGTTGTGTTTTACATGAATATCATTTAACCTTCATAAACAATCCTGGAAGGGGTACAATTTTTCCTCTTAGAAAGATGAAGGAATTGGGGTCCAGAGAGGTTGGGCAATATCCTATAGAAGATTCTGGCTGTGAACTCAAACAGTGGGACTGCAGAGCGTGAGGCTAGAGTTGCAACGCCACCTCCCAAACTCTACTGCCTTTCCACTGAGGGATAGGGAGATTTATAGTATGTTCCATAGAAAGATGGCTAAGTGCCTCTTTGAGAGTAATGACAACGTCCCACAGCCATCCTTTGATGCAGTTTATTAACCAAGACCTGGAGGCCCATCGCATGGGAAAAGGCCTGTGTGTAAGGTATTCCCTGTACAACTGGCAGATCCAGGCAGAAAGTGGGGAGGCTCTTACCTGCACTCATGGGACTTCACCAATGGCTAATCCTCTTCTCAGCTCCACATCATGAAAGACAAATAGCATTTTTCCCAGGCTGTACTCATTTGATGCTTGTTCTGCATTTTTCCCAAAGGACCAACATTCTTGGCAAAGAAAACTGAAACCAGAATAATAATTTTGCAGAGATTAGAAAATGACTTCTTATCTGAATTCATACTCTAACCCTTTAGTGCTTTCATAAACCATCCCAGACTGATAGAATTATCTGTTTTATGACTCACAAATGTATCTTACTTTTCCATTCTTATCCTCTTTATTCTAAGGGAGAAGATCAGACGATGAAGAAATAAGATTCACCCTGTAGTGCTCCATGAGATTTTATTTCACCCTGACACATGGACCGTGGACCTAAAAGAGAATTATGTTCAGTTTAGTATTACGGATAAAAATGCTTCAAGAAGTTTCATAAAAATATGATCCAATGATAAAATTCATTCAGCTAACATGCATTTATTGAATTCTTTTTAGATATAGAATACTGCCCTAGATGCTAGAGATACAAAAGTCAATAAAACATTGTCCCTATCCTCAAGATGCTTATACTCCTATGTGTAGTATTGCATGACTGTTCATTGGGGCCTGACTGGGGCAGTTTTGGTTTATACCTCCTTTCCCAATGTAACTATAACTAGAACCACTTTCACTCTCAAGTGTCCCTGTCTGGATGTTAAATTATATATACTCTAGTAATGGTATTTCCCTCTAGATTATATTTTTAAAATACTTGTAATTCTTGGGTATAGCTAAAAAGTACGAACAGAGAAAGTGCAAAAATTGTACTGACACTCTCTTCACTCTTGGAATCACTCTGTTAGTTTATTGGGTGTGACATTTGGCTTTACATATTTTTATTATTTTATTTTAATTAATTAATTTTTTGAGAGGTGTTTGCTATAGGGCACATGTGCTCACCAGAAAGACAGAGAGAGACAGAGATAGAAAGTGAGAAATCACCCCCCGGGGGGATGGCCACGCCGCAATCCCTTCTCCTCCATTCTCCTCTTGGGATCTTGGGCACGCACGCACACACGCCCGGCATGAGTTTAAGCCGCCAGGTCCAGGACTTGAACCGTGGTCGACTATATGGGAGTCCAGAGACATAACCATTACGCTAACTGCTGGTCCCCAGATTCACTGGATTTTTAAAGTTACCTGCAACGTACTTTTCTGAAAGGTTGGTGTCTACAGAACTTCTAATTACATGTCATTTTGTGTACTGTTATCTGAATATGTATATGTATGTATTTTGATATTGAAGACAAGTTATTTTTAGTTTCCTTTTTGGGTATGTTTGGAGAAACTCCTAACTGTTGCTATGCTGCTATGGAAACAGTATCCATGTATGCTGACATGTTTACAATGGTTTAAAACACTATAAACTTTCCAGGGCAAAGGCAAACAGCTTACTTCTATCAAAGTTGTTCCAGGCTTCCCTTTTTTTATTAGTTTATTTATTACTCTCAGACCCATGTTGGAATTTGTTTCATCTCTGCCTGCACTAAAGGGCTGTTATTTGCTGACTTTCATGACTGTTTAATTGATTTCACATTCACAACTACGGTGGAGCTGAAAGCAGATGAAAAATTTTCCCCAAAATCGGAATTATTTCTTGGTCTTGTTAGGAACTGAGAATTAAATATCTCCCAGATTCTCAGAGGAAAAATGGGAAAAAAGCAAAACAAAACAAAAAAAACTCTTGAGGACATATTGACATCTATGTAGAATTTGTAAGTGTGGGAGACTTAGAAAGTTATTTAAATATTAATTATTATTTTTGTATACAAAATGAATTTAAGGACTATTCCAATTATGAGAAAATATGTAAATCCAAAAAAGAAGTTTTCTAGCTTTTTCTAAGCCAAGGAAAAAGTAGGTGGCTGAGAATCTTTTTTAACGAAGCCACTGGAATCAAAGTGAATGAGAACCATGTCTGCTTGACAGCAGAAAGGGGTTTGCCAGGGCTATTTTTTTAGGGGTCAACAAATATTTGAAGGTGGAACCTATAATGGGGAATCATACAATGGTGGATCGCAACTACATAAAAGGGCTCACACATTCTAGTAAAGCATAATTTTTAAACAGGATCGTAAACCCAGGATTTTCTCCTTTAAAAACTCCCAAAAGTTGATACCTACTTTGGGTTAAGTACACAGCAAAAGAATTTTAAGCTGTCCTGAAGGAGTTTTTCTCTCTTCTATTGAAATCTCATTTTTGTCATACTCCTGAAATGGTCATTTTAAGTCACACATTACAAAACAAAACAAAGCACCAGGTAGAAGTTCCTTGGGAGAGGAGCCATTAGCAGCGAACTGGTTGCCAACCGTGCCCTGGGCCTCACTCGCATCTGGAGATCAGGGATCCACAGAGCCAGCTCTTTCCCCGAGGCTTCCTTCCAACGGTGTGTTTATTAGACGCTTTCTCTGCTGCAACCCACCAGCGGATATTCCATTCTAAGCCCTTCACGAGACAAGGTTTATGTGATTTTTTTTTCTCCCCTTTCCTTGTGGGAAGGATTCCTTGGCTCTTGGAGCTTAGCAGCGGCTAAGAAATGTGACCCCGAAGGTCACATTTAGATTAGAACCCAGTAAAACCTGCTGGGCTTGCTATGGCAGGGCTGTGAGAGAAGCTCGCAGTGTGACAACTGTGGCTGGCTGTCTACCACGGGGTGGGGGTGGGATCACAGGAGTTCCTCTTGGGGAATGAATCTGGTTTAGCAGGAGCTCAAGTCAAGAGGCTAGGAGTTGCAGCTCTAATCCCCCTGGGTTGCGAGCCTGGGCAGAGTGGGTGCCTAGTGGCTGTGGCAATGGGTCGCTTTTGGGCGACTCAGAATCGAAATGGAAAGGGGGAACCTGGGTAGGAGCAGCAGAATGGCTGCACTGCAGACTCCCCACACGGCCACTCATTGGCTTACTCCGCGGCGATGGCCCTTAAGCCGTGCTTTCTGTTTTTGTTCTGTTGCCTCTGAGGGGATTTCCCAGATTAACCTTCTCTAAGCTTTCTTGAGGAACTGTTTTTGCGGGCTGGTGGGGGAATTTCCCCCCCTTTAGATCAAACTCTTGCCTGGAGAGATTTATTGCTGATCTCTATGGGGGGGATTTTCTCACTGGCATTTTGCTACTTCCTGTTTCCCAAGAGTCTCTGCTATGGGAATCAAGGCAGGAGGAGGGGTTGCTCAAGAGAGGCCAGCCTTTAGGAAAAAGAGAAGGAGGGTGTATTTAATACAGTGGTGCCTTTCTTGCCCTCCTCTGATTCTCTGCTGCTGGATTTGAAGATTAGATCCTGAGACCTTGAAGAGAGCTTGGATCGATTACACTAAGCATTCCACAGGCACTAGACTCATGCAGCCTAATCATTAATCATGTAAGTGATGTGATTAATGGTGTATTAGACTATCTCTCCTGAATTTGAGATGGATAGAAACTTCTGTGTTAAACCATTTAAGACGTTCCAGCAGTTGGCGTAATGGCTATGTCGCTGGACTCCTGTGTAGTTGACTGAAGCTCAAGGCCTGGACCCAGTGGCTTAAACTCACACCAGGCACATGTGTGTGTGTACCCAAGATCCCCAGAGGAGAATGTAGGGGAAAGGATTGCAGTGTGCCCCTTCTCCCTGGGGGGTGATTTCTTGCTTTCTGTCTGTCTCTGTCTTTCTGGTGAGTGCACATGCCCTATAGCAAAAACCTCTAAAAAAAAAAAAGAAACCATTTAAGAAATCATTAGTCCTTTTACTTAAAGTTAATGCACCACCACTTACTGTGTTGTGTATGGTGCTGGGGTATTGAATACATTTCTTCCTTGAGTCTGGCAACAACCCATTGAACAGATGAGCAAACCCAGACTTTGAGAGACTCTGAAAGGTGAGCTAACAGCCAAATTTCCCCTGCTGGTATTAGGCACATCTCCCATTTGTGGGATTCCAAAGCCTATGTGTGTATTTATTCAGCTATAAATTTGTATCAAATTTGGGATTTGTCTAATGGATCTTTTAGGTGCTTTTACCATCATGTAGTGGGAAGGACCCTGAGAAGAAAGCAGACCCCAAAAACCAGAGGTGAAGATGTTTTAGGAAGCTGCGTTGATGGTCCTGAACTTTGAGCTCTGACTACTTGTGAGTCCCTTTGCTGTTTTCTCACTATTTTAGAATCACTTGGAAAGAACTGCTGACCTGGGAAGTGGTACAGATAACTGTATAAGGGAAGCTTCAATCAAAGCATTATCATTAGTTCTTTCTCTTAGAGAGCACGTCCATCTAACAATTGCTGCCACCTTGGTACTTCTTACCTTCACTTTGTTTATTTCATCAAGGTTCTTAGAAGCCCCCTGGGCACAGGTCCCAGAATCTCTCTGGCTCTGCTCTGTAGAGGTTTCCATCCAAGGAAAATATTCTAACCCCCCCTTTAGAGTCTGGATTGCTCTTAAACCAGATTAGTGTCTGTACATGCATGGGTGTGGGTGTTCTTGTGGCAGGAGGTGCTCAGGGGGATAGATTATTAACCACAGGTGACCTTCGCAAAGTGCTCTAAGTATTTTCAGTTCCACCAGAGAAGTAATCAGCCCGTGTGAGGGTGCCCGAGGCAGTCCTGGGACTGAGGAACAGTTCTTGGCGCTCGGGAGGAAAGAGCGCTGCTGCACTGGTGCTCCCTGGCCCCTGCACACGTGGCTGCAGCTCCTAGAGCCTAGAAGGGGGCTCCTCACCTCAGTCTCTTCATTCACAGCGTGGGCGCTCATGGCCACTAACTGTTGAGAGTTTACTAGTTACTGGACATCTACCAGCATTAACTCACTTGATCCTCACCCACAAAGATAGGGAAAATGACCCCCACCCCTTTTAACTGGTAAGAAAACTAATGCACTAGACAGTTAATAATTGGCCTAAACCCATGTAGCTAGTATGTCAAAGGACTGGGATTTAAAGAAAAAAAATTTTTTTTAATGAGTTGCAGTCCTCACCTTGGAAAACTCACTTTTCTTTCTTTTTTTCTTTTAAAAGTTTATATATAGGGGCCAGCAGTTAGCGTAATGGCTATGTCGCTGGACTCCCATGTAGTCGACCGTGGTTCATGTCCTGGACCCGGTGGCTTAAAACTCAAGCCGGGCACGTGTGCGTGCGTGCCCAAGATCCCAAGAGGAGAATGGAGGAGAAGGGACTGTGGCGTGGCCATCCCCCCGGGGGGTGATTTATTGCTTTCTGTCTCTCTATCTCTCTCTGTCTGGCAAGCGCATGCGCCCTCTAGCAAAAACCTTTCCAAAAAAAAGTTTATATATATATTGGGACCAGTAGTTGGCATAATGGCTATGTCGCTGGACTCCCATGTAGTCAACTGTGGTTCGAGTCTCAGACCCGGTGGCTTGAACTCACGCCGGGCGCATGTGCGTGTGTGCCCAAGATCCTGAGAGGAGAATGGAGGAGAAGGGATTGCAGTGTGGCCATCCCCCCTGGGGGGTAACTTCTCACTTTCTGTCTCTCTTTCTCTCTCTGTCTTTCTGGCAAGTGCACGCACCCTATAGCAAAAACCTCTCCCCCACCAAAAAAAATGTTTATATATATATTTATTTATTCTGTGGTTGAGAGAGACAGAAAGAGACAGAAATAGTACCTCTGACAGAATCCCGATGCTGTGATTGACCCCCAGCGTTAGCTAGCTTCAGATCATGGGCGTATACATGCCCTGAGTACTCAGGGAGGTGTCTGGACATGAACCTAGAACCTTCTTGTGTGGGTCAGCCTTGTAGAGCATTGTGTTTCACCATTGCACCACCATCTAGCCCAGGATTCAAATATTAATCTGTTTGATTCTTAGTTGTGGTTTTATTGAGGGCTGGGGGTGCTGGGGTAAATAAACCTTATTTGTTTTTAAATCACTAGGAAAACACATTACCTCTTTGAAGCAGCAAACATGCAGGCTATGTTATCGTTTCAAGTCATCAAGTGGTAGAAAGAGAACAAGATCCTAATCAGTATGTTGTCTGTACTAAGAAGGAACACAGCCCTGGCCGGAGGCCCCTGCCTTGACTAAAAGTGGCATTTGGTAAAGGGAGGTGACCTCTCCATTGTGCTAAGGTGGGGAATGGCTTCCTTATCTTCACTGTTGTCAGCACATCTTCTCAGGGCCCTGCACCTTCAGGAGGTAGAGTAAGCAATGCCAGGTTTAGGTGTTCAACCCATTCTGTTTGAGAAAAACTTTTTTTTTTTCTGAATCTAGTATTATACAACTCTTCCTAATTAAGCAGCCTAGAATCCATCTTTCTGTGTTCATTCCCAGACACTTAAACACATTATGATAAAAATCTCCTTTCCCTTGAAGGGCAGAGAGTCACTGCTCTTCCCACAATTACCCTGCAGAAGAGCAGAAGGCAGCATCGGGGGCTAGCATGGAGGCTGGCGAGGGATGAGCTCTGCTTCCCATACCCGGGGAGATGTGTGTCACAGGGAATCCTGGCTAGAACCGAGAGAAAAGTCTTTTAAAATGCCATTAGCAGTAAATTCCCTATAGTGTATTTTTTCCCTTCTTCTTCTTTTGGTCAAAAGGCATGTACATAAAGGATCATTTATAATAGAGATGCTTTTATAATCTCTAAAATGACCTTGTACAGAAAAAGTATTCATAGCTAGTTAAATAATTCCATAATAAGTAACTAATTTTCTAGTAATTGTATAATATTTACTAGACATTCATTAGACATATTTATGTCTTGAAGAAACATATGCGTTCATTTGACAGTTACTAATTTTTCACATTAACACCTGAAGAAAATGTTTAAGAGAAATGGGGATATACTCCATTTCTTTGCATTCTCTCTCTCTTTTTTTCTTTTTTTTTGAGAATTTTTTGCCATAGGGTGCGTGCGCTCACCAGGCAGACAGAGAGAGACAGAGAGACAGAAAGCGAGAAATCACCCCACAGGGGCGATGGCCATGCCACAATCCCTTCTCCTCCATTCTCCTCTCGGGATCTTGGGCACGCATACACACGTGCCTGGTGTGAGTTTAAGCCACCAAGTCTGGGACTCGAACTATGGTTGACTACGTGGGAGTTCAGCGACATAGCCATTACGCCATCTGCTGGTCCCTGCATTCTCTTTTTTTTTTTTAAAAAAAAAAAAATCTTTTGTTCCTTATTTATAATAAAGAACTTACATATGCAGTTGAGAAAGAGAGAGAGAGAGAGACAAGCAGCCTCCACAGCGTCTGGTGGTATTGCAGTCGCTTTCCTGTAATCCTTCAGACTGTTGGACCTTGGGCACTTGTGCATATGCCTGGAGTTTTTAAAGTTGACCAGGCCAGGAATTCAAACTGTGGCTGCTACGTGGAATCCAGCTTTTCTTGGGCAGAGCATTACTGCTGTTCCATGGAGCTAGTCTGCTTTCATTTTCTTTCTTTCTTTCTTTCTTTCTTTCTTTCTTTCTTTCTTTCTTTCTTTCTTTCTTTCTTTCTTTCTTTCTTTCTTTCTTTCTTTCATTTCCTTCCTTCCTTCCTTCCTTCCTTCCTTCCTTCCTTCCTTCCTTCCTTCCTTCCTTCCTTCCTTCCTTCCTTCCTTCCTTCCTCTCTCTCTCTCTCTCCCTTCCTTCCTTCCTTCTTTCCTTCCTTCCTTCCTTCCTTCCTTCCTTCCTTCCTTCCTTCCTTCCTTCCTTCCTTCCTTTCTTCCTTTCTTCCTTTCTTCTTCTTTTTTAGGATTTGCCATAAGGCACATGCACTCACCAGAGAGACAGAGAGAGGGAAAGTGAGGAATTATCCCCCCCCAGGGGGGATGGTCATGACATCCTTCTGCTCCATTCTCCTGGGATTCAGGGCATGCACGCACACACACACACACCTGGTTTGAGTTTCAAGCCACCAGGCCCAGGACTCAAACTATGATTGGCCATATTGGAGTCCAGCGCCTCAACAATCACACCACATGTTGGTTCCTAGATTCCTTTTCTTAAACAGGTATTTCTGCTTTGAACACTCTATCAAGACTTGTCTTCTCAAAGCCACTTACAACCTAGACCTTTTTTTTTTTTTTTTTAAAGAAAGATTTTTGCTATAGGGCATGTGTGCTTGCCAGAGAGACAGAGACAGAAAGTGGAAAATCACCTCCAAGGGAGATGGCCACGCTGCAATCCCTTCTCCTTCATTCTCTCAGGATTTTGGACATGCATGTACATGTACCTGGTGTGAATTTTAAACTGCCAAGTCTGGGACTTGAGCCACGGTCAACCACATGGGAGTCCAGCGACATAGCTATTACGCCTCCCGCTAGTTCCAAGCCTAGGCTTTTTTGAGTCCATCAGTCAGTTCTTGTGCCACATCCTAAGTGTCTGGGATTACACTTGACCCCTCCTTTTCTCTAAAGCCATTTCTTTACCCAGCTTACAGGATATACCCTTTTCCTTTTCTTTTTGCTAGAGGGCATGTGCATGCTCTAAAAAAAGACAGAGAGAGGGGGAGAAAATACTCCCCCCCATGGAGAATGATCATACCACAATTCCTTCTCCTCCATTTCTCTCTCCTTTTGGGGTTTTGGGCATACATGCATACATACCTTGCGTGTTTCTCAAGCTGCTGGGTCTGGGACTTGAACTATATAGTTGGTCATCTGAGATCTGGCTGCCTTAACCACCAGGCCATGGATTCAGTCCTAGGATACACCCTTTTTCATTTTCCTTCTCCTCACTGGGTATTTCTTCTAACACTCCTTTGGTTCCCCTCTTCTCAACGACCTCTGAATCCCAGAGAGCCTCAGGACCCAGTCCTTCTCTTCCTTAGGCCTTCTCTTCTTTTCCTCCCTCACCCAGTTGCATGGTCTTAAATATCACCTAGAAGGTGCCAAATGTGCGTCTCCAGAGCTCAGACTTCTCTGCTGGGCCCCAGACTTTACCCAGATGCTTGCTTGATGTTTCAAACTTGACAAATCCAAACCTGACTTGTGTTTCTTCCTCAGAAGCCCACTCCTCGGTCTACAGCTCCCTGGTTGGTAGATAATCTCTCCCAAACTTTTAGAGTCCTTCTTGACTCTTCTCTTATGTTCTCTTTTCTCAGATCTAAATCTTGTTGACTCTTTCTAAAGACATCCCAAATCCAATCACTTTTTACCACTTCTGCTGCTACTTCCCTGTTCTGAGCCACCGGCATCTCTTTTTTGGATTACCGCCACAACATAGCCCAGATTCAGTAATTCAATCAGAGTGACACGATATTTCAAAATGTATGTCAACCATATCACTCTTCTGCTCAAAAAACTTACAGTGGTGTGATGTTTCATTTAGAGAGCTTTTAAGTCCTTACAAAGGCCTACCGATGACCTGCTCCCCATCACCTTCCTGGCTTTAGCTCCAATAACTTCACTTTCACTCATTCTAATCCAGCCATACTGGTCCTCTTAGTCTTCCTCAAACACCCTAGACATGTTTATTCCATCTCCCTAGAATACTGACCCCAGAAGCAGGAAGCCCACACCCTCACCTTTTTCCAATGTTGGCTTAGTTGTCACCTTCCTAGTGAGACTTACCTTGCTGCTTATTTAAAATTAGACTTTGGGGAACCAGTAGTTGGCAAAATGGTTATGTCGCTGGACTCCCATGTGATCGACCTCGGTTCAAGTCCCAGACTCGGTGGCTTAAACTCACGCCGGGTGTGTATGCCTGCATGCCCAAGATCCTGAGAGGAGAATCATGACATGGCCATTCCCCCTTGGGGGATGATTTCTCACTTTCTGACATTTTGTCTCTCTGTCTTTCTGTTGAGTGCACTCTCCCTATAGCAAAAATCTCTCTGAAAAAAAAAAAAAAAAGAGAGAGAAAGAAATGAAAACCTGGGCTTTGGGACTGGCAGATGGCATAATGGTTATGTCACTGGACTCCCACGTAGTTGACTGTAGTTCAAGTCCCAGACCAGATGGCTTAAACTCATGTTGGACATGTATGCATGCGAGCCCAAAATCCCGACAGGAGAATGGAGGAGAAGGAATTGTGGTGTGGTCATCCTTTCTGGGGGATGATTTCTTGCCTTCTGTCTCTCTGGTGAGCACATGTGCCCTATAACAACAACAAAAAAAACCTCTCTAAAAATTAAATAAAATAAATAAATGAAACTGGGCTTTGGAGCAGTAGGGTGACATAGTGGTGAGACGTGATGTTCTGTGAAGTTGACCCACAGAGGGAGGTTCTGGGTTGGCATCCAGAACCCCCCTTGAATACTCTGGGCACACGTGTGCTCATGACCTGGCGCAGGCCAAAGCGGGAGGTGAATGGCGGCATCAGGGCCCTGTTGGGGTGCTGTCTCTCTCACTCATAGGAGAAATAAATAAATTTTAATATACAAAGTAAAACTGCACTTATCTTTCCTCTTCACACCCAGCCCTCCTGGTGCCTTACACTGGTCTTATATTTTCTTGTTTCTATAGCATTTATTCCAACAGTGTCCTATAGAAATTATTTACTGTATTTATAGTTTATTTCTATCTTATACAAAGCAAGTAGCTTCCAACAGGACAGGAATCTTTGTTTTGTTCCCTGATGTGTTCAAAACACAGATCAGAGCCTGCCGCATGGTAGGAAATCAGTCATTGTATTTGAATGAATGACAGTTCAACACTTCAGAGACAGGAATGACGGAAGTGAGAAAAGTTTGTAGAAATCATCTGTGCTGATTCAGTGGTTTTAAAAGGGATTGTTATCTCTTACTTCCTGATGACAGAAATGAGCACCCAACTTTGCAAACGCATGTTAAAAGCACCCACAACAGTTCTTTCACTTCAACAGTTGCTTTTAAAGAAGTCAATAAACATCTCTTGTTCTCATCCCTTCTGTTTTGGTAAGCTTTCTTATAAATACTCAGATTACCTGGAATTTCTGTTCCAGAGGCATCAGAACAACATTTAGCTACATGATAGAAGAGATCAGATTTCATAGTCAAAGCAACTCCTTGATGTTTATTCTAGACTACCTTTAGTGCTCACAGCCTCCATCTGGATGGTACTTGTACTGATAGCACCGTTAGGGGCTGTGAATTCCTGTGACCTGTTTTCTCAGCTGAAAGTGGGTGGGATTCTGACAGCAACTTGGTTTGTGGGTAAAACCATGAACTACCATTGGTCCAGGTCTGCTGACTGCCCTCGCTGTTATTTGTTTATATTAATACCTCTCTACTTTTTCAGACATTTCGAGAAGTACTTTTCTCAGTATTACGAGGCACACTACATATACCAGTGACTCAAAATTTCTGAGGCTGCTCACGAGTGGTTTCTGGTAAGCCCAACCACTGCATCACAGACATGTAGTCCAACAACATGGTCGGTATGGGGGTTACAAGGGGCCATTCATCTCACGGTCCTGCTCATTGGAAGGCCTAAAATAGTCTTAGCTATTTTATTCTCTGGTTTTTACCCATGTCCTAGTCCTTCCACTGAGAAAGTCTGAAGTGGGTTTGCTATAATAACTGTGTATATGATAGATTCTGTATCACTATTAAATAATTAATCCTTTTTAAAAAACAACTATCTGTTACTTATAAAACAAGTTCCATTACTTGAAGTAACTTTATTTGAAGAAATAAAAAATCATCACTCAATTTTTCACAGTAGAGCTTGAAATTACAGTTGTGTTTTTCAATTTACTACATTAGAAGAGCCCAACTGCAGGTCAAGACGTCATGGGAAGCCTGGGTTCTCTTCCAGCCTACCCTAAAAAGCTGGGCCCACTGGTGTGTGCCTGTAGTTTCAGCTCTTCAGAAGGCTGAGGAAGGAGAATGTGAACAAAGCAAGATCCTGTTTAAAACACCACATACGAGTCAGCCAGGTGGTGGTTAAGGCGGCTGGATCCCACATAGACAACTGTGCAGTTTGAGTCCCAGATCCAGTATGTGTGCATGCATTTGTGCCCAAAACCCTGAGAGGAGAAAGGAGAAGGGATTACAACACGGCTATTCCCCCAGGGAATTGCTTTCTCACTTCCCCTCTCTCTCTGTCTCCAGTGAACACATGTACCCTCTAGCAAATACAAAAAAAAAAAAAAAGAACTAAAACACCACATACACATACACACATACACATACACCACAAATATATATATATAGAGAAAGGAATATAATTATAGACACATGAAAAGATTATGGGGAGTTTGGAAAAATTTTAAATTACCCATAATTTTATCTGTTATGATAATTTGTTCATATTTCCTGTCAATCATTTCCCATATTCATGCAGAGATTATTCTTTTAGGTACTGTCATGACATGGTAAATTCTATGAGAATGGAGACTCTTTCTTTTTATAAAGGTTTTTGCCATAGGGTGTGTGTGCTTGCAGATGAGAGAAAGACAGACACAAAGAGAGGGAAAGTGAGATATTATCTTACCCCCTGGGGAGATAGCCATGCCACAGTCCCTTCCCCTCCATTCTCCTCCTGGGACTTTGGCCAAGCATGCACACGCACCCTGTGTGATTTTCAAGCTGCTAGGTTCAGGACTCAAACCATGATTGGCCACATGGGAGTCTAGCACCTTAGCCACTATACTACCTGCTGATCCCGAGAAAGGAGACTCTTTCTAATCATCTGTGTGAACCCAGAATTTAGTACAGAGCACAGTACAGATGGGTGTTTGGAAAGTTATTGCCAAAAGAATGAACTAAGAAGTAGATTTGCTGAGAATCTGAGCCTTAATTAAGTACAGCCAATGCCAGATTGATTATTTAGTTGGTTCACAGCGAGAGGCTGAAGTTCCAACACAGCAACCACGAGCTGGTCTGAGACTTCCTCTTCTGCACAGCCCTCTTGGGCAGCACGGGAGAAGGGGGCAATTATACAGTCATATGGTCACTCTTTTGCTTTGCTTGAAAACCACAACACTAATTCATTTTACTTCTCCATTTTTTTGTCTGTAGCTCACCTGGACCTTAAATGGTCTAAATCTCTGAGACAGACAGAATGTGAGTAAATGCTTTGCTGATCCTAAAATAAAATTGCAACTCAGGTTTGTAGTTTGATGCAAAAGCCCTAAAGACACAGGTTTGTTGCTCACTCAGATTACCAACGTTAATAAAAATAGAAGGCAAAAGGTTAGGTAATTTCTAAATCACTCTTTCTTGGAATAATTACCATTTTACAGCATCTGTGTATTTTGGTAGAACTTGAATAGCAGTTTATTGCTCAGAATAATATTCTATTCTTGTCACCGAATAATACTTGACGTATGTGCTCTTGTACTCTCTAACTGCAGGAAGGGTGTTGCCCTGAATGACTGGCACACCCTCTGCAGTGAGGCTTAGTTTTGTTGGAACTTTTCAGGTACGAAAGAAAAAAAGACCTTTCTCTACTTCTCATTCATTCACCAACACGAAACTTGAGCTTTGTTATTTTTTCTAAATCTAGATTGACCAAATTAGGCTTGTGGCAGTCACCATTAAGGACAGACCATGGTAGCATTTCATATGCTAGTAGTATTTGAGTCTTCTTTCCATAGAAAATTGGCTATGAAAAGGGAAGGCCTATCAATCATAATTTGAAAGGCAAGTTACAAATCCTTTGATAGAGTCTTTGTAAGCCATGGCTGCCGCAGGCAGAACTGGAATTCTTTTTTAATTGAGCATATACACGTGGTCATTCTGCACATTTTCATTTTGATAGCTTAGCCAGTGGGAAAAGGAACTTGGGCTTAATAATGGGTTTTCAGCATTTCATGTTTCTAAGGCTGGGTCTGAACATAAGGAATGCTCATCTGTCTCCTTTTTACCACAGCACCTAGAGTTACACAAAATTTTATCTAAAATGACATGAACTGGTTCAGTCTGGGAGACAGTTTCTCACTAGGACATAGCATTGCCTTCATTTGGAGGCCATACATGACGTAAGTAAACAGTGGATAGATCTTGTATATTTTTCTGTTACTTTAATGTATTTAAATTTCAATTATGGGGGTAAGAGACATGAGTTGTATTATTAAACTATTATATTTTTTTTTTGAGAGGTTTTTGCTATAGGGTGTGTGTGCTCCCCAGAAAGACAGAGAGAGACAGAGAGATAGAAATTGAGACATCACCACCCGGGGGGGGTGGGGGGGGGATCGCCACGCTGCAATCCCTTCTCCTCCATTCTCCTCTTGGGATCTTGGGCATGCATGCACACACGCCCAGCATGAGTTTAAGCCACCAGGTCCAGGACTCGAACCGCGGTCGACTATGTGGAGGTCCAGCAACAAAGCCATTAAGCTAACTGCTGGTCCCTATTATATTTCTTAATGATGACTACTTTTTTCTTTCGAGTTAAAAACAGACTCATCTGTGGCCACTATACAGTACAATGTAATATATACTTCAAAATTGCTAAAAATAAATTTTTAAAAAGTTTATTTATTTCTCCTAGAGGGAAAGAGACTGAGAGAGACAGGTATTCAGAACAGGGTCTTCATACTGTGATCCACGCCCTGCCTCAGTCAGCAGGATCACAGATGCGTGTGTGAGTGTGTGTGTGTGTGTGTGTGTGTGTGCCTGGTGTGTACAGGGAGACCTCTTACTCCCAGGAATGTGAACCTGAAACCTTCTCATGTGGCCTCAGCAATATGGAGCACTGCATTACTACTGTACCACTGCACCTAGCCTACACGGAGAGATGTTTAATGTTTTGTTACAAAAAAATAAGTCAGGTGATGGGTATGCCAATTAGCTTGATTGAATCTTTCTAAAATGTATATGTACATGAAAAATCACATCGTATCTCATAAATATACACAATTACTAGGTCAATGAAAATAATAAAAAAGAGACTCTTTAAACTTAAGAGTTTTGTGTAGTCTAAAACTGAACAATTAATGTGCAGAGACTGCTATTGGTTCCTGTATACGTGTATTCATCTTCTGTAGTAAGAGAAGCCCTAATTTTTAAGCTAGGTATGTTGTTGTCGGGAGTGGAGGAGGGGAAGAGGGGGCAGAGGAGAAGTTATTTCCCAGTTTCCTTTGCAAAGAACTAGGTGGAAGTGTTATGTGGAAACTTCTGGGATTTTCCTTAACTGACAGGTGGTGTATACCTCTCACCTTTTCTTTTTCTCTTTCTCCCTCCTGCTGCCTAAAATCCTGGATGTGCTAGCAGTTAGTTTCCGTCTTAGACCATGAACACAAAAGCAGCACTGCAGAGGAGTGAGAAGAAATGCCATACCAGCTTGCCTACCTTTGCAGCTTTATATGAAAAATAAACTGTCTTGTTTAAGTGATTGTCCTTTGTGCCTCAAGTGAAAAATAATCCTCTAAGTGAAGTATCATCAAAATGAAAAAATAATCCTAATGTACACAATCACCTATAATGAAACATATTGAACTATTTAATCTGACATGAAGAAATAAATGTACTTTAGCATACTCTGTTGGCTTACCTGCCCAACACTCTTTTCTAGAATGAACCAATTCTCCACTCTCCTACTACCCACATGGTTATAGTGAGTCTTTAAACTCTAGAACATGACCCCACTCTTGGTTGAAGGATGATCCTGACCCGAGCATGGCCAAACCTTTTCCCCAAGAATTTGAAAATAAGATGGGAAGAAAGAGAGATCAGTCTCTGAGCTATATGCCTGAAATAGTAAATATCTGAGCTATTAGTAGCCATATTTTCTACGCTGTGTTGGCAGAAATCGAAGAAACCATGTTGTAAGTAGAAAGAACAATGGATCAGAGGAAGGCAGAGCTTTTGCAATGATGGGGAAGGAAGAGTCCTAGGTGCCCTATAGCCCCAGCACCTGGTTATCTGGGCACTCCAGCTTGCTTTCTTATTGCCCATTTCCTTATATCATTGTCATTCTGGACTCACCATACCTAGACAGGGATCCAGATCAGTCTAGGGCAATAAGTGCATGGCAACTTCATTGAAGGGTATGTGTTCTAAATTGGTTCAGTCCAATTGAAAGTTTATGTTCCATGTCTAGGGGAAAAAAATTCTTTCTTTTGTTGAATAAAAACAAGGAAGCCATTATCAACTCTCTTGCCAGCCATGAGGGTGACCATCCTGGGATGAGGGGAACACTGAACATGTTAAAAGAATTATAAAAGGCTTGGATCTTTGATGGCATTTTTGAACCCACCCTGGCACTGAATCAAATACATTAGATGATAAATGACCTATTTGAAAACCCAGGGTTGCCAGACTTTGTCTCAAAGGGCCAGAGAGTAAATATTGTAAGGTGGCAGGCTTTGAGGTCTTTGTCATGACTAGTCAAGTCTGCTGCTGTAGCTCTGTCGTAGCCCAGATAATACATACATGAAGAGGTGTGAGTGTGGTCCAGTAAAAAAGGCGACCAACCTGCAGGCTGTCATTTGCCAACCCCTGAAATGAGCCATTTTGAGTCAGAGTTTTCTGTTACTTTTTGATGGGACTACCACATACGATACACAAGTTCTCACTCATTGTGGGGGGAGGGCACTGCGTCTTGCCCTTGGAGTCTATGAGGAATTTCCAGTGTCCACAGCCAGTGGCCAAGCTATTTAACAATGGGTACAGCTTAAGGACCTGCAACCTCAAACACACAGGATAGCCATACTGGGACAAATCAAATAAGTATCACTCCGCTGCTATCTTCCAACAAGCTCAAAAAAGGTTTCTTTTTGGGTAGTTCTTTAACATTTTTGCTCATTTTTTTGGTTAAGATGTTATTAGTTTTTAAAAAAATTATTTTATTTAACTTTTCATTTATTTATTTGATTGTTATTTAAATTTGACCAGAGAGGGACAGAGAGAAGAGAGAGAGAGAGAGAGAGAGAGAGAGAGAGAGAGAGAGAGAGATAAAGTGAGAAAGCAAGCCGTCAGGTCTGGGACTCATACCACAATTAGCCATCTGGGAGTCCAGTGCCCTTAACTACCATGTCACCCACTAGCCCCAAGATGTTAATCAGTTTTATATTATTTCTTCTTTTTTGATACTCCATTCCTTTAGTTTAGTATCTGAGTGCTAGGTTTGTAATACTGATTCTTTAAAAAAGTGAGTAGATGGGGCCAACAGGTGGTGTGGTGGTTAAGGCACTGGACTCCCTTATGGCTGACTATGGTTCAAGTCCCAGACTTGGTGGCTTGAAAATCACACCAGTGTGTGTGCATGTATGCCAAAGTCCTGAGAGGAGAATGAATGAGAAGGATTTGCAGTGTGGCCATTTCCCCCGAGGAGTGATTTCTCACTTTCCCTCTCACTGTCTCTTTCTGTCTCTCTCCAGTGAGAGTATGCGTGTGCCCCATGGCAAACCCCTCCCCCCGAAAAAAATGGGTAAATGAAAACTTTCCCTGATGATGAGTTCTGTTTTGAATTTCTGTAGGCTGTATGATCACTAACACACAATCTAGTACTTGACAAATGATGACTATAATGTATTAGAAAGACTAATGTATCAGAACTATATAATCTATCAGGAAGATTTTAGCACATGCTACAACTCACACAGCCAACGCATTTGGTTAAATGCAGTTGCAGTTGGGACTGATACTCTAATAATGCTGCCATTTCTCAAAGTGTCTTTGGAATTTCTCCAGTCACCTTGCTTTATTGTAATACCTGAATTTGATAGAGATATATTGCATTGTTACCAGTCTTTATTCTGAATGGATTCTTGCCCTTTGGAAAAAGAAAAAGAAGATACATCTTAATTTTTGCAACCACTAAGTATTTTCCTTGCCCCCTTCTTTCCTTTCTCACAGAATTATTAGGCACCTAGTTATGCAAATAACTCTTACGGATGCTAGTGAGATAAAGTCTCAACGATCAGTGTGTTCATGGTTTAGTAGAAAAGAAAAGCAGTTATGTCACCCTCATTTTCCCAGCTTCACCAGTTCACGGGCATATACACGATCTTTATATGAGAAATAGCCCAGATCTTGCAGGGTTCGCCCCACTTGCTCCTTGGGAACTCAGCCTCCTGCTAGGCTTTTCAATGTACTCCCATACTGGCCGTTTTGCTTTTCCATTTCAGCTTTCCCCTATTGAGAGCTGCTGTTTTCAAGCTTCAAGGATGCTGGGTGTCTGGTACTTGTTTTTATATTGTTTTCACTTTGAAAACTTTTGTTTAATGGTGGAGGAAAGTACCTTTTGTTCTACTAGTTTAAAGCTTTCCACAAATTTTTGTTTGTTTGTCTGCTATAGGGTACCTGTGCTCATCAGAGAGAGAGAGAGAGAGAGAGAGAGAGAGAGAGAGAGAGAGAGAGGCAAAGTGGGAAATCGCCCCCAGGGGGATGGCCATGACACAATATCTTCTCCTCCATTCTCCTCTCAGGATTTTGGGCACATACACACACACGTCAGGCGTGATTTTCAAGGTGTGTATCCAGGACTTGAATCACGCAGTTGGCCATGTGGGATCCAGCCACCTAAACCTCCACATCATCTTCTGGCCCACTTTTCACATTGTTTTTAAAAAAATTCTGGCAAACATTTTAACAGGAGAGAAGTCTCAGTACTAGGTAGCCTGATAGACAGCAGTGTCTCTCATATAGCACAGAGTAGAGAATTCTGTTTTCCAACAGGTTCTTCTCAAAACAAGAAGAAGCTAGTTTAGGTAAGCAAGTGTAGAGCTAAAAGACAGGAAGAAAATGGGGCCAGCTGAGTAAGTGAGACCACATTTCCTTGCCGCCGCCTTCTTCTTCTTCTCCTCCTCCTCCTCCTTCTCCTCCTCCTCCTTCTTCTTCTTCCTTTCTTCTTCTTCTTCTTTTCTTCTTCTTCATCTTCTTTTTTTAGTACCTAGTCAAAGGACAAATATTGAGATGTCAGAAAATCCATGATACATTTTCCATAGTAAAACACATTATATCTTTTCCGACAAACCAACAGTGCTTTGCTGCAGATGGTGCCTCCTGGTCATCAGGAGTGCAGTAAGTCCATGAGGGCGTGAGCTTTGCTTGTCTGCTTCAGTGTTGTATTCATCAGTCCAAGAACAGGCCAGACGCTGACTGGCTGCTCAATCCATCTGTGAACTCTGAATAAACTAATGTTACCGTAGGGTTAGTCTCTTAAGTCCATGTCTCCCAGAGACCCAGCTATCTTCCATGGAGAAATGGGAGAAGGACCCTCCTCTCACTCAGGGCTACACTTTGTCTTCTGGGTCCTAGTGCAGACAAATCTGGGTCCCTTCTCTTTCACAGTTCTTTCTCAAATTTCCTTTCAGATTTTTTCCTCAAAGAACTTCAATCTGGTCCTTGAGCCATGACTCAGAATCAGGCATACTCGAACCCCAACTCTGGCTCAAATTTGATTTCCCGATTTAATTACAATATAGAGTGGTAGGAGCTATACTAGATGCACATTCGGGGACATAGCAAAGAAGTGAAGAAACTGAAGATGGCAGAAAATCAGAGTGAGGAGGATCCAGAGTATGCTTCTCTCATCCTTCATCAGTTACATGTCAGTGTCTTAAGACAAAACAAATAGACAGGAGCACAGCACATTGTTTAAAGTTTGCATTGAAAGAGAGGGTTTCATTGGACAATGCTTCTGGCAGTATTTTAAGAGAAAAGTTAAAGTGTCACACTGTCTGAGAGTTGGCCTGTCCAACTCTACATGCACAGCAAGATGGCTGTTAAGTGTTTGTTCCATTCCTGGTATATAGGGGGCCCAACATGGAGAATTCTATCACTAAAAGGAATTTTAGCCTATAATTTGTTTATAGCATATTCTTGACTAAGGGGCAAGCTCCTTACTCCCTGGGGCGATGCTCTAAGTGCACACACATTCCAGAGTGATCAACCTTTCCCCTGTCACTGCTAAGAGCTCTAAAAGCCATAGAAATCAATACATGTAATAATTTATCACTGGCAGATTAAAATTTTCTATTGACTTTTTCTGGAATAGGAATTTGAGCCCCCTAAGGAGCCTTATTCTTTTAATAGACAACTAGGCAATCAGTTGTAATGTCAAGTTTTGAAATGCTTTGGCAACAGTTTTTATGAAACACAAAGAAGAAAAATAACAAGAGGCCCCGGATAGTTACAGAGTCTTGCTGAGATGTACAGAAACGAATCCCTTGTCTGCCTGTACCGGCAGGCCACCTCTGTCCTCTGAAGCAGATGCTGTGCCTCCCTTGCCATGAAACTAAGGACTGCTAGTAATTCAAAAGCACCGGAATCTGATGAGCGCCTTTTCTTCCTTTCTGAAAACACTCGTCAATTTGCAATGCAGTCTTAGGCTCCGCATCTTCAGAGACCGGTGCGCAGTGGTGTTTAGAGGCTCCACCTTTTGAGCAGCTTTAAACTAGTGCTTCTCCAACTTGAATGTCTGTACGACTTTTCTGAGGAATCCCATTTAAATGTATTAGATTGTGATTCTGGGGTGGGGCCTGAGATCTTACCTTTCTCACAGGCTCCCTGGAGTTACCTGGGGGCAGGACTTGGACTTGTTCCTTTCCCTGACGGTGTCCTGCTCCAAGGTAGCAAGGACAGGTGCTGTGACAAGAACTGCGTGCTGACCACTCGAAGGACACTTGATGACAAGAGGCCCTAACCAAATGTCCCACAGACAGAAACAACCAAGGAGAGTTTGAGCTCATCTGGTCAATCGTCTTGTTTATGTGTATGTATCTCTGAGACAATATGGGGACAGGATAATAGAGGAAAAGGAAGAAAACAGACCATTCATCCCTTTACTCCATACTTTTGAGTTTCCTATCCCATGCCGGGCATGGGTAGGCATAAGAAATATAAATTATAATAAGAAAATTGGTATAGAAAAGTCTGTTTTGGAAAGGCAGGCATTGAGAGCATTCCTTTAGTTGTGTCAGGGGACTTTTACTCCAAGAGACCCTACTTACAAGGAATCCAGCCGTTCAGCATTTCCCAGTGGAATAACATCGTCTGTCATTGTTCTTTGTGCTCAAAGATACTTCTGGCAATGATGTTACTATTCCTGTATATGAGTCTGGCAGAAAGCCCTAAGATGTGACCTAATTTCTAAATAGCTTGTCCTTCTGGTGATCTGTTATTAACAAAACCTACGGTGGTTTATGACTCTACCCTATAGACTCTGGGAATATAATAGAGGAGGCAAAGGAGATTTCCTCCTGGATTAGCTTGTATGACAAGATCTTTCTGGAATAATAGCTCCTGCCCATTACTTGAAGAGCTGTTGTAGAAACCAACACACTATCTTTTCTTTCTGAGAGAAGGGCTCTTAAAAGCCTGGAAGTGGAAGATCATTAGGTAATTTGTTGTTCGCTGGAGAAGGGCACTCTTGGTGTATTTATAGTTATGCTGCCTGGGGGCGGTGGAGAGGGGAGAATGTTTATGGAGGGATCTATCTTACCATCCCTTGTATCCTGAGTGGATCTTGAATGTTAAATTATAACATTGCATTATGCTTAAAAGGAAAGGATGCTTCATAGAAAAGGCATTTACCGAGCTCTTGAGGGACTGTTGTGCACTGATCAAATGACAGATGGTGTTCAGCTTTCATAATGTAGGAGTGCTAGAGGAATGTGGGGTCACAGTGAAGGCATGGACAATCATAGAGTGAGATATGGTGCAAGTTGTTGGCAGGCTGGCATAAGAAGAGAAGAGGAGGTACCAGGGAAATGATTCCAACCACTAAGAGAGGAAAGGAAATGAAATAAAAAAAAATAGCAGTACTTCAATTTCTGAAAAGCAGGTCTATCCCAATTTAGTTATGAGATGTTGCGTAGGTTACAGTGTCTCTGGATTTTTTTTTTTTTTTTAAAGAGAGTTTTGCTATAGAGCTGTGCACTTGCCAGAGAGAGCAAGAAAGAGATACAGAAAATGGGAAATCACCCCCCGGGGGGATGGCATGTCAAAATCCCTTCTCCTCTATTTTCCTTTCCTTATATGGGCACACATGCACACATGCCCAGCATGAGTTTTAACCGTCATGTCTGGGACTCGAACCACGATTGACTACATGGGAGTCCAGCAACATTCATAACCATTAAGGCATCTGCTGGTGCTGGTCCTGACCCATGTCTCTGGACTTCAGAGGAAAGAGTTCTAGATAATATTTAGAAAAAAGTTCCCTCCCTGCTCTGTATCTCTTGCTCATTGTGTACTTATTATGTGCTAAATGCACCATGAAATAAACACTTCACTCGTTTGTGCGTCTGTGTGTGTGTGTGTGTGTGTAGTCATCCTCATTTTACAGAAGAGGAAACTAAGGTTCAGAGAACTTTGGAACTCAGCCCAAGCTTACACAACTAATGGGAGGTAGAGCTAAAATTTGAACTCAGGCAATCTGATGCCACAGATAATGCTTTGGGGCTTTACAACACACTATCTGTGTATGCCTAAGACTTTTATGGGTAAAGTAGGAATATTTATTTCTTACTTTCTTAGAAAATCAGTTGGCGGTGAGGTCTCTTAAAAGAGTTGTTACATATCCTTTTATACAACCCTTGACATAATTGGAGTTTGCTCCTGATACGCAGAGATGTTGTAACTGGTGTCATAATTGAATGCCTCAGAACTTAAGAGGTAAGATGAGCTTCATACACTTTCCTCTTACCTTCCTCAGCTCACTTACTTACAGGTCCGATGTCTTCTCAGGTTCTGGCTGGCCTGCCCAGCTGAGCCTACTTTGTGCAAGCCGGGCAGGAAAAGTAGCTGCACAAGAGCAGAGTAGTGACGGCTAGGATCCATGTCTCCTAAGCTTGAGGTCCTGGGAGCCTGCAGTTTCCTCTCATCCTTTCATCAGAGTTTCCCACGCCCACATGATGGGACTGCGGCCTAGTTTCCTGGTTTGTGCGGACTTTCTTCCTGAGACTAGAGTTCTGTGTTAAACACCAGCCAGCCTGGACACCTATGACGCCCTCCCAACCCCTCAGAGACAGTGTGACAAAGGGCAATGGTGGGTGCCTACCTTGTAAGTTTTGCATATTTGCATCCCACTTGTATATACCCTTATTTACTTGTGTTTCCTTTGAACAAACTCCCTTTTAACATTTAAATACCTTAGTTACAAAACAAGTTGTTTTATGAACCTCCCCTTTCTCCTTGTCAAAATTCAAACCTTTTCCTACCCTATCTTGGCCCTCATAAAATTTCAAACTTGGGCAAGCTGGTAGACAAAACGGAACAAGGAGTGCTGGCAGAGTTAGTGCTGGGGGTAGCTGTAAACCTTCAAGAAAAGGGGGGATTTTATTTTTCAGCGGGCATGACCAAAACAATAGTTAATAAGAAACTAAATTACACTATTCAATGATAGGAGCAAATTTAGATTCCAAGTTAAATATAAAACATTTCTGTTTATGTCTATGATTAATTTTGAGTTGATTTTATATGTCAAAGATACACAGAGATATAAAGATATATGAGAGGTAAGAACGGAGGTGTCTTATTTTGTATACAGATATCCTATTATTACAGCCATATTTATCGAAAAGATGATCTTTTTTCCTGCCAAATTGACTTTGCACCTTTGTCCCTGTCCTCGGGAGTTAGACTGGGCTCTTTGTTCCCCCTAATCGTCGGCCCAGGGAGCCACATATGAGCTGCTGCCCACCTGCCTTCCACCACTACGACTCCTGGCCGTTGCTCCTGCTGCCCATCCATTAGCTTGGGTTCTGAATCTGCTCATATCATTGAATATTGTAATTTAGTCTCTTACTGACCACTCTTTTGTCATACCTGCTGAAAAAATGAAGTCTCCCCTTTTCTTGAAGTTTTACAAGTACCCCAGCATGATTCTGCCAATTCTTCCTGTTCCTTTTCTGTCAACCTGCCCTTGATATCCCCAAAATTACAACTTACAAGATGAGTTTGAAATTTCATAGGGTAAGAAACGGTTTGCATTTTTGTCAAGCTGAAATGAGAGTGGGTTCAAAAAGTGACATCACTGGGAACCAGCAGTTAGCGTAATGGCTATGTCGCTGGACTCCCACATAGTCGACCGCGGTTTGCGTCCCGGACCCAGCGGCTTAAAACTCACGCCGGGCGCGTGTGCGTGCGTGCCCAAGATCCCGAGAGGAGAATGGAGAAGGGATTGCGGCGTGGCCATCCCCCCTGGGAGGTGATTTCTCGCTTTCTGTCTCTATGTCTCTCCCTGTCTGTCTGGCGAGCGCACACGCCCTATAGCGAAAACCTCTCCAAAAAAAAAAAAAAAAAAAAAAAAGAAAAAAGTGACATCATTAACTACCAGCATGCCCTAACTGGGAATTACTATTTAAGGGGTCCTGGGACCAATGTGTTCATTCTCTCCTGTGATTCCTGTTTCAGGGTAAGACCAAGCCTTGTATGCATTATTCCACATGTATGTACACACAAAGGTACATATATAGACATAAACACATGCACTGACACCTGGAAATATTTTTGCACTTAACTGTAACTTTTCTTTATGGTTAATTTACAGAATACTTTACAGTGATGCTACCGGGGAAAATTTCTAAATTTTAAGATGTTAGAGAGCTAAGGGATCATCCAGGTTGGGAGGACTGTCAACTCCAATGAATTGGTGGTGATGGCTTGGAGGCTGCATGGAAAAGGATTGCCAGGCTGAGTTTAGCTCAGCAGGAAAGAGAGCTGTCATTAATTAGTCATGCCTGTCATGGCTGGGGGTGGTGGCAAGTGTATGACTAACTCTAATCGAAGACTAGGCCACTGTCTTTGCAAATGCCACAGTCTCTACTTCTTTTGACAGCTGGACTTTACCTACTGCTGAATAATTTCAGTAACTGTGATTTTGCTATTTTTTGAGAATACACATCACATTGTTGAAGAGTTCTTCTACACATTGAGTGCCAAATCTATCTTATCAGAACTTGTAATCTTTTGCCCTAACTCTACCATTTAGAGCAGTAAATAACAAGTTTATACCCTATTTTGCATCCTAGCTCTTCAAATATCAAAAGATAGCTGTTCTATATCTTTTCTCTTAGATAAAAATGATCATTTTCTACAACTATTTCTCATATATTATTATTTCTGGGTCCTACATCATCTTGGATGTTATTTAACTTTTCCTTACCCTTCTCAGTTGTGCTACTCAGAAAGGGGCAGAGAGTTTCAGATAGAATCTACCAACTAAAATTAATTATAATTTTTTCTTATATTAATTATATTAATAAGCTCCAGCCTGCACATGACATATGTACTTGATTATTTCACACTGAACTTTCAGTAAATTAAAAAAAATTTTTTTTATGTGAACTATTCAGTTATTTTCTTTTCTGAGTTTATATCCAAATTTTTTTTTTTTCTTTTTTTGGAGAGGTTTTTGCTATAGGGCGCATGCGCTCGCCAGACAGACAGAGAGAGACAGAGAGATAGAAAGCGAGAAATCACCCCCCCAGGGGGGATGGCCACGCCGCAATCCCTTCTCCTCCATTCTCCTCTCGGGATCTTGGGCACGCACGCACACGCGCCCGGCGTGAGTTTAAGCCGCCAGGTCCGGGACTTGAACCGTGGTCGACTACGTGGGAGTCCAGCGACATAGCCATTACGCTAACTGCTGGTCCCTATATCCAAATTTTTACCATTCAAGTTGTACCTTAATGCTTGCCCTTTCCTGAGTACCTATGTTGTATACTCTATTTATATTTTTAAAAACATCTATGCGGTAGATACTCCATTCCCATTTTGCAGTTATGTGAACACTGAGTCTTAGAGATTCCCAACACACTCACAGAACAAATTTCTTCTGACTTCAAAATCTATTCTCTTTTGGCTATCAAATGCTCAATTTGATCTTTTTAAATACTATATCCATTACAAAGGGGTAAAAAAAGGTTGAAAGGGATAGGCTGTCCTTTTGTCAAGATGTTTTTTGTTTTTGGCATCTGATGATGAAGTCAAGCACTTTATTTAAAAAGATAAAAACAAGGGAACCAGCAGTTAGCGTAATGGTTATGTCGCTGGACTCCCATGTAGTTGCCCGCGGTTCGCGTCCCAGACCCGTGGTTTAAAACTCACGCCGGGCACGTGTGCGTGCGTGCCCAAGATCCCGAGAGGAGAATGGAGGAGAAGGGATTGTGGCGTGGCCATCACCCCTGGGGGGTGATTTCTCGCTTCCTGTCTCTAATGTCTCTCTCTGTCCGTCTGGCGAGCGCCATTGCCCTATAGCGAAAATCTCTCCCAAAAAAAAAAGATAAAAACAAGTAAAAACAAAGTGAAGTTTTGCATGACTAGTTCCTGGTAAAGTTGCTGGTTCCTTGTGGTCATCTTTAAGCATTCACTAGCTACTTGATTAACTATACAGTTCAGAATTTTGCTGGGGATTAATGGCAAACCGATCCAACTATGATTTCTAGAATCGGCAAATACCGGGACATTTGTTTACATGCTTGTTTATGTCCTACTTTCCATAAGACTCAGGGCTGCTGGCAGTGGTTCTGCCCTTATATTTGCATATGTCTTCAGTTTTCAGGGATGAAAATGAGGTGTGGGGGGGGCTTATCCTCATTTAAATAGCTCCATGGGATAATAATAGCAATAATAATAAAGTAGTTGAATACTTTCACACTACATTCCCTCTTACTCTTTGGTATCCTCCCAATGATATTTCTTCCATTTTCCTTTCCTATAATGGGGAGATTAACATTGTCGAATAGATACACTCAACAAAGTTTCCAGTACAAAAAGATACACAAGTCACTGATTAGATAGATTAAGAATGTGCACAAATTAAAATACGGGCACAGGACCGCCTGTGAGAGGGAGCGTTGTGAACACAGATGCTGTAACTGGTAAAAGAGTTATAAAGAAGGCTCTTAATATCCAGCTAACCGCCTACTCTCGGTCGTTTCATGCTTCCCAGTGTTAGAAAGAGGGCCTGTCTCCGAAACACCAGTAATTTGTTTGTGCGGAGGGACACTGAAAGACTTGATAAACTGCAAGGAGCAGGGAGCTCCCTTTATAAACTCGATCTCGCCAAGATTAGCAGCAATGGACTTCACTTTCCATGTGTTCCTTGCTCTTTGTAGTCCTCAAAAGCAAGCTCAGACAAAGCCGGGCTCCTTCTCCCTTCTAATACCCTATCACCAAGCCCCTACCCTCCTTCTAATCCCTTCAGAGGCTTTGAAATCCCAGGGTCTGAGCACAAGGCTGTCATGAATATTCATCAGAGGGCGTGGCCCGTCTGCGTGCGCGGCTCCCGGCAGCTGGCACCAGCGGAAAGGGCGCGCCAGCTGCACGCTGGCGGACAGGCCTCTTCTGTGCTCCGCTAACTGCTGTCCGGCTCCAGCCTGCTCCCGGCTGCCGCATTGTGCGTGCGTGGGAGGGGCTTTCCCAAGACGAAGGGACTTTTCTGAGTCAGGGCCCAAGAGCTACAATTCGTGGGTCTCAGATCTCCCTGCCACCCACCTGCTAGGGCAAGTGAGAGTCCACGGAGGAAAATTCGGGCAAACCTTCAGCCGGGAGTTTGTTCCCTTTGAAGAAACTAATAACCTTTGTGCGAATAACTGGAGGCTTTTATCCTTGGGCGGCACCTCTTCCTTTGCAATTGGAGGCTGTTTCTTCTCCCTTCTTCTGACCACAACTGCTACTCCCATTTAAAAAAAAAAAAATGTAGATCATGAAGCCATGTTGTCTTTATCTCCCCTTCTCCCTTTTATACTTTATCTAGTAATGCAGCATAGTGTTTAAAAAACCGGATATCCGGGGGAACCAGCAGTTAGTGTAATGACTATGTCGCTGGACTCCCACGTAGTCGACCACGGTTCGCGTCCCAGGCCCGGTGGCTTAAAACACGCGGGGCGCGTGTGCGTGCGTGCCCAAGATCTCGAGAGGAGAATGGAGGAGAAGGGATTGCGGCGTGACCATCCCCCCTGGGGGGTGATTTCTCGCTTTCTGTCTCTAATGTCTCTCTGTCTGTCTGGCGAGCGCACACGCCCTATACCAAAAACCTCTCAAAAAAAAAAAAAAAAACAAAACAAAAAAAAACAAAACAAAAAAAAGCCAGATATCCACAATTCACAGTCCAGCCTGACCATTTACGAGTTCTGTAACTGGCAAATGAACGTGTTCAAATGAGCGTCTTCTGCCTTAGTTTGCTACCGCTCACCTCAGGGGCTGACCTGAGAATGAAACCAGTTGTCTCTACACAATGCTTGGCTTGTGGTAAGGACTTGGTTATTATTCCTAGTACTTTATCTTTTGACTGGACAGTGGCCGCTGCTAGCAGTGGGGAAGAGCCTGGAAGGGGACAGTGTGGGGAGGTTGGGTAGCAGAGCCACACCCTTGGAGGACGGGTGCTGCGGTGCCCAGAAATAGTGAACACAGTAGAGAGTAACACAGTGAGTTTGGTGTTTTGGTCCGTCTGTTTGTTTTAGGTCTGACTCTCAGATCCTAATCTGCACTCCGCTGACTCTTAAAGCAATAGAAACCTCAGGCTGGTTCTGAAAGGAGCTGCCCCTTTGTGTGGGGTCCTCTGGCTGAGAAGCGTGAGCTCTAAGATTCTCTATTGAGCACACCTCCCTTCCCTGCCCTGTTTCCGTGTAAACTCTCATCAGACGGGTATGTTGTCCTCAGCATGGCATTCAGGCTCTTGAACCTGCTCAGTTCCCCAGGTAGTTATGTTGGCTCTGGCTTTATCTACCTTCCTCTCTCTCCTGGCACTGCCTATCCACTTTCTCTCCACAACACATATCACCTCCCCTCCCCATTATACCCACTGGTTCGCAGGTACACCAATCTCTCTGTGTGTTTCCTAAACATGTTACGGTAGAGAGGACGCTATGTGTTTACTACCTCATTTCATCTTCCTGGGCAGATGAGAAGACATCTTCCAGTTTCTTTTGCAATTAGGTTGAGACAAGGGCCACATTCTTGACAACAGAAAAGTGAGTCAAAGGAATATGGCACTTCTGATTTAGAGAAACTAAAAGGGATCTGAGTTCTTCATGCTCTTTCTCTCTTGTTGGTATGCCAGGATATGCAGAACTCTAAGACAATGGGTTGCAAGATGGGAGCAAACAGATTCCTGAGTTTCTATTGCAGAAAAGCTGATGCATGGGAACCAGATTTTCTCTTTCAATGAGAAAAAAAGCCACTGAGATTATGAGGTTTTATTTGTTATCTCGGCATAGAGTATCCTATACTGACTAATAATACACATACCATGCTCTTCTCTCTTTGGTGCCTCTGTTATGACATTTTGTCACCTGGAATGCCTCTCTACCTCCCTACCCTGCAGCAAATTGCTACTATCCTTCAAGTCTCTTCTCTGCTCTTATAGCTCCATGCTCATGTTTGTGGCTTGAATGATTAGATGAATTTTGGCACCAGTAAGAAAAATAAAAAAAGGAGGGACAGATGTACATTTGGCAGAGAAGAACTCCATAATGTGCATGCTGAGTTTGAGAATGGGACATCCAGGCAGACGTGTCCAGGAGGTATTTGGATATATGGATGTGAAGCTCAGAAGAGAGGCCTGAGCTACAGGTAGGTAGATGGTTAGGTGTGATCAGGATATGGGGAGAAGTATGGGGAAAGGATGTAAAATAAGGTAAGAAAAGGGTAGAAGATGGAAAGAGGGATCTTGGTGGAACACCATCACTTAGGGAAGGCAGAAGAAGTGGAGCCCTTATAAACCTAACAGCTTTACAATCATGAGATTGAGCATGAGATCTGGGAATGGAAGACTAGTTTGTTGATCAATATTTAAAATATGAAGTTTAGTTTTGAAGGAAACAGGGTATTACGCAATCAAAGCCATTGAGTAGACCTGAAAACGTCTTTGAAGGTGAAATTATTTGCCTTTAGTATTTAGAAAATGTCCCTGCAAAAGTTTAGCTTTGATCATGTTAAAGGAAATCATAAATCGGTAAATTTAATTTAAAAGCCTGCTCTGGCTTTTATATTTCTGACTTTTCCTCAATCCGAAGTCTTCGGACTTGAATCAACCTAGAGGAGTAAAAGAGTTGCAAGAATCTTTAACTTGCTGTTGTAATCCATTATTCTCACTAACCTGTATTTTCTTTTCTTCTTCTTTGTGTGATTGCTTTTTGGAGGTAATTTTTAAATCGTTCTAAATGGCCACTATGGAACCACAGGTCTTTAAATGGCATCTGGACAGCTATAGGGAATTGAGAGAGATAATCATTTTCTATTTCAAGGCTCTCAGAAGACCTTTGAGGTTCTTTCAACATTGATACTATTAAACATCTACAATCTCAGAGACTCCAGGTCCAGATCTCTGGAGCATCTCTCACTCAGAATTATAAATCCCTTTGGGGACCAGCAGCTGGAGTAATGGCTGTGTCACTGGACTCCTATGTAGTTGACTGAGGTTTGAGTCCCGGGCCTGGTGGCTTAAACTCACGCTGGGCGCGTGTGCGTGCGTGCCCAAGAGGAGAATGGAGGAGAAGGGATTACAGCGTGGCCATCCCCCCGGGGGGTGATTTCTCACTTTCTGTCTCTCTCTCTCTGTCTCTCTCTTTCTGGAAAGCGCATGTGCCTTATAGCAAAAACCTCTCAAAAAAGAAAAAAAAAGTATAAATCTCTTTGAAATCAGCTCCATGTGAAAAAAAGGAGTAATTTCCCTTTGATGTGTAGATACAGATATTATCTACTATTTTATATATAAATCATGGAATTATAAATTCCCAGTGCAGCTCATTGTGCTGGTTTAGTGCAGACCACTTTTTGGTTAGAAGATGATAATCCTTAAATACATTTTCAGTAGCCAGCTCTGTCACAAAAAGTTCCATCAGATGCAGTATTAAGTAGCTTCTCTCCTTTTTAAGGCTTTGGGCAAATTTAAGAGCATGTCATATCTGCCCACAGTCTTGGATTTCCATTACGAAAATGGAGCCTACATGGTATGCAAAGAGACTTTAAAAGTTCGTGGAAAAGTGGATTTAAAGTTCAAGTTTATTTTAGTACAAACATTTTTGAAATACATACGTGATGTTTTCATAATATGCATTGTCTATGGGCTTTTCAATGGCCCCTTGCATGGTCCACTATCACACAGTATGTGTGTATTTGCTGAACGTCATATATAAAAAGCTGAGAGAAAAAGAGGAGGACAGACAATGAAAGACCAGCCTGCTCTGTGTCAAGGGCACTGCTCCAGGGTGACATCTGCTTAGGAGCTGCTGGACAGCATTTTTTTCATACTGAAAAAATTGTCCTTGTGATCTGCAGATTGAACGCCTGTCCATGTGTTTCTTAATTATTTCAGACTTCCTTTCATTAAGTTGGTGGAAACCTTCATACGACCTCTGTCTCCTGCTCTGCTGTTCTTAGTGGAATCATTGTTTGTAACTAGCATTTTGGTACTTGCTTTGTCCCCGAGTGCCCCTTATGGACCTGTCATCATGTCAGGGGCTTGTAGCACATCTTATATTTCCATGTTAACTCTATAAGATGATCATCATTTTCATTTCATAGGTGAGAGACTGAGTCTTGCTGCAGGTCACCTAGCTATCACACTCTGAGTGATAGAGTCACTCAAAGGCAGGCCCATCTGTCTCCAGAGCTCATGCCATCCCATGGGATCTCTGCTTCCGTTAGTCTCGTGTGCCGTCCTAAAGTGCCTCCTCTACAACTTCTCACTTGAACTTAAGCGTCTATTTCCCAAGCTGACCCTTGGCAGAGTGTGATAAGTTCATTTCAAGTTTCCTTGTATGTTTGCAGAGGGAACTGAAAATTCTCTGAGTCTAGAATTACAATTCCATTTACTTATTTATTTATATTTTTTCTTTATTATTATTATTTATACATTTAGTAGCTATACATCATTTAGATGTTAAAAAGACTTTACCCACTATGATACACACCTCAGTTCAGTCCAGTTGTGAATACTATACACATCCTCATCAACAGATAATAAATCATGTCTGTGTTCCACAAATATCTTACCTCTCCATTTTTTCCCCCAATTTTCCTTTCCTTCGCTCTTCCCCTCACACACTTTTCCTTCCACTTTATCTCTAGTGTCCATGACAATTTTTAATGCTTTTATGTTCTCCAGACTTTCAGTCTCTACCATAGAGTGTGGACAGTAGGTATATGTTAAGTGGAGACATACAATGTCTCACTTTCATAGTCTGACTTTGCTTCACCCAGCAACAAAATCTTCCATATTTGTTCACTTTCTATCAGATTCCAGGGTCTTGTTTTTTATGGCTGAATAGAATTCCATGGAGTATGTGTGCCACACTTTTTCAATCCATTCTTCTGTTTGTGGACATTTGGGTTGGTTCCATGTCTTAGCAATCATGAATAATGCTGTAATAAATATAGTTGTGCAAGTGCTTTTCCGACTGAATGTTCTCCTGTCCTTTGGGTAGATACCCAGGAGTGGAATTGCTGGATCATATGGTAGTTCTATTTGAAGGTCTTTGAGGAACCTCCATATTGTTCTCCACAGTGGTTGGACAAATTTACATTCCCACCAACAATGTAGGAGTGATCCCCTTTTGCCACAACTCTCTAAGGAAGGTATACAAACAGCCAAAAAGCATATGAAAAATGCTCAACATCCCTCATCATAAGGGAGATGCAGATCAAAACCACAATGAGACACCACTTAAATCCAGTCAGAATGGTGAAGATTAAAATAAACAATTTAATTTATTTTCGTGTTTCTGCTTCCTCAGCTCCTGGCCAAAGCTGGCTAGTTCTGTGGTGGCTGATGGGTGCTGGTGTGTTTGGACTCTTGTCCCAGCTGTGCCTCTAACTCAGAGGGAGACCTGAGCATGTCACTTAACCAGTTCAAGTCTCTAGCTCTCTAAATATAAAATGGAGGTATGTTTTTTTGGAGAGTTTTTTGCTATAGGGCATGTGCACTCACCAGAAAGACAGAGCGAGACAGAGAGATAGAAAACGAGAAATCACCCCCTGGGGGGGGGGATGGCCACGCCACGGTCCCTTCTCCTCCATTCTCCTCTCAGGATCTTGGGCACGTATGCACATGCACCCAGCATGAGTTTAAGCCACCGGGTCCAGTACTCGAACCGCGGTTGACTACATGGGAGTCCAGTGACATAGCCATAATGCTAACTGCCGGTCCCTAAAATGGAGGTATGTTAAGAATGACCTGCTTTCCTGAGAGCATAGATGGGCTGGCTAATTAGGTGCTGGACTGTAGGTTGAAACTCTGAAGTATATTGATTTAGTCAGTTAACATTTTTTGAGTGCCTGCAGTGCACAAAACCCTGGGGCAGGTGGAATATTGTGTTCCTGACCTTCAGGTACCCTAGCATACACATTTCCTTCATTTTCGCATCTCTGTGCAACTCCACCCAACCCCAAAGAGTGCCTTTATCCCCACCTACATGTTTCTTTCATTTCTCTGTGTGTCAAGACTCACTCTTGAGTATTTCGTTATCTTTGTCCATTCTACTTTGTGGTAAAACATACCATAGCATAGCTTCTTTCTGGCCTTCAGGAAATCCTGCCAGAACTCAACCAGTTTTGAAAATGACTTCTCGCTGTTCTACTAAGCTGGGAATGTTTTACAGGGTTGAAATGTGCATGATCACACACTGTTCTACACCATTAGCTCAGAGGAGTGGATTTTCATTTTGATTTCAAACAGGGCACCTGACTCAATAGTGGATCTCCTCACAGAGAGATGATAGTGACAATAGAACTTTCACGTGTTTGGGGTTCTCTGCCAGTGCCTCCAAGAGTCTGAGATACAGTATTCTTGTGATTCCCACGTCTGATCTTCCTTATGGCCAACCCAGTAAGATAGCTGCATGCCAGAAACAAATCCATTATCAAGTTGACTCTGTCTGGAGCCAAGTCTCCAGAGGTGAATCTGTCCTTTATTATATAGACCCCATTTTTTTATACAGTAGACCCTTTACTAGCCCAGGGAATTTGGGGCTTAGACTGCCCCACCCTGTTGCAGTTGAAAATATGGATATAACTTAAAAATGCTTAATGTAATAAAAGTTTAAACATAATGCATGATATATTTTAAACCTGAATAAAAAATAAAAATGTCTCATTGAAAGTATACGTTAAACCCTATAAAACTTGAATAATCCTAGAATCAAGTGATTCCCGCTGCTGTTGCCCACTGGACTCTTGCTGCCCTGCTGTCCTAGCTGCCATTTTCATTCTCGGCATCAGACACCAGCTTGATTATGGTGAGGGAATGGGCATCCTGGGTGCAGGGTCTCTCCTGCCCAAGGAGCCCTTACTCTGCTCCCTGCTGTCCTTTGATTCCTGGTCCTGAATGGTGGAGGTAGGGGAGTGTTGGGCAGGGACATTGAAACCTGTGTGGACATTGAAGACTTCTGGGACCAGGTGGAAGTCTCAGTCAGGCTGTCCCAGCTTCCTAGCTTCCTCCAGCAAGGCTGCTGTTTCCTTCTCGTCCTCCTCCTCTGCCTGCTTCTGGAGCTCCTCCTCAGGCAGGCAGTAATGCCCTCAGTGCTCAAAGTCCAGTGGGCCCACTGCTAGGTCTGGGTCTGGGTCTGGGTCTGCAGCTCCTACAAGTTCTCCAGTACTCCCACCTCCAGTTTAGAGACTGGTTCTGCTCGCCAGCATCTTCACAAGGTTGATCACCTCCTCATCTCTCCATTCCTTCTATACCCCTTCTCCTCCTCCTCTGACAGCCTCTTGGCCTGGAGCTTGCTGGTGGCTCCCTGCTGCACAGTGCCTATGGTCTTTGCCAGGCAGTGAGGGCTCCTGCTGTAGAACTGGGAGAAGGTCAGTCCTGCTAGCTATCGCTGTGCACCTTCTCTTTTCTTGCATGGGGAATGACTGCCACATATAACGTTTGACTGCCCCAAGTTTGACTATGGTATTAATTGAAAAAAAATAAATCCACATATATGGACCCTTGTAGTTCAAACCTGTGTTGATCAAAGGTCAACTGTATTTTTTAAAATCATTTACTTAATTTTATTTATTCATTCATTTATTTTAATTTGACCAGAGAAAGACAAACACACAGAGAGAAGGAAAGTGAGAAAGCAAGCAACCAGGTCCAGGACTGGAACTGTGGTTGGCCATGTGGGAGTGTCTAGCTCCTTAACCACCATGCCACCTGCTGGCCCCGGTCAACTGTATTATTATTTTGGAATCTTTTAGTAACAAAGCAGCTTCCTAGGACTCATGATTAGTTCCAGAGTTGATGTGTATTTTTACGTGCGTGTGCATCTGCCTCTATTCCCATTTTTGTCACTTACCAGAGGAGAGACACTCCACTGGGCTGGAAGTGTAAGGTTATTTATCTGTATTATTTGGGTTGCATTAATTAATGCAGTTAATGCTTCAGATACTTAGTTATCTCAAGGATACAAGGAATAAGGTGACTGAACACTTTGTACCTCAATGAAAGATGCATAAACAGTGAGTGCTGAGGGGAATGAGTAGCCCTGAGGGCCAGGAGCAACACTACTGAAGAGAATTGGTAGGTTTGCCCCTCTGTAGGGAAAGGGCAGAGTGGAGCTTCACACTTCTCAAGTTTGAGCAGCATCCATTTCATAAAGCATTTGGCCTATAGTACCTGTTGTTCAAAACACAGTATCAACTTATAGCAGTGAACCAAAGAAAGAAAAGCCACTATTTTGTAAGAACAATATCAGTTAAACACCTGAACTTGAAAAAAAAAAGAGAGAGAGAGGGAGAGAGAGAAAAAAAAAAAGGAAAGAAAAGGGAAAAAAAAAGAAAAGAAAGAAAAAAAATTGTTGTTAAAGCCACTCTTCTACTTCTTCTGGTATCATCTCTTTAATCAGACATAAGATAATAGAATACACTTTTGAAACACTTCTGTCAGATTGTTTTCTTTCAAGATCCTTTGACAATCAGAGCTCTATAATTAGGGATCCAAATAGAGCCTTAAGGGCTTTGTCTTATCCATGAAATCAATTCACCTGACAATATGTGGGTTTGTAAGATTAAAGACAGTAGACAGTAGGGACGGATTTTCAGGCTGGGGATCTGGTGTATTCTAAGATTTTTACTTTTTATGAAAACTTTTCAGGGCCAGCAGGTAGTGTAATGGTTAAGGTGTTGGACGACCACATAGCCAACGGCGGTCAGTGTCCCGAACCTGGCAACTTGAAAATCATGCCAGGCGTGTATGTGTGTGCATGCTCAAAATCCCAGGAGGAGAATGGAGGAGAAAGGATTGCAGTGTGGCCATCTTCCCTGGGGGTGATTTCTCACTTTCCAACTCTTTCTGTCTCTCTCTGGTGAGTGCACACATCCTATGACAAAAATCTAAAAAAAAAAAAAAAAAAAAAAAAAAAAAAAAAAAAAAAAAAAAAAAAGTTTTTCATGGGATGACTAACATAGCAAAAAGCTCAATTTCATAAACAGCAATAGACTAAATAGTTCAATAAGGTTCATAACTGTACTTTTTTAAAAAAAATAATTATTTTATTTTATTCATTCATTCATTCATTCATTTTAATTTGACCAGAGAGAGAGAGAGAGAGAGAGAGAAAGAGAGTGGGAAAGGAAGCCACCAGGTCCAGGACTCGAACCATGGTTGGCCATGTGGGAATGTCCAGCGCCTTATCCACTATGCCATCTACTGCTCCCTCATAGCTGTACTTTTTTTAACTGTGATTATTTGGGATGTGCTTTAAGAATTGTCACTACTGAGGTTCATCTTTCATGATAAGACTTCCTTTAGAAATCATGGCACCTGGGACCAGCAATTAGTGTAATGGCTATGTTGCTGGACTCTCATGTAGTCAACCACAGTTCAAGTCCCGGACCGGTGGCTTAAACTCACGCCAGGCGCGTGTGCGTGCATGCCCAAGATCCTGAGAAGAGAATGGAGGAGAAGGGATTGCGGCGTGGCCATCCCCCCTGGGGGGTGATTTCTCACTTTCTGTCTCTCTGTCTCTCTCTGTCTGTCTGGTGAGCGCACGCACCCAATAGCAAAAACCTCTCAAAAAAAAAAATAGAAATCATGGCACCTCATCTTTTATTTCAAACATTAACTTTGCAGGCATTTTCTGTCCTCTAAGAGTGTCAGCCAAGCTGATCTTCCCGTAGACTGACTCCTGTTACTTATGGAATCAATATTTCTGTCATATTAAGTCACAACAGGTCTAGCATTGTCCTAATTTTAGAACCTCTTTTCTTTTCTCTTCTTTTCTTCCTTTTCTTTTTTCTCTTTTCTTCTTCTTGTCTTCTTCTTGTTGCTGTTCTTCTTCCTCTTCTTCTTTCCTTTTTAACCACCTTTCAGGCAATAAGAAACAGAAAGTATTCAGGTGCCTTTTAAAATCCTTACTAGGGCCAGCAGGGGGTGTGGTGATTAAGACACTGGATTCCCACATTGCAGACCACAGTTCGTGTCTCAGACCCAACAGCTTATTACCTCACTGGGTATGTGTGCACCTGCCCAAAACTCCCAAGAGGAAAATGGAGGAGGAGAAGGGATTGCAACATGGCCATTCCCCCACCCCCACCCCAGGGGTAGGATCATTTCTCAGTTTCCCTCTCTCTGAGTCTCTCTGGAGAGTGCACACACACTATGGCAAAAACCTAAAAAGAAACACTAATAAAATAATAAAATAAAATAAAATTCTTCCCAATCTGGGAATTTTGAGGTTTTCTTGGAAACAGAGCAGTGAGGTCCATGATTGATTTATAAGATCATGATTCAGTTGCATACATTTTAAAGCTCCCTAGAATGAGAAGAAATACCATGACAATTATTTTAAATATTCAGTCATGAATGCAAGATTGGACCAAGGTGCTGCCATTCCCAGATGGCTTCTTCAGAACTTTTTTCAATTTAGCATCACTAACGTTTGGCGGCTTTGTTTAAAGCAAGACGAAGGAATGGCAAAACAACTCAATGCAAGCGAATAAAAATGCTGTGAGATGTCAAGTTTTTGAAGTTGTTAGCTTGTGTTCTTTGAATTAAAGGAAGATTATGATCTCAGGTTTCAGTAAAATAACATCATTTGCTCAAATACAGTTGCAATTATTGGTCCTATAGTTTGATCTCTTCAATATATTAAAGAAAATGACTAAGGATATGTGTGAAGATTTAGGCACAAGTTCCAGAACAGCCCTTCTTCAAGAGACAGTCAGCTCCATGGCTCCTGCGATCTAGCCATTTTGGGAGAAAGGAAGATGTCCCACTGCTAACTGGGCCTCCAGCATACAAAACCCGCGTGATTGAACCTCCAAGTTTGGGAAGAAACCGACCATCCACCAGATGACTAGAAATCACTGCAGGACCACAAGAAATATGGGGAAGCAGGAAAATACTTCTCCCACAAGGGAAACGGATAGCTCCTCTTCATCCACACACAGTTCAATGAAAATCGTGGAAATGTCTGATAAAGAATTCAGAACATTCATAATGGCCAAGCTAACAGAGATGGAAGAGAAGAGAGACAAGGAACTGCTGAAGAGGAAGGAGAAAGGAGTTGAAGAGTTCCAGGAGTTGAGGAAATTCATGCAAGATCTAAAAGAGGAATTTCACACTTTACAAAAGAATCAGATGGAACTGTTAGAGATGAAGGCTATAATACAAGAAGTCAAAATCTCCCTTGAAAGTATTAAAAGCAGACTAGATCATACAGAAAATAGAATCTCTAATGTAGAAGAGAAAATGGCTGACCTAGAAAAATCCACCATGAAGGCTGAGAAAATGGCCCAAAAATTTGAGAATAATATGCGAGAAGTACTAGATACAATTAAACGTCCAAACATCTGGATAATAGGCATCCCAGAGGGTGAAGAGACTCATAAGGGCATTGATAATCTATTCCATGAAATCCTGCAAGAAAACTTTCCAAACCTGGAGAGGCACTCAAAGATTCAGTCCCAAGAAATACAGAGGACCCCAAATAGAATCAACCCAAGAAGATCTTCTCCAAGACACATCATAGCCAGATTGACCAAAACCACAGACAAAGACAAGATACTAAGACTGTATCTTAGAGAATACTAGAGAAAAAAGGCAAGTTACCTACAAAGGGTATCCCATCAGACTAACGGCAGACCTCTCATTGGAAAAAATGCGAGCGAGGAGAGAATGGGAAAATATATTCAAAGTATTAAGGGAAAAGCAATTTCAACCAAGAATTCTGTACCCAGCAAGATTATCATTCATTTGGGAAGAAAAGACACGAACTTTCCCAGATAAACAAAACCTGAAAGAATTTACCAGCACCAGACCAGATCTCCAAGAAGTTCTTAAGGGAGTGCTATGTCAGTAAAATTAAATGCAGACACACAGAAATAAGAGCTCAAAAACTAAGAAAATGGGCAACTTAATTGTAGGGACAATGTTTGGAGATGAATATCATATCCCAGAATTCAATCTGGAAGATCGAACCTTAACAAAAGAAAGATTAAGTACATGAGACTGAACTGATGAAACAACATTCTGTGACTTGACTAAATTATTGCTGTTTTTCTCCTAAGCTTTGTTTTCCGGTTTTAAAGGATTTTTGTCCTGTCTTGAGCTGTTGATAGGTGCATGTACCTACTTTTTGAACAGAATACTAACCTGTTTCTAGGCTTTAAGTTTCAAGGAAATATCATTACCAGTTCAAAACTACTCTTCTCGAAATTACCTGCTGAAAGTAGTTAGATTACTTATGATATTGTGTGATCAACAAAATGTTGGGGAAAAAGGAATGGAAGACAACTGTATATAGCAGAGATAGTGTAATAAGAGAGTGAGAAAGGGCAGAGGGTCAAACATGGTGTAAAAAACATATATACGTATACATGTGTATGAAAGTAGAAATGGAATATTATTGATGATAACATGCATGATTAAGCCACTATGCAGTTTATTCTAGATGGGAAACTACATTTAATACGTTGTGATGATGCTCAGGGAATGAATGTTAAGTAATTAAAAAAAAAAGTTGCAGGAGAAAAAAACAGTAAAACTGTTCATATAGAAATTTAAAAAAAATTCATATTTCATGACTGCAGTAAGCTATATAGCCCCAGCTGGGTACTACTTTATAATATGTTCATTCTACTCACTGGGGTTTATGCCTAAAGTCAGACTTGGGTTCATGTATAGGTATATATCAGCTGTGCTAGCTATTGCATATATTTAGACTAATTAAGTTCATTAGCAAATCAATTAAATGGGGGGGGGGGGAGGCATAGAAAGCAACCATGGATACCAGAGACAATGTGGGAGGAGGGTGGGACATGGCAGAGGGTGAGGGATAAGGAATCAAGGATGGCAAAACAAAAACCAAAGTATATAAGACATAAGAATTGGAAAATTATTTGGTGAAAACATGTATGTTGATGTGCTTGATTGAGCCAATACAAAGTATATTTTGGATGGAAAATTCATTTGTATGTTGTAATGACGTATAGTGAATTAATGTAAAAAACAAATAAATTTAAAGAGAAAAAAAAGATTTAGGCACAAGTTGATAGTAGCAAAAAATTAGAAGGAACCTAAATGTTCAATATTAGGGGAACAGTGAAATAAGTAATAGCGCATGCATGCAATGGAGCTCTTGTTGCCACCAGAAAAGATGCTGCAAATGAGTATTTAATGACCTAACAAGATGACAAAATGTATTAAGTGAAAGATTCAGCTTACAAAATAGTATACACAAAATCAATTTTTAACCCTTTTGGATCACATACCTCTTTGAGAATCTGAGTGAAAAAAAAATGTACATTTATTTTGGTCTTCCAGTCTCCTTTCTTCTCTTTTTGGCTACTGTTAGCAGATAGGAGCACATGCTATTTTATCCTGGATGGTCTTTTCTAGGGTTTGCTCTTGGCAGTATAATGTATAAAACTTGAATTTCTCCTTGGCCTGCAAATTAGGTAAATCATGTAACAATGAACTTAGAGACTTTCCCCTAAATTTTATGTAACAGAAAGGCTTCATGCATAACCTGTCTTAAGATGAGATCTACTATTTGTTCAAATGCTTTTAATATTCTTAGTGCACTTTTATTTATTATTTATTTGGGAGAGAGAGCAAGAGCAAGGGAAAGATATTTTTGACAGGATCTCACCATATCTGATCCCTCTGTCTCAGCCTCTCACCCAGCTAGGACCACAGGTATGTACCACCATGCCCAGCCAGTGTAGGCTAAGCTGGGAGCTGAACCTGAGCCTCCCATACAACCTCAGTCAACCTGAAACAGTGCTCCCCTGCTTGTACCACTGTAGCTTGGCTATGTTCATTTTTGATAGTTGGTCATTCATCCATTAATTATCACATGTAAAATACTCCGTATAGAGCCTAGCATGTATTAAATAAACATGTAAATGTTAGCTGTAATTTTTAACTCATGTGTATTGACTTATTCATTCAAATATTTACTGAACAGGTCCAGTCAGTGGCATAGTGGTTAAGGTGCTGGATCCTACATGGCCGACTGTGTGGTTCAAGTCCTGGACCCAGCTTGATAAATATTCCAGGTATATGTGCATGTGTGCCCAAAATCCTGAAAGGAGAATGGAGGAGACTAGATTGTGGCATGGCCATCCATCCTGGGGGACACCTTCTCATACCCGCAGTCTTTCTCAGGTGAGTGCATGTGCCCTATAGAAAAATAAAAAAGGAAATTTAATGAAGAATTACCTTGAACCTGGCCAGCCAGTGGTGAATAAGACAGGTGTGGTCCTGCTCTCTTGCAGTTTCTTTATTGGGGGAAGCAAACATCAGTCAACCACTTCAGAAAAACAAAAACAAAACCAAACAATGATAACAAAAAAACAGGGGTAGTGCTCCAAAGTAGAGACGGAAGGTAACGTGAGAGCATATATTGGGACATCCAGCCTATTGTGAGGTGTCAGGGAAGCTGAGACCCTAAGGGTGAATTGAGATTATATTGGAAGTTAGGGATAGAGTGGGCTGGAAAGGAACAGCATTCTAAACAGCGAGAACATGTGAATCAACATTTGACCTGAATTTCTGTAGGTTTTCATAATTTGGAAAAGGTATACTCTTAGTCATGGCAGTCAAAAAAATGTAAGTACAACCCCCTCCAAATGGATTCCATTCTCTTTTCAAAGTTTGTCTTCCTTAACTCTATTAACTCTATTTAGAAACCAAAGATTAGATATCTATTGCAATTATGAAGAGCTTCCCAACATCTCCAAGGATATACGAGATGTCTTAAGGGAAACACACCAGCAACATTTTAGCTACAGATCCCAAATATGAACACCTGGCTCTGAGTCATAAGTCATCCTAAAAATTTTAACAATATTTCAAAATTGCATTTAAAAAAAAAATAGAAAAGGTTCTGTTGCCCCCATAGTGTGTATAGATAACCGAACTTGCTTCCTTTGAAGCCTATTTGAACATACCAATAGATGCAAGCTCACCAGGAGTTACAGGTATGGTAGATAGTTTTGTAGGTGCATGTGATTAGACTAGACCTTCTTATCAAGTTTCAGTTATATCAAATTTTACAGCAGACTGGAGTCCATGAAACCAGACTTTCTGGAAGAGAAAGTTCAGTGTAAGTTCAGAGGCAGTGGATGTGGCAGAACCATCTTGCAAACATGAAAGATTAAAACATTATTTCCCTGTATTTAAGTATTACTAGCCTTTCCAAAATGCACTGCATTTTTTTCCCCTTTCCAACATAACATCATGTAAGATAATACTGCAAACAAATGCCCAGACGGATGCTGAATAATTTATAAGAACAAGCTACTGATGTGGATTGGAGAGAAGAAATAACAAAGAAGTTATAATGTTATCGAGACTGATAGAGTAAAAGGACATAAGCAAATGTGAGTGAACAATATCCCTCGAGATTTACACCCACGGGAAAGCTGTGTGCTGTCACTTGGTTCATGTAGATCGCTACTTGAGAATAGAAACAACACCTGGGGAATTAGCTGTACTGTATTATTTAACATTTTATTTATAACTTTTCAGCAGTTTCTATAACCAGCATTATTTAGTCACAAATGTCTTCAGAATCAAGATCATAGGTTTTGACACCCATATATATTTTTAAAGAGGAATAATTTGTACAGTATTACCTCTTCGATGTTTGACAATTTGGAATCTTCCGGTTCTTGCCTATTCACTATTGTATTTTTACAACAGACTACGTCAGCAATAGCAATTAGAAGATTTAGAAGCTCTATTCTAGTGCTCTTTCCAAAAGAAATACCTACAGGCTGTCTGTTTCTAAAGACCTATTATTCTGGTTTTTTTTTTTTTTTTTTTCTTTTTCAGAAGTGAGTGTTCAAGATAGTATTTAGATTTTGGCTATAAGTCAACAGGAAATCTCTATGGCTATCAACGGGCTTGGAGTCCAGAAGAGCCAAAAATCTTAAGAGGAGCCTTTTTCTTTTCAGAAAGTCATCCCAGAGACGTGCACTTTAAACCTTAAGATGAACCACATCTAATAAATCCCTCCGGTTTTCAAGAACGGAATCTGATTTCTTTATCATTTAGCAAAACCTATATTTATATAAAATTATAACTTTAAAATTAAAATATAGGTAATTCCTCTGGTCCTGATAAGGTTTTAAAAGGCATACAATGTACTTTGCAAAGCATTTTCCCTCATGAAAGCAGGGACTTTTTCCTGAAGTTGGATTTATCTCTTTTATCTCTTGTATTCACAGTGCCTAGAACAAGAGTAGGAGCTCTATGGATATGAGTAAATGGGTTAAAAAAAAAAAAAAACTTAGGCAATTAGAATAAACAACAGAAGCAATCGTATAACCTATACACGTAGACCTCAGTAGTCTGGTACCACAAAATTAAGTCACATTGAATCTCTACTTTATGAGGACTCTGAGCCTCCACCTGAATCCACGGGACGTTAATCCCCACCAAATACCCCCCAGATATTTCTTAGAGGTCCCCAGAGCAAGGGCTCCTGCATATTTAGGAACAAGACCAAGGCTTCCTCTGCAGCCATGTCACTGAGCCACACACTAATGGATTCTGGGGCTCTTGCTAGCCCCCATGAAGCCACCACTCCTCCCTGTTCACCACAGCCACTCTGCCTGTGGCACCGGGGAGAGGTTACTGGTTACTGTTCTCCTCTTTGCCACTCTGTCCCCAGCCTGGCACAGGCCTTTCTTTAATTCCCCACAGCACAGGTGAAGTGAGGCTGGCATTCTGGGGAGGATTTGATTGCAATCCAGCAGAGGTCTCTGTGACTGCTGCTAGAGAAGGCTGCTCTTTGAGCTCGGCAGGCCCAAGTCTACCCTCATGGACTGGAGGTACACAGTTTGTCTTCTTGTGGAGAGGGCCAGCTCATTTCACCTACAGGGGGATGCCTTGAACTTGCCTTCCCTACTTGAAATCCAAGGCTGGGAGAGAAGGTAGAATCCCCACCCCCACTAAGATCTAAGGCTTTCCTCCCAAGTTACCGTTTTTTTTTTTACCATTTCCTGTCCCTACAGAGTAGTTTCCCAGGATGACTAACAGTGGACTAGTCTCTCAATTTAAGGAAAACTTCATCTTCAATTTATAATCGCCCCTCCCAGAGCAACTAAGTCAGCATACACATCACTTTAACCCAAGTAAACGGCAAAATGGAATACTTTATTAGTTAAAAACCTACAGCTAATAATAACAACTAAGGTTACTTAATGTTTTTGTAAGGTCTTTCCCGTAGCCTTCATCACACACAAAAAGAGGGGATTTGTTTTATATTTGCATAACTATACACCCCTTTCAGGGTATTTTTCTCCCACAAGGGAATAGTTTGCCTTAAGGATAAATCAGCATCTCTATTATTTCATTATCATTATTATTATTATTTGAGAAAAATAATCATTTGCAAATCTTAAATAAATAAATATTTTTCCAGTTTCCAGTTGTTAAATTTCTTGGAAGTACTTTCAACCAGGACATTGTGTTTCAATTAAAATAAGCAGAGCTAAATGTGGTGTGGTGTTCTGAAACAGAAAATGGGCATTAGTGGGAAAACAAGTAGTTTAGTAACTAGTAATGCCCCAGGGTTAATTTCTTAGTATTGACCAATATACCAAGGTTAAGAAAGATGCTAATACTAGAGGAAACTGGTGAAGGACATATAAGTTTGGTACTATTGTGTAACTTTTCTATAAATCCAAGATTATTCCAATGTAAAAGCCTCAGTAAATATAAAACAAATGGGGGATATAGTTTTCAGGCATCAGAACTGGACTATTAAAGTTGGTTGTTAAATTTAGTGCCGATCATTTTTAGAGGCGTGGGGAGATTGCACAAGTCATCTAAGGAAAAAATCAAAAACAAAAACGATGTACTACATTTATTTGAAAATGTAAAATTTTCCAGTTCAGAATTTCAGAACAAATTTACTACATGGATGCTTACATAAGAAATCATGAAGGGGGGCCAGCAGTTAGTGTAATGGCTATGTCGCTGGACTCCCACGTAGTCGACCGCGGTTCGCGTCCCGGACCCGGTGGCTTAAAATTCACGCCGGGCGCATGTGCGTGCGTGCCCAAGATCCCGAGAGGAGAATGGAGGAGAAGGGATTGCGGTGTGGCCATCCCCCCTGGGGGGTGATTTCTCACTTTCTTTCTCTCTGTCTCTCTCTGTCTGTCTGGTGAGCATACGTGCCGTATGGCAAAAACCTCTAAAAAAAAAAAAGAAATCATGAAGAACTTAAAGGTGGTTGTGCTCATCTACCGTCTAATAACAACAAAAAATAAATGGGGGGTCAGTGGTAACACAACTGGACACACATGGGGAAGTCCAGGGTTCACGTCCTGGAGCCTCCCTGTCTACATCAGGCATGCGTGAGTGCCCACGGGCCAGCCTGACGAGGACAGGAGTGGATCACAGCATGGGAACCCCGTTGGATGTGCTCGTCTCTCTCGCTCTCTCTTTTTCTGTCTCTCATGGAATAAATAAATGAATAAATTTTAAAAGGTGATTTCAAGTAGATTTTTAAAATCTTGAGCTCCAAAAATGTCAAATTCATAACAAGAAATTTCATCCATTTTATCTTTGTGGCAGTGGGAGCACAGAACTAAGATGATATGGCCAGGTAAGTTATTGGGTTGTCAGAAAAGTCACGACACATTTTCGCACAGAAAAGCATAGGAAAAAAATACGTCATGACTTTTCTGACAATCTACTTTCCAATGATCTTACCTAGAGAATTTAAAAAGTTAGGATTATTGTTTGGAGAACCTAAGTGAATTAAACTATTTTATTTCTTAGACTGTGAACTGAAAAGTGTCACTCTTACTTTTAATCAGAGATGGGTCATAAACTCATGGTTGATTTAAGGGGGTTACTGATAAGCTTTAGAGATGGACAATAAAACTGACAAAGATGCAATAACTTAGGAACCTTACAGGAACAAAGATATATTAACATAGTAACTCATCCACTGGGAGATTAGCTACATAAGGCCCATTTAGAGAACCTTTATTTATTTATTTGTATGCCAAAATGCATATTTGAATCGGTTCAAATAAATGAACAAGTCTATGGTTGAGAAGTTCTGCACTAATTTGTGTGTAACAGATGATTTGGGCTGGAACATTTAAGAGTAACTGTATAAATCAACTGCTCAGATTGTTGAAGGAACCCTTTACAAGGTTCCCATCAAATGTCTGCCTGTCAGTAAAACAGTGTCCTGTACATCCCTTACAAGGCTCAGTAATTCCTTGGTGGTGGAGGATGCTAGCTATCCTCCAAAATCAATGCTCCCACTTCTTAGGCTCCTTGGGAGTAGACAGGGTTATACTACTAAGCTCTCAGCAGCTATGGGCAACTTCTACTTCATTTTGTAAGAGGAATCTCTGACCCTGGACTGCCGATTTTCCCCTTCTGGCTGGCTGGGATAGAACGGCTTGGAAGTCACATGTTGGCGATGGCAGAGGCACTGCTAGGTCCAGTTCCCAAATGACTGCGTGGTGCAGAGCTGTGTGCCAGCCCTGAGCCAGTCACCTCAGACTGCAGCAGGCAGAAGTGATCTTCTCTCTTCTCTCTGAGTTAGTGAATCTTCTGGTAGTGCCACTTAACCAGCTTTGTCTCACTTACCTTCAAAAAGCAGGAATATTGGCAGATTGTGTTGAGTGTGACTTGGACCTGTGATTTTCTTTCTCTGACCCTGAATCTCTGCCGTGGAACTACAAAGGCGTGTGCCCGTGGGACATGACTAAGCCCAGATCCCAGCCACTATCCCAGCCAGCTGTGTGGCTTCCAAGTTCATCTCCCTCACCCAGTCAGGGCTGAGCAGGGAGGGAGGGAAGTGGCGGCCTCTCCTTGTGAGAGGGCTCCTAGTTTTCCCACTTTGTGGAGATATGAATTGCAGAAGCAAGTTTTTTTTAGAAGAAGAAATGGAACCAAATAGGATGAGACCCAGTAGCCCACCGTTGCAAACATAGCTCAGCACATGCCAGGCTCTGACCAACTGGGTCAAGCATTTCCCCTTTGAGGAGCAATAGCAAGTAGACAGGGAGAGAATTTGGAAGCTGTCTTTTCTTTATTCCCCAAGAATGGAGAAGACAAGCTCTATAGAAAAGACCTAGGACAGGGATGTGTGTATTTGTTGGGGGGCAGGCAGAGGGGTCGAGAAAACGTTCTCCCTGCTTAAATAAGTCAGCTACCAAGTGTGCTCAGCTGATCTGCTGAATGGCGTAAATGGAAGCATACACATTGATATTAGACCATGTGTGCCAATTGGGATGATTTTAGTTTCACTGTTTGGTAATCCTGGCCTTTTCAGGCCACGCCCTCTGGAGAGACTATACACGCGTTGGGTAATAGCTGCAAAGGTAATGAATCCTCCGTACCAGAACCATAGTCACAAGCGCCCCTCCCTATCACTTCCTGTGGCAGGGTCGTGGGTGACTCACAAACTCACACTAACATTTGTGGGGTCTAAGACAAAATTACCAATGGAGTTAGTTACATGTTTTAAATCAAGCTAACAAATTATAAAGTATGTGCAATTCTTTGAACTATAAACTGGAACATTAAAACAATCAAGAAAACTGTCTCTGAGCGTCGCTGCAGAAGAGTACTTCGTTATGCGATAACCTGCCCCGTTCACACTGAGAGGATCCACTGGGCAAGCTAATTGCCTCTTCTCCTACCCAAGTGCTTCAGCTGCTCAAAGCCTCCCCACCCTCTGAAGCCTCTTCGAAGTCCACAGCAGCAAACCCCACACTCTCGGCTGGCACTTGGATACAAGGCGAGAGATGAAGGGAATGTTTGTCTGGGTCCTGAAAAGAATTAAGTAAAAAGAATTTAGGATTAGGGTCTCAGTGTGGCAGAGCTGAGATCTAGATCCTGAGTGACAAAGCTGTGTATGTGTTCTTTAGAAACCTTTCCTTTTCGTGTTTGTGACATGTGGGTCTTTAAAAGCATGCTCTACTCTTGTCTGGGTCGAAGGGCAATGTGTTTTGCCCACTCTCCTTGGAAACTTCCTTGGAAGATTTCTTGCAGTTGGTACTGGGGCCACCCTCTTGTCTGCAGTCTTCGTCTGTTGCTCTTGCTAAGGATGAGCTTTCTTTCTAATGATTCTTTCATTAACAGCCTGAATGGACAGACTTACTCTTCTGCTTCCTGACAGCCTTCTCTCTAGGGAAGGTGGGACGTGGGCCCCGAGTTGGCTCAGAGGCCATCTGGCAGTATTATCCTACGTGTTATCTCAAAGCACACGTTTGCACTAACAGGCAGAGTCCAGGCATCTGCGTACTTGACCCCTCCCTTAACCCCTCTTCAGTGCGGAAGTTTTCTCTCCCAGTGGGGCTCACTGAATCCTCCCTGAGTAAACAGGCTCCCGCTCTCCACCCTAGTAGCCAAAGGCCTGAGCTGGGCCTACCAATTAGCACGACCCCTTCCCAGCCCACATTTCCAGTTTATGCTCTGCTGTACTTTCTGGTGATAATCAGACAAGAAGTGGAAGTACTTCATAAAGCATAAGGCTCTCATGATAAACTCACAGCAGCACCAGGGAAGACCTTTGTCTTCCTAGGTCCAGAGGGTATCCATGGAGTCCAGCAGATGGCCGGGCCATGTAATTTACACAGACACGCAGAAGAGGAAGGGCTAACATAAACCCTATTCACATCATTTAAAATTGGGATTTCACCTGTCAGAAGACTATTTCTACCCATCCTATATCTGGGCATGTGCATTTGTTCAGGATTTATGGCCTGAAATCTACATCAGGATTATACAGATGGTTTTTGTTTATGGATGTGAAGGCTAATAAAAGATCTTTGGTTGTGGAGACAAAGATGGCACTGTCCTTAACCATAGCCTTGATGAGATGAGACCCAGCATTGCAATGATCACCTTGAGCCTGAATCTAATAATTAATATCATTGACTGAGAGACTTGGTTCATGAGTACGCTGAGAAAGAAAAAACCCTACATTCAATTTTGAGGGGAAGGTAGCTGACTTGTTTCAAAAACCGAAAGATGGAGCGTCTCCTTTTTGGGGATAATGTTGATTGTACTTCAGTCTTGCTTAAGAAACCCATATATATATATATGTAATTAATTAGACTAGTTCGGGACCAGCAGTTGGCGTAATGGCTACATCACTGGACTCTCATGTAGTAGACTGCGGTTTGAGTCCCAGACCCAGTGGCTTAAACTCACCCTGGGTGCGTTTGCGTGTGTGCCCAAGATCCCGAGAGGAGAATGGAGGAGAAGGGATTGCGGCGTGGCCATCTCCCCTGGTGGGTGATTTTTCAGTTTCTGCCTCTCTGTCTCTCTCTGTATTTCTGGCAAGCGTACACACCCTATAGCAAAAACCTCTTCCAAAAAAAAAAAAAAAAAAAAAAAAAGACTGGTTCTGCAAGGATTAAGATCCAATTAGAGCACTATGTTGCCACTTTGGTCATCTCTTGGTTTATGTGTTTATGTATTTTGCTTTACAAATAATAATTGACCGATATAATAATTGAATTTGCTGTGCTCTAGGCACTATACTAGGTCCTTTCCCAGGATAGCAGCTTTTTTTTTTTTTTCTTTTTAAAGCATGTGCATTCGCCAGAAAGAGACTACACAGAGATAGAGATGAGAGGGGAAGCACCCCCAGTGGAGTGTGGTCACACTGCAGTCCCTTCTTCAACTCTCTATACTGCTGAGACTTTGGACATGCATGCATGTGCACCCAGAGTGTTTCTCAAGCTGCCAGGGCTGGGATTTGAACCATCTATGGGGCTTGTCCCAATAGCTTAGCTATTCTTTACTAAAAATTTCTGTAAGATACATACCCTTGTATTTATTTTGTAGATGATGGAGCTGGAGATGGAGAGGGTAAGTAAATTGCCTAAAAGCTCACAAGAAGCACGTCTTACTGCTGGCATTTGAGCTTTCATTAGCCTGACTCCAGGGCCCTCTGTTCCGGCTTGCCCTGCCTTCTACAATACCTGTACACGCACGGGTGCCCAATGCCCTGTCGGATCAAGTGCTAAGGGACTTTCGGTCTTGGCTGGTCAAGGGAAGCTTCCCTACAAAGGTGAAACAAATAGCTGAGAGACGTTGCTGTGCAAAACCCAAAAGTGACCGAGTGCTGGTCCTGATACTAGGTCATGCCCAGCACTCTCTGAATACAGAGAAATACCTGCTTCTCAGGCTAAGAGCCTGAAAGTTTAGTCTGGGTAGAAACTGCCCTGGACTGTGTCAGTGTGCCAGATCCTATGGCATGTTGGCTGCACATTTGTCTGTGAAGTTGGATGGAATTTTTGTTTTTCTTTGGATTCAGGAATCTATAAAAGCCTTTCACTTTTTTCCTGTTTAGATTAGGGTTGCTTCCAAGGCAAAATACTGGGAGAAATTGCTGCAGCCGAGGAGCAGGCGCTGTAACAGCCCGCTCCTTCCTCCCTGTGAGGCAGTTCCAAGAGAACCCTCCAGGTCACTCCCCCATTCCCATTCTGTTCGCCTTGGATAACCAACTTTGATTCCCCCTGGGAGAGAGGGCTGATTATTCTGGTGTCCACTGAGTCAGGAATCATTTTATTTGTGAGTTTTACACCAACAGGGAAGGAATGACAATATGCGGGGTCTTCAAAAAGTTCATGGGAGGTGTATTATGAAAAAACTGCACGTAGATTTCAAAATTTTTTGCACTAGACACATATGTTAATTTGATTTTCCACGAACTTTTCGAAGTCACTGCTCTACCTCTAAATGTGTTCAACAACCTTAGGCAATGTTAACATCCATGAGCAGGGCATTAGCTCTTCCTAAGTCAGAATTGAGCTAATTTGGGGGAAAGGAATGGAGAGGATGATGGTGTCTCTGAGAAAGAAGCAGGACTGTGGTTTGGTCCTTTAGGGCTGGGCTCACCTGCCTAGCCACCTGCACATGGCTCAGTATACTGGGAAAGGATCAGTGCTCCAACTGAGAGTTCGTTTGTTTTTGCTTTCAATACTTTCCTGTGTTGCCTCCAGGTTTTATTTTTTTCTATGGTTCTTCATATTTTACGAATTAATTTTATTGGAGAGAGGAGGTACAATTTAACAGTTAAGAATAAGAATTATGGAACCAACATGTCACCTCTGTCACATACTTCCTAGTCATGTAACTTTGGATAAGTCATTCAACTTCTCTGAGTGTAACTCTGTAAAATGGGGACCTAATTCCGCCCCACCAGAGTTATTGAGAAGCATAAATGTAAACACTTAACAAAATGCCTTTTACATTGTAAGTGCTCAGGAAGGGGCAGCTGGGGGCTAGCAGGCGGCATAGTGGTTAAGGTGCTGGACTCCCATGTGGTCAACCACCATCTAAGTCCCAGACCCGGCAGTTTGAAACTCACAGCAGGCATGTGTGCATGTGTGCTCAAAATCCCAAGAGGAGAATGGAGGAGAAGGGATTGTGGCATGGCCATCCCCATGGAAGGTGATTTCTCGCTCTCTGTCGTTCTGGGTTTTTATATGGACATAGGAGGGGAGTCACTGGAGGAAGGATGCTCATTTCAGAAGGGTCACTCTGCCTGCTAGAATAGACCGTAGGTGGCACGGGTGAGAAGCAGGATGGCAGGTTGGGAGGCTATCTCCCCCAGGACACAGATGATGGTGGACTAGACCAGGGTAGAGCTGTGGCAGTGGTGAGAAGTGGTTGGATGCTGGACATATCTTGAGGTAGGACAAAAAGGATTTGCTCACAAATTGGGTATGGGTGTGAGAGAAAGAAAATCATCAAGGAGAGCTCTAAGGTTTTTGGCCAGAGCAATTGGAAGAATTGTGCTGCCGTTAACTGAGATGGAAAAGCTAGGGGGAAAACAGATGGGGGGTGGACAGAGAAGTTAGTGAGACTAATGTTTTCCCTGCCTCCCTCCCAGACTAAAACATGATGGTTTATGCGTAAATTACCCTGTGAATATGATCTACTATTGCTAGTGGCCAAAGGACTCCTCCCTTGCTATTTGGGAACGGTCTGTTCTGTGGACATGCTCCTCTCCTCCACTCCCTAGGTGGTTCCAGCAGTGGTGGGTGAAGTGTTCCCAGCGCAGGGACTCCTGGATCCGGCAGGTATTATCTGAGTTATTTTTGGTGGCTATTTTAGGATGGGACCTCACAACTATGACTCAAGCATGACTTAACAGTTAATACCTTTATTTGCTCCCTAACGGAATATCATTTCTAATTTTTCTTTTATATAGCAACTGATGTTGCCATGCAGATCCCTTGGTTGCTATGAGATGGCAACATTACTCTGCCCTGTGATTGGCCAGTGCCTCCTAAGCTGTGTGGTTCGCACATGGGCCGCTGACACAGAGCTGTTACTATGGTGAACTTTACAATTGCCTTTGATTGGTGGATTTCAGAAATAGGTCATCAGTGGAATTCATTATGTTCAGCTAAGTAAAAAGGAAAAATAAATATCATTACTTCTCTCCATCACATGAAGAAAATGTGACTTAAACTTAATGACCCAATGAACGGCCGTTCAGTAATACAGGATTGTTCAGAAAACTGAAACTGTGATGATAATCGTATGCCTAATTTAGGTAGGCAGTGTTTCCCCTCTTGCTTCGAGATGATTGTTCAGAGTTAAGGGCACTGGGCTGACCAGAGTTGGCAGCCTCAGTGTTGGGAGGATGGAGATGGAGAATGGATTGACATGTAAACTCCATTCTCTCGGGCACAGGGGGCCCAGAGTGATGCTGGGGCCTGTGTGTGGAGGCTGGAGGCATGTGATCTCCAGGTAGTGCAGATTAATTTTGCATCTGAGGGCAATGTTTTTCTCTGATGCTCCTCCAGAAGAAAGCTGCTGAGCGCTCCTGGCTGAAGATAGCCTGACCCAGGTCAGAGAGTCAAAGTAAGGTCCTCCTTTCTCCCACCCTCTCCCCAGCCCAGCTATGCTTCTCTTAGGGGTACAAGCCAGGCAGGCCTCTGCTACTCTCTGCTCTTAGCAAGTGTGAAAAGAAAGTGGAGGACAAACGTTCAGTCCTAATTTTGTAAACTAATTCTCTTCTCTACAAGAGGAAGCAGAGAAACATGACAAAGAATCTAAAAGGATGGATGAACTGCGATCTAGTGGTAAAATGTGATTCTGTGAGGTCGACCCACACAGGAACCGTCCAGGTTTGTCTCTGGAGACCTCCTGAATGTGCCAAGTGCAGGCATGTCCATGGTTTGGGGCTGGCTGAGGCTGGGACTGGATCTTGGTGTCAAGACCTGTTGGGGATGCTGTCTCTGTGTCTCTGTCTCTATCTCTCTTGCTCATGGAACAAAAGAAAAATAAAGGCTTTTGTTTTTTTAAAGAGTGATGAATTATCTTAGTGCATTGATCTACCTTTCACTAATATGTCCTATTTGTCCTGATGAGGGTGGGGAGGAGGAGAAGGATAGGTGTGTGAGTGAGAGTCAGGGAGCCACAAGAACAAAACAGGTGATCAATTCAAGGGCTGGAACTAATATTTGACACCTTGAGCGGATAATTCTTGACATTTTCTTCCTCTGTATGACAAAATTAACTTTTGTAATAACAACTTGAAACAAGTTACTACTTGAAAAAATAGTAATTGGGCGTGGTGGCGCCCGCCCTATGGCAAAAAATAGTAATAATGGTCAGAAATAAAATTGTCCTTTTATTCAACTTGCACCATTTCAATAAAAAATTTAAAATAAAGAAAATACTATTGTATATTCTAATAAAGGAAAAGTTATTATTAATATTATTAATTTCATTAATGCATTTTTGAAGAGATGAAAACATACACCTTCATATTGTTTTTTCTTAGTAACGAACAATAGATTTTTAGTTTCTGTGTGTTTTTTTTTTTTTAGAGGTTTTTGTTATAAGGCATGTGTTTTCACCAGAAAGACAGAGACAGAGAAACAGAAAGCGAGAAATCACCTTCCCAGGAGGGATGGCCATGCCACAATCTCTTCTCCTCCATTCTCCTCTCGGGATCTTGGGCACGCATGCACACGCATCCGGCATGAGTTTAAGCCACTGGGTCCAAGACTCAAATCACAATCGATTACGTGGGAGTCTAGCAACATAGCATTATGCCATCTGCTGGTCCCTGGTTTGTTTGTTTGTTTGTTTATTTATTTATTTATTTATTTTTGCCAGAGAGCATGTGTACTCACGAGAGAGAGAGAAAGAGAGAGAGAGAGAGAGAGAGAGAGAGAGAGAGAAAGAGGGGGAAAAGTGAGAAAGAACCCTCTCCCATGGGAAACAGTCATGCTGGAATCATGTCTCCTCCCTTTCTCCCTACTTTCAAGATTTGGGACACACATGTTTTTTAAGCTGCCAGGTCCGGGACTCAAGCCTCACTGTCAACCGTGTGGAATCCAGCTGACTTAACCACCATGCCACTGGCTGGCCTCAGTTTCTGTTTTTGTGATTAAGTTCTGCAAACTTGTCATAGCTTTGTTAAAGTTGTTTTTCTTTCAAGGTTTATGAAATGCCAATGTATTTTTGATCAAAGAACATCTTTCATTAATTTTACTTTTGAAAGGTTTCTTAGAGATGAAAGAACAGATTAAATAGTCTTAAATAAAAAGTATTAAATATAAGGATATGTTTGGAAGAGTTGTATTTTTAAAAAATGTCATTTCACAATAAATTCCAGAAAATATAAACTCCAAGCAGCCACATAGAATAATGTAACTGGAGTAACTGAAGTTCTGTTTGTCTTAACAATCTCTGTCCTATCCCTGTTTATCTTGAAAGGATAGTTTTGAACACAGGGATATGTGGTACCAGGAGGCAGAGACATGAATCATGCCCAAAGCAAGCTTTGTTACGGACTTACTTTCAAAATAAATGCATAATAAATTTAAATAATAAATTCACCAAATCAACTTCCATGTAAAATGCAATATTTACTAAAGGGGAAGCATTTTAAAAAGTGCTAAATTGAAGCTTACACAAAAGCTTACTGTTAAAACTCAGCACAACTTCAGCGATTCTTTAGAACTTGGAACCAACAGAAGATTTTTTTTGTTTTCTGGTGGAGGATAGACGTTTATCACAGACATTGTTTAGAACTGCTTGCCATGGTGATACTGAAAAACAGACCAGGCTCTCAGTAGGCTTTATCATTGTGTTTGAGTCCTTTCTAGACATGCCCCCCTTGATTGCCTGTCCCAGGAGTGGACCCACCCTCCTGCTCTGCCTCTGGGACCACACTGCAGCAAAATCACTGCGACTGTGTCTTGCTGGAGCTGGGGAGCAGAGGAAAAGGCGACAAGGTACCTGCTATTGAAGGAGTGACGGAGAAACACTGAGATGCAGTTGATCAGCAAGTATCTGGTAAATTCTCTGACCAGCACATAACCAGATTTTTTTTTTCTTTTCTTTTTTCCTACTCTCATAATAAAAGGGAGATGGGAGGTGGCCAAGCATCGTCAGCGTGTGTCCTCGTTCTCATAAAAACATTAGTGATTCCTGCGTCTCTGTGTGCTATTTGTGCGAGCTCGTGTGACCTAACACTTCCACTGGAATGTTTGCCATTCAGTTCTACTTTGGGATGTCGTTTTTGACCCCAGTTCCATTTTGTACCGAACTTAGCACTGGGTTTATCTTTAAACCAATCATGCATGAGGCATGCTCTGCGGAATCTTCCCAAGTGTTTAGTCACATGGGGCGGTGGAGTCAGAGACAGGAAGTTGCCAGAATCATTATGAGGTAAGAAACGGAGGAAGGAAAAGTCACAGAAGCTGTCGCTTACCCTTCTAGATTTGCTAGGTATGGCACTCTCTCTCTTTCCTGTCACCTCATCAGACAGATATATTTGGATCGGCCCTCGTATTAATAGATGGTTTCCTGAGTAGGGTGATTTAAAAGCTCTGGTGCCTGAGATGCTACCATCTCTGTCTGTTCCTTTATGTTAAATATTGTTAGCTCTCCATGGGCTTCTGGAAGGCAACTACCTCTGGCGTACAGATACTTCCAGGAGAAGTAACACATCAAGTACCTAATACTTTAGTATAAACCAGCATATTTGCTCAGCTTCCTTTGTTATCTGATAATAGGATTGGAACCATGGGTATTTAGAAAATCATAGGGACACCTGTCACCTTGGCCCTGCTCAGCATTGAATATGCTATAAAAAACAATTCCAATTTCCACTCCAAGGAAAACAACCCAAAACACCCACCCTGTTGGTGATGGGTTTGAGAGAACTTTATATGCAAAGGAAAACATGTTTTAATTTTATTTTTTTCCCAAGAACCAGAATATCCTCCTGGCCTACAACACAGCCCCTGTCTTTGTCCCTAGAGTGCTGGAGGCTTTGTGCTATCATTCGCGTCTCATTTTTATTCTACTCCCAGATGTCTGGGGAGGGGGACCTTTGAGATTTCTTCTTGGCTCTGCTCCATAATAGCAATGGGGGTCCACACTTCTTAATCCAGTGAGGGCAGGTGGCAGCAAGCCAAGTGGCCTCCGTGAAGTGCGTGTGCAGAAATAGCATTTTTTAGCATGCATTAAAAAATTAGGAGCTGGCAAGGATAAAAGCCCAGACTTAGAGCATGACCCTAGGAAGGGTGCCTGCACCAAGGTAAAGGAAGAAAGAAAACATTTTTTTTTTCTATTGAATTAAGTTTCCGTAGCAGCTTTTATTCCTAGGAGCAGTGTGTGTGTGTGTGTGTGTGTGTGCACGTGTGTGTGCATATCTGCGTGTGCATGACTAGTTGCTCACACAGCTGCTACCTGCATAAAAATCACACAGGCAAGTTGCGGAAACTGAACTTGGAGAGAGTTACGAAGGCAGCTGAGCGGGGGCCCATGAGGGCTATCTACAACAAATGAAGTGACCTTAACGTTTTTAGTAAGTTGTCTCCTCTTGAGGATTAAATATATGTTGCATCAATATATAATCTAAGAATATTCATTAATTGCCTCTCTGGATGGTTCTGTTCTTAGTATGTAGTTATTCCCGACACGAGGTGTTAGTAGGAAGTACTGACCCTGATTTGGAGGTGAAATGATTTCCATGTGGAATATAGACTATAGATTATAGAACCACACATGTGAATGTAGTAGTCACATTCCTACTTCACTTAATGAGCTGTTGTCCTTCGCCACATGCAATAGTGTTTTCTTAGAAATGTGGGAACCAGCAGTTAGCGTAATGACTATGTCGCTGGACTCCCACGTAGTCGACTGCAGTTCTTGTCCTGGACCCAGTGGCTTAAAACTCACACCGGGCACGTGTGCATGTGTGCCCAAGATCCCGAGAGGAGAATGGAGGAGAAAGGATTGCGCCGTGGCCATCCCCCCTGGGGGGGTGATTTCTCTCTTTCTGTCTCTCTGACTCTCTGGTGAGTGCATGTGCCCTATAGTAAAAACCTCTCAAAAAAAAAAAAAAAAAAAAAAAAAAAAAAAAGAACTCTTTTGTATTGTGAATAGTCACCTTATCAAATATTCATCATCTTTTTATTTTTTCTTTTTAAATGAAACTTTTTGCTATAGAGAGATGAACTCACCAGGGAGAGACAGAGAGAAGGAGAAAGAGAGAACATGACAAAGCACCCCCAGGAGGATGGCCTTGTCTCAAGGATTTGGGATGCACACACACATGCTCCTGTTGTGTTTTTCAAGCCACTGGGTCCAGGACTTGAACTGCACAATCAGCCATATGGAGTCCAGTCACTTTCACCACCATTCCCTGGTTGAGCCTCCATCATAGTTTTAAATCTGGGATTTTCACTTGGGACTGCCTTGAGAGAGGTTCACCTAAATTGGGACTAACGGGTTGTCTGAATTCATTATTCCTTTCCATTGTTCTTTTAGGGATAAAGTGGGGATGAGTCATATGTGACGAGGTTATAGAAGCACGCACAGATCACGAAAGAGACAGAGGCAGGAAGAGAGGCAGCAAGGCCTGGCAACATTTCCCCCCAGACAGCTTCCCAGAAAGCAGAAGCAGAGTCACTGCTACTGGGCACTGAGCTACCAGCATCAGACACCCAGATACAGGGCACAGCGAGAGCCTTTTCTGGAACTCGTGGGCTTCATGTGCAAGCAGCTGTCCTGCATGTGTCTATGCAGAAGAGGAGTTAGGAACTGGAAACTGTGAGTGACTAGAAGTGAATCCACAGAGTCAGTGGCTGGGCAGGACTCCCCTAACCTGGGACTATTTCTTGAAATTCTCCTCAAACTCAAAAGTTCCTTGAATGAGTTTTTCCCTTAGTATTTCCACTGTGGGAAATTTAAAGACTCTTCCTTAAGCCAGCTTGTGGCCTGGTGATTAAGGAAACTGGATCCCACATGGCCAACTACATGGTTCAAGTCCTGGACCTGGTGGCTTAAAAAACATGCAGTGTGTTTGTGCGTGGATGCCCAAAATCCCAAAAGAAGAGAGTAGCGAAGGAGAAGGGATTATAGCATGACCATTTCCCATGGGGGGAGAGGGTGCTTTTTCCTCTCCTCCCCTTCTTTCTGTCTCTCTCTGGGCAACATACCCCCTGGCAAATTTAAAAAGGAAAAAAGACTAAAAATTTAAAAAGACTCTTCCTTGGTAATAGTAAAAATGATGTAGTTTTAGACCATTTGTGGCTTTCGATGGTGCAAACCTATTCTTCAGGAAAAGGCCTGTTGACTAAGGGTATTTGTTGAAAGGTTTTGAAGAGACGTGGCAACAGAGTATGATCTGCTAATCATACAAATTGCTCAGTTTGTAGATACACAGTCTCACTATTTACAAAAACAACTTGGTTTAATGTAAAATCTGTTTTCTGAGCACCTGCTCTGTGTCAGCAGTGTGCTAAGGCTGAGGGAGCAAACCTTCCTTGCCATATTTTAATGCTTCTGGATGCCCTGGGTTCCTCAGTGCTGGTCCTATGTCCTAGAGTCACGTCAGTGTCTCTTATCCCCATTTAGAGTTTTGCGGTATGCACCAGCACATCAGTAGATCCCAGTTTACCTTTGACAAAGCAGCAAACTTTCTAAGATTCTCCTTTTTGCATTTTGACCCTGTACCCCTTGGTAATTTTCTCATAATGGTTGTTTTCTAATGTAGTCACCCATGTATAACGTGGTCCTGGATCAGTTGAACACTGGCTTGGCTCTACTCTTAGCAAAATTATTATGGCAGCTGGTATCATTTAGCATAGGAAGGGTGTAAAGTTTACTCTCTTATTGGTGACTGTACTCTGTTTATACATAACATGGAAAGGCTATTATTTGCATAATTATTTGTAAATAATATCCCTCTTATTAACTCTTTTGATGTTATCAAAACTCTTATGTCATCAGAAAACATACCTTGGCTATATTTTACCTATGCAATTTTGGGTGATTTGATGCAAGTAAATACCACAAAGATAGGGCACCTTGTAAATTCAATGCATTTAGTGTATATCGGACTTCTCGGTTTGAGAGTCCATTTCTACCTGGCTGCCTTCCAGTCTTATTCTTTGTGCTACTAGATATTGGCATGTGAATTAAGAGTGGATGGGAGTAACTCTGCTCCCAGCTAAACTGTCCTGCCCTCTTGGTAGGTTTTCTTTCAGGTCCCCCTGGGTTGGTTGGAACTGCTGTTTTGCACTTGGATATACTCTTCAAATTCTATGAAAAGATAACTCAAAAGGGGATTGTGAGTTCTTGTTGCTTTTGCTCACTGAGCAGGAAAGGTGACTCTACAATGATTAATGAGCTCAGCTGGACTTTGCCTAGTGCCCTCGGGGATGATGTGGGCTCCCCAGAACATTTAGAGGAGGAGTAGGAAGAGACCCAGCAGGCTTTCATGGTAGCTGGCCTCCTGGAATGTCTAGGCCTAGAGAAGACACTCTATCCCAGTAGGATCTCCTGTCACGTCATGACAGAGACATGCCAAAGGCGACGGCTGCCCACCTGCTCACAAAAAATCATTCCACTCGCCTGCTAGTTGCATATCCCCTGTGACTCAAAGACTTTTCCATTAAATGTGGCAGCACCTGATTCGTGAGGGGAAATGGCTTAAATGGGATATAGAGAGGAGCTTAGACAACAGAGGGAACCAGTAGGAGAAAGAGGACATGCACTTCAGCGTCCTTAGACTCCAGCTCACAAGGACAGTCATCACCAATCAAACCATGAGCTGAGATTGTGACGGCTACCTTCTTGGTAAACTGTGTAGTGTTTATTGTACTATCTGGATTACGTTCTTCTCAGTAAACTTTTCTTTCTTCTGAGAAATGTCTCCTCTTAGTGAAGGGAGGTCTCTGAACTGAGTGGGCACAGGATATTTGTGTTGGCTGAGCCTGGACAGTGGTGTTTTGCCTGAAGGCCTGAGCAGGGGCTGGATCTCGCCTGCTCAGTTTGCTGAGCTGCACCCTGGTCCAGGGCTGAGTGCAGAGGGAGTACCTTTGTGGAATCGGTCTGCCTTTTTCTCGTTTGCAGGAAGGCCCCATAAGGTGCTGATAGCATAGTGGCTCATGGGCACACCTGAATGGAACCTCTTCCTCTTTAGATTGCTGCTTACTACTCTTATACCTGAAGAGTGACAAAATATTGGCCCTCAAGAACTGGGTGAAAAAAGGCTATTTTTTTTTTTTTTTTTGGTGTAGCTACCACGTGGACCATGGGTTAGATTACCTAGTGGACCTGTACTCATCCCTGTGTGCATGCCTGTGATGCTGGCTGGCTGGGAAGGCTGGGGGTGGAGACCGTGGTGTAAGACCCTGCTGAGGGTGCTTATCTCTCTCTCTCTCGTCTCTTACTCTTATAAAATAAATACACTTAAGAAAAACGGAGTTGGGTGAAGGACTGTGTTGGTCTAAGACCCAAGCCTTCCTCCAGCTTGAGCTTAGGGAATGAAGCTTCTACCCAGAGACAACTCTGAAGACCCGAATTTTTGGTCTGACTCTATCCCTAACAACTGTTTGATCTAGGGTGAGTCATTTAACTCTTCAGATCCTTCATTTCATTATCTATAAAACGAGGCCGACACTATCCACATCAGTGGGTTGTCCTGAGGATTAAGGGAATGCACTGGGGAACGTCTTGTGACCTGTAATATCCTGATGTAAATGGGAGAGGTGATCATTACTTCCCATGCACGCTTAGCCTCTGATTCACCCTCGGGGTGGGAAACCAGATGTTCTTGTTTCCTTTAGTGCAGCAGCTGCTTCAAAGTCTCACTCGGTCTGCATAATCACGCTGGTGGGAAGCAAGCGCCCGCGTTCTGGGAGCCAGGCTGCACCATGAGCTCTCTGACGCCGGTTTGTTGTGGGAGACCCCCTTAGCGATGAATAACACTGCTCATGGGAACTTCAGAGAGAAAATCTTCTCTGTGTCATTAAAAAAGATTTATCTTTGTGAGGTTGACTATCTGTGAAAAGTGAAAAGGCAAAAGGCTAGGAGTCAACCAACGTCAGGAATCTGACTCCCTTAAATGGACCTCAAAACGTTTTTCTTGGTTGTAAATGATATAAGTAAACATCTAAATAAGACGGAAACAAATTATACTATTGGGTTGCATGTTTCTGATTCCAGAGCACTATCTTTAGCAATCTGGAACTCCTTTTAGAACAGTATCTCTTTCTCTAAACCATCCTAACCCCCCTCAACTTTTATTAAAATTCTCCATAACTGGATAGACAACTTGGTTGATGGGTAGGTGGAGCTGATGACAGTTGAGCTTAAGAAATCCCCTCACTCCAAAATATCTCCTGAGTATCTCACTGCTAATGACTGAAATCCCAAGATTAGCCTTTAATTCCTTTATATTAAGAAATTATCTCCCTGCTAAAATTCAAGTAATCCTAGGCGCAATATATTAAACTGTTATATCTTGTGTGAAGGGTTTGGTTCAGAAACAGAGAGATGTTGCCTGTAAAGGACCAGAGAGTAAATATTTTATGCGTTATGGGCCTTAAAGTTTTTCTTGTGACTACTCGACTCTGTCCTTGTAGGGTGACAGGCAGCCATTGATGGTGCATAAACAAACAAGCATGACTGTGTTTCTAGAAAAAACTATTTACAAAAACAGAAAGTGAGTGCTTTTGGTACAGGAACAGTAGTTCCTGGACTCATGACTCAATTAAATCCTCTCCATGGGAGCAACTAGTTGAGAGCTGGCAAAGGCAGAAGATGGAGAGCGCATGTAACACTTGGTGTCTCCATGTGACTGGTGGGTGTGAAGTTGTGGGACAGAGTCATGGTGAACCCTCAAAGCCACATTCCGTAAAAGCTGGGCCTTTCTAGCCATTTAAATTTTTTTTCTGGGTTGAGATACTTGACTCAATCAGGTTTTTTACTATGTATTTTCCTATAATTTTTTAATTGAGTGGTGATGGGGTGTAACTTTTTTTTTTTTTTGAGAGATTTTTGCTATAGGACATGTGTGCTCACCAGAGAGACAGAGAGAGAGAAAGTGAAAAATTACCCCCCCACCCCCTCAGGAGGAATGGCCATGCCACAATCCCTTCTCCTCTATCCTCCTTCTGGGATTTTGGGCATGCACACACACGTGCTCAGCATGAGTTTCAAGCCCGTGGGTCCAGGATTCGAATCAGAGTCAGCCCCATGGGAGTCCAGTGCCTTAACTACTACACCACGCACTGGTCCTGGTACAACTTTTTTTTTTTTTTTTTAACTCATTTTAATTTTATTTAATATATCATTCTTATTTAGCATATTAGTTTAATAATCACAGGACTAGGCAGCTGCCATCTACCATTTATAGCATCGACTCTTACTCATGTCAAGGAAGTTGCTAGACATTAAAAAGGAAATGCTTTTGAATACAAATAAATTTCAAATTGTATTACGCTCTCCCCTTCCTCTGTTCGTATTGAACACTTCTTGACACTTGAATTACATTGTGGATGGTCTAAGAAGTGAATGGTGTTCTGATTTCCTAGAAGCTGTGCATGAAAGAAGCTTTTTCTTTTTTCGTCCAGACAGCATTTTATTTCAGGATCAATGGTGGCTGATGCACGGTGCTTATTCTTTGTTGTGACATGCTCTTGAAGTAAAAAGAGAATTATTTGTAAGCCTTTTCAAGCCCCATGCAGGTGTCATGTGGGCACCGAGGGGAAAGTACATTACACCTGCAGAGCTGGGCAGCTGCCCCACCCTGCGGAGAGTGTGAGTTACATGGTGCTCTAGGAGCGGGGTGGGGCCTGAGCTAAGACTTAACCCTGAGCTAAAACATCATTCTCTCTTGCTTCGAACCTCTAGTGATAGTCAGTACGACGTGGAAAATGACAGATTTAGATTTAGGAAAGTAGCTTGCAGTTGTGGATCAGGCAGGCTGCACTCTTAACCACAGAAAAGACTAAACGTAGGGAGAGGAACGGCGGGACTGTTGAATTGGTGCCTTTATATTACTGAGGCATGCTGGCTTCTCTCCACCTTTGGGAATAGGCCCAATGCCTTGGAGACAGTCTAATTACTTTTTATACATTCATACAGTGGTTTATTTTTAGTAAAGACACTCAAACTGGAATATACTTGATTGGTTTACATTGGAAAAGTAATTTGGGACTCATCATCCAAATTACATTAAAAATGCTGAAATGCATTTCGATTATTACCTCATCTCGTTCACTTCTAACTGCATCGGGGAGATAGAGTAACATTCAAATTACTGGGTGTGCATAGCTTCTGTGTTCCTAAATATGAACTAGTAAGAGAAAAGTTCAGGACCAGCAGTTAGCGTAATGGCTATGTCGCTGGCTTCCCATGTAGTCAACCGTGGTTTGAGTCCCGGACGTGATGGCTTAAACTCATTCTGGGCGTGTGTGCGTGCATGCCCAAGATCCTGAAAGGAGAATGGAGAAGGGATTGCGGCATGGCCACCCCCCGGGGGCTGATTTCTCGCTTTTTGTCTCTCTGTCTTTCTGGTGAGCACATACACCCTATAGCAAAAACCTCTCCAAAAAAAGAAAGACAGAAAGAAAGAAAAGTTCTTTGTGAAAGGGATTGAAAACATGCTCTAGGAGGTTTGCACATGGACTCCTTTCTTCCTTCTGTAGAATATCCAGGATCTGAATACAGAAAGAACAGGAGACATTACCATCTGGGCTGTACGCAGCCAGCCCTGGAGGAAATGTTGGTACAATGCTTGTATAATTCAGGGTGCTAGCAAGGAAACAGACCCATAGGATGAAACCTGCCACCACCACACACAGCTCTTATCATTTATATTCCCATTCTATAAAGTTTCCACAAACGCTGAATTCGTGAGCTCTGAGCTCCTAGGAGAAATACAGGGTTAGGTTCCTGTGGGCCTCTGGTCACCACATTTCCATCAACTAATCAAGATATAACCTTGTTTTATGTGTGTTTCTGTTAAAAGACACCTTATTTAATATACACAGGGTCTTTAAAAGTTTATGAGAAATGCATATTATGAAAAACTGTGTGTGGATTTCAATTTTTTTTACACCAAGATAAACTCATACTTTAATTCCATTTATCCATGAACATTTTAAAGTCCCCCCATTTATTGTTGGTTTGTTAATATTAAACTCACAGCCAGCAACTCTATATCTCATACTTGAATGAAGTTTACCTCACACATGAATTTTCTACCTGATATAGTCTCACATTATAGTCTTCTGGTGCTGAGAAATGCTAGATGGCACTTTTGCACTGTATTTAGGGGTCAGTTTAAACAATGAAATCACCAGTAAAAAGCACAAAATTATAAAATTGTGGCTCTAAATGTACTGTGAAAAAGATACTTGTTTACACAGTGAGCGCCTAAACAAGAAAGTATCACTTCAGGGGCCTGCAGATTGTGTAATGGCTACATCTGTGGACTCTCATGCAGTTGACTGCAGTTTGGGTCTCAGACCTGGCAGCTTGAAACTCATGCCAGGCATGTGTGAGTGCGTGCTCAGAATCCTGAGAGGACAATGGAGGAGGGATTGTGGCATGGCCATCCCCCTTGGAGTTGATTTTTCACTTTCTGTCTCCCTGTCTCTCCGGCGAGCGCATGTCCTATAGCAAAAATCTCTCTTAAAAAAGAAAAAAAAAAAGTCACTTCATTTGACCTCAACTGGCAATGTGTACATGGAGGACTTAAATTTGTCACTGCTCAGATCAGATCTGTTAATTGTCATGAAGGCACTATGAGTATTGAGTTTAAGGTTAGGAATAAATTTTATCAAGAAAGGAAATTTACAGGTACAGAATCCATAAATAATAAGGATCAACACTATATATTAGCAAAGTGTATTTCACAAAATTATCTTGCTAGGTTTGGCAAGTCTGAAATCCTTAGGGCAGGCCATGGGCTGGAAACTCTAGTCAGAGGGGAAGTGGCAGTGGACAGGTGGAACTTCTTTTTCCTTAAAGAAACCTGTTTACTTCTTAAGCCTTTTCCATTGATCAGATGAGGTCCACAAAGACTGTAATGAATAATTTATTTAAATTTAGCTGATTTTAGATGTTAGCCACATCTACAAAATGCCTTCACAGCAACACCTGGACTAATGTCTGAGCTGGGGACATAGCCTAGCAGAGGTGGCACCTAAAGCTACCCATCACAACACCCGACTTAGAGTGCTAGTAAAGTAGTCCTGGAGGAAATCTTCCCTTTGCATTTTCCTAGAAGGCTAGCATGAGAGAGCAGTGACAATGCCCTGCCTGCTGGCCTGGATCGCAGTTTGTTCCACATCCCCCGAGTCCCACTCTGTGCAGGGACATTGCACAAAACACTGATCACCGTGAGGGTGATGAGAGATCCTTTTTTTTTTTTTTTTTTTTTTTTTTTTTTTTGAGGGACAGAGATTAAAGCCACTCTCTTTAAAGCCTCTCACCAAATATGCCCCATCTTTTTAAATAAATAATGTTCTTACAGCCACTGAATTAGGCTCTTTCTGCTCTGAGCCTCGACAGCAGCCGGTTGCTCAGCCTCTGCCCAGGAATCCATGAGAAGGCTTTGATTGCCCCCAGCCTGTGCTTCTGCACCCTATGAACATTGTCACTGAGCAGAAGTGGTGCTCTTAACCAGGACCTAGGGTGCCAGGCTTCTCCATTCCTCAGAGCCATAATACTTAGGAGAAAAAGGGAGACATACCTTGTCTCTAGCCCTTGATACTCAAAATGTGGTGAACAAACCAGCAGCACCAGCGGCACCTCAGAACTTGTTAGAAATGCAGAGCGCCAGGCCACATGTATCAGAATCTGTGTGTTTAGCAAAATCCTAGGTGGTGCATATGCACAGTGAAGTTTGAAAAGCGTGTTCTTTGTAGCCACCTGGAGCCTACTGGTCCTTCAACCCTCATTGTTTAGGTCCCAAGTCCTGACCCATCTTCTCTCCTGGAGAGACCAGTGGATGGACAGTTCCATCCTGCTTCCCACTATGGGAATCCCTTGAGTACTCCCACCTGTTGACAAGCCTGGGTTTTTCCTGGCCCTGTTGGGCATGCCATTTTATTCCCAGCCTCTCCCTAGGCTCCCCTTTCCCTTGAACACCTTTTGGGATCTCCATGCCAGAGTATATCAGGGGGAGACTGGAACTTCCTCTGCAGAACTGCCTTGGACAGATCCAAATACCGATGAGCTTGGCTCAGGGAGGAAGTAGGGGCCCTGAGAGATTCAGGAAACAGTTTCTGGGTATCCTACTTCCAGAGTAACCTGAAGTCAATGTATGACTTCTGTTTAAGCCTCCATTGCCTCAATTCTAAATGGATGGGAGCTGCTTTGAACACTTCTGTGAAAGCCATTAAGCCGGTTTGAAATCTTAAAGGTTCTCCATACATTTGCTTTTGAGGCCAGTTTAATAAAGACTCCACGACCAGCAAAGAGTTATACTATTGACTTTACTAGAAGTCTAATGGTCCCTTTTGTTTTTATTAAACATGAAATCCATTAACCTGTCATTATAGTATATCCTCAATGCCTTGGAGTCAAATGGTTAATTGAGTGGCATGCCTTTAACAGTATAGTCGGTAATTATAAAAGCTATTTCAAAAACCCCACATATGATCACTCCCAGAGAAGAATTTCTCACTGTGAAAACCAGCTCAGGGCTTGGACAGCAATTACTTGTATTTCCTTTTCCTGGCATTAGGACTACAGGAGTAGACAATGGCTTGGTTCCAAAAATAACCTCAAGCTCTTCCCACTTACAGTACGTCCATTTCTAGACTTGTCACTCATGTCTCCAGAAATTGAAAACACATAGTCACAAACTGCACAATTGACTCCAGCCTGCTATTTGCTGAGGGTCTTTTTCTTGACTGGTCTGAATTACCAGATGGTTAATTTGATTGCTATTGTTATCCAGCTGGACTAAGTGCATGTCAGTAGATGAGCAAATTCACTTGAGCAAAGTAAATTAATTATACAAGTGAATCGACTTATGCATGCCTAGAACATGGAGATACTTCACTGCCCTACTCCAGGGGGTGCGACTGTTGTCTTGTAGATGGATCATGCAGACTTTGCAGCCTGTGTGCCACAGCCGTAGAAGCTCGTCTCCTGACCCTGTGTGTGGTTGGAACCTAGTCATCATTAGTTTCAGCCCAAAAGTCATCTCAAAAAGTCTCCGTACCTTCACTAGGTCTATTTTGGTCATAGTATGTGTACTTAGAAATGATCTATCAGTTGTTCAGTTTCTGCCTTTCTACACCAACCTTGAAGACTTGAACCACATAGTCACCCAGGTGGGAGCCAACTGTCTTAACCACCATCTCACTGGCTGCCCCCTGACTGTGACTTGAGGAGCTGGAGGTCCTGTGTCACTCAGGTAGGGCTGGTGCAATGCAGGGAGTTGCAACTGCTGTGACTCCTGGACCAGTTAGACACATTCAGGTGATAGAATTTGAATGGAGGCATTGGCAGAGATAGTTGGGCATATAATGTAGTGGAAAGGTATGGGCAAAAGTTGGCAGTGAGGACAGGCCCATGGCATTCCAGAGACAGGGTGTTATGGGGGTGATGGGAAATGAAGGTATAAAAACAGATTATGGCTGGGGCCAGCAGATAGTATAGCACTTATGTCACTGGACTCCCACATGGCCTACTGCAGTTTGAGTACTGGACCCAGTGGCTTGGAACTCATGCCAGGCATGTGTATGTGCATGCCCAAGATTCCAGGAGGAGAATGGAGAAGGGACCATGGTGTGGTCATCCTCTGTGGGGGGCGATTTCTCCCTCTCCTTCCCCCTCTCATTGTCTCTGTTTCTCTAAGGCAAGCGCGCACCCTAAGGCAAAAATTTCTAAAACAGAAAAAAAAAAAAATGTAGATTACGGCCAGACACAGTGGCACCCCGTGGAGTAGGGTAGTGAAGTAGTTCAGTGTCCTAGGCATGTATGAACATCTGCTTTCCCTCAAAATTCATGTGTGAAATCCTAACCCTTAAGGCAATGGTATTAGGAGGTGAGGCCTTTTAGATGAGTAGGTCTCGAGGGCTGAGTCCTTTTAAGTAAGATTAGTGCTCTTATAAAAGAGGTCCAAAGACTCTTTTGCACCTTTCACTGCGTGATGACACAAGAAGAGGATACCCTCACCAGATGCCACATGATTGATCTTGGACTTCCCAGCCTCTAGAACTGTGAAAAAGAAATTTCTGTTGTTTATAAGATACCTAGTTTTATGGTATTTGTTACAACGACCTGAAGGGACTAAGCCAGCTCTGAATGGCCGTGCTGAAGAGGGAGAGCTCTGCAAGGACTGTGGGCTTCAGGGAAATTCACCTGCCCAGGTGTTTAGCAGTAAACTTGACTTAGCAGTAGAAACATTTTATAAAGTGAAATTTAATGAGCACACTTTATAGGGATGAAATAAATCAAACCAGAGTGGTAAAAAGGGAGAAGGGAGCAGAAAAAGATGGGGCTTGGGGTGCAGGGCAAGGCTCTAGTGGTTGTTTCTGGTGGTGGGATAGTCAGTGAGTTTAAACTTTTTTTCTAACCTGTGTTTTCTAATTTTCTATAATAGGGCATGTGCGTTCGCTGGAGAGCCGGAGAGAGAGACAGAGAGACAGCAAGCGAGAAATCACCTCTGGGGATGGCCAAGCTGCAATCCCTTCTCGTCCATTCTCTCAGGATCTTGGGCACACACGCACACGCGCCTGATGTGAGTTTAAAGCACAGGGTCCAGTCAACTACCTGGGAATCCAGTGATGTAACCACTATGCCATCTGCTAGTCCCCATTTATTACTTTTGTAGTTCAAAAATTCAAACTATTTTTAAAACTAAAACCATCTATTGTTTTACTTTTAGAGTCAGTTTGTAGCTTGTTGTCCAGAGAAAAACTTCTCTTAACTCTCGATCTCACAGATTTCCTTCTAGCACATCTTGCATGCTCTTTGGTGATTGTGGATTGGTTCACAGAGACACTGACTGCCCCTGTGTTTACCTCATCTCCCGAACCAGCTTGTACTAATTTGGACATTAAAAGGTGATGGAGGGAAGCAGGGTCAGGAACCTCAGGAATAGCCATTAAAACCCCATTTGGCATGAGACCTACAGTGTGGGAACTTCTGCATACATCTTGCACATTGTCTTGTTTTTAAATCAATTACTGAATTCCCATTGCTATTTGAAATCACAACTTTGGGGTCCTAGCTCGGGGAGACCACATCTCAAAAGATTCTGCCACTTCTTCAGGAGAACATCCGTGTTACTTAGTAGGTTAGGACACACACACAAATATGTGGGAGGCAGGAGGCTAGGCCAGCTCAGACGTGAGGACATGCCAGGGTGACGGGTTCCTGCACCCTGTGTTACTTCAGGCTCCCGACCTACCAGGTGTGTGTCTCAGAGGAATCGAGTCACACCTCTACTTGCCCACGCAAGATCATCTTGCTCTCTCACCTTCGAACTTAGGAGCACATGTGACACACACACACACACACACACACACACACACGGTCTTGGTGTTGTGCTTCCCTTTGTTCACTCTTTCAATAAGCCTCCCATATTTAGATCTGTATGTTTCAATTAAACCCTAGTCTCTTTTGGATCATTGAACCCGCAGAGGTTTTCTTCTATTTGCAGTTCTTGATTCTTCCGATAAGTGCCTGAAGAGAAACAAACGCAGAGACAAACAGCAAAATCCAGTCCTAGGTTCACTTGAACCCATTCCATTATGTAACAATGAAAGGTCCTAAACAACTAGAAACCAAGATGACATACAGATGACTTATTCTTTCTCATATTAATAACAGTCTAAAAGGAAGTTGTGGTGACAAGTCAGGGGATTAACATGGTTGATTCTTTATGTGAGTATCTGATCTGTGAGCACCACTGGGCTTAATGGGATTCATCAGTCCCGGCGCCTGTCATCTCCTTGCCCATGTTGTGTAAGCAGAGATCAGTTTTGCAATAGCCGATGAAAACAAAGGCCTAAAACTGAGGAGCTCCAGCAGAAATGAAGGAAGTAAGCTTTCCTGCCAGCTGAAGCTGCTCACTCCAAAGAAATTATAAAGGTAAAGTGAAAGATGTGTTTCTCAGAGATGAGCCCAAAGCTTCTTCTGTTTCTTTGTTGCCTCAAGCTGGGTCTAGCTTTGAGGACACTTTGGCCCATAGTGACTAATGGAAACTAACTACATCTTCCCATGAGCTCCTACCAAGCCAGGGCCAGAAAACGCCATTTATCCCCATATGGACAAGCCATCCATCTCCATTGAGTGAGGAGGTCTGGAGGTTGCCTCATTTTCCACTTCTGAAAACTAGCCAAGGCTAACCAACCTGGGATTTCCACCTGGAGACTCTGAGGGACCGTCCAGGTGAGCTCTGGGCTTCATTGGAAACTGGCCTTATTGGTGTACCTAAATCAATTCTGAGCGCTGGGGTTCTTCCCTGGTGCTTCCTGTGGCTCTCTCAGAGCAAACCAATGAGGTGAGGCTGGCTATGGAATAGTCCTTCCCCACCTCTCTGCAGTGGATTCCATGTTGCTATCTCTTTATCCCGGCTAGAATCCTAGTCCAGGCTTACTAGCTTTCATGTGGACCAGAACTAAAAGCAGTTTCCACCTCATGGACCAATTCCAATTCATTCGTAGTGGCTACTATAGCCCCATGTTGAGAAGTATTTCGAGTTCAGCAGAGGAGTATGGTCGGCCATTAGTAGTGAGTACATGGGCTCGGGGGAAAAACCAGCTTACTTTGGTAAGCTGTGTATTTGCTAATTCTGATCTAAACTACGATATCAGCCTTCTAAGTGGTTACACTTACCTCTATTTTCTTCTAGAAAAAGAAGATTAATCTCCCAGAAGCATTTTTTGGTATTAGCCTTATCAAAAAATGTTGACTCTAGCAACTCAGGCCTGTTCTACCTCTGTTATCTGTCTTCCTATCCACATATTTGTCAAACATGTATGCACACTCATGTATATAATTATACATATGTGTATATGTATGTGTGTGTATCTTCTGTCACTCCATTGTCAGAAACCTCAACCTCTTTGCTCCTCTCCCCCACGCCTTTTGCTGTGTCAGTCTTGTAAACCCTTCTCTGTGGATCTACCCAACCATTTACCTTCTTTTTCGCTAGGCGAGGGCTCCTGAAGGCAGCCAGAGAAATTCACTCTTGGTTTTAGTTATTAATTATCAGTGTCCTCTGACCTCAGCTGGGTTGTCAATGCTGTGACCTTCACACAAGCCCCTGGTCAGAAGTCTTTCCTCCTTCTGTTCTCCCAGCTGCTGTCCTAAACCTTCATCACTGTGCTGTCCTTTCCCCAACCCTGACCACCATTCTCTCAACAAATGACCAAGGTTTCTGTCATCGTCAGTTCAGGCTGTTATAATGAAATCCCATAGACTGGGTAGCTTAAACAAGAGACACTTATTTCTCATAGTCCTGGAGGCTGTGAAGTCTAAGATCGCCGGGCCAGCAGACTACGTTCCTGGCACAGTCTTTCTTCCTGACTTGCATACACCTTCTCGTTGTGTCCTCACATGACACAGAGGGCACTGGTCTCTTCCTCTTCTTATCAGGGCACTGATCGCATCGTGGAGGTTCCACCCTTATGACCTCATCAAGACCTAATTACCACTCAAAGGCCCCACCTCCAGATAGCATCGCATCGTGGGTTAAGGCTTCCACAGATAAATTTAGAGTGGACACAAATATTTAGTCCATAGCAGCTTCTATTTCATGAGCTCCCTCAACTCCCACCCTTAGAACAGCAGGCTCTTCCGTAGCCACACTTACCTTCCAGCCCTCTCCTCCATTTTCAAAGGAAAAGCTCGATTCTCTCCTGCCCAGAGCCTCTGCTGGTACTCTGGATCCAACCTCTCTTGGGCCTTTGCTCTCTCTGTTGTTCCTTTTCTTCTTCTTTCCTTTCCGGACCTCACCTGCAACATGGGAACATGGTCAGGAATTTCTCTTCTTAAAATGAAAAATGGGTCTTTCTAGCATTCCTGCCCCTGTCCTTCTCCTTCACAGCCAAGCTCATTCCAATATCCATTCTCTGTGGCCCTTTCCCCTTACCTGTTCTACCTGTCCACTTTGCAGCAGACCTTTCATGATTTTTGGCTTTTTTGACCTGACACTGGGCCTTCTTTGGTCTCCTCTTTTTGTTTGTTTGTCAGAGAGAGACCAAGAAAGAAAGCAACCCCCTCCCTCTCCCTCCCCCCCCCCCCCCCCCCAGCAATGGGATATAATCATGCTGCAATCCTTTCTCTATTTCTTCATCCTGTCAGGATTTGGGGTACCCACATGCACACACTTGTCATGGTTCTCAAGCTGCCAGTGCCAGAACTCAAACTATGCACTTGACCATGTGGGATCCAGCTCCCTTAACCATAAGGCCATGGGGCTAGCCTGTCTCTTTCTCCTTTGATTAGTCCTCTTCAGCTGCTATGCTTCACATGATGAGGTGGCCTAGAGATTTGAGGTGGGGTCATTCTAATACCCAAGGCTGATCCCATGAACACCATGACATACTCTATCCTCTCCGAACTGTTACTGGTGAGCAGTGAATGTAGGCTCTGGAAGGTGGGCCATTGTCACACCTGGGAATGAGAGATTGGAGAAAGTAACATTCTTACCAACACAGTGAAGGGTCTAAAGAACATTTACATTCCACAGATTCTTCATCTGTACAGCTGCTTCTGCATATCCTCTTCAGCTTTGACTAAAGAATGTGAAAAATGTAAATTTCCTGTTTGAATAGATGCCTATATTTAATTGCAAGTATTGTCACTAAAAGGGCACCCAAGTACCTTATAATGGGGACAGTGGACAGAACTAACCTGTTTGCTCAATTCAAGGATCTGGGACATCCAAGAGACCCCTGGAGCTTTATTCCAAGAGGGTCTAAAGAAGAAGAAAGATTTTTCTCCTCATCTTGGATTCTGGCATTAGCACTCATATATAAAGAAGGAAAAATAAAAAACTGCTCTTGAATTTGCTTAGGAGATGGGGAATCACTGCAAGTAGGAGATGTTGGACCCCATTGGAGAATCTACCCTGTTTCTTTCCAGTTGGTTTGGTGAGACTGGTCTTGGGTTCAGTGGGTGGAACTGTAGATCTGAACCTCACAGGAATGTGCTGAGGCCTGCAGGGGAGGCCTGCCTCTAAAGGAGACAAGAAAGCTCAGACCCCATGAATACCAGGCAGGAGCAGCTCAAGCAGCCTCCCTGAGCTCTGGTGAACATTGGTATCTTGAGAACAAGGTGGTTCTGAAGTCAAATAGTTCTTGTTAATCTGGACCCTCGATTTCTTTCTCTGTGGCTGGTGAGGCCTAGGAAATATGCTACCCTTGAAACTGAAGCCCAGAGGTAAACACCTGAGAAGCTCACCAACTGGCTGGAGAAGTTCTCCTTTCCCTGCAGAATGAGGCTTTGGGAATAATAATACTCTGCTCCCTCAGCAGCTTTCCCATCTCAAGGACCCAGTGACTTTAACTGTTTCCTTAGAGAGTCAGTCCCTCCATGTCCTTTGCAAGCCAAGGAGGCTCTTGTGTCTCCCTTACACTAGCTCTGGGGGGTATTTCGGATGCTGCTGTGAAGAGGGCCACAGTGAGGTGGGTTCCAAGATGTGAAAATATAATCAGCCCTACCATTTGAGAAACCAGAGTGCTAATTTTCCTAAAGTGCTTAGTCACTTTTAGTCACCGATTGCCTCCTCTGTGATTGGGCCCAGTGTGAGTCTGAATGAGTCATCTTCGGGGCAGGGCGAATACAGAAGAGAACAGCAGGGCTTTTTACCAATCCAGATTTATTGGTTAAATGTATTTGGCATCTGGTTAGTGTTCCTTCATAATTTCTTTCTTTCTTTTTTCTTTTAGAAAGAGTCTTGGGAAATAAGACTTCAGCTGTTTTGATAGATTAGCAAAAGTAGCTCACCTTGTAGTTTTCTCACTGTGAGTACTGAAGGTTTCCTTTTTCTACACTTGGTGTTAAAGATTCTTCCAGTGTTTGGGAACCAGCAGTTGGCGTAATGGCTATGTCGCTGGACTCCCACGTAGTCGACCGCGGTTCGCGTCTCGGACCCGGTGGCTTACAACTCACGCCGGGCGCGTGTGCGTGCGTGCCCAAGATCCCGAGAGGAGAATGGAGGAGAAGGGATTGCGGCGTGACCATCCCCCCTGGGGGGTGATTTCTCGCTTTCTGTCTCTATGTCTCTCTCTCTCTGTCTGGCGAGTGCACGCGCCCTATAGCAAAAATCTCTCAAAAAAAAAAAAAAAAAAAGATTCTTCCAGTGTTTGGTTTGTGGGCAGAATCCTCACTTTCCCTTACTTTTCAGCCATCAGTGGACTTATGGAATGCAAAAAGAGATGGACAGACAGGTGATTGGGAGAGGCAGCCACCCAGAATGAATCTAACTTAATTCCAGCTGACTTGGCTCCATTTTGAATGGGACTTTTTCTTGTTTTTCTTTGAGATTGGTTTTCATTACCCATTGTTTTTCTAAGTGGATGAAAACTGAAAACCATGAGTATTATATTTTAACTGGAGCCAGTAGTGTGCCAACAATTAGGAATTTAACTGATGTTTTCAAATATTCAACTTGCTGGCAAGAAAAAATGTTTTGCTCAAATTTTTTGTATGTTGATGTAGGAGGGCAGGGACAGCCATTTGTGTTCCAAATGAAATATGTTCAAATATGGTCAAATAGCGGACTATTACCCAGTTGTATTCTATTACTTTCTATGAATTATTGGGACCTTGTAGGTGTTACTTTGAACCTGGTGATGCTTGTTATTACAAAATCACCCCATGGCACTCTCACTTTCCTCATTAGCTCTTGTTCAGTGGATTGAGACAGAAAAACCACTCTTTTTAACAGCTGAACCTCCAAAAAGAATGATTTTATTCAGTCATGTTCATTAAGAGCAGGGCCAGAATACATGTGATGTGTTATCATACAATTTCCATTTGTGAATACGAAGACATGAAATAGAAATTGATTTTCCTGCTGTAAAGTTAGGGAAACAAATTGAAATACCCATGTTATATTAAAAAGTAATTAATTTACCAGCTATTTGCCTCACTACTTGAACAAGTAAATTACCATTTATAGAAATTATATGGTATTTCTCAAATTTTGCCTTCTATATATATTTAAAATTATCTTAGACAATAGAATTGCAGCATTTTTATACCTTTTGTCTTTAAAAGTTGTTTTCCTTGGGATTTAGGATGTACTACAGATACTTACCGTGTGTTTTGTATTGCACAAGTCATCTTAAAAACTGAACAATTTAGGGACCAGCAGTTAGTGTAATGGCTATGTTGCTAGACTCCCACGTAGTCGGCCACGGTTCGCGTCCCGGACCCGGTGGCTTAAACTCACGCCGGGTGCATGTGCATGCGTGCCCAAGATCCCAAGAGGAGAATGGAGAAAAAGGGATTGCAGCGTGGCCATCCCCCCTGGGGGGTGATTTCTCGCTTTCTATCTCTCTGTCTCTCTCTGCCTGTCTGGCAAGCGCACGCGCCCTATAGCAAAAACCTCTCAAAAAAAAAAAAAAAAAAAAAAAAAAAAAAACCAAAAAACTGAACAATTTAATTGTTCAGTATCACTTTATGTCCAGAATTTTCGAGTTAATGAAACTTTTTCCCCCTCAATTTCAGCTTTGTACTGTTGAATGGGATCTAAATTTTGTGTCCTAAGACATAAAGAAGGAAGAGTGCCTTGATAGGTGCTTGCTGCCCCTAAATGGTCAAAGGAGAGCTCACATGAATATAATCAACCTGTGAATGTTTAAAATCTACCCAGTTCAATTATTTACAATCCCGGTAAATTCATGTATACAAAACTAAAACTAAAAACAAAAACACAAAAGTCTTTAAAGAAGGCTCCTTGGAATAGAAGTAAAGTTAAAAAAAAGCTACTAATCATCTAGTCAGAATCTCTATTTCCTTACGAACTCACAGAATTGCTTGTTATCTACTTGTTCCTACCCTACTTGGTATCTGCATGAGAGGCCAGTCCTTTCTCTACATTTCACTCTCAGGCAAGCAGGGCTGGGGGGATTCTGAGTGAATCTGAAACCAGAATTGCCTGATCCTTGTACTTGGTTACCAAACAGAAACAGCATTGCCCTTTAGGATTTCGTTAAAGTACTCATGGCAGAGTGGACCTTGCAGAGAGCCAACTGTGATTGTAAATGGATCCCAGTAACTATTGCCTTTACTCTTAGCTACTTCTTCAATCTCCGTGTTTGCTTCTGGAGTTTGTTCAGTTAAAGTACTGGCCCCCAGCTCTTGCTTGATGGATCCCTTAATCTCTTGACTAAAAGAAGGGACTTCAAAAAGTTCATGGAGGGAACCGGCAGTTAGCGTAATGGCTATGTCACTGGACTCCCACGTAGTCGACCGCGGTTCGCGTCTCGGACCCGGTGGCTTACAACTCACGCCAGGCGCGTGTGTGTGCGTGCCCAAGATCCCGAGAGGAGAATGGAGGAGAAGGGATTGCGGCGTGACCATCCCCCCTGGGGGGTGATTTCTCGCTTTCTGTCTCTCTGTCTCTCTCTGTCTGTCCGGCAAGCGCACGCACCCTATAGCGAAAAACCTCTCCAAAAAAAAAAAAAAAAAAAAAAAAAAAAAAGTTCATGGAAACATGGTATTAAAGTGTGAGTTTATTTTGGTGCAAAAATTATAGAAATCTATGTATACTTTTTCTATAATACATTTTCCATGAAAATTTTGACTACTGTACAATATTGACTACCATACAAATAATACTCCACTTTGTGTAGATGAACTGTGAGGCTGTGAGTTGCACTTGTGTAGCTGTAACTTCAGAGACACGCTAAGAGAAGATGTGGGCTATAGCTCTGTACACTGGGGCATCCAGGCTGCCTGGGAGCATGTGAGGACAGGGTAGCTGACTGCCTGGCCTCCCGGGGATCCTGGGGCCATGGCCACCATAAATGGACAGTTTGGGCTGCTGTCCCCCTCCCCTACCTCACTGCACCCCCACCTCAAGGTGAAGGATCACACTCGAAGCAGAGCAGAATAAGCATGTGACTCAGCCATCAACAAAGCAAATGCCAACCCCTTCCTCTCCCCTGTAAGAAAGAAAAGTTTGGAGAAAGTTTGATATTTCATTTGATTAATTAAAAAAATTACCAGAGGGCATGTGTGCTTGCCAGGGAGAGAGAGAGAGAAAAAAAAAAAAAAAAAAAAAAAAAAAGCACTGCCTGATGGGGCATGCTCACAATCCCTTCTTTTCCACTACTCCATCCCATCAGGATTTTGGTCATGCATGCACATGTGCCCAGTGGGTTTTTCAAGCTGCCATAACTGTAATTTGAACTGCTTGGTCATTCATGTGGGATCTAGCTTCCTCAACCATTAGGTCACAGGGTTGGCCCAGGAGTGATATTTCTAACAAAGCATTGAAGTAATCATCACTGAAGAATAGCAATTTTTTTTAATATCCTTGACTTTATTTTATGGCTTAGTAATTATTTTTTTAAATTACTTGGGGTTTTAGGGTTCCTAGTGATCTTAATCCAGCCTTACATGAAGATACAGGGATAAGATCATGGGAAGAATCAATCAGTTAATCTATCAATAAATATTCAGCAAGTACCATGCAGACATCATGGTGATATTTACAAAGTATGTAAACTCTGCCCCCAAGTACTTTACATTGAGGTCGATAGGTTATTTAGATGGATAGGTTGCAGGGGAGAGTGCACCTAGATAAGGCATGAGAAATAATCTTTGGAAATGAATAATAAGAACAAAAGTAGGCATAAAGGAATCCAGTGTTGGGATCAGCAGTTAGTGTAATGGCTATGTCGCTGGACTCTCATGTAGTCAACCATGATTCGAGTCCCAGACCCGGTGGCTTAAACTCACGCCAGGCGCAAGTGTGTGCATGCCCAAGATCCTGAGAGGAGAAAGGAGGAGAAGAGATTGTGGCATGGCCATCCCCCCGGGGGGTGATTTCTCGCTTTCTGTCTCTCTCTGTCTTTCTGGCGAGCACACGCGCCCTATAGCAAAAACCTCTCAAAAAAAAAAACCAAACAAACAAACAAAAAAAACCAAAAACACAAAAAAACAAAAACAAAAAAACCAGAAACCGATGTTGATGAGAGCACAGACAAGCTGGGTCAAGGTAAATAGAGACTCACTGTAGGTGGAAACACAAAGACCGTTACTCCAGGTTGAGCCAGACCTAAGTTCAAGTGTGGATACACAGCAGTGTGAAAACAAAAATGCCACAGTCTTGCCCTTATGGGGTTTACATGCCATGGGTATGATAATTACTTTTATGTGTTAACCTGGCTAGACTCTGGTGCCTAGTTTGGTGTTTGTTCAAAAACCATCTAAAAAGACAGCTCTTCATTCTAGCCCCCAGCCCAGTTAGGATGTGGGTCAGGGCCTGTTTTTTGTCTCTTGAGATCACCTCCCCATTCTTGCAGTGTAAGGAGGTTCATCTGAAATAAAATAAAAGAATATTTAAGAAGAAAGAAAGAGAAAGAAACAGAAAGAAAAAAGAAAAAGGAAAAAAGAAAGAAAAAAAAGAAAACCATCTAAATATTGTGAAGGAATTTTAAAGTTTATGGTTGTGTCTCCCCTTTGCACATCCCTCAAGCCAAGTTGCTTAGTACCCAGTGTCTATTGCTTTAAGGATACAACAGAAAGAAAGGAATATTTCTGGCTCTGCTTTCTGAAAACTCAAAAATCCTTAGGGGACTGGAGAGGACTAGTCAGAGCAAAAATATTTGGGAGATATGGAGATAGTGGACTCAAAAAGATAGCCCAGGACTGTGGAAGAGTAGTTAGAGGGGACACGAAAAGACCAGAGATGTTATTGGTTCTGAAGATCTAGTGATGGTGGCAGGGTAGGAGGGGAGGGGAGATTTGGAGGGAGAGCTTACAGTGAATCAGGGCCCTAGCTAGGTCACTGCTATGCAGTCAGTCTGAATAAATAGTTCTTACACAGCCAGGCAGAGAATTCTGGCTCCCAAATGAGACATTAAAGTCACAAGGAGACTGCTTACCACTTGTGAAATGTCAGAGAGACCCGGAACTCATCTTAGTGGTGACCTACGTGCTTCCATGACCTACAATTAGAAGAGCAAAGGGTGTCTCAGTGGACACTCTAGTGGGCAGGAGACTCTCAAAACTGGTGGGCCTTCACTAACCCAATGACCTGGTACAACTGAACTGTCCAGGAAGTTAGAAGGAAGAAAACTCCTGGTTGCCTAGTTTCCACCATTCCATAAAATAGAAACTCAATGGTTTAGAGAAAAATAGACTTCTTGGTCCTTAAATTGTGACAAGTAGCATACAAGAGTGGGATGACTTTGGGAAAATGAAGGATGGTCATGAGGATAGAGTTCAATGAGGGAGGAAAAGATAGCCCAAAACGAGGCTGGAAAGATGGCGGGGTTCATGTAGTAAAGGTCAGAGAATTTGTATTTTAAGTCACTTGAGAGGCTATGGAGGAATTTTCATCCATTCCCATATGTTAAAGATCACATTAGTTGTCGTATGGGAAAACACACAAGGTGGCCTGTATGGAGGTTGGAGAGCTGTTGAGAGGCTGTGGCAGTCTTCCAGAAGAGAGAAAATGGTGACTCAGACCAGACTGGTGACAGTGGAGTGAGGGGGTGGGTTCTTGATATATTTTAGAAACAGAAGGAGCAGGTCTTGCCCTTGGGTTTGGTGTGGAAAATGAGGAAAATGAGGGTTCAGTAAGAACTCTCAGGCTTTTGTTTGAGCAACTGGTGAAAAAATTAAACAACTTATTGAAGGAGGGGGTATTCTGGAGAGAAAGCAAGTGCATGGAGGCAATTCAGACTTTTTGAGATACCTGAGAGATGACCAAAAAAAAAAAAACATTCAGAGGTAATAAGGACTAAGTAGGCTAGAGTGCAGAGAAGAGGTCTGGGCTGGAGGAAGGAAGAGGATGTTAGCAGCAGTAGAATTTACTCCTTTGGGTTTCTTGGGGAATTTTGTTGTTTTTGCTTCTTTTCATTGTCTTTAAAATTTTTTTTTTTTTTTATTTTGTGAGCAAGAGAGAGAACAAATCCTCAACAAGGTCTTGCTGCAATCCACCCCCAGCCTCAGTTAGCCCTAGATCATGGGCTATGCATGTACCTGGAATACTCATGGAAGCCTCCAGGCATGAAACTGAAACCTTCCCACATGAGTTGGCCTCGTAGAGTGGTCTGTTACCCCTATGTCACCATCTGCCCCCCCCCCCCCCCAGGCTTTTGCTTTTTCCCTTGTCTCTGCACCTATGCAACTTCCACTTGGCCTTTAGGTGTCAGTTCTAGTGTCATTGCCTCAGAGAGGTTTCCCTACCCTCTCCTTTAGTTTCAGTCTGCATGAATTAGGCTGTTCACCAATCTCTGTTTAGTTTTCCTTCAAATCATTTATCATAGCTTGAATTAAAGAGTTATGTTTGCTTGTTCTTTAAAAATGAATCTCAGTCCACATTGAGATGTGCTAGAAAAAGTGAATTAATTTTTCTGTAATAACATCATTCAGACTCTAAATTTTAGCTAGAGAATGCAGGGAGAAATACTAGAGAAACCTAGAGCTCAGTACATATCAATTGCAACTTTCATGGATTGAATAGAAGAGATGTTCCCAAAAAGCAACCAAAAAGGAACTAAGAAGAAAACAGATTGAAGATATCACAGGGGACAACAGAGTGCTTGGGACCGAGGATGTGCCATGCTGTGAGATACTGTTGAGAAGTCAGGTTTGTTAAGACCGAAGTGTGTTGGACTTACAAAATGGCAGACATAGGATCTGATATGGTTTGAATGTGTGTCCCTCCACCCTCAAATGAATCTATTGAAATCTAGTGAACCTTTATAATAGTGTTGAGGGGAGGTGGAGATTTAATCTAATTATAGTGTTGAGCACTAGGGCTTTTAGGAGGTAACTGGAAGTCATTAGGGCACGCTCCCCTTTCACTGACCCCTGATAGTTTCATAAGGAGGCACGTCAGGCCAGGTGGAGCCCTGCAATGTCTCAGAACTCTGCAGAGTGTCCACCAACAAGAAGACCCTTACCAAATGAGGTCTTTTGACCTTGGAATCCCAAAACCATGACCTAAATAAACCTCTATGCTTGATAAATTACACAGACTCCGATATTTCTGTTATCAGCAGCACAATGAATTAAAACAGGATTCTTTGGAAGAGCCGTTGGGTGGAGCAAGTTGGAGAGCAGACACAAGACAAGATGCCATGAGTAAGGAATGAGTGGTGGGTAGGAATGGGGAATAATACATGAAGATAATTGCTCTAAAAAGTTTTTCCTTTGGGGAAGCTTTATCTAGGGAAGTAGCTACAAAGGTATATATATATATTAAAGAAGGATGTCTTAGAGCTGCATGATACTGATATGTATCTGTATATAGATGGGAACAATGGATTGAGGGAGTGAGATGGGGAGAAATAATAACAGAAGGAATCACAGATGAATAAAGAAAAATGGGAGTTAACAGGTATGGAAAGTGTTGATACAAAGAGGAACAAGGATGGCTTTGAAGCCCATGCCCAGCCATGCTCAGAGGCTCCTTTGGGGTAGAGAGGAAATGCCAGCTGGTGCTCCTGCAGGGGGAAGCCATGGCTCTGGCTAGGTGGTTAGTCAGTCATTCGGCAGCCAGACCCTGGCCCCTGGCCAGCCATACTGGGAGCAGAGTAACAAGTCTTCTGGCAGGCATTGAAGAGTAAGGATGGTGTGGGTGAGTGCTGAGCAGTGGGAGGGCAGCCAGGACCAACTGCCGAACACTAGTGGGAGCCTGAAGGGAAAGGACTAAGAGACGCCACCTCCGCGTCCTCTGTTTCTCAGGCCAACATAGTCTGCAACCCAAGGTGTGGGGGTGCAATTCACTCGCTGCTCACACCACTTTTCTCAGTTCAGCCACCAGAGTGGTGGCCCCTTCAGGTGCCTAGATGAGGCTGCCTTCCCCTCAATGGTGCCTGCAGCCCCAAAGGAGAGCCAGGGACCAGCTGGAGCTGCAGGGCCTCCTACCCTACTGGCTTCAGGCTGACCTCACCTCAATGCCGGAGAACAAAGGAACAGGGGACAGCAGTGGCTGCCCTGTGGGAGGAAGGACCAGGCTGACTGGGCCATAGAGACAAACCAAGGGGCAGTCCTGATCTCCCGGAACAGCAAGAGCCCCAGAGTAGACATCCTGTACATTTTCCTGTGGAGACACACACATGCATTTACACAGCATCCTTAGCTGAACAGAAAATGGGTAAATACGAACCTTTCATTATCTATGCTTCTTTCCCCTCCAAGACGCTTTTCCTCCTCTGCCCCCTCCCCTTTTCTTAGACCAGTGTTTTTTAAGCTGCAACGTGTATAAGAATCACCAGGGGATTGTGTTAATGTGCAAATTCTGAGTCAGTAGCTGTGGGACAGGGCCTGAGAGTCAGCATTTCTAATGAGCTCCATTTCTAATAAATGATGCTGATACAGCTGTTGCTCTGACCATGTTCTGAATAGCAAGGCTTTAGAGAACCTGGTGTGGGTTAAGGCCTTTCTTTCCTGAAAAATACGTGCAAGCTGTACACAAAAACCCATCACAGTGTGTGGGAGCCACCTAGCCATGGAGGCCACCCAGGATAGAAACCCTTATCCCACATGCTTATTGTCAAAGTGCTGCCCTACCCCCAACCCCACCCAAGAGGCTCTCAGATTTAAAGATTATCAGAAACATCTGGGACATTTGTTAAAAATACAGATCTTCCAGCCTCTATCTCATTCCCAGAGATTCTGATTCAGTAACTCTGGGGAAGGGTCTAGGAACACAAATTTTATTAAGTTCCCCAGGCGATTCAGACTCAGATATATTTATTGAACACACTTGTGAAACACTAACTAGAAACACTAACTTAAGTGGGAATATATATATATATATATATATATATATATATATACACATATATATATATGTGTATATATTTATATATATATATATATATATATATATATCCAAAGACTTAAAAGAATAAAGCTTTAATGGAGGAAAGTTAGGAGCTGAGGTTGACATTTCTGGTCAGCAGACCCTACCAAGCATTCCCTCAAATTCCCCTAGTGTGTGGTTCCTTTGACCACATGTTCAATGGATCCTACCTTTCAGCAGACCCGTTGCTGCTCTACAAGGAGGTGACAATTCTTTTTCCAGCATTGGTGCTGAATTTGAACCAACTGAACAGTTCTCCTGGAGCCTAAGGACACTTTCTTGCTGGCTGCTCTGTTCTCTCCTTCATGATGGGGAGCTTGGGTCTTTCAGATATCTCTAGGGGAACATCCAAAGATTAACAAACCTTTCTCTTGCTAATGTAGCAGGCAGGATCCTAATTCTCTTTTCCATGATATGTATGAAACGTCACATTAATTTGTTTTCTTTACATGGTTCTAAGTCTCCAGTCCCCTGGGTTGGTAGACTATTTGAGGTCATATAAATAATTGGGGATCTTAATACCTCAGGGTGATGTGAAGGTCCCATGTATCTCATATGGAATGAAGACCCTCAAGTCTTTAGCTCACACTGGTCCCTTTTCAATGGCCATAATGCAAAACTCTCATGATCTCTTCAGTCCATTGACTTTAATCAGAAGTGCTGCTGTGTACTTGCATCTCTTTGGAGGCCAGGAAAGCCATGCTTAGGATCTATCCTCAGGCATTCTCAGCCTCCAAGGTGTCCCATTCAACTGTTCCCCTCTGGAAATCCAGCTACATTCTTAGGATTCTGCAGGAGAGCAGGCCAGGGTCAACGTGACCTTCCCAGTCTGTCTTACAGCTTTTGCTTTTTTCTTCCTCCCCACTTAGTATAAATATGCCAAGAAGCTCAGGCTGTTGAAAAACAAAAACCAGGAAAAGAGTTTGTCTATAACATAAACCATTTTGAAGGTTAAAAATCATGACTCCATGCAAATAAAAAATGAACAAATGTCAAAGATTGTAGTCAGGTCAAACGAGTGCAGGAACTGGTTCAGATTCCCTTAAACTTTCTTCTGATATAGTTCCTGAGGGGATTATGGGGGTTGTTGTCAGTTTTTTCAATAAAAGAGATTAAAAGAGAAAAAAAAACAAAAAACAAACAAACAAACAAAAAACTGGGCCAAAGAACATTTGAGAAGAAAATGGGCAATTTAATAGCTTATTTGGCTATATACAAAATGATGAATGTCCAACAGGACCACAGACCATAACTTTTGGGGTTATCTGTTCCACTGGAGAGAAATTATTTGTATCTCTACTGAGCAAAATTCTGCATGTTAACCCCACCTCCACAAAACTGTAAAATAGCCTTAGTAAATAGTAAAATAGCCTTAGTGAAGTCAGCACTAGCACCACATTAAAATAATGTCTAGAATAATAATTCGCTTTTGCTTATTTCCAAGTTCTGGATAGCTGTTTTGCAAAAGGAACCTCAAAGGACAGTTTCTTTCTTGGAAGGGAAGAAAAATGTATTTCAAGTACACACCTCAAAATAACACCTCAATTAGCCCATCACAGGACCCCCTATTATTGTGACCCCATTATTATGCTGACAATGTATCTCAATCTGTACTCTGTTTTGAAGGACTCCCCTTCCGGTTTCTAGAGCAGAGGGATGATGAAAGAAACAAAACTTCTCCCTGTGTCATATGAAACACCCACATGGAGCTTCAGCCTTCTAGCCTGAAGCAATCACAGAGGTTTCTGAACCCTTGAAAATCCACACAAACAGAGGACAGAGGGATGGCTCAGACTTGATCTCGTTAGTGGGAGATGTTAGCCCTTCAGTCCATTGCTAAAATCTGCCCCCTGACTACACTTGCTGTGGGCCCAGCTAAGTCACAAACTGGAAGAAAAATGTTGGCTACATCACAACTATGGCTGTGCATTGCTACATAGAGGAGACCAGCCAGAGAAACGCACCTGTGTCAACTGAACGGCCTCTTGCACTTCCCCAGCTCTTGCTCTATGTATTTGAGTCACCAAGAGAAGACCCACTACCTGTGAGTAGATAGTGTTTGCTTCTCTAATTCTTCTGAGGTTGCCCCGTTCAGTTCCCAGCTGTGCTCTAGCCCCCGTCCCTGCCTGCTCTCCCTGCCCCATCTTCTCTTGGCCTCATATGAAACTCATCAGGAAGTCAGGCCTCAGGCGGGAGTCGATTTAACTTCTGGCAGAGGTCCTGAGTGGGCGATCAGAGAGACCGTGAGAAAAATGTCAAGTCTCTGCTCCAACCGGATGAATCCCAAGATGGGAGGGAGGTGGGCCTCACTGAGGAGAAACTGTTATTCATCTTCTGTCTTTTTGATTGGGAGCCAAAGTCACTCAAAAGGTTAGAGAAGTGAGTTAACCCTCAAGCCTCTCAAATACTCAGCTGGCCAGGTTCCCTGGTGAATTCTGTTTGAAATGATTACCTTAGCCCTCTGGAATTATGTTTCTAAAAGTTTAACATGAACCAGAATCATCCAGATGGTCCCACCTCCAATAGTTTCCGATTTGGTGACCCATGATTTGTAGTTCTAATGAGTTCCCAGGTGATACGGATGCTCCTTCCCAGAGAACACGCTTTGAGAATCACTGCTTGTAATGCTTTTCAAACTTTATAAAGAACCACCGGGAGAGTCTTATTAAAATTTTTAATTCCAGCAGATGACATAATAGTTATGTCACTGGACTCCCAAATAATGGACTGAGGTTCAAGTCCCGCACCTGGCACTTAAAACTCACTCTGAGTGCATGTGCATGCATGCCCAAAATCCTGAGAGGAGAATGGCGGAGAAGGGATTGCTGTGTGGCCATCCTCCCTAGGAAGTGATTTCTTGCTTTCTGTCTTTCTGTCTCTCCAGCAAGCACATGTGCCTTACAGTGAAAAAAAAAAATTCTTAATTTAGTAGATTTGGGATGGAGCCTGATATACTGGATTTCTATGGAGTTCCCAGATGTTGTCTATGTTACCGGCCCATAGACCACACTTGAGAAGTGGTTCTCAACCCTGGCTGACAAAATACACATCTGGAGAAGCTCTGAGAAATCTTCATGCGTGGGCCACACTTGACCAATTAAATCAGAATTTCTGGGAGTGAAGTCCAGGCATCAATAGCCTGCAAGCTCCCTAGGTATATACAAATGTGTGGCCAAGATTAAAGACTATTGTTTTAGAACAGTGGTTCCGACCCTATTCTTTTCTTTGTTTTTTTAATGTTTTTGTTATAGGGCATGTGTGCTCACTGGAGAGAGACAGAGAAACAGTGAGAAGTGAAACACACCCTAGGGAGGATGGCCACTGCAATCCCTTCTCCTTCGTTCTCTTTCTAGGATTTTGCACATACATCCACCCAGTGTGGTTTTCAAGCCACCCATGGTTGACCATGTGGGAGTTCACAGCACCTTAATCACCATGTTATCTGCCTGCCCCCCTACTACATATTTTAAATGCATGGGATGCTTTTGCAAAATACCTATTCTTATTTTCTTTTTTTAATAAGAGGTTTTTGCCTTAGGGCGCATGCACTCATGGGAGAGAGAGAGAAAGAGAGCAAAGAGACAGAGACATTTGATGAAAAGTGAGAAATTATTCCCCCTGGGAGGATGGCCATGCCACAATCCCTTCTCTTCCATTCTCCTCCCAGGATCTTAGGCACGCATGCACATGCACCTGGCATGATTTTCAAACCACCAGATCCTGGACTTGAACTGTGGTTGGCCATGTAGAAGTTCAGCGACATTACCACTATGCCATCCGCTGGGCCCACAAAATACCTATTCTTGAGTCACATGCCTAATATCCTACCACCTGGTCTTCCATCCAGGAGAGGTCCACATGAACATCATCATCGCCTCTCTCTCTCTCTCTCTCTCTCTCTCTCTCTCTCTCTCTCTCTCTCTCTCACACACACACACACACACACACACACACACATACACACATACGCACACCTTCCTAAACCTTCAAGGGTTTCTCTTTGCCTTTAGGATAAATACAGAAGTCAGGATTTTTAGACACAGATCCCAAAGCCTTTGTATGTTAAAAACAAAACAAAACAAAAACCAGTGATTCAAATGTCCAGCCAGGATTGAGAACCACTGCGGTAGGTCTCTTAATCACATTCTGCCTGCTCTTTGGTCTCGGTCCATTAAACGTGGTCTACCTACTGGCTCTGTAGACACCTGTCTCTGGGAAAAACCTGTGAGTCCTGTATTGGCACTGACTCTCCTACCTCCCTGCCAGCCTGCCATTCCCCACTTTCATTGCTGTGGTTGTTTGACTCCCTGCACTTGTTCCTTGGCTCCCCAGAGTTGCCTCAGGGCTCCTCTGTGTTGTGCTGAATGCTAACCCCCTTCTGTGGGTTCTGATCCTGCCCCACATTCTCCACACCTGACTTGATTTGGGGCTTGCACACTCCTTTGCTCAGCTTCAGCTTCTCCCTACCCCCCAGTACTACCTGCTTGCATAGCCTCCCACTCTCCTGATCAAGTACATAGACGTCTTGCAGATATTTACTGTGGGCCTCCAAGGTACCCAGTACTGTGCTGGCGTGCAATGCCATGTGAACCAAAACTGACACAGTCACTGCCTTTAGGGAACTTTACATTCTGGTATGGGGGACAATCAGTGATTCAACATGTGAAAACTTCTACAGTACAATGTGCTGGGAAGGAGAGGGGTACAGTGTCATGTGTTAATCACATGGAAGCCTTGCCCAAGGGGTGACAGTTAAGCTAAGAGAGCAGTAGGAGTAACCCAGGAGAAGAGGAAGGGAAGTAGGAAGGAAGGGATGGCATGTGCAAAGGCTGGGCTGTGGGAGGGGGCGTGGTGGACTGGGGGACTGAAGGCCTGGGTGGCTGTAATGGTGGGGAGAGATGTGTGAGAGATGCCATTAGCCACTCCGTAGCTCACATGGCTCCTGCTCCCTAGCCAAGGTTCGGCAGGTAGCAGATGTCTACTCCAGCATGGCAGCCACTTGGTAGCTGGCTCTGGTGAGCTGCTCTTTGCTCACCTAAGCAGGGTGTAGGGCCTGGTTGTGTGTGCAGAAACACAGAATTTTCCCTTCCCTATTTTCCTGAGGTGTCTCCACCTTGGCTAGGGAATGGGACAAATCTCCAACTATTAGAGAGAAATGGCTACTACAGTTAGTTCTAGCTGGCCAGGAACATACAGAAGCTGTATAACTTCTTGGCATCTAGAAGAATGCTCAAAACGGACCTTTATTTTAGATTCAAGTCATGCATCTTCTCATCCATATGGCGTCCATAGGGTTTGGCAGTCTGGGAGAGACTCCTTTACCCCCGTACAATTGTTCCCCATTTCCTCAGCAGTAGTGTTTCCTTCCATATTGTTTCTCAGAGGTCAGTCCCACCTTGTCCAGCCACTAGAGAATAACAGTGGTGCTAGACCATCCACATCCTCAGAAATCTGTACCCCACTCACAGTCCATCCTGAAGAAGTGCATCTAGGTAGTCATATTTGTACCAGGTAACCTTATTCTTCTGGCCACAGATGAGCTGAATGGTAGACATCTGACTTCAGCTGGGCCTATCAGACCCTTGAAAATCTGAACAAAGCTTAGCCTGTGACCCCAGTGGAACTAGCCCTACCTCAGAGGTGGGCATGTGATCCAGACCAGGTCAGTTCACAAACTCCATGTTTCTGGCCTCAGGAATTGGTTTAACTGTAGGCTTATAACTCCAGTCAGGCCTATGGAGGAGTGGGAGGAGACGTGTTCTCTTTTCCAGGAATTGTAAATTGTAAGGAGGAGCAATGTAGGTCTGGAGCTGTCGGTTGCCATGTTTGTCATCACATTCCCTGAGATCAAGGGTATAGAGAAAAGCAGGATGAGAGAGCGAGAGATTGGTTAAGTACAAAATTACCCAGTTGTGTCCAAAGTTAGGTATTTCCAGATTTTTCAATCATGTGATTGGATTATTTTTTATTTTTGCTAATGCTAGTTTGGTGTAAGTGTGTATTAATTCTTGACTAATCCAGCCATGTGGAATTGAAGCAGGAGTTGGAGCCATGACAAGCCAGAGCTTCCTACAAGCCCAAGTTTGGGGAAAGCCAAGAAGAGCCTTGCAGAGAAAGCCTGCAGGGAGAAGACAAACAGAACAAAGAAAGGGGGGTGGGTGGTAGAATGCCTCTGCTTTTTGGGGAGGGTGGGATGGTGTGGGAAAATAACTTTATTTTACTGGGGGGCAGGCAGGCATCCAGGCTCAGAACTTCTGGACTACTTCTTGGTGCCAGCGGCCTTGGTGACCTTGAGCATGTAGTAGTGCACAGTCTTGCTCAGGGGCCAGCACTCACCCACTGTGACGATGTCGTCAATCTGGAAGTCCCTGAAGCAGGGGGACAGGTGCACAGACATGTTCTTATGGCCCTTCTTGAAGCAACTGTACTTGCAGAGGTAGTGGAGGTAGTTCCAGTGGATGACAGTGGCTCTCTGCACCTTCATCTTGGTCACCACACCAGATAGGATCCATCCTCGAATGGACCCATTACCGGTGAGGGGGGATTGAAGCCCAGACCGATGTTCTTGTAGTATCTTGGGAGCTTCTCCTTGCCAGTTTCTCCCAGCAAGACCCTCTTCTTGTTTTGGAAGATGGCTGGCTGTTTTTGGTAAGCACACTCGGTCTGAATGTCCGCCATCTTCCCAGCTGCCTGAAAAAAAGCTAGAAGACCTCTACTTTTTAGACTGTTCCTTATTAGATCCCCTCTCTTTCCTTCTAATTCCGATTTTCATTTGAGTTGCCTTAAATGCATTTCAGTATCTTGTAACCATAGAGCCATCAACTGAGACAAGTAGAAATAAAGCCTCAGAGATGACCACAACGCTGTAATGCTCAGAGCAAGACGTCAAGCAGGCTCTGAAGATCTCAGCGGTAGAACTCACACAGCATCTGCAGCAGGTTTTGCCCCTCCTGTCCGTGGACTGTTTGCATTGCTTGATTTCCAGAATGTACTTTCAGTCCAAGAATTTCAGGGCAGCAAACAAGGTCTGTTGAGAAGATGCCACATGCTTGGGACTCTGTGTACCGTCTCAATTATAGCTAGCCTGCAAAGAGACTTGATAGACAGAGGTTACATCTGAACTTGGTGCCTGGGATGGGGAAGTTATTCAGAGCTAATGGCTTGCAGTCCTCACAACCTCTTATTAATGATGTGCCTCCAGATGATTCTTAAGCTATGCCATCATTCTTTCCCTCATGTAGTCATCCATCTACTGTTGATTCTACAAATACTTGTTTAGCACCTACTAAGCAGCATGCACTGGAGAATCCAAAAGATCTGAGACACGCTCCCTGTCCTCAGAGGGCATGAGTACTTTTTGTTCACAGAACATTAACAGCGTGTGATTGTGTGGATTTGTGAGATTCTTTGTTGTTGTTTTTTTTTTTTTTTTTTTTTTTTTTTGAGAGGTTTTTGCTATAGGGCGCGTGCACTCGCCAGACAGACAGAGAGAGACAGAGAGACAGAAAGCGAGAAATCACCCCCCGGGGGGATGGTCACGCCGCAATCCCTTCTCCTCCATTCTCCTCTCGGGATCTTGGGCACGCACGCACATGCGCCCGGCATGAGTTTTAAGCCACCGGGTCTGGGACGCGAACCTCGGTCGACTACATGGGAGTCCAGCGACATAGCCATTACGCTAACTGCCGGTTCCCGAGATTCTTTGTTTAATCTCTCTCCCACTGTGAACTTTATAAGGGCAGGACCCATGTATTTGTTTTTGTTTTTTTTTTTCTCACTCTTACTTCCTGGCATACAATAGGCACTTAATACATACTTGGTGAACAAATGATGAACAAAGGGCTTTCATCTCTTCAAGGCTTGTAGCTATTTTTCTTCTGTTTTTGCTTAAGCCATGTTATATCCTACCCCCAAAGGGATCTTTTTTTTTTTCTCTTTAAATTTATTTATTTTTTACATTAATTCACTATACATCATTACAGCATACAAATGAATTTTCCATCCAAAATGCACTGTATATTGACTCAATCAAGCACATCAACATACATGTTTTCAGCAAATAATTTTCCAATTCTTATGTCTTGTATACTTTGTTTTTTGTTTTGCCATCCTTGATTCCTTATCCCTCACCCTCTGCCATGATAGGATCATCAGGCAATACTACATTTCAGAAGCAGATGACCTATGTCTTCCATTATGGCTGACAGTGTGTATGAAAATTGCAGCCTCTGACACAGGTGCCTGCATGAACAGAACCCAGTAGCCAAGAATCTTCCCTTGATGTTGAGCCTCTGTAACTAGGGAGTCTTCCTTTCCTGATAGCTCTCAGATTAAAACTGCACAGGAGCAATAGCACAGAAAATGTGGCTGATTTATTGACCTTGAGGAAATTGAGCGTGGAAAGCAGAAATGGATGCGAGAAGTGGCCATCTCTGCACAGGCAGGAGGAGGGAGAGAAGACAAGGGACGACTCAGGTACACCCATGCAGGTTCACCTTGTGCCAGGACACCCAGCCAAGGAGGAAGGGATGTTGAAACCCAGTCAAGCTCTGCTCCCAAGTCATGAACTCTGGCAAGAGGCTGTGTCAAAGGCGCTCTAAGGACCTGAATGACCCTGTAAGGAGTCTCTGAGTTCTTAAGACTGACAAGTCACGGGGAAGGGTGTGGAGAGACCTGCATTTAGCTTGTGGTTGGGATTTTGCCCACTCTGATGGCCTTGTTCTGTGAGCCACTGATGGCCCCCACCTACCCTTACACCTCTGACACATTCAGTTCTCAGACTGATGACGATCTCCCAGCAATAGGAGAGATTTATTAGATGGCATAGAAAGCCGAAGCTGTCAGCAAGAGGGGAAGAGCCACCCTGCTCCTCTAAGATGAAGGAGGATGGGACAGCAGGTGACAGGGCTGCTCATCTGCCTGCCCAGGTCTCTGTACCAGCTGGCGGTGTAAGAATCCCTTTCCCCCGTGTGGAGTCTCCCCTGACACTGGAGGGAATTTATGCACACAGCCTAATATAAAAACCATAGCTTTAAAGAACAAAATTATCCACATCCACCCCTATTCTGCTCTTCATGGTACATGGAGACTCCAGGGCTATTTCTAGCTCAAGATGCAGGGGTGCTGATGAGCAGTGGGGTTTCTGCAGCTGAATGCTGATAGGACAGAGCTGTTGCCACCCCGCAGAGGTGCTAGGGACAGGCAGCTTACTGCACATGGCCAGCACATGGCGGGTGGGCGGGAGGACGTCTGGCTGGTTCAGGAGGAGGAGAGGGGGATGGAAACAGCTTGAAAACAGTGTTTTGGAAGAAGTTAGCTGAAGACAGTGTGGTTCCCTGTGCCTCCAACAACACCTTCCTTTCCAGAGGGCTAGGCTTGGATGGGAGCAAAGAAAGAAGAAATTCTGGAAGTATCCATGCAGCTCTGGTGATCACTTCTCTTGCTTCAACTCTGGGATACCATTCCAGGGGCCAAGGTGCAGTTATTTTTCTTAGCTGAGAATGCGACTCAGAGGATGAGTAATCTTAAGGAAAGTGGTCAAATCTTAAAGAAAGCTGTCAAAACATCACAGAGAGGGAGGGAGACATTTCAGACTTTGAAATCAGATGAATTTGTGTTCCATAACTGCTGCTTTCATTTTCAGCAGCGTGATCTTAGGCTGCTGCTTAATCACTCTGCACCTCGTTTCCTTCATCTGCAAAGTGGGACTAATCCTAGGGGTAGCATGACTGAAATGGGGGTAGCAGGGGTTGGGGGTGCGACCCCTGTGTAGTCGTGTCTCTGTCCGTGGTTCTGAACGCGCACTTCTTTGCGCATTGGTCATCCAGAAACGCAGGATGTCACTGACTCTTGTTCAGTCTTTCCTAGGACAATATTTGTTATTTTTCTTTGTTTCTATATTTGTAATCTTAATGGAAAGCCGGCCATTTTTACACACTTAAAGAAAGTATAGCAACGTGACTTATGCTACATTTCTTACATAACAAAATCCATACTGTGTCTTGTTTCCAAGTTTAAAACATTTCTGCCTTCTAAGATGTGGGATGTCAGACACTGCTCCCCCACAAAGTTATGTCTAAAGAAATAGTAATACATACTTCAATGGGTTTTTTAAAGTTTATTTCTTTCTCAGAGAGAGGAGAGCACATCCCAACAAGATTCTGATGCCATGATCCATCCTCCCCAACCAGCCCCAGGTCATGGGCACATGTGTGACCAGTGAACTCAGAGAGGTCTCTGGACTTGAACTGGGAACCTTCCCATGTGTGGTTGACTCTTGGAGCATCTCATTTCACCACTGCACCACTGTCGGCCCCCAGCATATGTCAGTGGTTCTTGTAAGAATTAAGCATGAGGACCAGCAGTTAGCGTAATGGCTATGTCTCTGGACTCCCATGTAGTCGATGCGGTTCAAGTCCTGGACCCGGTGGCTTAAACGCACGCCGGGCGTGTGTGTGTATGTGTGTGTGTGTGTGTGTGTGTGCCCAAGATTCTGAGAGGAGAAAGGAGGAAAAGAGATTGTGGAATGGCCATCCCCCCTGGGGGGTGATTTCTCGCTTTCTGTCTCTCTGTCTGGCGAGTGCACGTGCCCTATAGCAAAAACCTCTAAAAAAAAAAAAAGAATTAAGCATGTAAATAAATACTTAGATTCATACCCTGTCATATATGTGCTAAGAAAAAGAAAGTGGCTCTTGTGGCAAGTATGTATTTGGAAATATGACACTGGGCTACAAAAATTGCCCAATTACTTTCCAAATCCAATTACATCTTACTCTGAGCCTCTATTTTCTACATCTTATTCTTTATCAGGGCAAGAATATTCCCCTTGAGTCATGAGGAAAACTTTGTAGAAACCTGACCCAGAGCAGAACTTTCTAGAGGGCTCCCTGGCCTTTAGCCTGCACTGATCACTAGCTGACATGCTCACTGACATAGCACTCAGATACACACTGTTCAGTGGCTACCACAGTGAATGGAAGGCCCAGTTCCCAGCATCCAGCCCCCAAACCTTCCTCTGCCACCAGCACTCTGGTTTGCCACTTAGTTATTTTCCTCTGAGATTGGGATGTGCAAAAAAAACCCAGGTGCCCTACTACTTGAGGACATGTGAGACTCCAGGAGCCCAAACCACCGTTCTCTTCCCAGGTGAAGGGCTATGTCCTCTTCCTGACAGAGGTTGGGAAGAGAAGACTACTTCAACCTTGACTCCTCCAAATACTGAGGAATTTCCCATCCATGAGGCCATTTCCCTTATTATTCACCTGTTCCCTCCACCATCATTATTCTTGAAGAGGAGGTGTCATCTTTTTTTTTTTTTTTGGAGAGGTTTTTGCTATAGGGCGCGTGTGCTTGCCAGACAGACAGAGAGAGACAGAGAGACAGAAAGCGAGAAATCACCCCCTGGGGGGATGACCACACCACAATCCCTTCTCCTCCATTCTCCTCTCGGGATCTTGGGCACGCATGCACACATTCCTGGCGTGAGTTTTAAGTCACCGGGTCCGGGACTTGAACCACGATTGACTACATGGGAGTCCAGAGACATAGCCATTATGCTAACTGCTGGTCCCAAGGAAATGTCATCTTATCACAGGAATTTAGGACCCCTCTTGTTATATTTATATTTCCAAGCCTCTTGCAATCTGACACCAAATGAGGATCTAAACCCACAGAGCAGAAATTAGCCCAGGTCCTCTGAGAAACAGAGCTCCATCTTTTACTTGTTTGCTTAATTTATTGGTTTCCTGAGTCCTTCAAGACAGCCCGGTGCTAATGTGCTGCTATTCTCTGTGAAATGTCCTCTGTTTACCCTTCTCTGTTGAAGAAGTTTTCTAACTCATCCATGAGATATTTCACTTGACTGCACTGCGAACTGGAAACAGATATTGGATCTGAAGAAGTTTGATTTTCTCAAGAAAGGAGATGTGTTTGCCTGAGATTTTTCTGCAGAAAGCCACCAGGTATACCACCCTGTGGTTTATTTGAAATCATCTGACTTGGCTTAAATCTCCTGTTTTTTTACTCAGCAGGAGCTTGCAGAAAACTGACATTGTAGTTGCTGGCTGGGATCACAGCTCTGCAAATGATTTCTAACAGATACACAGTTTTTCTAAAAGGGGTCAAGCAAGGTTAGCATGATGGGCACTTGTCTGATAGTCTCTGGGGTTAACAGGCATTGTTGTTTATTTTGAAGAGGAAAAAACAGGGAAGGGATGAAGATCTATGATCTATAGCCTGGAAAAGTTCTGCTACTAACTATCACTCTAGTTGTTTCCAAGGTTTTTCATCCATGAAGAAAATTACTAGCCTCTTTATGCAGACATAGCAGCCAGCCTTTCATAGGATTACTTCTGCTATTATTAAATGCATCTTGAAAGTTATCAGAGTGTTAATATATTCAAGAGGTGGATATAGCCTTCAAGGATGATCTAAATGCGCAAGCAAGCCCAAAATGAAGAGGAGGGTGGGAATTATTCAGACAGATATGGTCAACTATAGGGAAAAAATTCATAACATCTATTCTATCACAGCTTTCTGGGGCTCTGGTTAATTTGTGAAAGTGGGTTAGGTATTCTACAAAAAGTTAGAGAAGAATTTAGTTAAAGAAGATAAACAGAGACCAGAAGATGAAATGGAGGTTAGAGTGGCTGGATCTCACATGACCAGTCATGCAGTTGAAGTCCCAGACCCGTCAGCTTGGAAAACTATGTGTGAGTGCGTGCCTGAAATCCTGAGATGAGAATGGATGGAAAGAGATTGAGGTGTGGTTATCTCCCCTGGTGGGGGTGAGGGGTGTGACTTCTTACTTTCCCTCTCTATCTCTGTCTCTGTCTGTCTCCAGCTCTGGCATGCTCATGAGCCCCATAGGGGGAAAAAAAGATAAAGAACGATTATATATTGCTGATGGTACTGTAAATTAGTTCAGCCATTTTGGAAAACGATATGAAGGCTCCTCAAAAAACTAAAAATAAAATTACCTTCTGAATGTTCCCTACTTATAGCCTCCTTTGGGCCAGTCAGATTCTTAATTTTCAACCTGGGCCACATTTCCAAGAATCATCTGGAGAGCTTTAAAAATTACCATCAGCAATATATAATCGTTCTTTTTCTCCGCATCTTCATGTACACTTATCTTTCATCTTTTTTATAACAGTCAGCCTAACAGATGTGAGGTGATAACTCATATCTTTTTTTTTTTTTCTTTTTCTGGAGAGGTTTTTGCTATAGGGCGCGTGCGCTCGCCAGACAGGCAGAGAGAGACAGAAAGATAGAAAGCGAGAAATCACCCCCCAGGGGGGATGGCCACGCCACAATCCCTTCTCCTCCATTCTCCCTCGGGATCTTGGGCACGCATGCACACGTGCCTGGTGTGAGTTTAAGCCACCGGGTCCAGGACATGAACCGCGGTCGACTACGTGGGAGTCCAGCAACATAGCCATTACGCTAACTGCTGGTCCCAGAACTCATATCTTAAGAGAAATGAAAATTTCTCTTACAACTATATTTGGGGAACTTTTTTTTCATGTATCTGTTGACCACATTTATGCCTTTCTTGAAAAAAATCTATTCAAGTTTTTTGACCATTTTTAAATAGGGTTATTTGTTTTTTAATTATTGAATAGTTTGAGTTTCTTCTTTATTTTAGATATGTGTCCCTTATTTGATACAGGATTTGTAAATATTTTTTTCCCAATCTGTGGGTTGTCTCTTCACTCTATTAATTATTTCCTTGGCTGCACAGAAGATTTTTAGTTTGATACAATCCCATTTGTATATTTGTGCTTTTGTTGATGTGTTTTGGGGGTCATATCCAGGAAATTGCTATCTGGACCAATGACATGAAGCTTGAGAAAAAGTTACAATTCCATGGATATTAACTGCTGCAGGAAAGAGAAAGCATTCTTAGTAAACTATATGGCCCAGCAAGCAAAGATGTGTACATAATCATAACAATCTAAACACTAAATATTGATCTGCTCAAATTAGGATATGACCATTGGAAGTTTGGAGTATGGGAAATGATGGATGACTGTGGTAGGGCATGAGGATGAAAGAGAGCAGTTATTTTTCATAGTGAGATCGCATTATGGTGCCAACCACTGAAATAAACTAATAAACAGGCAAGAAAAAACAATACAAATGTATTATTTAGAGATAGTAGTCACTTCCAAATGATCAACCAAAAGAGCTGAAAGTAACTTCTCTGGATAAGAAAATAGCTGATTGCCTTCCAGAGCTCTTTGAGATTAGCATATATAATTTTATAAAAATAAAAACCACTGGCTGATCGATAATAACAAAGAATCCAACAGAAAGTATAAAAATAAAAGATAAAGCCATTGGAATTAAAAGATCAAGAGCTGAATTGAAGAGAATAATAGACACAGCTTCCTCTGGAGGTTTTTTGTCCAATCAGTAAAGCAGGGAAAATTAGACTGAGATCATATAGAAGAAAAGTCTTGACCGGGAAACTGAGCCTACTGAGCAAGTGGGGTGATTTCTAAAACAGTTTTCACTGTCTAGCTCCCTCTTTCTTCTCTACAGTTTGGCTGAAATACAAAAAAAAAGGGAGGTCAACTAGAGGTGCCACCTTCCTTCTGTCTCTGGGGGGGAGACTGACTTGATTTTCGGCATTACTTCCCTGCCCTGCCTCATCCCAACAATAACCATTAACATTAACATTCTCAGCATTTCATGTATTGATGTATTAGCATTTCATACTCTCAATCATATTGTAAGGTAAATATTATTGCTCTTATCATTAAAACTGAGATGCACAGAATTATGAAATTGCTTACCCTACTGCTAAGTGGCAGATCTGGGATTTGAACCCAGGCAATCTGTATTCAGAGCTTACATTCTCCATCAATGTACTTTCATGCCACAAACACACACACACACACACACACACACACTGAAGTCTTCAGTGAAACAGCAAGGAGTTTATCTTTGAAACAAGATCCCTACTATATCACAAAGTAATCTGATAGCAGAATGAATTCATAAAACAAAGGACCAAATAATAATAACTTTTTGATTTTATTGGATTGTCAGAAGAGTCATGATGCATTTTGCACAAAAAAATCTAAACATGTCATGACTTTTCTGATGACCCAATATTTATTCCCTCCCTCATTTTCCTTTTTTAATTTGGCAGAGAGTGTATTTGCTCATCAGAGAGAGAGATGGAGAGAGAAAAAGAGAGAAAGTGACAAACACGCCCTTCCGTGGGGGCATGGTCATGTCACAATCCCTTTTCTTCCTCCATTTCTCCCTCCTTTTGGGATTTTGAGCATTCACACACACACATGTTTTCAAATTGCTAGGTCTGGGACTCGAACTGTGAGTCAGCCATATGGGATCCAGTCACCTTAACTATGAGGCCACAGCTAGCCCCATCTACCTTATTTTCAGAAACAAACAAACAAAACAAAACAAACAAACTTCCCAAATGCTATATATAGCAAGTAAATAAAATATGAGCAAAATTTTAAAAATGGACTCAGAGTCAATGGGTAAATAAATATGTCCACTGAAAAATTCGAAAAGATTGCTTTATCTGAAAATAAAACCTGAATGTGAGCTTCCTGGAAACCAAGACAAAGAAAGAAATGTAATTGCAAAACGCTCATTATAGAATAAGAGAGAGTTGTTTGAATGTTTATGTGATGCACAAGTTAAGTGCATGATAGAAGAAGAAGAGTAGGCAGAATATCATGTAATTATATATTGAGTCACTGTGATTTTGGAGAAAGTTACCACTTTTCTTTCATTTAACTAGTAAACGTGGAGAAGCCTCACATGGCTTCTAGGTCTGCTTGAAGATATTTGGCTCCTTTCTTTTTCTTTCCTGTTTTTTTTTTTTTTTTTTAAAGAGGTATTTTTGCTACAGGGGTGTGTGCTTGCCAGAGAAACAGAAAGTACCCCCTGAGGGATGGCCACTTGGCTCCTTTCTTAGGCTCACAACATTAACATCACAATATGGATTGGTTCATTAGTCAGTAGAGAGTCTTAAGATGAATTAACTAATACAGAGTGAACAAAGAAAGCAACCACTGGAGGTCCAGGTAGAACTTGAACCCAGGCCTGGAAAAGTGGAATGTGAATGTGATTCCTGTTCTCACAGGGCTTGTTGGCTAACCCCTTTCCTCTGCTATGTAGAGGAACTGCCCTTGCAGGTTTTAGAAAGCTCTGATGATCTTAAATCAAGCTGGTAGAGGCCAGTCACAGATTGGCAGCCAAGTGTGCCAGAGGTCTGAGTAAAGAGTAGAGTCCTTGAGGTGCTACTGGGATTTGGGTGCTCTGGGAAGACAGCAGCCATAGCCACAGTGAATCTACGAGACCAGAAGACAGCCAGGCAGCGAGCAGGTGAAGTGTTTATACCCTTATTGCTCTCCTTGACCTGAGTCTAGATTTCTGGGAACTCTCTCTTTTCTGAGAAATTAGAATTGATCGTAAACACAAGGAGACTTGGAAAGCAAGAGAAATTCAAATAATCACTTGATCGTTACCGAGGTAGTAACTGGTGGGTATCCAATGTGGCTGAATCCATTTTCAGCACAAGTCCTCACACCCTTCCCAGCAGTCACCCTCACTCTCTGCCACAGCCAGACCTTCTGAAGGAGCTGCCTACACTTGCTGTCCCTACTCCATCTCCCACTTGATATTCCAGTGAAGTTGCGCTTGGTGCTGGAGCTGATGACCTTCTTATAGCCAAGAGAACACATCTAAGTTCTTGTCTCAGTCCTTTTGCAGCAGGGTATTTAGCCTTTCATTGGAAATATTTCCTTTGCCCGCCAGAACTCCACAGTTTTGACCCTCTTTCTCAGGCAGTTTCCAGAGACCTAGTTTTCATTGCTCACCTCCTCCACACAAACCTGATACCTATGAACTCTAGTAGGAGTCACCGTTGTTTCTCCAGTACCTAGAAAATGCCTGGCATGTAGGAGGTGATTACTAAATATTTCAAAAGAACGAATGAATGTGAATTTTGTTCATATTTATCTAAGATTTATATCCCCACAACTACCAAAAAAAAAAAAAGGATTTTTTTCATGTTAGGTTATAGCTGAAAATATAACAAAACTTAAAAAGAGAAATAATAATAGAAATCAATTAAGAGTATAATGTGACAGACACAACTTCCTGGGATAAATCAGTTTCTGCAATCGAACACTAAATTTAATATGGAGCTTCCTGGTAGACAAAGCAAAATAAGAAATACATCAGATTGGGTGAGATAAACTTCTGAGGGCCAGGAGCCCATAAACAGCATTAATAACATGAATTCAAATGCCATGGCTCTCTTGTTCTTGCTGGAAGTCTCAGTACATTTTAGAGGAATCCAAGGAGGACTAGCCATACTGATTTTTTTTTGGAATTATTTTATTTAACTTTATTTACTTATTTATTTTTAATTTTGACCATAGAGGGACAGAGTGAGAGAGAGGGAGAGAGAGAAAGTGAGAAAACAACCCACCAGGTTCAGGACTCAAACCATGGTTGGCCATAGGGAGTTCCTCACCATTAACCATCACACCACCTTAACAATTCTTACAGGGAAGCTACACACAGACACCCTGATTCAATTTCACTTCAGAGATTTAACACTTTCACTTCAGAGATTTAACACTACAGGTTTGTAACAGCTCCAGGTTGGAACCTGAATGTGGGGAAACTAACAATCAGGACTCTAGGGCACAGGTGGTGTTAAAGTCCCAGAGGGAATCCAAGTGGGATTTCTGCTTGTGCTTCCCTCTCCTACCAGGTTCAGGCTCCACCCAAAGAACGAAGACAGTAGAAACTATGTTCAAAAGGGGGGTGCAAAGAGGTAGGAAATGAAACAAACAAACAGTTTGGTAAGGTTCTTTCCTCCTCCCAAGGCTGGGTGGAGCAGAGACACAGGAGTTGGAAAAAGACAAGGCACTGGTGTCATGTTTTTTATTGGCTGGGTTTAGTGGGAGTTCACACTCACAACACCCACAGCAGCACTTGCAAGCGCTTCCTCCTTCTTAGAGCTAGTAATGTGTGAGGAGAACACTCACAGAGCGCTTCCTTCCCTCTTGGAGCTCAGAGTGCATGGAGCTGAACTGAGCTGAGCGAAGGAAGGCCGAGCCAACCCAAGGCTGGGTAGCTGAGCACTACTAGTTGGGTAGGGGAGGGCTGGCTGACCAATTGCCCCCTTTCTCTTAAATCCAACAGTAGTGGCTCATTGTTCAACCAGATGGTCACCCACACGCACATGCACGTTAAATTCAATGGCGTACAATAGCAAAGTCACAATTACACAATGAGCGTGCAAGCAGTGCAACTATTAACATAAGTTGTTTACCCTGTGGCCTTCAAACATGATAAGATAGGAGGTGAGGGAGCCAGACTAAACCATCCGGACTCCGTTTGAAATACATAAACAAACAAAAAGCAGGTTATTCGTAACCCTCTCTCCAACTTCTACATTTAAAGAATTAACAATGGAGATTGAAAAGCAGATTTTCAGTGAGGGGTTTTGGAGAATGGTATGCTGGAATCTCCCACCATCCTTGCACCAAGAGGGAAGAATAAAGAAAGCATCTCTTTCCCCTCACAGTTGAGGGCCTTAACCTGCATCACCTTCAGTTTGGGGTACAGTGAATTAGACCAGCCTGAAGAACCTGAAGGGACCGGCTCTGGGCCTTCACAACAGAGCATGGATGGAGTGCTGGGTCAAGTGAGTGGATGTGGGCAAACTATACAGGCGGCGGACCACAGGTGCTGTGTGGGGACTCGGGGAGGGGGGGGCTAGGGGTCAAGGGACCTCAGTGGAGAGAAGTAGAGATACTGCTGCATTTCCAGGAACCAGGGAAGTACCAGCCACTGCTGGGATTTAGACGTAGCAACCTGGGATCCACAGGTGGGAGAGCCCAGGGACGATGACAGGTGGCCAGTCTCTGTAGAAGACTGAACTGCAGTACCACCCACTCAGGGACCCTCCTGCTCCCTCCTTCCTCTCCTCCAATGCAGGGGACCTGGAGGGGGTGTGTGTCAAAAATCATAGTCAGCAGTTGAAGGGAGAAGGGGGGACAGAGACAGTCAGAGCTGCCTCCCCACCCCCTACCCATGGACCTAAGCTGGGAGCAAGAAGATGCCTCAAATTTAAATCCGGTTCTGAGTTCTTATTGTTTCTAGATTGAGACTGTTTTGTGGCTTCAATTACCACACGATTCTTTTTTAACTCAGAGGACCCAGATATATCAGATGGTCTTCCAGTTTCCTCTAGGGCTAGGGAACAGCCCCACTGTACACTTTCAAATGGTCCTGAAGATACACAATTTCTGTGTGACCCAGGACAGCCTATCAGGGACCTGAGAAAATGCAGGCCTATCTCTGCCGTAGAGCTGGGACAGACAGGGCAGAGAGTCCACTGAGGGCGGGCCTTGGTATGAAGCATCTTCAGGGAAGGGGCCCCTCCCTAGGGACAGAGGCCGGAAGCTGAGCTTACTCTCTGGCACCTGGAAGTCTGGGTAATGAGGGTGGTGACAAGGGCCCTTGGGGTGAACTGCTCCTCCATCAGCTGACCCTAGGAGGACCTCACGCTCAGGGAAGGAAGGGGAGTTCAGAGTCAGTACCCAAAGAATGTGTAATTAGAATCTGCAAGTAGATACAGATAAAACGTACTACCTACCCTCACGCAGCTGGGAGCCCTCTGGAAGAAAGGCAGAATGTAAATCCAAGCAATAGTATTATCATCTTAATTATAATTAGAACCTACAAGTTGGGTCTTGAAAAACATTTATAGACATCCTTACTTGTTTAGGTCAGCTTCCCAGAAAGAACAGAAAAAATAGATGTGGGACATTTTTAATTTGGGCAAGGCATAGATAGGTCCACATGTCAGGGCTACTGTCTAGAGCAGCCCTATTTTAAGGATGTCCTTTGGGGATCGGGTACATTAAAGCGCCAGCTCAGAGCCTAAAAGCTCAACATGGTAGAAAAAAGGCTTGTGTTTTCGCTTTGGAGGGCTACAGGCCAACTGGAAGCTTCCACCCACTGTGAAGTAATGCGACTGGCAAAGTAGCTGGTAATTTATCCGTGACTCAGGGCCCGTTGAGTGATGAGTCTGCAAAGCAAAGCACAAGGCGGGGGAGGCTGAACAAATACCCAGAGGAACCCCAGTGGTTCTTGATTATTCCAGGGCTTAATGTAAAGGTTGAGCAAAATTGAGACTTGTTACCCTTTTTTCTGTCACCTTATTCTAGTTTGAGGGTGGGAGGCATGGAAGCAGGACCAGAGGGGGAGATGCCGCCCCCTTATTCAGCCATTGTGGGTAAGCCTGGTGAAAACTCCATGGGAGCAGATTAGGGCTAGTGGCTGCAGGGAGGTCTCTGCTTCTGTGGAGTTCAGTCACTCACAGTGCGCCTGTGCTGGACCCTGGGGATAACCTAGGGTTGTGATGGCCAGAGCCACTAAAACCAGAGCCTCTTAGATGGGAGGGAACAAGTCATAGCACTGTGAGGTGCAGCTCAGATCGCAGGCTTCTGATGGATGGATACAAGTGTTGCATGACAGTTTATGAGAAACTGCTTTAAAAGTAAGTCATAGCCAATGGGATTAATGGGGTTGCTGTTAGATGCAGGCAGGGATTCGTTTCCTCCTGTCTCACCTCATGTTCCCCAAATGTAGGTACCCAGGCTCTCTCAGTCTCCTAGAGCCCCTCACGTGTCCGGCACTGTCCTATCTCAGATTCAGAACCGTTTCTTCTCTGCATGTGATGTTGTTTTCTAGACCAGGTTTCCCCATGCTGTGATCTGCCTGCCTCAGCCTTCCAGCTGGGACCGCAGGTACGCAACACCATGCCCAGCTCTTTCAGACAGAGTCTCGCTGTTGCCGTTGACCAGGCCACACTCGAGCTCACAATTCTCCTGCCTCAGCTTCCCAAGTAGCTGGATTACAGGTGGATGCCACTATGCCTGGCTTTTAAAATGGGCAGAAATGAAATCCAGGCCTCCTGTGTGACCTCAGCCTGCTGGAGCATCCAGAGTGCCGCCGCAGCTGGGCCAGAACCCGTTTCTTGATCTCCTTTCCCTTCTCCACTCGGTTCCTACAGGCCAAGTTACCCACTCATAGTCTCATTCTTTAGGGACTCTAATATATTAGCTCGTGTCTTGGTTTGTTCTTGCATTGCTTATAGGAATATTTGAGACTGGGTGATTTTTTTAAGGAGCATAGGTTTACTCAGTTCATGGTGTACAGGTCTGGGTCCAACTTCTGGTGAGGTTACACCTGGCAGACAGCAGGGTCTTAGCAGAACAGAGCGTGTTCTATACCCACATGGGCTTTGCTGGCCTCATTTCCTCTCTCTGTATACACCAGAACTCAATCATGGGGGCCCTGCCCAAGCTGCCCAATCACTGATGTCTTCCCAAAGGCTCCACCCTTCGACACCATAATCTGATGAAGTTTTCACCCTCTGAAGCCTATTACTATGGCTGAACGCATGAATCTTCAAACTACAGAGGTTTGAAAACCAGCACGATTGGACAAATGTCTTCCCTCTTTCACACATTGTATCCCACCAGGATCTTTGTGGAGGGCTGTTGAAAGGAGACTGGCAGGACCGTTTGAGGCACCACCTAGCCCAGCAGTGGTGATGATTGTATAAGGCCATGTCTCCACAGTACCAGATACAAACATATTCGTAAAGTATTAGAGCAACAAGACTCCCCGCCCCCAACATTGTTCTGAGTTTTTCAGCTACTGTCTTTGCTCAGATAAATTTCCTTCTAAGTTTTTAATCCAAAGATTTGTCATGACTCATATTTAAAACAAACACTTGTTTTTCTTTCTTCCTTTCTTTTTTATTTTTAGAGAGAGATTTTTGCTATAGGACGCATGTGCTCATCAGAAACAGAAATCAAGAAATCACCCCCCAGAAGAGGTGGCCATACTATAATCCCTTCTCCTCTATTCGCCTCTTGGTATTTTGAGCGTGCACGCACATGCACCCGGTGTGAGTTTAAGCCACCAGGTCTGAGACTCGAACCACAGTCAACTACATAAGAGTCCAACAATGTAATCATTACAGCATCTGCTGGTCACAAAACAAACATATTTTAATCTCCCCACCCTAAGTGTTGCAGTAGTTTTTCCTGTATGGGAAGAAATCTGTAGTCAATCCCAAAAACTTGAGAAAAGGAAACTCCCATCTCTTCAATGATCACTATGTATTTCTTATTCACAGGACTGGTTTATTGAAATAGCATTTTGCTACACCTTCTGAGTAATTTTGTGCAAAATTTTACAATGTCAAGAGAACATAGTTACTGGGAACAAACCATACAGCCCTTATCTGTCTCTGCCCAGGTGCCAGCCACGGGTTCAGAGCCAAGTGCCAGCTCTTGCTGCTAAAAATGTTCTCAGTTTGGTACCCGCCAGCAGCGAGGGCTGCGATGGGAATGTGTGAATTCTTGCTCCAAACTGGAGAGGCTCGCATCTTGTAAATGTCATTTCTTGGGATCCAGTTTTATCTGAGAAACCACATTTCACCAATGGCACTGAGACTAGCCAATGATGCCATATGAGTTCTTGAATCCTGCAGGCAGAAGCTCTTTTGAGGCCCTTTTGAATATGAATGACATACTTCTCATTGAAGAGCCTTTGTGGGCCCAGCCATGGTGGTGTGCACTGCTCAGATGCTATGCTCTATGGGCTGGGACCACGTGGGAGATCTGAGTTTCATTCTAGGTCCAACCTAAAGGCTAGGTATGGTGACAGGTACATGTGATTCCAGCTACTGGGGAGGCTGAGGCAGGAGGGTTGCAAACTGAAGCCTGGCCTGGGCGATGTAGTGAATGAAACATGGTGAGACCCTATGGAGAGAGAAAGAAAAACAGAAAGCAAGAGCCTTTAGGACAGAGGTAAACTTTTGCATCACTCCATCAGTCTCACAAATGAAAATCAGATTTAGTACTTCTATAAGCTGCTCAATTCCACCATTGCCTTTGTACCCTTTGATGTACCTACCAAAAAAGCCTCTTTCTTCCTTCCTACCAATGGAGTAATGTGGGTTCAATATATACTATAAAGCTGAAAATGCATTACGTTTAAAATACAGATACATATATATATATATATATATATATGTATATATATGTACACATATACACATACACACACACACACACACACACACACATATATATATATTTAATATAGAAAGGCAATAATCTTGAGCCTCCCCTCTTAACAGTTAATGCCATAAGCCCCAAAGTAGGTTGTTTTAGAGAGACTTTTGCTATAGGGCATGTGTACTTGCTGGAGAGACAGAAAGCAAGAAATCACCTACAGGGAAGGGCAGGGTGGGGGTGGGGGTTGGCCACACTGCAATCCCTTCTTATCTATTCTCCTCTCAGGATTTTGAGCATGCACACACATATACGTGGTGTGAGTTTAAGCTGCTGGGTCCAGGACTTGAACTGCTGTTGACTATGTGGGAATCCAGCAATATAACCATTGTGCCATCTGCTGGTCTTGCCCCAAAGTACTTTTAATCATACAAAATCAGAATCAGATAAATCTCAAATTCATAGTTTTGTTTGTTTGTTTTGTTTTGTTTTAAATAATAGAGAGAGAGATTAATTTTTGGCAGAGTATCACCATATCTACCCCAGTCTCTCAGTTAGCTAAGACCACAGGCACGTGCCACTGAACCTGGTCTATCTTGGATGGGCCGGGAACCAAACCTGGGCCTATGGATCTTAAACCACAGTAGTGACTGGTCTCAATTCATAATATTTTTCTTAAAGGTTTTTGCCATAGAGTGCATGTACTCACCGGAGAGAGAGAGAAATAGAGAGAGATTGAAGAAATCACCTCCCAGGGTATTGGCCATGCTGCAATCCCTTCTCTGTTCTCCTCTTGGGATTTTGGGCACACACTCATGCATACAAGCCCTGTGTGATTTTCAAGCCTTCGGGTCCAAGACTTGAACTGTGGTGGGCCAAGTTAGAGTCCAGTGCCTTAACTGCCATGCCACCTGCTGGCCCAGCTCCCCTCAATTCATAATTTGAAGATAAGAAATGTTACCTTGAAATGGAAAATTTTTCTCCTTCCAGAAGCATTAGATATATTATTCTATTTGGTAGGGTTTGCAGTAAAAGAGTTAAACTGGCAGTTAAGTTGGTCCTTAGGTATTTATTAACATAAGAAAGGACACAGAGACATAAGCTTCATAAAGGTCCAGTCAGATACCCTTTTATGTTTTAGAATGAATTTCATTATTGTTTATACTCAATACAACTCCTATACATGTGTATTATAAACTATTGTCTTCACACTAAATGCAGGATTTAATGAAAAAGTATTGTGTTAACATGGCAGGCAATAAATACCAAAATGAGTGAGTAAAGTTAAACTAGATCAACCCTATTAAAAGATAGGAGAATGAGTTGAGGAAAACCACTCTCTAAAGATGACATATGAAGGGACCAGCGGTTAGCGTAATGGCTATGTCGCTGGACTCCCACGTAATCGACCATGGTTTGAGTCCCGAACCTGGTAGCTTAAACTCATGCCGGGCGCGTGTGCATGCATACCCAATATCCCGAAAGGAGAATGGAGGAGAAGGGATTGGGGCTTGGCCATCCCCCCTGGGGGGGTGATTTCTCGCTTTCTGTCTCTCTGTCTCTGTCTGTATGGCGAGCGCACGCACCCTATAGCAAAAACCTCTCCAAAAAAAAAAAAAAAAAAGATGACATATGAATAGCCAAAAGGCATATGAAAAAATGCTCAACATCCCTTATTGTAAGAGAAATGCAGATCAAAACAATGAGATATCACCTAACTCCAGTCAGAATGACTAAGATTAAAAAAACAAAAAACGAAAAAAAAAAAAAAAAACGGTAAGTGTTGGCGGGGCTGTGGTGAAAGGGGAACTCTCTTATACTGCTGGTGGGAATGTAAATTGGTCCAGCCACTGTGGAGAACAATTTGGAGATTCCTCAAGAATCTACAAATAGAACTACCATATGATCCAGCAATCCCACTCCTTGGTATCTAACCAAAGGACAGAAGAATTCTTAATCAGAAAAGTCCTTGCACATTGATGTTATTGCAGCACTATTCACAATTGCCAAGACATGGAACCAACCCAAATGTCCACGAACAGATGAATGGATAGAAAAACTATGGCACATATATTCTATGGAATATTATTCAGCCATAAAAAAAAACAATAAATCCCTGGCTTTTGACAGAAAGTGGATGAATATGGAAGATTTACTGCAGAGTGAAGCAAGCCAGGCTATGAAGGAGAGACATTGTATGTCCCCACTTAATATATACCAAGTGTCTGCACTCTATGACTGAAAGGGATTGCTGATGGATATAGAAACACAGTAAATGGATGTAAATACAGATATAGTGTGTGTGAAAGAGTAGGGTTTGAGGAAAAACAATTAGAAGAAGAATGGGGAGGAAAAGCATTAATGGGACAAAGAATTGTGCCAATTTCTGTTAAAGATATTTTATAGTTTAGTCAACTGGACTAGGGAGAAATGTTCACATGTTAAAATATTCACTTTGTAAGCTAAATAATGTGATCGACGGTATAAAAGAAAATGAAATTAAAAATAAAAAGAAGTTAAACTTGGGATTGAATATGACCATTTATTGTTGAAATTACCATCAACTCTTATTTCCCTGAAATCCAAACTTCTGGAAGCATCAAACATGAGAAATGCTTTGTAAACATTCTGCTTTTATGGCTCTTATGGTACAAAGTAACTAAGTTGATAAAGAGGTGTGTCTAACCTAATAAAAACTTCTCAGCTGCAACTGGATAGCTGTGTAGTCAGGCCCAGATGTTCGCCATCTGAAGTTACAGTCCTCACTCAGCCCAAGGTAAGGTTGCAGCCTCATGGGAGAATTTTAGATGGTTCTGGAGAATTCTGGATCATTCTGGACAATAGTATGCACCCAAGGCCTGAGTACAACACCCACAGAGCAAAGAGGTAGAAAAGAGTAGTGGTTAAGTGTGTGCACTCTGATGCCAGCCAGCCTGGGTTCAGATCCCAACTACACTGCATACTTACTGTGTGACTTTAAGCCAATTATCAACTTCCTCAGTTATCAACTACTTCAGTCTTCTTACCTGTTAATATGCAAATAAAGTCACCTCGTAGAATCATTGTAAAGAATATTAATTTAGAGTGCCTAGCATACCGTGGGCACGAAGAAGGTACTTAATAAATATCAAGGATTATTATTCCTAAATGTTCATTTTCCAATGGAGCCCAACTTTTCAATCCATGCTTTGTCCTGACTAGAGATGGGATAGGGCCGCATTTAGGAGGGTTACCATGGAAACGCCTGTCACCTTTCTATCAGCTAAGATGCTGCACCTGAAATTCTATCACTTGAGCAAGTGTAAACAGCATATATTTGAATGCTGAGCACAAGCGTTACTATTAGCAGTAACAACAGCAAACACCTTACTGCAAGTGCTACCTGTTCTGCCTAGAGAGCCAGTGGGGAGGTGGGGTTCTGGCCTGCCTCCAACCTAGCACTCCCCAGCGTCTGCTCCTCCATCTCCAACCACTTGCTCTATACATCTTGGCCCTCTGACCAGTTTCAGATGTTTTTGTTCCTCTCAATGGCACGCTCTAGATTAAGAGGAGCAGTGTTCCTTCAATCCAGACCAAGTTAGAGGAAGCAGGAAGGGACACATCTGTTTCTCTTCCTGGCTTGGCCGACAGGTGTTTGAGGGTTGGCCAGGAGGAGAGATGGTACTACGGAGAAATGTGAAACCAAGAGTCAGCCACCTGAATGTCACAGGCCGCAAGACTTCTGGGACAATGCTTTTCTCTAACATTTGAGAGCAGTGGAAGGGACCATCCCACATTCGGTGGAAGCCAGTTGCGCCTCCCCATGAAGTCTTTGGGGACTCTCAAGGAGCTAACTGGTCTCTGACTGGGGCCATGTCTTGCTTCTTCGGCACTCTGGAGCTACACCTGCGTCTTGCCTCTCAGGCCCCCCTGTGCGCCGTACTGCTTTCTGCCGTGTTGGACGCTGCCCCAGCTCCTTTTCTTTCTCCAAAGCACCACCCACACAAGGCTGGGATCTGTGGCAGTGATTGGGGGGGCGGGGGGACAGCACAGCTCAGTTCAGGGCCCACGGAAGTCACTGTTGAAAACCCTCAGTACTGCTGCCGTGGGAACTCTCCTGCCGGTCACATCGCCCCATAAGCCCTTCTTGATGCCACTTCTCAGGTCCTTCCTTGTCTCCACTCAGAGCTGGTCTTTCCCTCCAAATCCTAATTTCTTTCTCATGCATAGTATCCAGCTCTCTGTCCCTCACCTCCTCCAAACTCAGGTCTCTCTTTTCACTCACTTGCCCACCAAAATGCTGTGCCAGACAGGCCTCTTACTCTTGGGCCTCTGCCCTTAAGCTGCTTAAAGACCTGCCAGAAGTGTTGAAATCACATGGCCAACATCATAAATAGGACATTTGTTTCCCCCAGCCTGTGTAAGAGGGAGGAGGGCAGTACGCTGCTGAGGACAGACGATAGCTGTGGCTCAGTCACAGAGGCAGCAGTGGCTCAGAAGAAATGGAATTCTAGTTTCTCTCACACATAGATGTCTGAGCAGGAATTAGGACAAGGCGACATGAAGTCACCCTCGGGGACCAGGATCCTTTAACCTTCCTGCTTTGCTCTCCTTAAGCTGTTGTCTTCCTTAGCTGGTTCCAGATGGCTCGTGGCCACATCCGGGTCCAGCCAGCAGAAAGGGGTAAAAGGCAATAGAGAGAGATCACACTCCCTTCCTTTGGGGCCTAACCTTCCCCTCATAGCTGTTAGCCAAAAGTTAATCCATGCCTAAAAGAGAAGCCATGAAATAATTTTTATTTCAGGTGGCCATGTGTCCAGCTAGAAAGTAGAGCCACTGCAGAACCTCACTGATCCACATGTTGGCTATTTACATTTAAGTGAATTAGGATGAAATAAAATGTAGAATTCAGTTCTTCAGTCAGCCTAGCCACATTTTGAGTACTCAGTAACCACATGTGGATCAGTGTGGGGGCGCTGGACAATGGAGACATAGAACCTTCCCACCGCTGCAGGAAACTCTACTGGACAGAGCTGCTATAGAAGAAAGAGCGAAATATTGGGGTATAATTGGCAGTCATTGTCATGGACAATACAAAGATTTCTTCTTCTTCTTCCAAGCGTACTTCTCTTGGAGCAAGGGCCTTCGACCAGTCCTACAGTGTGAACGCTGTGCTGTCATTGTCCCCTTGTTCGAGTGTGCCCTGCAGCTGTTCTCCCAGCAATTATCACGGGTCAAGGATCTAACACACGCCTGGCACATACACACAGCCTGTGAATGCTGGCTCCCTCTCTCTGTTCGCCCACACCCCACACTGACCACCCCTGCCCCTTAGGGAACTTAGCTCCAGACCTGTGTCAGCTCTCTGAGGGTGACACATGATTACGCCCCTGACCACCACCTCATGGCACAGAACTGTGCTCAGTCTTTCCAAGGTGAGGAAGTGAGGTAAAAGCCAGGGTGGGGATTCCAGTTTCTGCTCCCTCAGCTGTGTGTCTGCTTTGATGCAGTGGAAAGGCTGACAGTGACAGATGGCCACCTCTTGTGCCTTGTGAAGAATTCAGAGAAAGAAACTTATCACTTATGCGTGCAGAAGGAAAGGAGGCTGTTCTCTCCAGCTCACCCAGCTCTCGGTCGCATGCACATTAATTACTCCTGGACAGTGCTTGCTGGGGACCTTGTGGGTGACGGGGAACCCACACCAGAGCTTTATTATAAAGAACTGTTGGACCCTGGGAGCCAGACCAGTTTGTCTCCTGGGTCCCTGTGTCCTTGGGTCCCTTCTCTGGTGGTGACCAGGAACCCATGACATTCCAGAGCTCCTCAATGGCGAGATGTGGAGGTGGTACGAGAAGGGAACAAAATGAGAAAGGAGATCCAAAGGTTCATTATCCTTCGGGTCAAGATAGCTTGCTCTTGGGGAAGCCAGGAAAGGCATGAAGTTGCTCATTCTTAGATTTTGTGATCATGCCTCCCTCTGAGAATCTGGGAAAAGCAACAGATTGCTCCCTGTCGGGGGCAGGCCGGGAGGAATGCACATACACACCCAAACGCACGAACATCTTAGAAGGTGCATGACCCTGCTTAACTAAATTATGTTATCATCTGGCTTAAAGTCCAAGTGGTCGCTGGTTTTTAAAGCTTTACAAGAACATGATGAGGCTTAAAGAAGTTCTCCAAGACCTTATGCCAGTTCAGGGCCAGCCCTTAACAGGGGTCAATCATAAATACGTATCACGGTATGCAGGTTTACGTTGATTCCTTTCTTTCTGGGGACGAAAGGGACACCTTCCTAGGACTATATCCCAGGGTCAAAGGCAGGCCTTATTCACCAATGCTGAGACAATACCCAAAGGCTTAAAAATCACCCAGCAGCGAAAACTACTCATATTGAAGATAGGAAATTAAAATGCATGAGAGATGAGAATACATAAGGTTCAGCTACCCAACCTTTCTAATGAAAAATAGAATTCCTAGTTTGAAATCTCCTTGGGGAGGAGTAGTCTTTGCTGTGTTAAGAGAGCAGATTATCACAAGGTAGAGGAGGGGCTTCCTGAGGCCTCGAGGCTCCAGCACAGTGAGTGAAGCGTGAGTAAAAGGTGAAGTGAAGCGTGGAGCAGGCTGCAAATGCGGTGGCACGTGCCTTGCCACCTGGGGCTGCCATCAGGGACACTGTCAGCTCTTCCTGGTCTATCCAGAGCTCTAGCTCCTGGGGCAGCTGGTGTTCCAGCCTTGTAGAAACTCTGCCCCTTTAAATCAGTGATGCTCAGTCCTGGCTGCATATTAGAACCACCTGGATGGGGGCTGGATGGTGGTACAGCACTAAAACTGGAGGCTCTGCGAGGCTGACCCATGTAGAAAGGTTCTGGGCTTCCCTCAGAGACCTCCCTGAGAATGCCAGGCAGGCCCATGATCTGGGGCTGCAGCTGGGGGTGCGATCTCTCGCTCTCTTTCTTACTCTCTCATGCACATGCACAGGCTCTCTGGCTCGTGTAATAAGTAAATAAAACTTTAAAACCTTTTTCTTGAAGTGCCACCTGGAGACTTTTAAAATGCTGTTGCCTGAATACTGCCATTTCATTGGTCTGGAGTGGGCCCCAGGACTCTCTGGCAATAAACACCCCTCACCCCCAGGCGATCCTAATGCACAGTTCACACTGCCACCCACCCCTGTAACATGTGGCTAGTAACTAACTAGTGCAGATATTCTGGGGCTCTGTAGAGAATTTAGGTACTTAACAATCAGAGAAGTGCTAAAAAGGCTGTTCTTTTAGCAAGGAAGCTTTGGGGTGAGGAAAATCGTGTTGTCAAGGAGCATTGATTGGGAAACGGGTTTGTGGGCCTCACATCTTGCCTTCCTTTCAGTCATTAAATAACAGCCTGATCAGCTTCGGTAATGAAACTGAACTTCTGTTAAATACTTCATAAGATGAGCGTTTCCAGAGAGAATTAATCAAGAATGAGTTTAATGCTATTTCAATTAGGTGTGGGTTAAATAATGCACCGCTTACACATTCAAACCAAACACAGATAAAGGCGACTGGGCAAGTCCCTCGTGGCCAGGGCGGGCGTTCCTGACAGCACAAAGGTCAGCACTGTCAGCCGTGCACAGGACTTGGCAATGAGCCAGCGGTTATGCGCTTGTTAGGGCTAACCGTGACTCCAGTGAGGTGTGAGTCAGATGTCACCTTTCTTCTGGCTGGATCATTCTTGTTTTTAGAAAGCAGAGGGGGGCTAAGAGTGACATGGGGGGACAGTCCAGTCATGTGCACAGAGCAGCAAGTGAGATGGATGTCTTAGTTTGGGTTCCCTAGAAACAAGTTCCACAACAAGGCTTCAAGTACAAGTAGTTCATGTGGAAGGTGATTCCAGGAAACATTAGAAGCAGAACGGAGAAGGGAGTTGGGCAGGAGAGGAAGGCAGTAAAGGGTATATTATCAAATGATTACCACTAGGGGGCCGGCCCCAGGGCTCCATGGTAACGCACTGCTTGAGAGAAGCCAGATCCACATGGCAACTGTGGTTGGCAACCATGGCCACACAACCACCTAAGGCCTGATTGGGTGGAAGACTGGAGGAAGGAGGTGTGTGTGGCATGACCAGACCCTGTGGAAGATGCTTGTCTCGTCCTCTCATGTATATGTGCACACACTCCATCAAGAACAAAGAAAGGAAAAATGTAAAGCAAACATAAAAACAAACAAACAAACAAAAACCAGAGCCAACTAGTGGTGTGGTGGTTAAAGCAGCTGGATTCCACATGGCCAACTGTGTGGTTCAAGTTCAGTTTACGGACCCAGCAGCTTGAAAAAACATGTCGGGTGTGGGTGTGTGTGTGTGTGTGTGTGTGTGTGTGTGCCTAAATTCTCAAAAGGAGAATGAAGGGGAGAGGATTGTGGCATGGCCATCCTCCCTAGAGGGTGCTTTCTCACTCCTCATCGCCCGCATTCTTCCTTGGGGAGCACATGCACCCTATGGCAAAACAAAAACCAGTTACCACTAAAGGCAGCTGGTTAGTCCTCCTGTATAGACATCCTTAGAGTCAGCCCAGCTGAGATGTAAGGGAGCTGGGGTGTTTATCCACCAAGTCTCCCTGGGTTGAGGGCTGCTTCCAGGATGTGAACTCTTCCTTTCTGTCTAACGTGCTCCCTCAGCCAGATAAAGATTCAAAGAGACAGAGTGGCAGGTATGTGAAATAAGCAGCCTTTGGAGTGTAGTCATGAAAGCAGGGAAAACATGGGCAGAGAACCAACAGTGTTTGCCACAGTGGCAAAATCCATCCATATATCCATTCATCCCCCACCCACCCATCCATCCATCTACCCATCCTCCACCCACCCATCCATCTACCCATACTCCACCCCCATCCACCCATCTACCTATCCCCCACCCACCCATCCATCCATCTACCCATCCCCCACCCACCCACCCATCCCTCTGAATACTTACCAAGGAGCAGGCACAAACAGTTTAGAAGAAGGGCCAATCACATCCTGCATAAGCTCTCACATGTTTTGCTACAGTGGCCTTCCAGAGAAGAACCAGGGGATACCAGCCCACTATATTTCTTTTTATTACCTTTTTATTACCTGCCGGTTTCCCAGTCCATACAATGTTTGAATCCAGGAGGGAGTATTTTCTCTGACTCCAAAAACTGATTGTGTTTAAGACTACCTCATTCCATCCCCAACCCTGACTCCATTGCTCAAAACTCAGTTACGAGGGAACCAGCAGTTAGCGTAATGACTATGTCGCTGGACTCCCACATAGTCTACCGCGGTTCGCGTCCCGGACCCGTGGCTTAAAATTCACGCCGGGCGCGTGTGCGTGCGTGTCCAAGATCCCGAGAGGAGAATGAAGGAGAAGGGATTGCGGCATGACCATCCCCCCTGGGGGGTGATTTCTCGCTTTCTGTCTCTCTGTCTCTCTCTCTCTCTGTCTGGCAAGCGCACGTGTCCTATAGCGAAAACCTCTCCAAAAAAAAAAAAAAAAACAAAAACAACAACAACAAAAAAAACCCTCAGTTACGAGTTACCAGGTAGGACCCGTTGGGTCTGACCCACCAGAAATAAAGAGAAAAAAGTCACTGGAGATGAGAATCACTTGCCAAAGGCAGAGCTGGGTCTCCTGACATTTTTGCCATTATTTTCTCTGTTCCTGTCACCACCGCTGTTTGCTGTGTCCAATGCTTATTTCTTTTTCTTCTTTTTAATTGCCAGAGAGCACATGTACTGTCCAAAGAGAGAAAGAGTGAGAGGAGGCACCCCCTCCCCAATGGGGCATGGTCATGCCTAATAGCCTTTCCTTTATTTCTCCAAATCGGGGCATAGATGCACATGTGTCCAGTGTGTTTTTCAAGCTGCTCAGGGCCAGGATTTGTACCATGGTTGGCTCCATGGATCCAGCTCCCAAAGCACTGCACTTAACCACTGCACTGTGCGGCTGGCCCCTGATGTTTATTTCTAAGGACCAAAAATATCCCTACCAGTGAGAAGCCAGTATCTTCCAAACTTATGTTGAAATTAAATTACCATTGTCACAATATTAAGAGGTGGGGCCTTAAAAGGTGATTAGACCTTGAGGGCTCTATACTCATGGGCGGATTGATGCTGTTATCTCAGGGAGAGTTTCTTATAAATGGACAGGTCAACCCCCTTCCGTATCTGTCTCTCCTCTCTTTCCACCTTCTGCCATGAGATGATACACCAAGAAGACCTTCTTCAAATGTCAGGCCTTCGTCTTGGACTTAGCCTCCAGAACTGTGAGAAATAAATGTTCGTTCTTTATAAATTACCCAGTCTGTGATATTCTGTCATAGCAGCACAAGATGGGCTAAGACACTGGTTTGTGTCAAGTAGAGGGGAAGAACTGACTCAGGGAAGTGAAATTCACATGCAGTCATCTCATGTGGGCATTCATTTGGTATTGACTCAAATAAACAAAGAAATAAACAAACCCACCAAATCTTCAGTTCTAAAAAGTAAACAATACTGTGTGAGACCAAATACTCTCACTCCATACTTGTTTTTCTTGCTGGAGTTCAGGATAAAGTGGTAGTTGGGGAGGAGGTGATGGGGAAGGAGGACTGGCCCCAGCTGCATCCTGGACCAGGACTGCTGTGCTCGCTCCTCTGCATCGTCAGTCAGTTCAGCACGGTGTTTGCCTATTCTCTGAGAACTAGTATCTCCCAGGCTCTAAAAATCTCTGCTACATCCCTTAATATCAACAACATATTGTCGTGGGGAGGGGGGACAAAGAAGACATTGAACCACAATATTATCTCCTTTTCTTAATTTTGAAATGCCAAAAAAAAACCTCGTTTAAATTTCTAGTGCTTTTTCACATACCTCAATAAGGACACACACTAAATATTGGGTTGTTGGAAAGTCATGACGTATTTTTTTTTCTGTGTTTCTGTGCAAAAATGTGTCATGACTTTTCTGAAGACCCAACGCTTTACATGTTCTTTCAAGTTATGCTTTTAGAATCAGAACTGAATGTAATAAGTTCATAATCAGTTCTGGCAGACTTTAAAAATTATTTTTATGGCCTTTTCTGATTACAAAAATAGTTCACTTCATAACAACTCAAACCAAACTGAGATAAAGAAGACTCTGAGAGTTCCCCATAGTCAGGGTAGGGGTTACAGATAGCACAATGTCAGTGGTGCATGTTACTTGGCAATAAAATCTGGTAATTTGGTACATTGTGTGGCCATAAAACTGAATGATTTTGCACTTTGACAAAGACACTGATGTAGAAGTGGCTTTATCAAACTGGCCTCCCGGGAACTGGGAGGAGGCAGCTGGGCTCCTGGCCTGCCCCACTATAAATGTCAAGTAGCAACATTCAACAAAGATTCACTGGGTGCCAGGCACCGGGATGACACGATGAGCAGGGCAGACACGGGGAGAGGGATCTAAATAAAACAAACACACTCCGCAATGCACAGTTGCAACCAGCCCTGAGAGTCATGGAGGACAGGAGCCTGGTCCTATGTTGTGAAGGACTCTGCCGTAGCCTGGGGGATGAGGGAGACTTCTGTAAGGAAATCACGCTGACAACAGAAGGAGGAAGCATTCATGACAGGAAGGGGTGGGTGGGGACGTGGAGTGGCATGTGCAAAAGCTCTGTGGTACCAGGGAATCTCGAAAGTTCTGGCGACTACAGGAAGGCTTGTGGGCTAGGGAGCAGAGCGGCCCATAATAATAGCTGCATCAGGCAGGGTTTGTCAGCCAGGCTAAGGGTCTGGAAGGCTGAGGAGGGTGTGTGGCAGGGTTTGTGTGCATGCAGACAGGGAAGGGGCAGTTGCAGTCAGAGGGTGGGTAGACCAGGGGAAGAGGAGAGGCAGCATTGTTGATGGGTGTAACCCCAGCTGGTGGGCTGGTGCAGTTGTCCTGGCAAGAGCCCGCAGAGGCTTCTCTGGGGCTGGCAGCGTTCCGAGCGTGTTTGCCTCCAAACTCTAACAACCACACACAGAGCATCACTGTTGTTGCTGCTGACTTCCGGATGCCAGTCCTTGGTGCCAGCCCAACTGCATTAGCTACCCTGAGGGAGTTTCCGGAGCACTCCCATCAAATGGATTTTTATTTAGTAGATCTAGGAGGACCCAGGAATTGAAAGGTTAAGATTTCTCCAAGTGATTCAGATGGAGATCTGACTATTTCTTCTCCCACCCCCATTTTCTCACAAAGATTTGCTTGGAAAGACAGTGTTGAATCCCGGACCAAGCACAAGGTGTTAATTCAATTCCACCACCTTAACCAAAGGTTTCACCATCTGTAAAATGACTTTTCTCATGTGCCTTATGGGGTTGTTTTCAGGATCTAATGAGATAATAATTTTGAATGCACAACACAAATACCTGATATTCTTATCTGGAAGCAAATGGTAATTTTCAGTATGGACAAGGTATTCAGATTGTATTACTTGGTGTTTTGGCCCTTTTTACTTCTCCTTTTTAAAAATATTTATTTATTCATTTATTTATTTATTTTTGGAGAGGTTTTTGCTATAGGGCGTGTGCGCTCGCCAGCCAGACAGAGAGAGACAGAGAGACAGAAAGCGAGAAATCACCCCTCAGGGGGGATGGCCATGCCACAATCCCTTCTCCTCCATTCTCCTCTCAGGATCTTGGGCATGCACGCAGATGCGCCCGGTGTGAGTTTTAAGCCACCGGGTCTGGGACGCGAACCACAGTCGACTACATAGGAGTCCAACGACATAGCCATTACGCTAACTGCTGGTTCCATTTTCTTCTCCTTTTTATTTTTATTTTTTATTTTTTTCTTTTTTTGGAGAGGTTTTTGCTATAGGGCGCGTGCGCTCGCCAGACAGACAGACAGAGACAGAGAGATAGAAAGCAGGAAATCACCCCCCAGGGGGGATGGCCACGCCGCAATCCCTTCTCCTCCATTCTCCTCTCGGGATCTTGGGCACGCACGCACACGCGCCCGGCGTGAGTTTAAGCCGCCGGGTCCGGGACTCGAACCACGGTCGACTACGTGGGAGTCCAGCGACATAGCCATTACGCTAACTGCTGGTCCCTCTTCTCCTTTTTAAACAGCACTGGGTCTTGGGTCCAATGTCTTCTCCCAGTTCACTGAAGAGGGGTGCTTCTCCTCCTGGGTCCTGAATGCCTTTCTGTCCTTCCAGGAGGTGGCTCCCGCGTCCCCTCCCACTGGCTCTTGGGGTGATCGCTGGAACAGCCTGCACCCATGGCTCTCAGACCTCTGGCTGTATGTACATCAGCTGATGTTTGCTATGTGCGAACGAAGGCGCAGAACTCAACTCTCGTGAAGTATCCCTATCCCTTCCCCTTGAGAGATGAGGAAACCGAGCCTTAAAGAGGTTAAGTAATGTATGGGCTTTACAAGGCCAGGAGAGCAGAAAGCTGCTGTGTAAACCCCTTAGCGAATGTCTCTGTGCTACCATTGTTTGTAGGAAGGGGAGTTTCCTTCCTCCCTCAAGTGTGACGCAAAGCTGGGTGGCCTTCATGTCTATGCTTTACCTGCCCTCTTATTTACTGTATCCTGAGGTCTACCCCCCCCCCCGCCCCCGTGAGTGTGTAGATCCAGCCCCGCCCTCACTCAGTCGTGGAGATGCTCTTAAGTTGTGAGCTTCCTGAGGGCAAGGACACTCTCTTTTTCATCTTTGTATGAGTGAGATAAAGTAGGTGTTCAGTAAAGTCTATGGATGAGTGAAGCATTGGCAAGGAGACTAAGAAAAAAAAAAAGCATTTATCAGTTTAATGCTGGCTTCCAACATTCTGCTTTGAACTGGGTGCAATAGCAAGATTAACTTAAAAGGAATGTGGTGCTTTATAGCTGACACCAAGATCAACAGACAATGTTCATAATGTAAGATGACTTTTCAGTCTCATTAGAGGGAAAACAAAACTGAGGTGCAGGAAGTTAAATGACTTGCAAGGCTGCAGAGTGATTTGAGAGCTCTGGCACTGGAGTTAGACAAGTTTGAGCCTTGCCTCTGCCTTGAGCTAACTACTAGGTTGTCAGAAAAGTCACAATGTATTTTTCTGTTTTTCTATACAAGAATGAGCCCTGACTTTTCCGCTAACTTAATAGTTTTATGTGGCTACGTGGTATTGAGTTAGGTTCTTAGGCTTTAGAAACCCTGCTTCTTTCAAAAAGCTGAGGTGTTGGGACCAGCAGTTAGCGTAATGGCTATGTCGCTGGACTCCCACGTAGTCGACTGCGATTCGAGTCCCGGACCCGGCGGCTTAAACTCACGCCGGGTGCGTGTGCGTGCGTGCCCAAGATCCCGAGAGGAGAATGGAGGAGAAGGGATTGCGGCGTGGCCATCCCCCCTGGGGGGTGATTTCCTGCTTTCTATCTCTCTGTCTCTCTCTGTCTGTCTGGCGAGCGCACGCGCCCTATAGCAAAAACCTCTCCAAAAAAAAGAAAAAAAAAAAAAAAAAAAAAAAGCTGAGGTGTGTCCTGGCCTGTTCAGGGAAGCTGTGCTCTAAACTCCATCTTCTAGACTCCCGAAATATTCAGACAAGAAGCCATTTTAAAGCTGAGGTGTTGATAGGTTCAGCAATTTGTTAAAATATTTTTCTTCTTTGTTTCTTTAAATGGAAACATACATTTTTCTTCTTTCCCAATCCCTCTGGAATTGGAAAATATTTGGGAGTATTCTTATTTTGTAGCAGAAGGGTTATTTGCATAAGTTCAATAATGCTCGTTGGATTGAATCAGAAATTTGAAACACTTACTACTGGACAGGGTTTTGACTGGAATGTCATACCTGAAGATTAATCAGAAAACTATGGAACTAAGATGGATCTCAAGTAAGCCAACAGAAGCTCTTAGAAAGGTGGTTTGGCACCATAACTACTTCTGCCTGGCAGAGAGGATTAGAGAAGATATATGAAAAAATTTATAACATAAAATAATCTGGACTTTTCCAGCCCAGCATTGTAATCAGTAGAGATTGCAAAAGAGCAACCACACCAGAGGATTGTCTTGAGAAAGACTTTGAAGGAAGAAAAAAGAGACTGATCTTTGCTAGCAGATGGTATATCACAGAATACTTGGTAGGCAGAGCTGAATTGAGAAGGTTTATGGGTGACTTGTGTGCTGGGCATTTGGTTTTCAACAATTTGGGTAGTTGACATGTAAATATTTTCTCAAAAATATTTAAAACCATACTGTCTTTGTTGTTATAGAGTCACAAACAAAATTATACAAAATTATAAGAAATATTTTGAACATTATCTTTAACATTCAGTATTTTGAAATTTTGAAAGCTGTTTATTAACTGTCAAGAACTATGGAGTGTGAGCAAAAATGTTTTGATGTGTAAAGTAAATGTTTGTGGAAAAATGTAAAAATAAATAAATAAATGGAAAAAAGAAAAGAAACTATACTTCTTTCACTACCAAAATGGAGATGATAAAAGCATCGTTTACATAAGATTATTCTGCACGTCACATGCCAGGCATGTAGTAAGTGCTTAATAAATACTGATCTTGCTGGTCATCACAGAGCTGGTGGATTTGGGTCACCTGACTTCTGTAGAATACTCTTTGTCTCAGATTTGAAGTCTGTGATCAGCACATTTGTAACGAACAAACACACACTAAAATATTGTGAAGGAATTTATAACAATTTTTACCTTAAGAGTTGACATTTTCATTGATGAAACCGGAAGTAGGGCCCTCAGCACCAACCAGGGAAAGAATGATAGGTGTCTGACAAATTTGGGTCCTTAGTTTGGACCGAGGAAAGGATGGTCCCTGCTGCCCGAAGCTACAAAGTTCAGCACAGATGCTGGCTCAGAGTCACCAACTGACTCCAGTGGTGACCTCAGGCATCACTTGAGAATCAGGTATCATTTGTTTATCCAGCTCTTCTTGGGCACCTACCCTGTGCCAGCCGTGGCCAGGAGTCAGGACGTAATGGTGAGCAGAAGAGGCAGCTACAACCGCATGAAGTTCACAGTCTAACTGGAGAGGCCGCTCTTAGCCCTGGCGGCTCTCAGCACCCCAGGAGTCACTGTCTCGCCCCTGGTGAGACAGAGGACCGTCCAGGCAGGCGCTGACCAGGCTCTGTTATGATTCATTTCTCTTAGTGGTAAAGCTGTGAGCCCATTTCTTCTTAGACGAAATAGAGGCAAGGACTGGTCATAAAAATAAAGTCAGAGAGGAGAGGTCTTGCATTGCATGAGGTCCCATGAAAACATCTGAGAGCAGACATCCTTAGTCTGGAGGGGCAAGCCTATGCTTTATTCTCATCTAATCTGATCATCTACCATTTAAATACTATTCCAAAGGATGCGTGTTCTTGGCTGGATGGGACAGGGGAGGAAGCCCCTTTGATTTTCTTTGACAGGCGTTATCTCCCTTCGATACAGATTTACAGAGAGATGGTTGCTTAACGGAGAGGTCTAAACAATCCAGAACTTCTTTTTTAAATTTTATCTTTTTTTTTTTTTTTTTTTTTTTTTTTTTTTTTTTAAAGAGAGAGATTTTAAAATAGGGCATGTGCACTTGCCAGAGAGACAAAGAAAAAGAAAGGGAGAAATCACCCCCTCCCCTGCCCCGGAGGATGGTCATGACACAATTCCTTCTCTTCCATTCTCTTCTTGGGATTTTGGGCATGCATGCATATGCGTTCAGCCTGAGTTTCAAGCCATCGGATCCAGAACTCGAACCATGGTTGGCTACATGGGAGTCTAGCGCCTTAACCGCTAGGCCATCTGCTGGCCTATAAATTATCCAGAATTAACAATTGGACATTGATGGTCTTAGCCTCATAACTACTGATATAGAGACAACCAGAGCCCTCTCCTAAGATAATATGCTTATTTCCTATGAAAATGCATTCTCACATCTAGATCACATTTTCTGAGTATCCTAAACCCAGCGCTGGAGTTGGCAGAATGGACCTGGCTATAGCCCTCTTTATCTGTAAGACATGCCTCAGGGGGCCAGCAGGTAGCGTGGTGGTTAAGGTGCTGGACACTCCCACATGGCTGACCAGGGTTCAAGTCCTGAATCTGGTGACTTGCTTTCTCACTTCCTCTCTCTTTCACTCTCAGCCTCTGTCTCTCTCTGGTCAAATTAAGAAATAAATGAATGAATAAATAAAATAAATAATTACTTTAAAAAAAAAAAAAGACATGCCTCATACAAGACCTGACACATAGCACCAGCTTGGGATCAAATGAGATCCTGTACTCATACGGGAAACACAGCACAGTGGCAGACATGTTACAGACTCGGTGTGTGTAGCCATTTGCCGTGGGTGCCTGCTGTGGCTCTTTCTGGCACCCATGTCTCCTTTGCGGGGACAATTCCCCTTACTGGGCCTGAAAGCCACTTTCATATGACCTTGGTGGGGCATGAAACCCAATCTGGGCTGGGTTGGCCAACAGGCAAAGATGTGCAGAGTTGGACAGGGAGGGTCCTGGCATACTTGGGACCAGCTGTGGACCCCGAATCCCAGCTTCCTGCAGCCCCCTTTTTAATTCCCTGAGTTACCTTGAGCCAAGAAGGTGAGTAGAAAGTTCTGTCACCTACTGCTAGGACCATGAGCATGTGAGGGCACAATGCCGTAAGTCCACACAGCAGGAAGGACAAGACCTTTCAGGTGGTTACAACCAAGAATGAGAATATTACACCCCTGGCTCTTAGCCACTGCTATTTAAATGGGCTGCAGAACGTGTTTCATGCCTCTCACATGCCCTGGGTGACGTATGCCATGTGGCTTACCACCGAAAGTGACACCTCCCTCCCGAGTTCCAAAGACAAGTCATGATGAGCACACAGAGCTGTGCTTTAGTGATGGGAGCCTCCACTCATTTCGACAAAGAAGGACCAGGAAGGACTGGGCTTGTGGCTAAAGGACAGCAGCGTGTACATAATGAGCAGTGGCTACAGGCTGCAAAACAGATGCCCCTCCCAGGTTGTGTCTGTGTTTGATTCTTCTCCGCGCCCCCCCACCCCCACCCCCCACCCCCAGGGCGGAGTGTAGCATCAGCTACTCTGCACAGGTTTTTTTTTTTTTTTTTTTTTGAGAGTTTTTTCGCTATAGGGCACGTGTGCTCGCCAGACAGAGAGACATAGAGACAGAAACCGAGAAATCACCCCCCAGGGGGGATGGCCACCCCGCAATCCCTTCTCCTCCATTCTCCTCTTGGGATCTTGGGCATGCACGCACACGCGCCCAGCGTGAGTTCCAAGTCACCGGGCTCGGGACGCAAACCGTGGTCAACTACGTGGGAGTCCAGCGACATAGCCATTACGCTAACTGCTGGTTCCCAGTTCCCTCCAGTTTTGAGGCTGAGTTGAATGAGGACAGGCACAGGACTGGCCGTGCCTTTGAGGATGCCCACCTGTGAGAGGGGATGAGCACATTTACGTGCTTGGGATTCTGAGCAGAGCCAGTATTACAGGCCACGTGCGGGCTCTGAACTGTGAGAGGTGGAAGGGACAGGTCTCCCCTGGGCTGAGTGTCCCCAGCTGCTCCTACCTACAAAGTTCAACACAGACCCGGGCTCAGAGTCTGAAATCAACTGATTACAATAGTTACCTCAGGCACAAGACTGACCACTGACTGCGTCAGGTGGCAGAGGACCAGATTTTGAACGGTCCAGGCTATTTCAGTATGAGCTTTGGCATCCTGGCCTCCGAGAAAACGGGCAGGTGTCTGATCTGGCCTAGTTGCTCTACCTCACAGAGAAAGTTTCTGCTGGCCTTGAAGGGGGGTCCTAAAGAGGGGGACAGTGGCATGGAAGACTGGGTGCTGCAAGTAAATGCAGGCCAGAGCTTTCGCCTGCAAGATCAGGGAGAGAAAGCTGAATGGGTCAAGTAAGAAGTGTGTCAGGGGACCAGCAGTTAGTGTAATGGCTATGTTGCTGGACTCCCATGTAGTCGACTGTGGTTCGAATCCCACACCCGGTAGCTTAAACTCACGCCGGGCATATGTGCATGCGTGCCCAAGATCTCCAGGGGAGAATGGAGGAGAAGGGATTGCGGCATGGCCATCCCCCTGGGGGGTGATTTCTCGCTTCCTGTCTCTCTGTCTCTGTCTGTCTTTCTGGTGAGTGCACGCACCCTATAGCAAAAACCTCTCCAAAAAAAGAAAATTAAAAAAAAAGAAGTGTGTCGGCAGGCGGAGCTATAGCAGTTAGCAGTTAGGAGGCAGGAGAGGAGATGCACTCTGGGCTAGCGTATTCAGTTCTGTTGACTGGCAGGGTTTAGACTGGACCAGCGGGCAGGCTGTGGGGTGAAGGGGACCTTTGTGGAAACAAACGATATGGGCAACGTGAGGCCTGGGCCAGCAGCATCAGCATCATCTGGGAACTTGTTAGGAAGGTCAATCCGTGAGGACACCCACATCTGATGATGCGTGGGCTGGGTACGTCTTCCAGGTGATTCTGGTAACAGCCTAGTGCAGTTAGCATGATGAGGGTGTCTCAGAGGGCCAGGGAGGCCAGGCAGGTTGGCCGCTGATCACAGGATCCTCAACACCAGCTTTCAGAACGGAGGCATTTGTCCATACCATTGAGAAGCTCCTGCAAGTTTTTGAACAAGAATGGTTCATTCATTCATTTTCAAAGTAGTATTTGCCAGCCCCAATCTGTGCCAGGTCCAACACTGGGCACTGGGATCCAAGAATACACATGCCCGCATTAGTTCGGGATAGCTTTTAAGCAAGGGCTTATCTAGATATAAGATTGCTATTGTCTGTCTTTTTCATCTGATTTACCAGTGAACACACATTCAAGCTCTCGGGAGACAAATTGTGCTGCTTGTCTCTGACAGTTTTTCAGTTCCGAATTACTGACGTTTCAAACATTCGTGGTGTGAACAGATGAAGGGAAAACAGGTGCGTGCCTACACCCAGTTTTAAAGGGGTGGGGACTGTGGGAGAAAGTTTTTCTGTTTTGTTTTTGTCCCGGGCTGTGCCGCCTGCCGGAGAGCTGCTGTCTAAACGGGGAGTGCTTCAGAGGGACCTCGTAGCCTTGGGCTTCCGCCAAATGAGGGTCAGTAAGCTCCAGGTGTTTCTGTGTTTACCAAACAGTTTCAGGAGCTGTGAGGTGGGAGTTGGGGTGAGAGGAGGAGAGAGAATGGAGGAAGAAGGCTGTGGGTAGGTTCTCTTCTGGTCTCACATATCAGCTCCAATAAAAACAGAATGAGATTTCAAAGACAAGTGGGTTTTCATCTGAGTTAAATGAAATAGGCCAGTATGTTCTTCCGTGAGGCCGGACATCCTCAGGGTGGCTTTCAGGCATCTCTCTGCTTTGGACCAAGGCCAAACCAGGGATAAGGTTGGAGAGCTGGGGCATCTCCCCATCTCCCTGGGTCCCCGTCTCTGGCTCCTCTGGGGTTCCAGACAGATGGTGCCCTCTGCTGGAGTGGGTCAGGAGGAATTAGTTAAGGCCGGTTCGGCTGCGTCAGGTGGCAGAGGACTAGATTTGGAGAGGTCCCAAGCTGCCCTAGTGTGGGCTTTGGCACCCTGGCCGCTGAGAAAACAGGCAGGTTTCAGATCTGGCCTAGCCTGCCTCACATGTCAGGACCCCCCAAAATTCCAGTTCTTCTCCTCTTCTGACAAAGCAACTGTTCACTTCTCTGCATGCTCCGTGGTTTGTACCAGATGTGAGGGAAGAGTGGAAAGGAGCCAGAGAGAAGCTAAGAAGGCACCCCCTGTCCCCCATGGCTGGGGCCACGGGCTGTATCCCATCTCCTTGATCCACGACTGTCTACACAGCAGCAGTCTTTTTTTTTTTTTTTTTTTTTTTTTTTTTGAGAGATTTTTGCTATAGGGCGCGTGCGCTTGCCAGATAGAGAGAGACAGAGAGACAGAAAGCGAGAAATCAAAACCAAGGGGGGATGGTCATGCCGCAGTCTCTTCTCCTCCATTCTCCTCTCGGGATCTTGGGCACGCATGCACACGTGCCTGGCGTGAGTTCTAAGCCACCGGGTCCAGGACGCGAACCGCTGTCGACTACGTGGGAGTCCAGCGACATAGCCATTACGCTAACTGCTGATTCCCCAGCAGCAGTCTTGATGACAATGTGAGGCCCTCTCCTCTCTGCTTCCAGTGGATTGTTTCTGGGAGAGCAGCACTCAGAGAGCAAATGCCACCTTTGGGTCTCAGTAGCAGCGGTGCCTTGGATCTCATTTTAAACTAATTGCATTACCAAGGGGTAGGCGGGAGGGAGGAGAGGGGATAATTATAATTGGGGTAATTTTTTTTAAAAAGACCTAGTTTCAAAAATATCAGACTTAATTTAGTAAATCTCAATTACAGAGGGAGCTTTTAAGCTGGAGATCATTTGTATTAAATCCTTAATTACCACTTCATTGGTATCTGAGATCAATAGAGATTCTTGGGAACGTGTACTTGGAATAAGTGATTGATCCTAATGAGGCCTTTGTTCTTCCTGAGCCTCACTTACTAGGCTATTTCCTCCCTGGTGGAGAGTTTGCCAATCTGGGTGGAGACACCTTAAATTAGAATTGGAGCCAGTGAAGAAATCAAGAGGTTCTCTAAGTGGCTTCACCACCAGTGGAGAGGGTGCCAGATTCAACCCCCGTCCTGATGTTTCCTCATCAGGCTTTAATTGCTCTCCCCTTGAATGTATCGGCTCTGCTGGACCACTGTGAGGAGTTCCCTGCACAACCGGCCACAGATGTCCAGCTGTTAGCAGACAACAGATAAAAGGCCCTTTCAGGGCCTTTCTCTTCCAAGCAATGGAGGCCACCATAATAAGACCTTCCTGCCTGGCTTCTCCTGCCCCCTCCAAAGAAAATGCATCCAGCAGCTCTGGCCACTGGGTCATTACTGGAAAGGCTGTTTTCTAAGATCATTTAACACTAAAAAAAAAGAAAAAATGTAGGAGTGTGGGGGCAGCCACAGGGGTGAAGTGGTGATGCACTGTCCTCGATGCTGAAGCCGTGTGGGATGGTCCCAGATCTGTGTCCCAAAGTGTCTCTACACACTCTGGGCGTGTGTGCACGTGAGGATCCTGGCTGGCTGGTCCTGGGGGTGGATTGTGGCACGAAGACCCTGTTAGGGCTTCTCTCTGTAGGTTTTCCTCTCTGTCTCCTTTAGTGGAAGAAATATATGAGCTTCTACAAAACGAGAAGGTGGTGAGCCCCAAGGACTGGGAGACTGAGGGACTGAGTGTGCATCTGTGTTAAGACCCATCTTATGGGATCAGCAGATGGCAAAATGGCTACACCGCTGGACTCCACATAGTCAACCGCGGTTCATGTCAGGCAGTGTGTGTGTGTGCGTCCCTGTCAACATCCCAAGAGAATGGAGAAGGCATAGCCATTCCCCCTGAGAGGTGATTTCTCACTTTCCGTCTTTCTGGCGAGTGCATGTGCCCTATAGCAAAAATCTCTCTCTCTTTAAAAAATAAAATAAAAAAGACCCACTTTGTAGAAGGAGACAGGAGACAGAATTCTCTGGGGAGTGGGAAGGAGGGGAAAGGCAAAGGCGAAGTGAGTAAAGGCTCTCCTACCTAATCCTGCAGTGCCCTGGTTCCTCATCATAAGGATCCTCACAGCCTACAGGGCTTTACAGAGCACTTGCTCATCAATTAATATTACCTTGTGGGTAAAAGAATTGCCCACAATCTACAAGTGAGGAGATTGAGGCACAGAGATGTGAAGTGACCCGCCCAAAGTTGCTGAGCTTGAAAGTGACAGAGTGTCTCTCATGCTGTGCTCTTTCCACCCCCACCCCAGGGCCTGCCAGAGCCCGAACATTTAACCACGTATGGAGGTTGGGGTAGGACCCCACTCTGGCATGTTACACCATTTATACTTTACTTCTGAATACGGATATCTAAGCAGTGATTTTGTTTCTAGGAGAGTCCAGACAGAGGCCTTGCCAAGCCTGCTGGAGGTGTGTCTATTCGGTGGAACACAGTGAATGGAGGGAAGGGAGGAACCTGAGGGAATTTTCCCAGTTTTCCACCAGATGAGGCCAAGGCCCAGGGAATCCACGATTCTCCCGGCATTCTGTACAGTTGCCCAATCCTCGCTCTGGAATCTCGTCATTCCTCTGGGGTGGTTGCCAAGTGCGGAGGAGTGTAGGCTGGGGAAGTGTCTGTGTTGAGGCCGGGTGGCAGGACAGATGCTGTGAGAAACGAGTGTGTTTATACCTAGTCCAGCCAAGCCTTGGACCACAGGGGCTCGCCCAGGGCAGGAAGTGTCCTCTGAGCTATAGGACCTCCTGGATTTTGGAGCTTCCTCGGCAATAACCAGCTACCAAAAAGATGGACTACGTGGTGAAATGAGCAAATGTTTTGGAACAGAATAACTGGGTTCAAATCCCACCTCTGGATTGGATCCAGTGACACAACGGTAGCACAACACTCCATGATGCTGGACCCATGAGGAAGGTGGGGGTTTGGTTCCTGGGTCCCCTGGTCCAAGCCAGGCATGTGTGCCCATGTGTGTAATCTTAGCTGGCTGGGAGGCTGAAGGGAGGATAGGAGCCCGAGAGCCTGTTGAAGGTGTTTCTTTCTGTCTGTCTCTTTCTCATGAAATAAAGAAACTTGAAAATCAAAGCAAAACAAAAAACCACCTCTGCTTATAAGTTGAAAGATCTTAAGAAAGTCATGCAGCGTTCCCAACGATCAGTTTTCTCACGTATAAAATAAGAATGCTATATGCATTCTCCAGGTAGTTCTGAGTTTCACATGAATGATTTGCTGCAAACAGCAAGTCCTGGCTTTAATCAGAGGGCCAGGCCCAGCCAGGAAGTGAGTGGACAAGAAAGAGGCGCTGCTTGTCCCACAAAGACAATAGCAGGAACAGGAGTGGATTCAACAAGATCAAGCCACTTGCAAGGACTTCTGGAAATAGCCTATAGCTTGGCTTTGGGAGAGCTCAGAGCAACTAGATTGAAAAGCCTAAAAGTCATAAAATAACACCAGTATTTTTTTTCCCTAGTGTGAGCAAAAATATTCACGCAGACAACTCAAATCAATCTTCTGGGACTAAGTCTTTAAATATTACTTGTGAGTCACCCCAACTTCCTCCCAACTGAAAGACTCCCCCAGCCCCTCACCCAGCACTCGGGGCTGTGACACATTAGGATTGCAGCTTTTCAGCGTCTCCCACCAACTCCCAGTCCCTCATCGCCAGAAACAGCCCTGAGTACAACGTTTGGTCTACCTCAGTTCCTCTCCTGGTTAGACACAATTGCAAAACCCTTCCTCGCCATGCTCCACGGAGGACACTAGGTGGCGCTACGCCCCACGTTATTTAGGCAACTCGACCACTGCACCGTTTTCTGAAAGACGTTTCTGCAGGGAGGTCCTTGTCTTCTAGGAGCCAGGCAGTCTATTGCGGTTCATGTCACAAACATAAAACGCCGCCAGAAGATGGCGTACTACCTAAGAGCCCCTGCTCTTGCCGGGCGTGGCTGCGGAAGGCAGTTCCCAGACCTGAGGCTGGAGACCCTGGCAGTCCTTCGGAGAGCTATAAATAATGTTAGGAACAAGAAGCTCTTTTCAACTTCTGCTGTGCCCTGAGGGCGGGGAGAAAAGAACTTTCTCCCTTAGGAAGAGGTGGGGGGGGGAAACAGAAGCTGACCGATCCCAGAGGCTCCTTTGTAAGAGCCAGCCCGCATCTTCCCTGCCTCTGGGGCAGAACTGAGCCCCCCCCCCCCCCCCCCCCAAGACCTCAGGCCCTTTTATTCCAGACCCAGCCCTTTCTGGGTAAACCGTGGTCCTTGGTGCTGCTGCGATGAGTTGTAGGCTTTTTCCCCTTCTGGGGATCCAGGCTGAGGTTGCCTTTAAATACCCGTTTAATTTCGCTGAGAGCATGCCCTCACACATACCAAGAGCTCCCTTTTGCTGGGATCCCAAAGCCCTTATGAGCAATAACAATAACTGGCGGTGATAAAGCCATTTCCAGTTTTCTAAGCATGATGAACACTGAGCACTTGCAGAGGGCAGGCGAGTGTCGTGTTCTGTTTGTGGATGAAGCAACTGACACCCCAGGGTCTCATTGGAACGACAGGCACTGATGTTGTCTCTTTGAAATGATGATGATCGCTGTTGCTTCTTGTAATTTTCACTGTTAAGTTCCCTGTGACATTGGAGAAGCCCAACAGAACACGTTTAAAGACAGTTTCCGGCAAATGGCTCCCGGGTGGCTGATGCTATCCGGACACCAAGGAAGGCTGCACGTGGGGACCTGAAAAGGAGCGAAGTCTGAGCAGACCCTCTCCTCCTTGCTCTGGGGATTTTCTCCGCTGGTGGTATGGGCTCTGCAGAGTTGAAGGGCAGGTGTGTCGGGAAGGCCTCTTTGCCCCTTCCACCAGGTGAGGACACAGCAACCACAGCGATGGTCAACCAGGAAGCGCTATACAAGATGCCGAGTCTGCGGGCACCCTGATGTCATACCTCAGCCTCCGGAACTGTGGGATATAAATGTGTGTTCTCTAAGCCCCCAGTCTACCGTACTTTGTTGTAGTGCCCCAAATGTTCTAAGACAGAAATTGGCATATCTCTATGAGGTCGCAAAGAACTTAAAGCCGGCAAAGGGCTGCTGGTGCAATGTAGTGGAGGCGGGTACAATATATGTGAACAAAGAAAATGATGCTAGCGAGGATCCAGAAACCAAACGCCCTGGCCTGGTGTGTGGAGGCTCCCTTTAGGACAATGGGGAGGTGAGGAAGGGACACTCTGGGTACTGAATGAGCTTTTCCCCAGGTCACTGCCAGGTTCTAGATGTCCTGCTGGGGTGTAACCAGGGGCCATGGCCTTGTCTGGAGGGTGGGCTGCACCCCCGAGGTGCTCTGAATTTAATGTCTCCAAGGACTGCCTTGAGCACTGTTGAGGTTGCTGCAGGGACAATCTGTGCTATGGCCTGAGGAGTCAGAAAGAAGTCACCTGGGGCAGTGAACCCCACCCTCTAGCCACATCCCCACAAGGTTCCGCTCCCCGGGGCCATCGCCTCACTGCCGTGACCTTCATACCCTGCCGCTCTGCTCTGAGAGCCCCTTTCCTGCCACCCCCAATGGCACTGCCATGGTTCAGGCCTCACCACACCTTGCCTGAAGAGTTTTTCTTTTCTTTTTTTAAAAAATGCCAGAGGGGGACCAGCAGGTGGCATGGTGGTTAAGGGCACTGGACCCCCACACAGCTAACCACAGTTTGAGTCCCGGACCTGGCAAATTGCTTGTTCACTCTCTCTCTCTCTCTTCTGTCCCTCTCTGGTCAAATTAAAGAAATAATAAATAAACAAATAAAAAGTTAAATAAAAAATTATTTTAAAAAAATGCCAGAGGGCATATGTACTCAACAAAGAGCGAGAGAGGGAACGTGAGAAATCTCACACATCACGGTGTGCTTTTAAAAACAAATTTTAGGAGCCAGATGGTACAGTGGCTACACAAGTGGGCCCACAAGAGAAGTTCTCCGGTTTGTGTCCTGGGCTCCCCTGTAAATGCTCAGGCCAGGCCCACGTGCCTGCAGTCCAGGCTGGCTGAGGCTGGGGGGGAACCATGGCTTAAAGACCTGTGGGAGGTGCCCGTCTCTCTCTCTCCCTCGCGTGCGTGCGCGCTCTCCCTCTCTCTCTCATTGAAGAAATAAATAAATAAGCTTAAAAACATACTTTGTCATTTACTTTTTGGAGTCGACAACACCGTTTCCTTCTTCCTGGGTTCCGCCTTCACCAATCTTACTTGTCCAAAGATAACCACTGCTTACCTATTTCTTGTATTTCCTTCCAGATCATTTTTATGAATGTTGAATAAAATATCCTTCCCTTTTTACAAATGGTAACATACAATTCACACTTTTTCTACATCGGCTTTTTAAAAATTTAGTAATATGCCTTAGAAACCTTTCCATAGCAAAGCATAAAAAGCTTTTACATTGTTTCTCGTAGCTGCGCATTCGGTTGCTTGCATAGCAGATTTTTTCTGTTGAGGGCCAGAGAGTAAGTATTTTAGGATTTTGGGGGAACATTGTTTATGGGAATGACTTGACTCCCTTTTGTAATACAAAAAAAGCCAGAGACAATGCATAAACACAGGGGCGTGACTTTGACCCAGTAAAATTGTATTTCTTTATGGGCACTGACAGTAGAATTTTACCTGATGGTCACACACCATGAAATAAAAATTTTCCTCTGAGTTTTTGCTCAGTCACATGAGAATGTTAAAGCTAGCTCTACAAAAACAGGCAGAGTGCCAAATTTGGCCCCCTGGTGGTAGTTCGCTGACCCCTAATTTAACTAGTTTTCTATTAATGAGCATGTAAATTGTTTCTAATGTTTAGCTATAATTTATGATCTTGCATAGATATTACTGTATATGCATGCAAATATTTCTATCTGTAGGGGAAGTAGGATTGCTGGGTCAGAAGATACATGAATTCTTTTTTTAAGAGGTTGTTGCTATAGGGCGTGTGCACTTGCCAGACAGAGACAGAGACAGTGAAAGGGAAAATGAAAAATCACACATGGCCACCCTGCAATTTCTTCTCCTCCATTCTCTTCCTAGGACCTTGGGCACACATGCACATGAGTCTGGAAACATTTTCAAGCCACTGGGTCTGGGACTTGAATCACGGTCAACCATACGGGAGTCCAGCGCCTTAATCACTATGCCACCTACTAGCTCTGCATTTGTTATTTTGGTAAATACTGCTAAATTGCCCTCCTAGGGGCTTTCCTAGCTGACACGCCCACCAGCAATGTAGGGGAGACTGTGTTCTCAGAGCTAACTATATTTTCTTTTTAAAAAATTTTTATTATGATTTCAATTTCTTTTAAACATTCAATCATGCTACTTAGCTTGCAAAGTGAAAATTCCAACATGTGTACATTTTGCACAGGTCCAGTTGACAATACTATAAGGTTATCCCTCAACAGATAATAACTCATTTCTTTATCCCATAAATGCCTTGCCTCTCTATTTTTCTCTTTAATGTCCTTCCTCAGACTCTACTCCTTCACCCTCCCTCTTCCCACACTGTATCTGGTATTCACAACCATTTACTATGTTTCTATATCCTTTAATCACTCAATTTGGGCCGTAGAGTGTGGATAATCAGTATATATTAAGTGGAGACATACCGTGTCTCTCTTTCGTAGCCTGGCTTGCTTCACTCAACAGTAAATCTTCCATATTCCTCCACGTCCTGTCAAAAGTCTTGTTTTCTATGGCTGAATAGTAGTTCATAGAGTATATGTGCCACACTTTCTCAATCTATTCATCTGTTTGTGGGCATTTGGGTTGGTTCCATGTCTTAGCAATTGTGAATAATGCCGCAATAAACATCCATGGGCAAGCACTTTTCTGACTAAGGATTCTTTTGTACTTTGGGTAGATACCAAGGAATGGGATTGCTGAATCATATGGTAATTCTATTTGCAGATCTTCGAGGAATCTCCAAATTGTTCTCCTCCAAGAGGACACTGGACCAATTTACATTCCCACCAGCAACGTAAGAGAATTCCCTTTCACCACACCCCCACCAGAACTTTTTTTTTTTTTTTTTTTTAATCTTAGTCATTCTGACTGGGGTTAGGTGGTATCTCATTGTGGTTTTGATCTGCATCTCCCTTACAATGAGGGATGCTGAACATTTTTTCATATGTCTTTTGGCTATTCATATGTCATCCTTAGAGTGTTTTTTTCAACTCATTCTCCCATCTTTTAATAGGGGTGATCATCTCTTTTTTGGGACAGCTGCTTTAGTTCCTTGCATATTCTAGTTATCAGTCCCTTGTCTGACACATAGTTTACAAAAATATTTTCTCATTCTGAGAGCTGTCAATTCACACTAATTACTGTGTCTCTTGCCATGCAGAAACTTCTTAATCTGATGTAATCCCAGATTTGTCTATTTTTGGGATTATTGACCGTGCTCTGGGGGGATCTTACTTAAGAAGTCTTTGTACCCCAATGTCTCCCTGAGTTTCCCCAGTGTTTTCCAGCAGCAGTTTTAAAGTTTGAGGTCCTAGGTTTAGATCTTTGATCCACTTTGAGTTGATTTTTGTCACTGGTGAAAGGTAGGGGTTCAGATTCATCTTTCTGCAACTGTATATTTTCGAATTTGGGTTTTATCAATCTGATAGATGAAAAAGCTTTTAATTTGCAGTTTTCTTATCATGATAGTGAACATCTTTTCATATGTTTAACAACTACACATATTTCTTTTTTCTGTCTCATGAGCTGTCTTTTCATATCCTTTGCTCATATTTTTATTGGCCTTTACTGTTTTAAAGACGTTTTTTCTATAGGGTGTGTGTGCTTGCCAGAAAGACAGAGGCAGAAACCAAGAAATCACACCCACCCCCAGGGAGGATAGCCACGCCACAGTCCCTTCTCCTCCATTCTCCTCTTGAGATCTTCGGAATCCACACATACACACCTAGCGTGAGTTTAAGGCACCGGGTCCAGAACTTGAACTGCGGTCGACTGTGTGGGAGTCCAGCGACATAACCATTACACCATCTGCTGGTCCCTTGGTCTTTTCTTTAGAAATTTGTTCGTATGGCTTTATAATATACGGTTAACTCGTTGCTGAATTGCATATTTTTTTCAATGTTTGCATTTGTTTTTTGACTTTGCTTATATGGGTTTACTTGTTTGCTTGAAGTGCATAAGCTTAAATTTAAAAACTTTTATTAGCTGAATTTATCAATTAGTTATTTTATAGCTTGTGGTTTTGAGTCATGCTTAGGACAGACCAAAGATTATTAAAAAAAACTTCCCTATGTTTGCTCTTGATACTTTTGTGGTTTTATTGTTTGTGTTTAAATGTTTAATTCATGTGGAATTTAATCTGGTCTATGGAATGAGATATGGCTCCAGCTTAATTTTTTGTAGATGACTACCCAGGAATCTCAACACTGCATTTGGGGTGCCAGCTTTACCCTACACTAAATTTCTGTCAATACCTGTTCTTGCTAAACTGTTCCATTAGTCCCTCCATCTATCCCTGTGCTAGTACGATGACTGTTTCATTATCAGAGTGCTTAATATGTTTTTGTATCTGTTGATGTATGCCAGGGATTTTCGGTGCCTTGGGCTGGATTCAGCTCTGTGCTGTGGGGCTGCCCTGTGCACTGGGGGGTGTTCGGCAGCATCCCTCACAAGTTGTTAGATGCGTGTCTGTGCGTGCACATGCACAGAGCTGTGATATGGTGGAAAATGCTCCAGATGTTGCCAAATGTCCCCCTGAGAGACGAAACCACCCCACTGGTCTAGTCACTTGTCACTGCTCTCCCGTTGCACAGCGTCTTCTTTATTTCTTTGCCGTGTGTTTGCACATACTGTTCCCTGTGTCTAGACTGTCTTCCTCCTACTTTCCCATCAGAAACCAGCTCAGGTGCAGACTCCTGGGAAGCCTGCTCCGACCACTCCATCATTCTCTGTGGAAATGGGCCCTTGCTGGACTCTCACCCCTGCCAGGGGTCTTGTGGGTGTCTTTACTTCCAGCCTCTGGAGCAGGTGCTCTACCTTTATTGGATGAATAGATAAGGGGGTACTCCTTGGACCCGCCTCCCACAGAGAATCAGAGACTGGTCGAAGAAGACAGGTGTAGGGGCAGGGCTGCTACTGTTACCCAGGGTGAGGTCTTGTGCTGAGGAGCGGCGGGCTGGGGCAAGTCTAGCACATGTTGAGTGCCCGCTCTATGCCAGGCATGGCGGTAGATGAGTGACTACAGCCACTGGGGCACACTCAGCTGCTTAGGAAAGGGGAGACAGCCGAGACCCTGAGGGCCTCAGCAGTTTCTTGGGGAAGCAGGGTAAGTAGTGCTGAGGGTCTGAGCCCTGGAGCCTGACAGCTTAGCTGAAATTCCTACTACTCACTTACCAGGTGCTTCATCTTTTTAAGCCTCAGTTTTTTCCTTAGTAAAATGGGGGTAATAAGAGGACCCAGCTCAGAGGGCTCCTGTGACTATAAAGAGTTTAACTGCACTGAGACATCGTAAGTATTCAATAGATGGCAGGAACTTGGTGTTACTTCAGCTCCTAACCTTGGACTGCCTGGGGCCTGATTCCAGCAAGGGACTGGTGTAAGGGTCTCTGAGGCCACAGATCAGCCTCCTCAGGGCTTCTCACATGGAGCTGGGAGAACCCTGGCAGGAGCCTCCTGCAAGAGTGGCGACAGCCCCTGGGGGGTTGTTTGGAGTCAGGCAGGTCCCCGAGTTTGCTCTGCCCTGCAAACCTTGGAGCAAGGAGAACAGCATGAAATGAGTACTCTGAGGTATAGATCAGATGGCGTCTGTGAGAGAACGGTGGTGTTGGGGGGCTCTGTGGCATCAACTGAGGAGACCCCAGGATCGCTGTGGGTCCTTGTGACCATAACACCAGCTACTAGAAGAAGTGTCTTGCAGGCATCAGCAGTTGATGTAATGGCTATGTGGCTGGACTCCTATGTAGTTAACCATGGTTCAAGTCCCGGACCCGGTGGCTTAAACTCACGCCAGGCGTGTGCGCGTGCATACCCAAGATCCCGAGAGGAGAATGGAGGAGAAGGGATTGCGGCATGGCCATCCCCCCTGGAGGGGGTGTGATTTCTCGCTTTCTGTCTTTCTGTCTCTGTCTTTCTGACGAGTGCATGCGCCCCTATAGCAAAAACCTCTAAAAAAAAGAAAAGAAAAAGTGTCCTGCAAAAGACTAGGTACCAAAATAAATTACTGAAGGTCTTACATAAAGCAAAATGTTGCAACCATGTACAGTTATATACATAGGAGAAAATAAGAGCACTACGCAGTGTCTATTGAGCACTTAAATACCAGACATGGTGCACTAACTGGTTTCCATGCAGTCACACGACCCACCCACGTGTGTCTCCCCGTAGACCAGACCTCCTCTGTGTGTGTCTCTCTCTCTGTTTCTTTCTCTCTCTCTGTTTCCCTGCTTCTGGTGGTATCTCTGGCAATTGCTGAATCCCTTTGCTAACTCCAGCGCCCATGGACACAGCTCTGGCCCAGTTGGTCCCTCTTCAGCAGTTCCAGCCCCTTCACCAGTTGTGACGGCATCTTCAGCAAAGCAATAGCATGTACAGTGTTGGGCTCTGCCAGCGCCCTCCTCCCTGCACCCCACATCTCTGCCATTACACTTCTCTGGTTACCTGACTTTACTGTTTTGGTCTTTCAACCTTCCCCGGCACTTTGTAACTTATGAAATGCTCTCTGTTTGAAACATCTGCTACGATTCCTGTTTGTCTGGCTGGGATGCTGACTGACACAGTACTGAACAGTACCCTACCTCATTCTCCAATCATTTCCAGGTGAGAATGATGTTTTTTTCTCAACAGGATGGTGAGCTTCTTCTATTGGGCAGACTCTGGGTGTCCTTCACAGACACAGTGTACTACCAAACATACAATGGGGATTGAACATGCGTAATGATTGTTTCAATCATCTATGACAACCTTGTCCCAGAGGTGTCTACAAGTTCCAGACCTCATAGAAACACTTCCAAGCAGTATTAATCACATTCAGAGAAACACCATTGGGACTGCACCCTCCGAGCAGGGAGCATGTGGAAGGACAGAGTGTTGTTCAATGATATTGACCCAGGCAGGACTTCGGAGAGAGAAGGGATCTCAGTCTGAAACGGATTTGAAAGACATTTCCTTATCACTTCTCTGTTTCTGGGAGAGAGTGGTGAGGAAAACTTAGGTAAACCCAGGTGAAGCCAAGACGCAGTTCCCTCATTGTCAGGCCAGTGCACTCATCCACGTGACAGATCCTTCTGGAGGACCTACTGTGTGGGACACAGCAGTCTGCACAGCTCGACCAGCTGCCATCATCAGACGCTTCTCCCTACTCAGTCTTCGTCGTGCTCTGTAGTGTGTGCATCTGGGCGATGACCCATACCTGGGATCTACATTTGCTCGTATTTTAAATCTTTAAGGACCTGAGAAGAACAAATTGTCTCTCACCCACAGTTCTGTGGCCAGTCTCCCAAGGAAGCAAACAGCTGGAAACATAGCCAATTTTATTCAAAGTTTCCAAAATTCATACTCAATATATTGTTTCTAAGTGAATGTCTCCACTTGTATAAAGGTTTTATTATTTAATATTTCTTTTATAATTTTTTCGTCCTTTCTTGACGGTTCTTCAGTACAAGTCAGAGTCCTGAGTTGCCTAATTAGGAGCCTCTGATCTGTTATTCTGATTTTTTTCCATCTTCATGGCCAACATCTGACTTCTACATGAGAGTGGAAATTTAGATTGGGCTCTAGCCCTTCTCTGTGGCCTCTAAGGAACTGAACCTTGAAAACAGCCATGAGTATGGCTTTAGGTGTGATGGTGCTAGGATCTGTGGGGCCTCCAATCTCACGGGGACTCTTGCTCAGACCTAGAAAGGTCCTCCCGGACAGTATAGGAGGGTGATTGCCTGAAGGTTACACAGGGACAGCAACCCGCATGGATGACAGCAAAAACATTACTGGGTCTTCAGCCTACAGAGACTAAAGTATTTATTCATATAATAATGAAAAATTAGAAGTAACTGAATTGTCTACCAAGAGGAGTAAGTTGGAGTACATATATTATTATGGAATATTATGCTGACATTAAAAATAATCTGTTGGATCTGTGTGTATTGGCAAGAAAGATGTCTAAAATGTATAGTTGAGTGAGACAAAACAATCTCAGACTAGTAAACGTATCAATAGTTTAATTCTGCAATATAAAAAATTACATTTATTTATTTATTTATTTGCTATAGGGTGTGTGTGCTCACTGGAAAGAGACAGAGAGAGAAAGAGAAAGAGAAAATGAGAAAGCACCCTCCAGGTGGGATGGCCATGCCATAGTCCCTTCTCCTCTATTCTCCTCTTGAGATTTTGGGCACACATGCACACAGACCATGCATGTTTTTCAAGCTATTGGATCTGGGATTTGAACCATGCAGTTGGCCATGTGGGATCCAGCCACCTTATGCACCACACAACTGCCTAGCCCCAAAACATGTATTTTTAAAAATACATATTTTTGAAAAGATGTGTGAATATGTGTGTATATGTTGTATGTGTGTAAATGAGTGGAATAGAGATAAGAAGAATCTCCATTCTAATTCTCTGGCATGTTTTCTTCCAAAGGCAGAAATGAGAGGCCAGCAGGTGGTGTAGTGGTTAAGGCACTGAACTCCCCCATGGTTAACTGTTCAAGTCCCAGACCCAGTGACTCGATACTCACACCAAACACATGTGCACTTGTGCTCAGAATCTCAAGAGGAGAATGGAGTAGAAGGGATTGCAGCATGGCCATCTCCCCTGGTGGCAGGGTCATTTCTTGCTTTCTATCTCTCTGTCTCTCCAGCAAGTACCTGCATCCAAAGCAAAAAGCTCTCATAAAACAAAAACAAAAAACAAAGGCAGAAGTGAGAGTGAAAGAGCTGATAAAGGGGAACATTTTCTCATTTTAGAGAGTGGTGTGCTTTGAAACACTTAGATCCTTACCTTAAGGATATATTTGCATAATAGGTGATTAACTCTTTCTCTCCAAAATAAGAGAGACAAAGAACTATTATTAATGCTGAGGAAGTGAGGGCCATGGGAAGAGGCAGCCAATAAAGGGCTCTTTCATATTTTTCTCTGTATTCTTCTGTATGATCTGAATTTGTGAACAAGAGTGCCCTCGTATATTTCTTGTGCTGTTACTCTTTTACTATGCAGAAGTCCCTTTATGCACCACAGCTAATCCTATTTGATTCTTTCCTCGGTGTTGAAAATCATGCTCCACAGCTGGCTGCCCGAGATCCTCCCAGTATTCTGTCACATGTCCCCATCCCGTTTTACACAAGTCGGATCTGGGACCCCAAAACTGGTTAGGCGATCTGTCCAGTTACCCATGAAGTTAGCAAATAGCAGGCCGAGATTCAGCGAGGCCTACCCCATTGCCAAGCCCAGACGTTCCTGCTGCATTCCACATACTGGGCACAGAGTCGGGGCACAGTAGGAGCAAAACTTCCCTGCCTTCAGGTAAGAAGAGCCAGGTGAGATGGAGAACATGAGAGAAACCAGCAAACTGAGGAAAATAAGCAGAAACATTTAACAAAAAAAATGTGCAGAGAAATAACCCTAGTTACGTAGTCAAGTGACACTGAGAAGACAGAGTTTATGGGTGAGCTGGAACACCCATAAACATCTTCATCTGGTTCTGCACAGAACATGTATCACACTGCAGTTCTGTCCAGATGGTTCTAATAATAGCCTGATGGAGCCCTGTGGTTGGAGAAGACCACAAGAGGTCACTGCGTCTGTCCCCTGCCCACAGAAGGGAGTCAGCATTCTCCTTATGGGAAAACTGAGGCACGAAGTTACTCATATCACTAGCTCAAAGTGGCTCCTCCATCTCACTCCCAAGTCAGCAAAGGGGCTAGAACTGGGCTGGAGTCCAGGGCCCTGGCTGCCACATGAGTCAGCGTGTGGAAAATTATATGCATACTGTGGCTCCTCGCAAAGGAAACCACCACCCACCCTTCTTCCCAGCTGTGAAACATCTGGCTGGGGGATGCCAGCTGAGGAAATGAAAAGGAGCCACTGTTATGCCCCTTCTCTCATGGTGGCCTCTGAGGCGGAAAGAGGACGGTTGGAAGGGACGTGGGAGCAGTTGGATATAAATCTCTCTTCCCCTGGTCACCCCACCTCATTCGGACTGGGCTTCGCCAGCACACTCAGGCAGAGTGCACTAGGAATGATCAAGGGCCTTGCAAGAGATTAAGAGAATTACATTCACGTACTCCATCTAGCCAGAGGCTGAAAGACAACCGCTGACGATTCTCTGAATAGCTTTACTCATGAAAAATAGAGTTGCTGAAGCTGTTCCAAGGATTAGAGCTTTGAATAATGAGGATGTGATGCAGAAACAAGTTCTCTGAGGGAAAGTCATGGGTACTGGGCCACTGTGGAGGTTGGGGAGGATTTGAATGAGGAGTCTGAGAGCAGCCATTCAGGAAGTCATCCCAGGGCAAAGGTCAGCTCTGGGCCACTGTGGGAAACAGGTGCAAACTTCAGGGGAACACCAAAAATTCAGTAATCAAGATAAATAATATTTTAACGCTCTATTATTAAAAAATCAAAATTAATGCAAAAAAACTCTAATGAACAAAATATCAAAATGTCAAATGAAGACCAGTGCTTGGAGAAACTATATTGGAGACTGAGGTAAAAGGGAAAACGTGGACCCTGTAAGCCACTCATCTCTCACATTTTCCAAATCTACTTCACTTTTCTCTTCTTTAATTTAAGAATTGCCTTGCTTGACAATTTCTCCTAAGTGACACTCTTAAATAATTATAAATTCACTTTAGCTCAAGTAACATGATGGTAAATTCAGTTTTCATATGAATCAAATGTTTAAGCCTCAAATAATGCGAGTTTTCTGTTTGTTTTGAGAGAGATTTTTGCTATGGAGTGTGTGTGCTTGCCAAAGAGACAGAAAGTGAGAAATCACCCCCGTGGGGAGGATGACCACCCTGCAATCCCTTCTCTTCCATTCTCCTCTCAGAATTTTGGGTATGCAATGCACATGACCCCAGCGTGAGTTTTAAACCACCGGGTCCAGGACTGGAACTGCAGTTGATGACGTGGGAGTCCAGCAGCGTAACCATTACACCATCTGCTGGTCTCAACGTTGTGAGTTTTAATATACCAACTTTTCAATTTCTCAATAACTGTAATGTTTGGGGGAAATAAATTGCTAACAGAAATGCATGCAGGAACACACAGCTTTCCTCTTTCCTCAGGCTCCAACATCGGTCCAACATCGGTCTACACTGTTCTGGTGGTAAACAAGCCACGTCGGACAGTCTCCAGTGGGAAGTGGGGAGTGTCTATTTCAAAAGGGTTCTTGCTGATTCCTTCTCTCCTACCACATGTTCAGAAATGGGATTTCCAGAGTCATCCGCCCCATTTCATGCTCTCTCCAGAAGCCCTGTGATTACTGGGAACAACGTTGACTCCCCATTTTTGCTTGGCACATGGGAGTCCCTGGCCTCTGCGGAGTGACCAGTCTGAGTTGAGGGCTGAGGGCACATAGATCATTCCTGACACAGAAACTACAGCTGTGAATATTGTACACCAAGCAACTTAAACACTGTTCAGGCCAGGCACCACGGCTCGGCAGTAATGCGCTTCTCTAGAGAAGCTGGATCCCACATGCTGAGTGCAGTTTGAATCCCCAGCCCAGTCAGCCTGAAGCATGCCAGGTTCATGCATGAGTGTCCAAGACCTGACTAACTGGAGGACTGGAGGAACGGGATCACGGCATGACCAGACCCCATTGGCAGTATTCCTGTCTCCCTCTCTCTCACACATGCACATGCACTTGCTCTATCATGAGTAAGAAAAAAAAAATTTTTTAAGAGCTTTAAAAAAGAAACACATTGTTAGTTAACTCTTTAAAATATTTGCTATAGGGTGTGTGCACTTGCCAGAGAGAGAGAGAGAGAGAGGGCGAGCGATCACTCCCAGGGAATTGACCACACCACAATCCCTTCTCCTCCATTCTTCTCTTGGGATTTTGGACATGCATGCACATGCACGTGGTGTATTTTTAAAGCTGTGTGTCTGGGATTCAAACCCATGCTGCCAGCCATGTGGGATCCAGCTGCCTTAACCACCAGGCTACTGGCTGACTCAAAAGAAGCATCATTTATATATTCTTGGATAAAAGAAATTTTTGAAGATAATAAAATTTTTAATTAAAAAATATACATGTATACAGAAAGAGACTTCAAAAGGTTAGGTAAAAATAGAATTAAATTAAAAGGTTAAAAATTATTTTTTTTAATTGCAAGAGTGTACATGTACTCCCCAGAGATGAACAGAGAGAGAGAAGGAGAAAACACCTCCCAGTTGGGTATGGTCATGCTGCAACCTCTTCTCCATTTCTCTATCCTATTGGGATTTGGGGCACAAATGCACATGTGACTTGCATATTTTTTAAGCTGCTAGACTGGGATTCAAACCATGGTTAGCCATACAAGATCAGGATCCCTTAACTACTAGGCTATAGGGTACCCCAGAATAGGTTTATTTTGATGCCATAAAAAAAAAAATTGAGGGCATGGTGGTTGAGGGAGCTAGATACCACATGGATGAACCACACGATTTGAATCCCAGGTCCTGAAGCTTGAAATGTATGCCAGGCATATGAGCATGCATGCCCCAAATCCCAAGAGGATAGAGAACTGAAAAAGGGATTGTGGCATGACTATGCTCCACTGTGTGAGGGGGGTGCTTTCTTCCTCTCCCTCTCTCTCTGTCTCTCTCTGATGAGTGCACTTGCTCTCTGGCCAAAAGAAAAAAAATATGCATAGTATTTCTTTAATATGCATTTTCCATGAACTTTTTGAAGACCCTTTGTATATAACGTGCGCTCCAGTTTAAAATTCAAAACCGTATAGAAAGATAAACATTGGGACCAGCAGTTAGCATAATGGCTATGTTGCTGGACTCCCATGTAGTCGACCTTGGTTTGAGTCCCAGACCCGGTGGCTTAAAACTCATGCCGGGTGCGTGTGCATGCGTGCCCAAGATCCCGAGAGGAGAATGGAGGAGAAGGGATTGTGGCATGGCCATCCCCCCTGGGGGGTGATTTCTTGCTTTCTGTCTCTGTCTCTCTCTGTCTGGTGAGCGCATGCGCCCTATTACTAAAACCTCTCCAAAAAAGAAAGAAAAGAAAGATAAACATTAAGAAGACTTTTTCTCACTCTTGTTTCACCTCATACCTGCAAATAGCTAATAACTTTTAGCAGTGTCTTGGCAATGAGGCTTCTTAAAAACAGCATTAAAATAGATTTTATGGGGACTAGCAGATGGCATAATGGTTATGTTACTGGACTTCTACGTAGTTCACCTGCAGTTTGATCCTGAGCCCAGCCACTTAACATACACCAGGCACATGTGTGTGACCATCTAAGATCCCAAGAGGAAAATGGAGGAAAAGGGATTGCAGCATGACCATCCCCCCAGGGGGTGATTTCTTGCTTTTTTTCCCTCTGTCTCTCTGGCCAGCACATGCACCTTATAGAAAATATCTCTCTTTAAAAAAAGGTTTTATGAGTTAGACTGTACCCCACCCACTTCTAGCTCAAGATAAGGCATGGCTGCACCAGCATGCTGCTGAGCAGAGTTGTCATATTTTGCATGAGGCAATGCTGGCTCAGGTGCCTCCAGGATGCACAGGCAGAGGCACCCAGGCCTCTCCTGCAGGCTGGCCCTGCATCCAGTGTCAGCAGTAGGAGCTGCTGGATAACCCAGGCCCAGCCGTCAGGGAACAGATCCGAGGCCATCAGCATGGTTGGGGTTTTCCTTTCATGACATCTTTGGTCTAATAATAATCCCCAAAGGAAGGGTATCAGTGTTCCCTAGAAACCCATGGCAGAGCTTGTAATCTAGCCACATTCAACCACAAACTAACTTCTGCATGCTCAGGATTACATGTGTCCTCACAACGGGGATGACATTCCAAACCACATCCACAACTCTTTGTTTTTGTGGTCACCATGTACCCTCAAGATATCAATTGATTTCCTTTGCTCTCTTGGTCATGGTTGAGGAGATCAGCGAGAGGGTGGGAGAGTAGAGCCCCCTCTGGAGGGAGGGTCCCACAGGGCTCAGAGCCAGAGGTAAGCAGACGCTGGACTGGGGGACATGTCAGTACGAACTGGGGAGAAATGCTGACTGAATCACGATGTCACATTAGCTTTAGAGTGTGTCAAAGGCGTCTTCTCCTCACGCCCCTCGTGGCCCCATCCCAACTCATCATTCTCGTCTATAAAGCTATTTCCCATTGAGTCATCCTCTAGGGCTTGCTGGCAAACTCTCAACTCCTTCTGGCCCTCAGCCCAGGCTCTCTCCCAGACTTCCCCACTCATTTCCACCCTCCACAGAGCCCTAGAGATGTCGCTGAAAACACACTTAGTATGTGAACTCCCTACTGCCACAGCACGTCCTAAGCAAAGGGGCTGGGAAGCAGACCACTTGCCCAGTGCTCTCTCTGGGCTATTATTGAACCCAAAGTTAGGTGGACAAGGAGACTATGGGGCAAAGGCAAGCCAAGTGTGTGGCTCTACCCTGGGGAGGCATGTCATTTCTCACCTCACTCGGAGTAGACAAAGCTTTTTGATTGGTCCGACTAGCATTAATTAACGTGTTCAGGAAAGTGAGTTGCTGTAGGGGCTGCAGGAGAACATTTAAGAGTGAGAATCCTCTGCTGAGAAGAAGCAGCAAAAGGTGGTAGCCCATGTTCAGGGAATGGGAAATGTCTAGTGAGCTCTGGAAAGATATCTGTGAGATTATGACAAGGATGAAATGTGTAAGTACTAAAGGAAATTCACGTGGAGGAAGGGAGTTGCAGGTTAGATTCTGTACTGACGTTACTCTATAGGTGAAGTCAGATCCCAAGTACTTTCCACCTTTCTTCAAACCGATGGAAGCCTCTCCCCTCCTTCATTTTGTTCAGTATAAACTTTCACCGACTTCACTTATGGGCACTGAAGTATCAACTAAAATAAAATCTTTCTCAGCATATTGTTCTTTCTTTTTGGATATTGTTTTCTCAATTTTTGAGAAGAAATATAAGCTTATAAAATTCCAGGGCTGGCCCTGTTGGCTGAGTAGTTAAGAGAGCAAAATTCCACATGGCTAACTGCAGTTCGAATCACAGCTCTAGTAGCTTGAAAAACACACCATGTGTGGGCAGGCATGCCCCAAATCCAGGCAGATGGAGAAATGGAAGAGAAGGGATTGTGGTGTGACCATGACCCATTAGACAGTGCTTTGTCCCTCTCCCTGTCTTTCTGTTTCTCTGTCTCTCTCTGGCAAACAGATGAAATGTCTGGCAATTTTAAAAACGTCAAAAATAACTTTTTCTCTGGAAGACTGAATTCCCCATTAGTAGTATAGTTCATTTTCAGAGATATAATACAGGAACACTCGTGCACTATGTCCAAGGATTCTTTATATTGGGTCGTCAGAAAAGTCATGATGCATTTTTGCATAGAAAAATACGTCATGACTTTTCTGACGACCCAATATAACAATTTTTCACAATAGCAGTCGGTTGTACTCTCGAGGGCTACTGGCCCGTCTGTCGAGGAGCAGAGATGAGATCATTACTTCAGGAGTAAGACACAGAGTAGAGGGGTGATGCTGTTTAGGATGTTTGCTGTACTTTTTCTAAAACTCTGTTTTTGAGGCCACACTGACAGAATGTTCCTTTGTACCATTGCTGCTGTCTGGTAATATTTGCTTTCATCTTCTGGATTAAAGAGAGCTCATGTTTCTATATTTTAATAAATGTGACCTAGATAGTGATAACCAGCCCATATTTCACCCATAACCATTTCTGATATACTACAGAACATCTAAGTATGTCTTTTGAAATTCTGATTAGCTCAGGGTTGGAGAGTTTCAACTGCTTATATTCCACTTGCCATTTAAGGAGACTTCTCTAGTCCTGCCACCACCACACCCCAAAACACAAACCACCTGGTAGGAGAACCAAGAAGCATTTTCTCTTCCAGCTAAGTTGAATACATTTCCTTCCTTTAACACATAAACAGTAATTAAATATCCATCTTACCAAAGCTAATTCCTCCCCACTATGGGACAATCCCTCTGTCTTTCCAAGACCTTCACTCCTTGAAGTATCCCCTTTCTCTTCCCCACTACCTTGTTTCCTCTCCGTCTCCTGAATCATTCCCAGCTACACAAAAAAATTCCCTCAGTTGCATATGCCTCAACTGCAGCTGCACTTCTCTGCTCCAGCCATACTCAAATTTCTAGAACAACTTTGCCCACTGCTGTAGTCCCTTGTCTCCACTATACACTAACATGGCCCTTGTCAAGCCCCCAGTGACCGCCCTGTTGCTAAATCCAGTGGTCATGTTTTTGTCTTAATCTTCCACTGGACCACACCCTCCCAACCCCCGGACCCTCACTTGGCCTCTGGGTCAGCCTCTCTCCTGGTTCTCCCTCACTGCTCAGGTCTGTTCATTCTCCTTCACCCAACTTTAAATAGTGGGGGCAGTTCGGGATTTGGTCCTGGCCCCTACTTTCCTTATCTAAATCCTCTAGCTGAATAACCTCGTTTCATTCATGAATTGAAATGCTTTCTTTATGCTATTGACCCCCAAGTTTCTCTTGCCAACCGAGACCTTTCCAGCACAAGACGAGCTCACATCTGCCTATGTAGTTCTTCCCCATTCAGGGTCTCATGGGTGTCCCAAGTCTAATCCATCCACACCAAGGGATGATATGCATTTCTAAGCACCTAGAAATGTAAGGAATTTATTCTTGCTGCCTTCATGCTGGGTGATGTTGCCTGCCAGTAAAATCCGTGCATGTGAAGTATGGTGAGTGTGTGTGTTCTATTTCAACTAGCCATGTGTACAGTGTCTTGATAGGCAGCTGTGTGTCATTTTCCCTGGGCTAACCACCACAGGGCTGCCTTTTCATCCTGGTTCTATGATATTTTGGATCACTGCCCGCCCCCCCCCCCAACACAGTCTACATCCCATGCATTTCCTAGAATGTCAGGAAATGTTCTATGAACTGTGATGATTGCTTTGCTGGGACCATAGGGTCAGGTCATACTCTTTCAGCTGCAGATGGAAAGAGCATTTCCCAGAAGAAAAGAGGTATCCTCACTATCATTCTGTGCTGCACCTTAGATGTTAGTGAGGGCACCATGATCCCTCTGTGTTCACGGTCAGTCAAAGCCAAGGAAATTGACGATGTTAGAAGGGGGTTGGTCCCTGAATTACCCAAACATAAACAGCATTTGATGTGCGGTTTTGTTTGTTTAAGCCAGTTTACTCACTACTCCATCCCCCATCCTGGCTGTCCCCTAACGTCCTGAACTTCGCCTCAGCAAGGAAGCTCCCCATCGAAGGGGATTCCCTACAGTAAGAGAGAGAGAGGCTGTGAAGTGAACCGTGGTTCTTAGTCCTACTACCATTGGAATCACTGAAGGGCTTTATGAGACGCTGATGGCTGGGACCTTCCCCAGAGATTCTAATTTATTTGGTCTGCAGGATAGCTGGGTTATTGATAGTTCTGAAAGGTCCTCAGGTGATTCTAAAACAGAGCCAAGGTTGAGCGCTACACTCCAGGCTGTGCCAGCACCAGTTTCATCACCACAGCTGATTCCGACAGTGTGATTTCAGTTCCAGAGAGTTCTCAGGCTTGTACCTATCACATGACCCTACCCTGTAGTGTTGAGTGTAGATCTCTGTCTCCCGGGAAGACTACTATCTTTGAGAATTGTGTCAGTGTCATTGTCTCTGTTTCTTCGGTGCCTGGTCCATCATATAACTCAATGAATGATAGATCCATGAAGAGAAAAGCATCTCCAGCAAGATAAAGTGGACTGATCTGCCGCAATCCTCTGTCCTTGGGTTCACCTTTGCAGCCTGCTCTTTCAGTGGCACGTTGGGCGTGCACTTTGGATCACAGTACCTCCAGAGCTCCAGTCTCTCATGTTCCCACGCAGGGCATTCTGCGTGGGCTTGTTCTCCTCCACGCTTCCATTGTTCTGCTGCTGCCTCTGCCATCAGGGTGGGGAAACTCATCACACTAAGTTGGCTCCCTGGGAACTTTCACCCTCAATGTTTCACCCAGCCGCTACTATCCAGCCCTACTGTCCCACTGGCCCAGGACAGTGGGGCCGGAACACTGGGAGGTCTGGGTCCTAACGGGGGTTCTGAATGAGCTCCCAGAGTTATTAGAAATCAGTGTTCCATGAGGGATAGTTTCTCTTTGGGCTGTGCCACTGGTTTGACATTGTCACCTGTCATTCTCTGAGTCTCAGGATGACATCATTAGCTCAGAGCTCTGGGTGTGGTGTCTGATGGTGTCAGCATCGTCTGTGCTCTGCCCTTATAGAGTTCTTCTCCTTGGGACCAGGTCCTTCAGAATGGTGTGTCTTAACCCAGAGCTGATAGATGGCTCATGGGGAGAGGATCCATGGTCCCCTGCAGCTGTAGGTATGGAAATGTGTCGATATGCTTTAAGCACATATCTCAAAAGAGGCAGAATCTTATTTTAATTACATTTTTTAAAGGTTTTTGCCATAGGGCACATGCACTCACCAGAGAGAGACCATGAGAAGGAAAATAAGAAATTACCCCAGCGGGGCAGGGAGGTAAGAAGGAAAGTGAAAAATCACCCTGCAAAAGGAATGGCCACACTGCAATCTCTTCTCTTCCATTCTCCTCCTGGGATTTTGGGCAGGCACACACACGTGTCTGGCCTGATTTTCAAGCCACTGGGTCTGAGACTCAAACCACAGTCGGCCTTGTGGGAATCCAACACCTTCATCACCATGCCTGCTGGCCCCTATTTTAATTAGACTCTTAAAGCAATCCATGATCAAGCACAAAATGTTAGGCTCATCTTCCTCCTGCTATCTTCTCCAGCGTTAACTTCCCACTGTTCCTGAAAGGGCTAAGAGGGTGAGTTCTACCATCATTCTGGGAGGAAGACCTGAATGGGTTGTCTAGGTTAGACCAGCTGGTGGACACAAAAAGAGACTACAGGTTATTGGGTTTTCTGAGAACTTGGGAGGTAAAGGAGGGTGTTCGTGACCATCCTTCATCCTCTCACTAGGACGTGACGGGGTGTGTGTGTATGTGTGTTTGTAGCTGCTCCTCATGGGAGCATGTAGGAACACCGGGCAGGCAGCCGTGTCTCATTTTTCCTGGGCTGATTCCATTGGCAGGTCTTGGTTTCTGGGGCTCTGATGCTAATTCAAAGTGGCTGCACTCAGCTCAGGGAGCTTTGGCCTCCTGCACCAGCACTTGTACTCCCTGCCCACCTTCAGCTACCCACACCCGGATCACCCCTTTCTCCAGGGCAAGCTCTGTTTATGTTCAACAAGACGCCTGCGGGGTTGTTTCCTCCTCCTTCTCCTCCTCCTCCTCCCCCTCTCCTGGCCTCAGCATGCTGAGGCCCTCCCCTGTGGTGGGCACCCTCACTGGGCACCTTCTGTGGATAAAGGGAAGCCTGGTCCACCATCCAGGAGAAGCAGCAGCTGCAGAGCTGGTAGCCCATTTCCAAGGGGCTTGCAGCCACAGCTAGGTCAGGGAATTCTTCAAAAGGCCAGCGTGACCATGCCCAGGACTGAGCAAAGCCAAGCCAGATGAGACCACTGTGATCCAGATCAAGCCCCAGGACTCGGCCCACAGCTGTCCTGGGGACAGCAAGTGTGGGGGCCTCGTTCACTGCCCCCCCCCACCCCCGCTGGAGTGATTTCCAGCCTTCTCGTCCACCACCTTTCCCCACAGAGCCCTGTGTTTCCTCCTGGAGGAAAGTTCTTAACCCTGGCTGGGATCTCTCTGGTCAGGTTATTAGTGCTGGCGTAGTGGAGAGGCCGACGGCACCGGGGGAAAGCACGGTGAGACGGACTGGAGGCAGGACCCATTGTCTTCTGGGCTCACCGCACCAGGCCATCCTGAGACTCTGGGGCCCTTTGTTAGGTCACAGAACCCCTAACATAGAGGGTGAGAGTCAGGAGGGCGGGAGGTGGGGACGCTCCTGGGGCATGGCTGCCTGCACACAGACCTGGGTGGTGGTCCTTACTCCAGACGTGGGGCTCCCGCCGTCTCCTTATAAGCATGTGGGGGCTGGAGGAACTGAGGAGCAGAGGAGGGGGAATGAGCTGCTCCTGATGGACAGGTAGAAGGGCGAGGGAGGACATTGGGGGAGCGAGATGAGCAATGAGGAGATGTTCTTTTTTGTTTATTTTTTTTTTTTTTGAGAGGTTTTTGCTATAGGGCATGTGCGCTCGCCAGACAGACAGAGAGAGACATAGAGATAGAAAGTGAGAAATCACCCCCCAGGGGGGATGGTCACGCCGCAATCCCTTCTCCTCCATTCTCCTCTCGGGATCTTGGGCACGCACGCACACGCGCCCGGCGTGAGTTTTAAGCCACTGGGTCCGGGACGCGAACCGCGGTTGACTACGTGGGAGTCCAGCGACATAGACATTACGCTAACTGCTGGTTCCCAGAAGATGTTCTTTTGAGCCTTCTGTCCCTCAGTGGAGCCAGGCCTCAGGCTGCAGCTTTGCAGTCCCCTCACAGAAGGTCAGACCCTCTGTCCACCGACACAGTCTCACCCCATCTGGGCAGCCACTGACATGAGCCTTTTCTTCTTCAAGAACTATTTCAGGCCAATCAGTGGCATGGTGGTTAAGGTGGCTGGATCCCACATAGCCAACTGAGCTATTCAAGTCCTAGACCTGGCAGCACACACCAGGCACATGTGTGTGCATGCCCAAAATCCTGGAAGGAGAAATAGGGGAGAAGGTTTGCCATGTGACCATCCTTCATGGGGGGGGGGGGGCTTTCTCTCACTCTCTCTCTCTCTCTCTCTCTCTGGTGAATGCATGTGGTTAAAAACAAAACAAAAAATACTTCCTAAAAAAATGGCAGCAGACTAAGGGATGGCTGGTGATTCCCAGGGATTCACCTCACATGAGGACTCATTTTCCTCAGAGTTTCAAGTAAGGGTAAGAAGACCCACAGGACACAGGACTCCCTGTGTGGAGACTCCACACAACCCCACCAGCACGTGCACGCACACGTGTGCACATACACCTCCTGCATCCCCTCACCCATGTGCTGACGAAGGTCTGCTGGGTCAGGGCTGGTGTGGAAAAGCCAGGCTCTGGGGCTCATGAACTGTCCTGTGTGGGAAAGTCCTGGCTGGCAGCCTGACAGAGATAACCAGCAGCTCAGGTCGCAGGAAAGTGGGGGGATGGGAGGAGGAAAGTGAAGCACTCCGGGACCTCGAGAGTTGCCTGACAGCAGTGGGCCACTCCCCTGCACAAGAGCCATCTTGACGCTCTCGCCACACCTGCTCAGAGAGTGTGACCTGCTGCCTGGGGAATGCAGGTGCCTCCCTTCACAGCCTCATCCCAGGCGAAGGGCAACTGTTCCACCTCTGGGAGAAAGAGTCTCCCCCTTGGCCCTGCAGGGATGCCATCTCCTCCTTCTTCCTCATTCTCGAAGCTGTGGCAATTCTCCCTCCCTGTGTGATGCCAGGTGTGGTCATCACTGAAGCTCGTCCTCCACTCGTGGGTGTTTATCCATCATGAACCAGGAATGTGTTTCCTTCTCTCAGTGTGGTAAAGGCCTGAGATACCACCCAACTACTCCTCCTCCACCACCGACACCCCTTCTCCTCGTAGCCAAGCTCGGGCCTCAAGTAGGCTTGGAAAATCTTCAGCAGGAAAGGTAGAGTTTCTCCACTCAGGAAAAGCAGCAAATTCAGATTTGCTCTATCATAACTTAGTCAATCCTTAGGGCCACTGTGGACATTTGTGTGGGTTGTCACTGCACAAATATGCTCTGCTAAAGGGACGAGTGGGGGCTACAATTCAGCCAGAATTCTACTTGCCGAGTGGTATGACCTGATGTGGGACTGCACCCTTTATTCATGTGCATGAGAGCACCCCTTGTGAAAATCCCCCCTTGTGAAAACTCCCCTTGTGAAGGCACCCCTTGCTGCCTGGGCTGTGTACCCAGATGGTGCACCTCTCCCAACACACACTAGGCTCAGTACAGGCAAGCCTCTGCCTGGCAATCTTGCTTCTCTGCCCAGACGTGTTCTTGTCTTTGCCTATTCTTGCAAGGGACCATCTCTCCCTTTTACCTCCTCCCCTCAGTGTGAGGACAATCTGATAGCATGAGGGACCCACAGCCTATCGCTGCCATTGAGAAAGTAGCGCCCTGTGTCTCTCCAGTCCTCATCCTTGATGGCCTGCAGCCCGGCCGCTCTGGTGGAGCTGTCCGTGCTGGCTGCCCATCCACTCAGCCTGGTCTCCCTTTCTCATCCTTGTTGGTGAGATCATCTCTCACCGAGCTTTCTCCTGGGGAGAGTCAAAAGGGGCAAACAAGGACAAGTTTGAGAAGAGCCACTCTGTTCCTGCCCCGCCCTGTCACAACCCTCAGCAATGGTGGGTGGTGCTCATGGCCAGGCCAAGCTCCAGTTCCCCCTTGCACTTCTATGAATATTGCCCTTTGCTTGTGGTGTTGGGTCTTCCTCTGCCAGGCTGTGTGCCCGGACTAAGCACCCCAACTGGAGACAGGACTCAGCACGGAAAGGAGCAGAAGCCATGTGTGGAACGTGCCTCACGGCTTCGGAGCCATCCCCTGTCATGGAAGACTGGAGTGAAGAGTCTCTAAGGCTCCTTCCATTGCAAGATTCGCTGACTTTTCTGTGCACCAGTCAGAAGCCAGGCCTACGAAGCTGTGAGCTGGTTTCTCATTGCAATTTGTCACTACTACAGGCTGTTCTCCAGTGCCTTCATAAAGGAGAGCATATTTTCTTCTGAAGATGTTAAAACGTTTATTTAGCTCTGTAGTCATGTCCTACCAGGCCTCCTCTTTCCTGTTGACAGCCTTGAGGTGTTTATCTACTGTACTTATTCCCTTGGGGTTGTTATAATTGAGGAAAGAGTAGTTCCTTCCAGCCAATGAATGCAACAGGAACTTTATGCTGGGCAGAGGTTAGGGCAAAAAGAGAGACAGTTTGATCCCAGGGCTTGAGTTTTCCTTGGGGATGAAGATGATACTCTAGCAGCTTAACTCACACAGCTGCAGGGCCCAGTGCTATCGAAGAGCTTTTTTTTTTTTTTTTTTTTTTTTTTTTTTTTTTTTTTTTTGAGAGGTTTTTGCTATAGGGCGCGAGCATTCGCCAGAAAGACGGAGAGAGACAGAGAGACAGAAAGTGAGAAATCACCCCCCAGGGGGGATGGCCACTCTGCAATCCCTTCTCCTCCATTCTCCTCTGGGGATCTTGGGCACGCACGCACATGCGCCTGGCGTGAGTTTAAGCTGCCAGGTCCAGGACTCGAACTATAGTTGACTACATGGGAGTCCAGTGACATAGCCATTACGTTAACTGCTGGTTCCCCAAGAGCTTTGTAAGTCTTTTGAACACCGAAGTAATGAGAGTTGTTATTTGAATAAACTGAATGATCCTGTCTTCAGTCCTGACCTGTCATGGAAAGGACATTGAACGCCTGGATCCCCAACTGCAGAACTCCTACCGTGCTGGAACAGCTACCTCCAGAAAACATAATATAATAGCGTTCACCTCAGTGGGGCTTCCTAGCAGTTATTTGAACGTTTTCTAAGTTTTGCCTTGACTCTTCTACATTGGCAGTAACTTATCAGGAGGCTTCTGCAAAACAGATCAGTCTGGAATTGCCCTCCCTCAGCTTTTGCAACTACATTCCTGATTCACAACCCAGTCCCTGGTCCAGAACCTGACCAGAGGAGCCCAGGAAATGTAAGCCACTCTTGAGAAAAGCGCAGTTTTCATGATCCAGATAGGCAACTATCACCTGCAGAGAAGCTATGGAAATTGATGTTGCTAAAGAGAAAGGTGAGAATTGGGGTCAATGGCCCATCTTGTGTCTGTGCCAGGCACTGTACTAGATGCTTCGATGTTAACAGGTTTAATTCTCAAAACGATTTGTACAAAGTAAGAAGTGTCCTTATAGTACATAAAGGAAAATTAAAACTTCAGATAAGTAGCTTGCCTGAAGTTACGCATTTTACAACACTGTGATTAGTTTTTAAAACAAGAGCTGTTGACATCAAAGCTTGTCATACACAGGATAACAGGCTGAGGCTGAGTCTCATTAGTTTTAAAACTAGAGTGACTAGGGTCAGCAAGTGGCATGGTGGTTAAGGCACTGGACTTACACATGGCCGAACATGGCTTGAACTGCAGACCAGGTAGCTAGAAAATCACGCCAGGTGCACATGTGTGCATGTCCAAAATTCCAGGAGGAGAATGGAGAAGAAGAGATTGCGATGTGGCCATCTCCCCTCACCCACCCACCCCCACCCCCCGTGGGATGATTTCTCACATTCCCTTCACTGTCTCTCTCCAGTAAGTGCACATACCCTACGCAAAAAAAAAAAAAAAAAAAAAAAAAAAAAAAAAAAAAAAAAAAAAAAAAAACACACAAAAAAACGTAAAACAGGAATGGAAGGGAAAAAGACAGGAGGGGTACATGGTGGGGCTGAAAGTCTGGAAAAAGGCCATTATTTAAAGGTGCCAGGAGTTGTTTAGCCTCTGGAGGTAGATACTTTTATTCATCTTTACAGGAGAGGACTTGCCTATTTGGGGAACGTTAGCACCGGAACGGGCTCTCTGGTGCTGAAAATTGCTGTAGGAGTCGAGAGGAATGATTTCTTGAGATCCTTGGGGACTTTACTGTGGGCAGCTGTTCTGAACCTGAGGGAAGAAGCTTGACACACATAAGGCATCAGGGCTGCCCTTATATAGTGTGGGGTCCTAGACACATATTGTTATGGGGTCCCTGTTTTAAAACATTTGAGTTAAAGATGTATTACCAAATCCACAGGTCCATGTTAAATATAGTCAATTATCAATGAAGATGTAGAACAAAGTATAAAGAAGAGGTACTTCTCAGACCATCAGGTGGCCTGGTGCGTATGGCACTGAACCACACATGGCCAACTCCATGGTTCAAGTCCTGGACCCAGTGGCTTGAAATGCACACCAGGCACATGTGCATGGGGACCCCAAATCTCCACATGAGAATGGAGAACAATGGATTATGGCATGGCCAATCCTTGGAGGGTGATCTCTTGCTTTCCCTGTCTCTTCGTGTCTCTTTTTCTCTTTTTCATGTGCCCAATGGCAAAAATCTAACCAAAAAGAAGAGGTACTTCCCCACATGTCTATTGTTCATTCGATGCACCTGAAGATTCTTGGTAACGTACTAAAAAGGGAGCAAAGCTGTTGTTACAGTTCTGTGGCTCTTTGGAATCCACTTGTATTCATCTTCTATTACCTGATCACAGTTTAATACTAGTTCTGTCAATACTTGAGATTTTACATCACTGATCATGACACCTGTGAATACAGCTGCTGGTCACTCTCTCCGATCATGTTAAACTTACTAACCATGGTTTCCAATCTTGTCTTCTCTTAAACGTGTCATTTCATAGTCGCTGCATTCCTAGAATGTGACCTCTATCAATCTAGACTGCGTCCCTGCCTTCCAAACACTGCCATCAGCAGGGAGGATAAGTGGGGCGTCCAGGGGTCCTATTTGTGCAAAGAAGCTAGTCCCTTGTGAAAGGCTTGAGACAGACCTGAAAAGCATCAATCAGAAAGGCTCGTCGACATTGCAGAGCATTGGCTTTTTTTTTTTTTTTTTTTTTAAGAGAGATTTTTGCTCTAAGGAGTGTGTGCTTGCTGGAGAGACAGACAGAAAGTGAGAAATCACTCCCCAGGGGGGATGGCCATACCATAATCCCTTTCCTCCCTTCTCCTCTCAGGATCTGGGGCATGCACACACAGGCTCCTGGCATGAGTTTTAAGCCACCGGGTTTGGGACGCGAACCATGGTCAACTATGTGGGAGTCCAATGATGTAACCATTTTGCCATCTGCTGGTCCCTGGCTTTTAATCCCTTGAGGAGATAGGTAAGGCCACCCTCTGGGGACAATCTGGCACAAGACCTGGAGCTTGTGGAGGGAGTAGGGTGACTGCCTGGATGCCAGTAATGGGAAAGGCTGTGCAAAGTGTACAGGACACCCACCACCACTTCCACTATCCTCAGGTGTGCACTGGAAGAGGCACCGCAGTGGAAACACATGAGTGAGAGTGTGAGGCTCCAGCCCAGGACAAGGGTAGATCATGGGTGTCCCAAGGCTCCAACCTTGCTGTTGGTCCAATGTGAGGGAGAATCACCCCAAATCAACACCTGTACCTTTCTGATGTGCAGACTTCTGAGATCTCTAAAACATTGCTGCATCAGCCAACAAGGGAAACGCTTCACCAAGCCTTTTTTCTGGGAGCAAGACTGGTCACGTACCCCAGAAACCAACCCAAATCTTGAGGAAGTCTTCCAAAACACAGGGGCTATGTAAGGAACAGACCCACTTGCCTGGCTCTAAGGGTGGTAGGAAATCCCTCTTCCTGCCTCTGTCTAGAACCGTGCACCTCCAGGAAGAGGCAGTGTTGGCATGATGGCCCTGGGACACCACATTCCTCCTTCCTCCCTCCCTGACTTGGAGAGTCGGGCCAGGAACAGCTGGGAGAGGAAAACCTTGTGACTTTTGCATGGTGATGGTGGCAGAATGGTTTCTGGGCAACTGGTGGTATCTTTTTAAGGACTTCTGGAAATTCTTGGAAGACACTTAGCAAGCAGGAGTGACTAGGGGATTAGGGAGTGAGGGCCAGCAATCCCCTTCCATTTGGAGAATTACAAATATGATCTCATTTTGTTCTCACAGGTGATGGGGCCTGCAAGTTTAGTTAGATGATTTTATAAACCATACTTGCTACAGGTATTCAAATACAGTACATTTGTATAAGTGTTCACACAGAGAGGCAGGTTTCAAACTTTCTTTTAATTAAAAGTCCATCATGATTAATTTCTGAGATGAATAATTATTTACTCATTCTTTTTTTCTTTAGTTTTGGAGGTAAAATCTATATGAAGTAACGTGCATAAATCACAGATCTGATTAGTTTAAATAGAATACTTTAAAGAGTTTAAGTAGTAATTACTACCCAAACAAGATCTAGACTATTTCTATTACTCTAAAAAGTTCTCTTATCTTCATCCAGTTAAACCCATCTCCATGGGCAGCCAGAGTTCTGATTTCTATCACCATGGATAGTTCATTCTTTTTTATTGCTGAGTTTACTATTTTCTTTTATTTTTTCATTTAATTTATAGAGGGCACATGAGCTCACTAGAAAGAACCAGAGAAACAAAGAGAGAGAAGACTAAAGCATTCTCCAGTAGGATGTGGTTACACTGCAATCTTTTCTCCATTTCTCCATCCTGTCAGATTTGAGGCACACACACACACACACACACACACACACACACACACAGAGCATATTTTTCAAGCTGCTGAATCCAGGGTTTGAACTGTGCTGTTGACCATGTGGGAGCCAGCTCTCTTAACCACCAGGCCACAGGTTGGCCAGAGCTTATTTTTTTTAAAGAGATTTTTTTGCCATAGGGCACATGTGTTTGTCAGAGAGAGAGACAGAGACGTGTCTCACAGCAGCCCCTTCTCCTCCATTCTCCTCCTGGGATCTTGGGCATGCTTGCATGCATGCACACCTGGTGTGATTCTCAAGCTACTGGATCCAGGACTTGAACCACAGTTGGCCACATAGGAGTCCAGAGACGTTAACTGCTATGCCATCTGCTGGCCCTAGAGCTTATTCTTTTTATATTCCGTTGTGTGGATGACTAGTTTATTTATCCACTCGCTATTGATGGGCTTTGGTTGTTTGCATTATTTACGATTTTAAACTGTGTATGGAGGTACTTTGAGTTGTTCTGGGCTTCTCGCCCAGCCTCACTTCTTTTTGTTTTACTTTCATCTTGAGATTTCTGTGAGATGGAGTTAGCTGTGAAAGTAGAGTTCAAACTACTATGCTACACCTTACTAGAAAAAAAACTCACGCAGCTTTTCAAGGGGCTGGGCCTCCCTTGGCTTGTTCCTCCTTCGGTGCAGCATCCGTGTTAAGGGAGAGGCTGAGGGAAGCCAGAAACCAGTAAACAAGGTGCAGTCACAGCCGCCTGGCGATTGGCTGCCAGACAGACCTGTCCAGATCCGCACTCCTGCTCACTCTGGTGAGTAACTCTGCTTCTGGAACAATGGCTCTTCTGTAATTAACAAAGTGCACAAAATGAATTGGACTCAACTTCTGCCATGTTCCAAAACAGTGACCCAACCAAAGGCTGAGGTGGGAACCTGAGCCTCAGCTGAAGTTTAGGTCAGACATGTAATACAAAGGAACAAAACACAGCTCAAATGTCTAGCATGTCTTCAACTTCTCGTCCACTTAGAAAGTGGAAGGCGGGCGACGTATCTCTGGTAGGAAGGAAATGAGAGAAGGGTGGAGGCTGGGGTTCTCAAGTGAGCCCCTGAACTGGGATTGCCGAGGCCCAGCTGGGAGGGTTGGACAAAGCAGGAGGCGTGGCCATCTGTGAGCTGGATTTTCAGACTGAGTCGTTCCTCCCAGCCCTCTCTTCTACTCTGCTCCCAAAACACTCGACCAAGACTGGATCCACCAACCCAGCTCACCAAAGAGCTCCACAGTGACCCACCTACATTCTCCTGTCAGCTAGAGTCCACTTCCCTTTTTGTTTACTCATCTATCAATAGTTTCACAGGAAGTTTTGTTTTGTTTTGTTTTGGGGAGATTTTTGCTATCAGGTGCGTGTGCTCACTAGAGAGACAGAAAGTGAAAACTCGCTCCCCAGGGAGGGCTGGCCATGCTGCAATCCCTTCTCCTCCATTGTCTTCTTGGAATTTGGGGCACACATGCACATGCACCCAGCATGGAGTTTCGAACCTCAGTGTCTGGCTCTCAAATGGCGTGGGAGTCTGGCACCTTAACCACTATGCCACCTGCTGGCCCCTATAGGCAGTTCTGTGTCTTTTTTTTTTTTTTTTTTTTTTTTAATTTTGCCAGATGGTGTGTGTCTCTCTCACAGTGAGAGAGAGAAAGAGAGGAAAGTGAGAAAACACCCCTCACAGGAAACAGTCATGCCACAACCCCTTTGCCTCCATTTCTCCTTTTAGGATTTTGGTCCTGCACACACATGTACCTGGTGTGTTTTTCAAGCCACGAGGTCTGGGACTCGAACTGTGCAGTTGGCCATGTGGGATCCAGCCACCTTAACCACCACACCACTGGCTGGCCCTGTGTCTTCTGTTTTTTGTCACCAGTGAACTCAGAGTTACATTTGCCACCCAAAGGTCCCAAGTGTGTAGACCTTCTGTCTAGACAATCTATGCTAAATGGCCCTTTCCCTCATCCTGATTTCATTCTATATTTATATTTCATTAATGCATTGCATAGTTTCTGTAAGCCACATCTAATCCTTTGTGGAATGAGGTGGGGTATGAATAAATAAGTCACAAAGCCTGACCTTGGAGCTAAATCGACACAGCCTAGTCTCTCCTGGTCCCCCGCCCAGCAGGGGCGGCTGGTACAATGGCTCCTTCTTTCTGCCGAACGAGTGGACAGACAGGCGTGTAGGTGCCTCTGGAGGTGCTATTATCCACCCTTCTCACCAGTACTTCAAATTCCTCATTTGATCATTTATCCACTCAGCATGTATATATTGATCAGCTCCTGTCAGGTGCTGGAGGACGTAAGCAAGGTCCCTGTGCTCACAGAACCTACATCGTGGTGGGGGGGACAGAAGATAACTTGAACGAATCAATCAGTCACATGATTTCAGATGAGTGCTATAAGGGAAATAAATGAGATTGCAAGGCTGGTCAGGGAAGACTTCTCAGGGGAGATACTTCATCAAAGGCATGAATAAAGGCAAGGAGGTGAGCCAGAGGAAGGCCCTGGGGGCTGGGGAAAGGGCAATAGGTATGAGGAGGGTCTGTTTGTTTCTCTTGTGAGGGAGAGAGAGAGAGCGTCACCCCCAACAGGGCCTTTATGCCACAATCCCAGCCTCTGCCAGGCAGTATCACAGGCACGTTTACATGCCCAGCATGTACCGAAGACCTCAGGATACGAATCCAGGACCTTCCCATATGGTCTCAACATCGTGGAGTGTTGCCTTACTGCTGTGCCATTGTTGCCAGCCAAGGAGTTTGTTTCGGCCATGCTGTGCTCCAGCTGCCTATTACACATCCGGGTGGAGATGTAAGACAGGTTTAGCCTACTGAACTTGGGTATACGAGTCTGGAACTTGAAGGAACTGAGGTCTAGACTTACGCATTTGGACATCCTCGGCATTGAGATGTCTATGGCCACGATCAGGGTACAGTTGCTTTATTCCCTTTTCTGTCACTCCAGCCAGAGACCTTCCCAGCCCTAGCATGCTGCAGAAAGCAGAAGGGAGGAACAGGAGGATCTTGTGTCACATTGCACCCCTTCTCAGGAACTTCTGCATACCTGTCTCATCCACGTTTCCTCCAAAAAGCAAAGCCTGAGACATGGATGTTAATGCAGATGGTTTCTTTTTGGAAGTAAACTAAAAGAGCCAGAGTGGAGACACTTGGATAATGAAATGAGAGAGGAGGAAAGTGAACCCAAGGGCACCCAGTGGGGCTGGTCACCACTGTGGGCAGCTCAGTCCTACTGGGGTCTACCGAGGAACTGTGTAGAGTATATCTTAGGATTGTCTACCTAAGACTCAGGAGAGGAGAAGATTCATCTTCCCTCTCCTGGTACCCCACTGGTCAATGGTTGGCCCAAGGTTGTCAACTCCCTCAAACTTTCAGGTGTGTACAGGGTTGGGCAGGCTCTAACTGACTTTTCCCATTCGGCAGATGTAGGAGTTCTGGAGTAGAAAGTAACAGATGCAGAAGCAGCAAGGTAAGGCCTGCCAGACGACATCAGTGCACAGCTGGTTGCAACAAGGGCCAGAGAAAAAGTGGGCCAAACGATGTGGCTGAAGATGTGACAGATATCTGACAGGGTTGCCTTGAACTTGTTTCAAATGAGAGTCAGAATCTGAGGGAGTGTGTCCGTGATGGCCTAAATACATGGGAAACAAATGTAGCATGACCTGAGACAATGAGCAAGGTCAACTGGATCGTAATGCACTGTCTACATGTCGGGAAGCAGAAGGCTTTTCAGAGCTGATTCATTTGTTTCAATAAAACAGGACTAAAACGCTTCGTTCCAACACTATCTCCTTCTCACTTGAAATATAGAGAAATTTTTCTCCCAGCGGGGAAGCTCTCCTAAAGTTTGGCAGACTCTCACGTCGTGTTCATCTGTTTGTGACTCAGAGGAGACATGTGTCTATAATTCCTGGTCTGCAGGCCCTTGGCCTCTCACCCCAAAGTGGGTAGGGGGCGTCTTCCTTGACCTAGAAGTGACTTCATTTAGCCCATCTCGAGGTTATATTGCCAGCGAGTTGACAGAACTGGCTCAACTCTGTGCCAGGACCTGGTAGAGTCAAGGTGGAACTTGTCACAGGTAGGCATCTCCAGGGTGTCCTGGATGCCTCAAATGAGCTAACTCTTGATACAAGGCTATGCATCAGGAGAGGAGATTTCTCAGTGTGCTCTGAGCTGGCCTTTGTAGGCTTATAGTAGTTACACCATTACCACCACCATGACCCCCCAGTACCATCACTATCACCACCACTACGATCACTGCTACTATCATCACCACCACCACCTCTTGGTGCAGCAAAAGCTTCCATAGTTAATGTTTTGTTGTATGGCAATGCTCTTCTTAGCACTTTCCAGATTATAACTCATATGCTAAAGGGAGGCTACTATTGTTATCGTCATCACAACCACTTGCAGATAATGAATAGCTTGTACAGAGTTAACTAGCTAGTAAGTGACAGAGCCAGGATTCAAGGCCAGGTGTCCCGGCCTTTGCGCTCACATGCTTAACCACTACTTTCCGGCCATGTTCCTGCAGTGCAGTCACACCTCCGATGTCAGGGCTGATGGGTGCAGTTCCTGGTAGGATGCTGATAGGAGGGGCCTGCCTTCCATAGTGCTTCTCCCCATCTGTCTGGTTTGGCTATGGATATGGTGTAGAACATCTTGGACAAAGCAGATAAGAGAAATACCTGAAATTTAGGAAAAAAAAAAAAAAAAGAGGCGTCTGAGAGAACCCCTCTGTTGGTCCTGGACTCCTTAGGGGAGAGAGAAATCACCTTCTGCTTAACCTCTATTATTGGAAACCTTAATTACAACAGCGGAATCAATATCTCCAATGATACAGTGGGCAAAGTCAATCTGGCAAGGTCTCTCAGCTGCACAGCTGAAACTGTCTTCTGCTTTGACATGCCATGGGGCCAGTCATCTCTGTGTGAGGTTGAAGCTGTGAACTATCTGAAGACTATCGCACTAAGCTGCACAAACCAGACTCACAGGCTGGAGGTGGGGAGGGCCCCATCTCCACGACAACAAAGTAATGTTTTTATTTATATAGAATCATAAATGCTCCAGTAGTTTTTACGAGCATAAAGCAGAAAATTATCAAACCAGAGCAAGGCTTCCCAAGGAAAGAGCTGACACTCCAAAGAAAGACCTCATCTCACAAAACAGGGTGTGTATATATTTGGCGAACATAAATCACAGGAGAAACTAGATAGGTAATCTAATCTGATCTGAAGGTTGAGAAAGAGAAAAGGAGAGAGAGAGAGAGGTAAAGGAGGCCAAAGCTAAGTCCAAAAGTTTGAACATGATAGTTTGGTAGGTGCAAAGAAGGACTTGAAAGAGTTTTTTAAGTTTATTTATTTCATGAGAGTGAGAGACAGAGAGAGAGTAAAAGAGATAAACAAAGACAAGTACTCTCAATGGCATTTCATACCATGATCCACTTCCAGCCTTCCTTGCCAGCCAGGATCATGGGCATGTGTACCAGCATGTAGGCCAACCAGGGAACTGAACCCTGATCATCCATATGGGTCCAGCATCGCTGGAGCATTGTGTTACCACTATGCTACCAAGTTAGCCTTCAAATCCATTTTCTTTTCTTTTTCTTTCTTTTTTATTTATTAATTTCCCAAAAGGTGCATGTGTTCACTGAAGAGAGTAGAGAGAAAATGAGAAAGCATTCCCTACGGGGAATGGTCATGCTGCAATCACTTTTCTTCCATTTCTCCCTGTTTTCACAATTTTAGGTACACGTGCACACAAGCCTGGTATGTTTCTCAAGCCACTGGGGCCAGGGTTTTTAGTTGAAAATGAATATAATAATGGGGAAAAAATTGGAGCTTCTATAATTTCTCATGTCCTCAACAGAGCTATTTTTTTTTTATCTTTTTTATATCCATCCCTTCTGGTCTTCATGCCCATAATTACTAAACTTATCTACAAACTTATTCAAACTTTTCCATCTCTAATTACAGTTTCTCCATATTTCTACCTGTATGTTGCAATTGTTGGGAAAGACAATCTCATATAGTTAGAATTTTCTCATCTTTCAAATGGGGCCAATAATACCTTCAGGAGACTTATAAGACTTTATAAGAATTAAATGAAGTAAAGATGTCAAAAATTTAGAAGAATGCCAGCCACAGAGCAAATATAACAGAGGCCTCCTTTTCCTTAACAAGTTGAAGTTACCGCAAAACTCCAATTTAAGTGCCCCCCTTAAATTTAAGTGTTTCCATGCACCATGCTCATATCCATATAAAACCAATAAAGAAGTAACTTAAATGAAGATTTGGGTACATAAATCAATCATACTACAGTCATTTGATGGAATGCCAAAGAGCAATAAAAAAGAAACTTGCCACAGGTGACAATATAGATGCAGCTCCTGGTATAACACACACTCTGTGATTCCTTTATATAAAATTCCAAAACAGGCCAATTTAATCCATGGAGATGGATGTGCGAATAATGGTAACCTTTGTGGGGACATGATAGGAGGGGATACTGGGGTTCAAGGATTATTCTATGTCTTGATCTGAGGAGGTGGTTACTAGGGTATATTTATAAAAACACATCACACAGTTTCCCCTAATTTGTATAGCTTATTGTATGTTCTACTTTAATTCAAAGATTTTTTTTTTCCTAAAATGAACATTTGCAGTGTCACAGAAGGTTCTAACACAGGATGCCCAGCTTACCCTGATCACTCTAGCCCACCCTGCTCTCTGCCGTCTCCTCTCCAGTGTCCGAGCACACTGTCCTCCTTTCCTAGGCAGAACAGTTTTCCCAACACTTAGGATTCTAGGAGAGCTTTGAGTCTACTCCTGTGTATCACATCAAGGAATTCCCCCTCCCCCAAAGTTCTTTTGTCATCCATATCATTGCAATGAACTCCATTATGTGTGTGTGTTTCTTCTTTAGGACGGACTTTCAGGAGCGAGACTATCTTTATGACTTTTTGTTCATATGACCACTTTGCTTTCCTAAGGTGGGTACACCAGTCACAACACCCAAGGCTTCTTTGTACAGACCCAATAAATAATTCTCTCTAGTACATGGACAGGGAGAAAAGATCTGGTCCCACGGGCACTGTCCTGGCTACTCTTAGGCTGTAGACCTACAGGGAAAAGTTCCCTGAAAGCAAATATTCTTCTCGAGTATGTAAAGTGGTTGTTGATCTCAAACATGTGACCATCTACATTTGTGCCTTTCATGGACATTAAGCGTCTACCGGGGCATGTGCTGTGTGCTGGGATGAATGTGGCATTGATGAGTACCTAGCACAATGATCTATACTCATGACCCATAGATGCTGGGCCCATTCATTGTGGAGTGGACTACAGCTGAGATGAGAGAATCCTAAGCCACTCTGTGTGCCATCACTAGAGGTCAACAGGACTCAAAAAGTCCAGAATCACCAGATCTCGCTCTCTCCCTCTCTCTCTCTCTCTCTCTTAGAGGTTTTTGCTTTAGGACACATGCATTCACCAGACAGAAAGAGACAGAGAGTGAGAGGGAAAGTGCAGAATCACCCCCTGGGGGGATACCCACATCACAATCCCTTCCCCTCCATTCTCCTCCTGAGATCTTGGGCATGCATGCACGTGTGCCTAGGGCGAGTTTCAAGTCACCAGGTCTGGGACTTGAACCACGGTCACCCATGTGGCAGTCCAGCAACATAACCACGATACCATCTGCTGGCCCCCACAACTTCACTCTTATGAATATCAATTTATTTCTTGGCCAGTGAGTTCCAAGAGGCCCAGTCCCTTTTCTCTTAATTACCATTAACATTCTAAGAGAAGATTCTGATTGGCCCATCTTGGGTTATCCGTTGATCTCCCCAACCAATCAGAATTCAAAATAGTAGAACTGTACAAGGAACAGTTTCTTTTGAGACCACATGGTTCTTGACAAAGGGAGAGAGATAACTCAAAAGCAGGAGGACACAGTATAGTCATTTGATGGAATGCTAGAGACCAATAAAAAAAAATAGTATATAGGAGAGACAGGTTTTAGACAAAACAGAAAATGATATTTGTGGAAGGGTGAGCGAATGTGTGCTGAAGACGTCATTGGAACCTCCGGGTCCAGCTATGCCCCAAAGCCTATCAAATTTACCCTTTGGCTTTTAAAGTATGTGGTTAAAATGAACGCCCTATTTGGCTGAAGCGATACATTTTGTTGGTTGTCCTGTTACACATCCCTGGAAAAGTTCTGACAAATACAAGATGTGGACTTGCAAATCAGTCAGATTTCTAGGCAAACCCTGGCTGAAGCCCAAAGGTGTCAACTACTCTTACATGTCTCAGAACTAACTTTCTTTGGCCTTGATGAACACTGCAATGGTTACCAAGGCAACAGATCAGCCCTTAAAAGTGCATTTAAGCCTTCCGTTTTTATTTCTGGTAGCTAATTGATAGTGCGCTTGCTAGAGGAAAAAATATCTACATTGACTGGTTGAAAAAATAAAGGACTTTAGTGCATTCCCATGAATTATTAACCCACCATAACTGCAGCCAGACTGTTCTCTGCCTCTTTCATGGACAATTAGGAGAAGATTCATAATCATAGCTAACATTCTCTAGCACTTTTTAAAAAATGTGTCTGGCATAACCTATAATATTTTATATACATAAACTCATTTAGGCCTCAGAACAACCGTGTAAGGTAGGAACTATTATTATAGCTGTTGTACAGTTGAGGAAGCTGGAGTGCAGATCAGCTGAGTCACTTACTCTAAGTCACATAGCTAGAGCGTATCGGCATGAAGATTCAAGCCTAAGCCTTCTGAACTAGACCCTTCACCCTCAGCATCCTATTCCCATAAACTAACTGTATCTCCAAACTCCCCTGGGTTCCTGCATTCAGACTAAGAGGATGTGTTCCCTCTCTCCTCTAGGGCTTGCCCTTTACAACTGATCTGTTCCTGTGACCTCTGGAGATGTCCAGGCCTGGTTATTTTCTTTCTGTTCTGCTCCTTTTCCTCAAGCAATAAGCTTGCTCAAGTCTCCCCTGGCCTTAAAAAAAAAAATTTAAAAATAAAAAAATCCAATCACCAACTCCTTTTAATTGCCACACTTCCTGAGAGAGGCCTGTAGTAGTGTCTCCTACTTTCTCACTCACTGTGGTCTGGTTTCCACTCACCATACCCCTCCATTTGCAAAGCGCTCCCATGGTGGTCATGGATGACCCAATCTTACCTGGATTGAGTGTTCCCAGTACTTATAGATTGAGACTTGGTTGTGAAGGTATTAAGAAAAAACTTAATACCTTCATGGTATTGAGGGGTGGACCTTTGGGAGTGACTAAGTGATTAGAGTGGGGCTCATGACTAACTCCTGGTGGGTTTATAAGGAGAGAGACAACACAGAAATGAATGCATGGAGGTGTGCACTCCTGTTCTCTCATGATGCAATGACCTGGATGGCCTTGATACCCAACAAATCCACCAGACACAGCCCTGAACCTTAGACCTCCAAGCTGTGAGCAGAACAAATCTCTATTCTTTTATTTTTTTTTAAAGAATTATTTTACTGGGGCCAGCAGGTGACATGGTGGTTAAGGTGCTGGACTCTCACATGGTGACTGTGGTTCAAGTCCCAGACCTGACAGTTTGCTTTCTCACTTTCCCTTTCTCTCTGTCTCTCTCAGGTCAAATTAAAAAATAAATAATAATAACAAAATAAAACTAATAATTTTTTTAAGAAAAATAATTATTTTATTTAACTTTCATTTGTTTATTCTTTAACATTTGACTGAAGAGGGACAGGGTGAGGAGAGAGAAAGTGAGAAAGTAAGCTGCCAGGTCTGGGACTAGAACTACGATTGGCCATGTGGGAGTCCAGTACCCTTAATTACCATGTCACCTGCCAATCCCAAAAATCTCTATTCTTTTAAAATACACAGAATCAGGTATTTTTTTCTATTAGCAAAGAATGGACAAAAACAATATCCTACAGTGGTGAAGCCCCCTTCTTCTTTTGTCAGCTAAGTAATAGAGTGTGGTGGTAAAGAGTGCTGGGTCAGGAGACAGATTGCATGGGTTCAAGCCCCATCTTCTACCTATGTGACCTTGGGCAATGGGCAAGTGATCCGATCTCCCTGAGCCTCACTTTGCTCAGCCATGCAGTGGTGCTGATAATGCTCTCTTCCTCATAGGGCATTTAAAGGTTAAATGAGGATAAACATAAAGCCAGCCACTGTATGGACCATGCATCCCTCATTCTTCCATGACCAGCCACTTTCCTCTCCTTGACTTTAAAGTCACTAGACAACTTTTGTAGGATTATTTGGCTCCCTTTGTGGAGCACATGCCCTAGTGTGAGAATGTGTGCATCCAGTGCCCGTGGCAGGCGTATGATGTCCCATGCATCGTGAACCCTTACTCTCCTTCATGCTGTTTGGTCTCAAATAAGTCAGATTCTGAGGTCTGGCCATTCGAAGATACAGCCAAGGTCAGATTCCTGGGCCTGCAAAGGGTGGCTGGTGCCTGGCTGAGAGAGGAGCTGACAATTGAGGAGGCAGAGGAGAGGCAGAGCCAGTGTTAGAGGAATGGAGATGTCCACTGTGCAGTCCCCAACTTTGTTTTGTCACCACGTGTATGGCACAGAAGAGTAAGCTCTGCCCTCTGTCACTTTCTCTGAATCACTGCTAGTGGCCGCATTTCCTCCATTCACATCAGTACACATCTTCTTGCCTCTGACCACCACAGCTGCGTTTGCTTCTGCCATCACAACCCAAGACCTGCTTACATTTTCAGCTTAACGTTTCTTGAGTCACATTGCAGAATTTAGACCTCAAACCTGCGGACAGACCAGTCCATGGTTCAAATCCCCAGGGGAGATCGTTATTTTCTTTTTTCCACTTAGAGCCAAGGTTGAGGCATTGAGGTTTCTTTGCTGGTCCTTCCAACAGAATAGGTTCATTTCTTGTTTACTCTGGCACTGAGAGTGTAACCTTTTGGTGCCCACACTCCTCACTCCTCATCTTAGGTATTTTTTTTTTTTTTTTTAACTTAGAGGTGCCTATAATAAGGGTGGGTTTTTCAGTCAGGTAGTTGAGATTAGGTGGTATGCCACACCTTCCTAGACAGAGACTTGATCTTGCTTCTCCCTATTGAAAGTCTTAATGTCTCTCTTTTGCTTGGAATGTGGAGCCATGAACACAGGGCCTGTGCTCGTCCTTATCTCCTGACACTTCCCCCTCCTGGCTCTCCTCCCTCTTGGGACCCTCTGGTCTGCTGACAGCACATGGCAGTCATTCCCCAACAGACTGGCCACTGCAGCGGCTGCTTTGAGGCCAATGCAGAGGAGTGTTGTGCTGGTGCCTCTTCCTTACAAGTGGGCAGACGATCGTGAACTGAGCTCCTCGCCTCTGTCCTTCCTTATAGCTCATATTTTGTTTTTAATAAGAAAAAAATTTCGGGTTTTAACTTGCAAATGTTTTGGAGAAAAATGCATTTTAAATTAGAGGGACCAGCAGATGGCATGACGGTTACATTGCTGGACTCCCATATAGTCAATCACGGTTTGAGCTCTGAACCCAGTGGTTTAAAACTCATGGCAGGCACATGTACATGCATGCCCAAGATCCCCAGAGGAGAATGGAGGAGAAGGGATGGCAGAGTGGTCATCCCCTCGGGGCAGGGGGGTGATTTCTCACTTTCTGTCTCTCTGTCTCTCTGGAGAGCGTATGCACCCCGTAGCAAAAATCTCTAAAAAAAATAAATAAATAAAATTGAAAAATAAAGGAAAAAAAGTTCTGAAGAAATGATCATTTTATTTTATAGATGTGTAATTATTGCTTAGTATATAGACATTTTCAAACTCATTTAAATGCTTCTAAATTTATAATAGTTGATATTAGCAAGAAATAAAATATGTGACTCACATATTTGAAGTCTTTTACAATAAAGCATTCCACAATAAACATAGTATCTTTGAATTTTGTTGTTTTTCATTTTTTTATTTTGAAATTAGGTTCAAAGGAAATTGCAAAGATGGTAAAGAAATTTGGGGGTTTGTTCAAAACAGATGCTAGTAGCCAATATAATGTTCATAACATTGAAAAGTTCAAAGAAAATTTGATAAAGAGGGTCTTATGCATTTTATGTCTCCCATATAATAAACTTGATATTGTGGGGCCAGCAGGTGGTGTGGTGGTTAAGGGCACTGGACTCCCACATGGCCGACTGTGGTTCGAGTCCTGGACCTGCCAGCCTGCTTTCTCACTCTCCCCCATTCTTCTCCTACTCTGTCTCTCTCAGGTCAAATTAAAAATAAATAAAATAATTATAAAAAAATAATAAACTTAAAAAAATAAAAGTTAAAAAAAAGGGACCAGCAGTTAGCATAACGGCTATGTCGCTGAACTCCCACGTAGTTGACCGCGGTTCGCGTCCCAGACCTGGTGGCTTAAAACTCACGCCAGGCACGTGTGTGTGCGTGCCCAGGATCCCGAGAGGAGAATGGAGGAGAAGGGATTGCGGCGTGGCCATCCCTCCTGGGGGGTGATTTCTTGCTTTCTGTCTCTCTGACTCTCTCTGTCTGTCTGGTGAGCGCACACGCCCTATAGCGAAAACCTCTCCAAAAAAAAAAATAATAATAAACTTAATATTGAAACCTTTCCAAGTCCCATGCTCATTGTCTCCCACTTCCCCTAGGGTCGATAAAGGCCTGATAATTCACTAGATCATAAAAATTAAATATCAAATCTGTAATAAAATGAAATAAAATAATTAAACCTAACACTAATCTAGAAGAATCATAGAAGGAGTGTGTGTAGAACCCTGCTATTTTTCAGATGCTCCTTAGATATCTGTGGGTCTGTGAGCCCCCTGCCCTCTGCCCCTGCCCCTGACCTGACTAACCAGAGGCTCCCCACTCCAGGAAGCTGCTCTGGAACACTCCCAGGATCCCTTCACCTGCTTCCCCAAACTATCAGAATCATTCTTCTCAACCCTATGTGAGCCCCTCCCTGATGGTGGCACAGAGGTATCACAATGCTTGCAAAGTGACCCAGATGGGAGAGTTCCAAATTCACATCCAGAGCCTGAACATGTCATAGGCACGTGTGCCCATGATCTGGGGCTGGCTGAGGCTGGGGGTAGATCATGGCATAAATTCCCCCTCAAAGGTGTGTGGGCTCTCTCTCATGGGAAAAAATAAATACGCTTGTCTGTTGGTCTTTTTGTAGATTTTGGAAATGACATTCAATGTGGTGGCAAATGCAAGTTTATTTCTTTTTCATTGTCAGAGGGCATGTGTACTCAACACAGAGAGACAGAGAAAGGGAGAGGGCACCCCCTAATGAGGTATGGTCATGGTACAATCCCTTCTCCTTCATTTCTCCATTCTGTTAGGGTTTTTGGGTTTTTGATTTTTGTTTTTTGTTGTTTTTTTTTTTTTTTTTCAGATACACAGACGTATGCACCCAGTGTGTTTTTCAAGCTGCTGGACCAGGATTCAAATTGCAGTTGGCCATGTAGAATCTGGCTCCCTCTAATACTAGGCCATAGGGCCAACCCAATAAAACTTTTTGTTTGTTTGTTTGTTAGTTTTTGCTATAGGTGAGTGCCCTTACCAGAGAAAGACAGGGAGAGAGAGAGAGAAATAGAGAAATCACCCCCTGGAGGGACGGCCATGCCGCCATCCCTTCTCCTCTATTCTCCTCTTGGGAGTTTGGGCATCCACATTACATGTGCCCAGCATGTTTTTCAAGGTGCCAGATCTAGGACTTGAACTGCAAATTCAGCCATGTGAGATCCAGCCACCTTAACTACCACACCACAGACTGGCCCCCCAATACAAGTTTTAAAGATAAAAAAGGAATCATTTAAATCCCAGTTACTCTGTTAATCCCTTTGACACTCACACTTGTCATTTGTAAAATGAGGACAACCTAGCTCTGGGGAGCGCAGCAGAAAAAGCATGTGCCTGTCATTTGACACAAAGAAAGACTCTGTAAATATTACTGACAGTGAGAAGAAAAAAAAAATCATTATTTTTAAAACTAGCAGCTGCTTGAATAAATGCCCTTAGAAGATTGAGATAATTTCTCTTAGAGAGAGAACTGCTTATTTACCTAAAAAGAAAAAGTCTTGTTTTCTCTCTTAACTTGATTGTAAAAGTTGAGGCCCCAGGACATACTTTTGAAGAAGAACTAACTTAAATTGTAAATGAATCATAATGACTAAGTTAAATTCAGTCCTTCCTTTTCCTATTTTTCTGGTTGCTTCTCTTTCCTTCCATCCTCAATCATTTTATCTTGAAGTTGTAATGGGAGCAGAGCAGGGTAGGTGTCCACAGTGAGGCACTCATAGGCCAGCAGCAGTGTGCTCTAGTCCCACTGGGGTAAAGAGAGTGTCCACATCAGGCACAGCCCACTGGGCAGTATCAGGCCTGAGTATGGCCAGGACGGAGTCCAGAAAGGGAAAAGCTGGGGAAAGAGACACAAGACCTATCATGCACAAAAGGATGGACCACGTAATTAAACAAGGGTACTTTAAAAAATGGGAGTGGGGCCAGCAGGTGGTATGGTGGTTGAGATGCTAGACTCCCATATGGCCAATTGCAGTTCAAGTCCCAGACCTGATGGTTCACTTTCTCACTTTCCCCCATCTCTTTTTCTCTGTCTCTCTCTGGTGAGTGCATGTGCTCTGTAGCAAATTAAAAAATAATGATAATGGGGGGACCAGCAGTTAGTGTAATGGCTATGTCGCTGGACTCCCATGTAGTCGACCGCGGTTCGTGTCCCGGACCCGGTGGCTTAAAACTCACGCCAGGCGCGTGTGCGTGCGTGCCCAAGATCTCGAGAGGAGAATGGAGGAGAAGGGATTGCAGCATGGCCATCCCCCCAGGGGGTGATTTCTCGCTTTCTGTCTCTATGTCTCTCTCTGTCTGTCTGGCGAGCGCACGCACCTTATAGTGAAAACCTCTCAAAAAAAATGATAATGGTAAATTAAATAAGTGATAAATTTCTTTTAAAAATAGGATTAAAGCACAAGTTTATTTTGGTGCAAAATTTTTTTTGAAATGTGTGTAGTTTTTTGGTAACACATTTTTCATGAATGTTTTGAAGACCCGTCTAAGGGTATTGGATGCCACTGCCAGAGAAGAGTTAAAAATATGGAGAAAGAAAAATGTACCTGGTAGTTGGATTTGAATTGTGGACATCAACGTGGGCACAGTTTTCCATAAACACTGATTTAAGACTAAAAAAATATAAATGTGTGGATAAAGGAATCTTCAAAAAGTTCATAGAAAATGTGTATTATGAAAAGACTATGCATGAATTCCAGAGAGTTGCACCAAAATAAACTCATATTTTAATTCTATCTTTTCATAAACTTTTTGAAGTCACCTTGTGTATGTGTGAATGGAGAGGCAGGTAGAGAGAGAAAGAGATTACCAGGTAGCATTTCACTGTATGGAATATATCATAGTTACATATCCATCCTGTTGATAGGCATTTGGGTTATTTTGTTTGGGGGCCATTGTAAATAAAACTACTGGAAACATCTTTACATGATTTTTTAGGAATATATATTTTCAATTCTCTTGGGTAAATACCCATGTGTAGAATAATTGGGTCATAAGGTAGGTCCATGTTTAACTTTACAAGAAACTATAAAATGGTTTTGCAAGGTGATTATATCATTTTACACCCAGTAATTTAAGACAGACCCAGTAGTTCTACATCCTTACAACTTTTTTGGACTTTCCGTTTTAGCCATTTAGATTTGAAATGGTATCACATTGTGATTTTAATTTGTATTTCTCTGTGTTTATTTGCTATTTATACATCTTTCATGTGCTGCCTATTCAAACCTTTTCCCCACCTTTTAAAATTTGTGTTACTGATTTGTTAAAGTTCTTCACACATCCTAGATATAAGTCCTTTGTCAGATACATGCATTGTATTTTTCCTGCTCTGTAGCTTGCCTGTTTATTTTCTATATTTTTTTTATTGTTTGTTTTATTCACAACAGAGAGTACATTCAGAGAGAGAAAAGAAAGCACTCTCAATAGGATCTTGTCACACTGTGGTCGCCTTTCCCCATCCTCCAGCTTGTCAGGATCCTGGGGACATGTGCACTCACTCACCTGAAGTGTTTCAGAAATGGAATCTTTTAGGCATGGAGTTTTCTTTGTAGGAGGCTTTTTATAGTTCAATTTCTTTATAGGTTATTTAGATTTCCTACTTCTTTCTGTGTTAATTTTGGTAAGACATATTTTTCAGATAATTTGTTCGTTTTACCTAAGTTGTCAACTTTATTGATAAAAGTTGTTCATGGCATTTCCCTATCATCATAATAATACCCATAGAATCCCTTTCATGCCTATTTAGTAATATGTATTTTCTTTCTTTTTTGTTGTCAATCTTGCTAGGAGGCCATTAATTTTATGAAACTTTTCTTTTTTTATATTTCTTTTTTAATTTCATTTTTATACATTTAATCACATTATTTAGCTTACAAAGTGAATATTTCAACAGGTGAACATTTCTCCCCAGTCCAGTTGATAAAACTATAGAATATCTTCAACAGATTATACCACATTTCTTTGACCCATTAATGCTTTGCCTCCCTATTTTTCTTCTAAATGTCCTTCCTCTTTTGCACACACCATAGCTGGTATTTTACAACCATATACTGTATTACTATATCCTTTAGTCCATCAGTTTCAGTCATAGAGTGCGGACAGTCGATATATATTAAATGAAGACATACGATGTCTCTCCTTCATAGCCTGGCTTGCTTCACTCAGCAGTAAATTTTCCACATTTTTCTACTTTCTGTCAAAAGACAGGGTTTTGTTTTTATTTATGGCTGAATAATATTCCATAGAGTATATGTGCCACAATTTTTCTATCCATTCATCTTTTCATGGCCACTTGGGTTGGTTCCATGACTTAGCAATTGTGAATAGTGCCACAATAAACATCGATGTGCAAGCACTTTTCCGATTAAGTATTCTTCTGTCCTTTGGGTAGATACCAAGGAGTGGGTTTGCTGGATCATATGGTAGTTCTAGTTGTAGATGTCTGAAGAATCTCCAAATTGTTCTCCACCATGGCTGGACCAATTTACATTCCCACCAGCAGTGTAAGAGAGTTCCCCTTTCAGCCCTGCCAGAACTTATCATTTTTGTTTTTTTAATCTTATTATGACTGGGGTTAGGTAGTATCTGATTGTTGTTTTGATCTGCATTTCCCTTACAATGAGGGATATTGAGCATTTTTTCATATGCCTTTTGGCTATTCCTTTGTTATCTTTAGAGAGTAGTTTTTTAAACTCATTCTCCCATCTTTTAAAAGGATTGATCATCTTTTAATAGGATTGATCATCTTTTTTTGGAACAGCTGCTTAAGTTCCTTGTGAATTCTTGTTATCTGACGCATAGTTTACAAAAATATTTTCCCATTCTGAGAGCTGTTGATTCACATTAATTGCTGTGTCTTTTGCCATGCAGAAACTTCTTAGTTTATGAAACTTTTCAAAGAACTAATTATTTTTTACTTTGTTAAAAAATCCATACAGTTTGTTTTTCAATATATTTATCTCTATGTTTTTATGTATTTATTTCCTTCTACTTTCTTCGAGTTTAATTTCCTTATCTTTTTCTACATTTTTAGGTGGAAATTTGAATAAGTAATTTCTTTTTATTTAATATAATAAAATTAAAGCTATTGATTTTTCCTCTAAGCGCTGCTTTACCTACACCTCCAAAATTTTAAAATGTAATAGTGACTTTTCATTCTCATTCAATCTGAGTATTTTTAATTTCTCTTTAAATTTCCTCTTTGATTTCTGGTTATTTATAATTTGCTTATTTAATTTCTAAATATGCAGTGTTATCTAGGTAGTTTGTTGATATCAAATTTAATTTTATCATGATAGAGAATAAATTATGTCAAACTTTAATCTTTTTAAATTTATTGTTATAGAGGCTAGCAGGTAGCATGGTGATTAAGGTGCTAGACTCCCACATGGCCAACTGTGGTTCAAGTCTGGACCCAATGGCTTGACAATCATGTTGGACACGTGTGCATATATGCATGTCCAAAATCCTGAGAGGAGAAGTGAGGAGAAGAGATGACAGTGTGGCCCTGTCCCCTGCGGGGAGGGGGGGGTGATTTCTCACTTTCCCTCTTTCTGATGAGTGCACATGTTCTATGGCAAAAACCTAAAAAAAAAAAAAAAAGTATTGGGGTCGGCAGGTGATGTGGTGGTTAAGGGCATTGGACTCCCATATGGCTTGCTTCTCTCTCTCTCTCTCTCTCCCTCACTCTGTCCCTTTCTGGTCAAATTAAAATAAGTAAATAAAGTTAAATAAAATCATTCTAAAAAAAAGTATGGGGAACCAGCAGTTAGCGTAATGGCTATGTCGCTGGACTCCCACGTAGTCGACCGCGGTACATGTCCTGGACCCAGTGGCTTAAAACTCACGCCGGGCGCGTGTGCGTGCGTGCCCAAGATCCCGAGAGGAGAATGGAGGAGAAGGGATTGCGGTGTGACCATCCCCCCTGGGGGGTGATTTCGTGATTTCTCGCTTTCTGTCTCTATGTCTCTCTCTGTCTGTCTAGCGAGCGCATGTGCCCTATAGCGAAAACCTCTCCAAAAAAAAAAAAAAAAGTATGGGTAAAAAACAAATGTGTAACTTACTTTATAGAAACTGGAAAGTGGCCATCAGAGAGGTGCAGATACAATCATAGGAGTCAGAGAAAGGAGAAGTAAATTCTAATTCAAGTCAATCATGGAAGGCTTATGGAAAGAGGTGATATTTTGAGTTGGGTCTTGAAAGGTGGATATGATTGGGAAATAAGGACATTAAGGGACAGCAGACAGATGAAACTACAATACACTCACCTTTCTTTAAACAAGAAATTAGGATTATCTGTTATGAAATCCAAGATTCCAGAGCACTGCTGAGAAAGTGACTACAGACCCAAGGCCCCAATATTCTCTAAGTTGCCTGTAAATATCTGCTCCCCCCAAAACAAAACAAAACAAAAAACACTTCAACATTTTGACTCTGGATCTGGACACTTCCTGTCTTAGAAACAGAAACAGCACCATATACTTTAAAGTAGCAGTGATAAGGGCCAGACTTCATAACTTGAAGGTATCTTCTTTTTTTTCAGAATATTTACCTTTTTTTTTTTTTTTGAGTGGTTTTTTGCTATAGGGCGCATGCACTCTCCAGAAAGACAGAGAGACAGAGAGACAGAAAGTGAGAAATCACCCCCCAGAGGGGATGGCCATGCCCCAATCTCTTCTCCTCCATTCTCTTCTCTGGATCTTGGGCATGCACGCACACGCGCCCAGCGTGAGTTTAAGCTACCAAGCCCGAGACTTGAACCACAGTCGACTACATGGGAGTCCAGTGACATAGCCATTGTGCCATCTGCTGGTCCCAAATATTTACCATATTAAGGCTTTCTTTCTCTTTCCACAAATTTGGGAGTATAATGAATGGGATGCACTCAGAAGTCTACTCCCAGTCACAGTTTCTCCCTTCTGGCAAGTTTAGAATTCCCAATGATGTCATTGGAGAAAGCTTCACTTATCTCTATGGTCATGTGGCAAGAGTCATTCCTAGAAGTGACATGGGCAGGGGCAAGTGCCTCTTGGGAATCTGTATCATATGAAAATAGCTCCTGGTCAGAGTCCTCTGGGTGAAAGATGCAAATAAATCTAGGCCTGAGATCCATTATTCTTCAGCCACAACAGCAGACCACAATTTAGACCTGTAGGCATCTTTGGGAGTTGGTAGTCACCATCTAGACTCCAGGACAGGGATGATATTTTCTTCCCAACATATGCCTTGGTCCCCAGAGGTTGTCTGTGAAAGCTGAAGTGAATGAGCAAGGCCAGGCTAAGCCTTCCTCTTCCCTGAGCCCAGCACACAGCAGTAGCAGCCTTTCCCTGGTCTTCTCTCCCCAGACTTCCACCCTTATCTTCGATCACTCCTGGGGATTGAATTCCTGGTATGGAAGGTCAGTTTGGAATGTTTTTCAGATCTACTCTGACACACTCATGCCCACATGTTCACCTAAACTTAATATTCTTGCCAGCCCTTTCAGATGTCATGGGATTTTTTGCCCCAGATGCTCCAGGTGAAAGGGGGAAAGGGGCTGACCTGAAATAAATATGATTCCTTGATAGCAAAATCCCAAAAGACCGAGAAGCAGCACCAAGTAAAATAAGGCCATCAAGATCTCTAGTTCCAGACAAAGTCATGTAATATGGCCAGCCAGTATCACAGTGGTGGCTGAATCTCGTACAGTCAACTGGTGGCTTGAAAACACGTGCCAGGTGTGTGAGCATGCATCCCCAAAATCCCTAGAGGAGAATGAAGGAGAATGGATTGCTGCATGGCTGTCTCCCCTGGTTGGTGATTTCTCACTACTCCACACTGCTGCACTTCAACCTCTGTCTCTCTCCAGCAAGCGTGTGCACCCTATAACAAATTTTAAAACAAAAAAAGAATTGTTTCATTAATTCCTGGCAAGAAGAGGATAATCCAAAGTCAGGCTTAGGTCAGTCTTTAGTGGAGCTGGTAAGGCCTATTTGAAGAGAGCGCCTTGATGTCTCAGTGTCCTTTGGCCAGGGGCTGTGTACAGGCACACTAGCATGCCTGCCCGGGTGACACGTTTAAGCCACGTGTTTACAACGAAACCTGCCCCAAAGACTCCACCTCCAGTGAGTGCCCCCTCCCTGACTTTTGCAACTCTGAGTCTTACGGGTTCTCTATCCAGGATGGTGACAAAGATGGATGTCCTGCTTTAGAGAAAGCCTGATGATTTTGTGGAAGAGACAGACAAAGTGTGAGAGCTGAAAGTTCATGCAATGGGCACAGGTTGTGAGGTTTTCAGTCTGAGTGGTCCCGACAAAGACCAGTTAACTCTGGATAGATACCGGCATCTGGTTCATTATCTACCAAGTAAGGAGGCCAGAAAATATAGGAGCCTATGGCCTAGGGGCCCTCAGGACATTTAGCCCAGAGGACCATTGAGAGTTTAGTGGCAAACACTCAAACTCAACACCAGAGCCTCGTGACTAATTGCTGATCAGCTCCTCAATAACTTCTTCACTAGCTCCTCTCTGCTTTCCTCTCTCCTTGTAGAGGGGCCTGGTATTTGAAGAGTACAAGATTAGGAGACAAAGGCCCTATAGTAGCTCAATGGTAACATGTGACATTCTGTGAAGCTGACCTCCATGGTGGGTTCACATCCAGAGACATCCCTGAGCACACCAGGCTTGCTCATGCCCACGTCCATGATCTGGGCTGGTCGACGTTGGCCATGGATCACAGTATAAAAGCCTCATTAGGGGAGCATTGTCTTTCTTTCTGACTGACTGTCTCTCTCTGTCTCTTTTCCTCATGGAAGAAATAAATATAAGGGACCAGCAGTTAGCGTAATGGCTATGTCGCTGAACTCCCATGTAGCCGACCCTGGTTCAAGTCCCGAACCCCGTGGCTTAAACTCACACCGGGTGCATGTGTGTGCATGCCCAAGATCCCAAGAGGAGAATGGAGAAGGGATTGTGGTGTGGCCACCCCCCCCCCCGGGGGGGGGGTGATTTCTCGCTTTTTATCTCTCTGTCTTTCTGGCGAGTGCATGCGCCCTATAGCAAAAACCTCTCCAGAAAAAAAAAAAAAAAAAAAAAAAAAAAAAGAAAGAAATATAAAACTTGAAAAAAAAAAAAAAGAAATACTAGGAGGTATTTGGTCTGAGACTAAAAAATGGGAGAGGCCCAAGTGAAAAAACTAAATATCTAATCAGGCCTTATGGCACTGTCGTTTGTCCAGGGAGAGGAGGAGGGAATGTTGATAACCAGAGAGGCCTCCTCGCGAAAGCCTTCTACAGACTTTGATAGTGCATTTGTAAGCCAAGCCAAACACTGCAGAGAGACATGTTCCAAATGCAATGGGTCTGACGGGCTGAGATAAAGCCAATGTCATACTTGTTTGAGATGTGTTCAATATCGTCCCAGAATGCGCCCAAGAGCAATAACTATTACAACAACCTCACCGAAACAGGAGTGTCCTGGAGTGCTCCACCCTCCACTTACGGGGTTAGGCTTGTGCATTAGCATACATTCCTGACACTTACTAGGACTCCCTCCTTGAGTATAAGATGCTTGGGCTCAGACATAATTGGTTTTCATTTAAATGCCCAAATATGATTATATAACTTGATTCCATTAACAGGTCTGACTTGATTCAAGACTGGCTCAGGAATGAGCCAAGTAGTCATCTAAATAATAATTAGAACGAGACAAACCAGCCTTGCTGGTCACCAGTCTTAGGGACTAAAGAAACTTTCGAGTCATCAGATGGAGCTGATGGAGCTAGAGGCCCAAATCCCAAGACTATACCACTTGCCTGTGAGGCTTAGTGCTGTGATTCTGGGGTTCTCTGCAGTGGCTAGTCAGGGCTCCCTTAACTGCTGCCTTTGCCATCCTAGTAATGATAAAATGGAGTCAGGAGAGGCTGGTGTAGCCATCTTGGTTTGTTTTATCTGCTGAAAGCAGAGTTAGTTCAGTACCAGTGCTGTCGAGCTCATACGATCCAACCTCCCATCCAGTTTGGGAACCCCTGACTGCCACCACACCCTTGCTTAAAAGGTGGCTTAAAACTCACGCCGGGCGCGTGTGCGTGCGTGCCCAAGATCCCGAAAGGAGAATGGAGGAGAAGGGATTGTGGCGTGACCATCCCCCCTGGGGGGTGATTTCTTGCTTTCTGTCTCTATGTCTCTCTCTGTCTGTCTGGCGAGCGCACGCGCCCTATAGCAAAAACCTCTCCAAAAAAAAAATAAATAAATAAACTTACTCTGGTGAGGTATGTTGATCAGATTCTTATGAAAGTCAATCACGGTCTCTGCCCTATCTTCTGAACCTTCACAGCCCCAGATTTGTAAATGGTCAGAGAAATTAAGGAACCCTCTCTTGATAGCAGCAAGGGTGTCAGCAAGTGGTGTAGTGGTTAAGACCCTGGACTCCCAGATGGTTGGCTACAGTTCAAGTCCCAGATCTGGCACCTTGAAACTCACGCCGGGTACACATGTGCCCAAAATTCAGAGAAGAGAAAGGAGGAGAAGGGACTGTGACATAGCCATCCCCCTGGGGGAGGGGGTGTGATTTCTTGCTTTCTGTCTCTGTGTCTCTCCAGCAAGTGAATGAGCCTCATAGCAAAAATCTCTCTTAAAAATAAATAAATAAAGGGACCAGCAGTTGGCATAATGATTATGTCCCTGGACTCCCATGTAGTTGACCGCAGTTTGAGTCCTAGACCCGACGGCTTAAACTCATGCCGGGTGTGTGTGTGTGTGTGTGTGTGTGCTCGCGCGCGCGTTCCCAAGATCCTGAGAAGTGAATGGAGGAAAAGGGATTGCGGCATGGCCATCCCCCTGGGGGGTGATTTCTTGCTTTCTGTCTCTCTGCCTCCCTGGGGAGCGCACGTGCCCTGTAGCAAAAACCTCTCCAAAATAAATAAATAGATAGATAGATAGATAGATGATAGATAGATAGATAGATAACAGCAGGCCCACTGCTTCCCCCATTTTCGGTGGCTCCAACTGTGATAATCCCTCCCTTGTTTTGATCCCAAATCCATTTTTCTATAACTTTCATTGAAAGTTCTTTTTATCTTTAGGCTGCTAATGCCACTTTTTAACTTACGAATAAATTCTGGATCATAAAAAAACTTACTCTGGGGAACCAGCAGTTAGTGTAATGGCTATGTCACTGGACTCTCACGTAGTCGACCGTGGTTCGCGTCCCGGACCCGGTGGCTTAAAACTCACGCCGGGCGCGTGTGCATGCGTGCCCAAGATCCCGAGAGGAGAATGGAGGAGAAGGGATTGCGACGTGACCATCCCCTCTGGGAGGTGATTTCTCGCTTTCTGTCTCTATGTCTCTCTCTGTCTGTCTGGCGAGCGCACGCGCCCTATAGCGAAAACCTCTCAAAAAAAAAAAAAAAAAAAAAAAAAAAACTTACTCTGGTGAGGTATGTTGATCAGATTCTTATGAAAGTCAATCATGGTCTCTGCCCTATCTTCTGAACCTTCACAGCCCCAGATTTGTAAATGGCCAGAGAAATTAAGGAACCCAGTGCCTGGTACAAAATCATTTTGAAGACTAGAAACGAATCAAGAGGAAATGAAATAAATATTTTAAACAGAGTTTTTGCCAAAATAATGACATTTACTTTTTAATTTGACCAGAAAGAGACAGACAGACAGAGAGAGAGAGAGAGAGAGAGAGAGAGGGAAAGTGAGAAAGCAAAGTTCTAGGTCTGGGATCTGAACCACAGTTGGTCACGTGGGAGTCTAGCACCTTAACCACACTCCAATTGCAGGCCCCAACAAATGTCTGAATTTTTTTTAATACATTTTTATATCAGTGTCATTTATGATGAGGTTCAGAATAACACGGTGTAACTATAACACTACACGCTGAGCCCAGTGAGGGCAAGTTTGAGGAAGGGGAAGCAGGCGACCCAGTATCTTGATTAGATGTTCGACGTCCAGAGGTTAGAATTAGTCACAGTTTACACAATGTCATGGCACCGTGATGCTACGCTATAGGCAGCCCGGTACCTGCCTGTCTGTGACACTAGGCTGTGGGACCCACAGAAGTAGGACGCTGGTTTCCTCAACATTACCCTCATTCATATGTGAGCACATCCTGGCCAACAGACCCCAGTGTGTGGATCAGGAAGTGATTGACACCACAGGAGAATTTCTTACTTTAAAAAAGGATTTCCTGGGACCAGCAGGTGGTGTGGTGGTTAAGGTACTGGACACTCCCATATGGCTGACCATGGTTCGACTCCTGGACCTGGCAGCTTGCTTTCTCACTCTTTCTCTCCCTCTGTTTCTCTCTGGTCAAATGAAAATAAATGAATGAATAAATAAAATTAAATAAATATTTTTTTTTTTAAAAAAAAGGATTTGCCAGGGACCAGCAGATGATGTAATGGTTATATCGCAGGACTCCCATGTAGTCGACCATGGTTAGAGTCCCAAACTCACACTGGGCAGGACCAGCAGGTGGCATAATGACTATGTCACTGGGCTCCCACGTAATCAACCATGGTTCAAGTCCCAGACCCTGTGGCTTAAGCTCACGCCGGGTGAGTGTGCATGTGTGCTCAAGATCCCGAGAGCAGAATGGAGAAGAAGGGATTGTGGCATGGCCATCCCTCCCGGGGGGGGGGGGGGGGGGGGGGGGGCGGTGATTTCTCGATCTCTGTCTCTCTCTGTCTTTCTGGCGAGTGCATGCACCCAATAGCAAAATTAAAAAAAAAAAAAAAAAAAAAAAAAAAAAAAAAAAAAAAAAAAACACAACTTGCACTGGGCATGTGTGTGTGTACCCAAAATCCCAAGAGGAGAATGGAAAAGAAGAAATTATAGTGTGGCCATCCCCCCTGGGAAGGCTGTGTGATTTCTCACTTTCTGTCTCCCTGGAAAGAACATGCGCCCTATTCAAAAATCTTGCTTAAAAGGAAAAAACAAAAAGGATTTACCACATAGCCATTCTAAACAATGAACTCCCTCTCTCCAATTTAAATCACTCCAACTCTCAAGATTTGTCAGCAACTGGGTGCAGGTAAGGAAATGGGGATGCAGGGGTAGGTGGGAAGTGATATATTTGAGTTCGGCCCTGCCAAACTAGGGGACCAACTTGATACCATTTTGGTTTTCTCCATATTTCTGCTGCCACAGGCCAGCGAATCAAGGGGCCTGGGGCAGCGTCAGAAGGGGGAACTTCTGGCAGTCTGAGACAAGCTCCATTCATATCCCTGAACTCTGGGCAGGTGAACGTGGTGAATGCGGCATGTGAAGGCCCAGGTTCCCTGCCCTTGAGAGCACAGAAACTGGTCTCTAGAGTAAGGGAAGGAGGCCTACATTTAAATGCTGTTACTTAATCATAGCAGCTACTCTTCGAGGCATTTTTCAGATTATGGGGCTGAAGCTTAGAAAGGCTGATGTTTCCCAGTGTCACACAGAGGTAAGGAGGGAAGTGTCAAACCCAGGCCTGTCCACTTGCTCAAGCGGAGGACTGGAGTTTCCAAGGCCCTTCCTAGACCAACTGTGTGTGGCCCACGACACCCTCTAAGAGAAGACGCATCACTGCCTTTAGCTTCTGAGCTAGGCAGCTGCTATCTTCAGGTTTTGATTTCTTGCCATATGCCTACTGTCAACCCAGAATTCCTTTGCTTTCTGCTTCTATTTGTCTATTACTAGGGAAAACGTATCTGGGACTCCCATTCTGCTAGCAGGGTGCTGGGAAAACCAGCTCTCACTGAGTGGGGTGCCAGTGAGTACCTGCAATGGCTGGCTAGACCAGGCTCCGATGTCATTCTGCTGTCACCTCTCCTTTCTTCTTTCCCTGTCCCCCTCTGTCTCTTGCCTACTTGGTCCATGGGAGAAGGGAGGCACCACAGTGGTCCTGGCATCCCGGGCTTCCATTCTGGTTTTGCAGATGTCAGATAGGGACTCTGGCTTCCAGACACCAAATCAGGATTTGGCTTAATCTATGAGCCAAAAAGAGAAGGAAGGCCAGAAGTCCTTCCTCACTTACAGACTAAGGGGAAACGTCATAGTGGGAGAGGGTTGTCCTGGTGGTCTCTCCTCAGGCCTTTGCTTATAATGAGCCTGTTATGTGGTCTAGGGATAACTCCTGGATGGCTACATTGGCCCCACCCTCTGGCAATGAAAGGAGTAAGAACAAACTGGGCTAATCAGTTTAGCTCTCCATTGTTCACACCAGCCAGAGGACACTTTATAAGAGATGGGTTTGACCCTATTAGCTCCCAGTTAGTAATTTCTATGACCTTTTACCCCTTGGCCTACTCCATCTACCCTTCATGTCTTTTCCCCAACTCTGTCCCCATACACGCTTTGCCCTCACTATGCCTACCATTTGCCCTCAAGCGCCTCATGTCTTAGACATCACATCATTGACACTATTATTCCTTCTACTGAAAATAGCTCTCCTCACGCTCTCTTAGCAACTACATCCAGCTCAGTTGTTGCCTTCTTACTGTTATTTGCCACAACATTGTCAGGCGAAATTAACTGCCCCCATCTAAATTCCCATCATGCCTTACATGTCTCTCTGTACCGCTCATCACATTGCAGGAGAGCTGCTGCTCACCCGTCCATCTCGCTGGCTGGACCTCTCTCTTTGGAGACGTGGAATCATTTATGATTCTTCCTTTATCCTGGAGGCCTAAAATAGTGGAGGGACTCCATGAATGTTGTTGGGAAGTGGAAGCAGCCATAGCAGTGGAAGATGCTATTTGTTCTCCAAGGGGTCCTGGGCAGCAACTCTTCTCCCTCCCTTACCACATTCTCTAGTGAGGCTTAGCTCAGTCGCACTGGTGCCAGTGCAAAGATGTCGCTTATGAAAGGCAGAGTTTGGTCTAAGGACTTAGAGTTTATTTCAAGAACAAGTTACTTTTCTTTTAAAAAAAAAAAAACTTTTATTCATTTATTCATTTTATTTTAATTTGACCATAGAGACACACAGAGAAACAGAGAGAGAGAGAGAAAGCAAGTCACCATGTCCAGGACTCGAACTGCAGTTGGCCATGTGGGAGTGTCCAGCACCTTAACCACCACGCCACCTGCTGGCCCCAACAAGTTACTTTTCTTATTTACTTACTTATTTATTTATTTTTAGGTTTTTGCTATTGGGTGCATGTGCTTGCCAGAGAGACAGAGAGAGGAGTGAAAAATCACCCATTGGAGGGATAGCCATACCACAATCCCTTCTCCTCCATTCTCTCAAGATTTTGGGCACACACACATACCTGCCTGGTGTGATTTCAGTCTACCAGGTCTGAGACCTGAGCCGTTGGTCAGCCACATTGAGTTTGGCACCATGCCACCTGCTGGCCTGTCAAAGTTACTTTCTAACCCATGATGATGATTCCCGATGAGAGGGATGTAGACAGAGAGAGGAATTGCCATCATTGATTTTGGTAAACAGCAAGTTACTTAATCTTACTGACAGTATTACAATATCTTCATTTATACAAATAGGGAAATAATGCATAATATCTCATGTTGCTGTGAAGATGAATTGCTACTATTTACTGAATTTATTTTAGAGTTAAAGGTTCTCCACATGTCACCCAGGGAGAAAGCAACAGACACAGAACTTGAATCACTATACCATATGAGGACACTGAAAACTGCAGAAGACTACACAAGTGTTACCTATAGCCCTTTATTCAAGGGCACATTTAGACCTTGAAATTTTTGACCTGTTGGGAACGGAAACTGGAAAATTAAAGGCATTTTTTCTGAGCTTCTTTAAGTAGCTGTACAGGAAGTGCAAAGGTGAAGCAATGGTAGGGACAGCTAGTTATCTACCAACAAATTGTGCCTCTCCTTCCATGGTTGAATTGTTTCTGAGAAGTGGCTGCCCAGCAGGGATTGCACTTCCTGGCTCCCTTGGGTAGAGGTGAGGCTATGCAATACTTCTGTGGACTGCGATCAGAAACCAGGAGTCATTAGCCGGTCAAGACGGTTAAGAAGAGGGTGTGAATAGCCCAAAGGTAGAAGCAATCCAAGTGTCCATGATGGGTGTGGATAAATGGATAAGTGCATATGAACAACAGGAGGAAATTCTGACAGCAACATGGGTAAGTTTTGAAGACATAATGTTAAGTGAAATAAGTCAGTCACAAAGGAACAAATATTGTACAATTCCGCTTATATAAGGTACCTAGAGTGGTCAAATTCATAAAGACAGAAAGTAGAATGGTGGTTTCCAGGGGCTGGGGGGAGGGCGAAAATGGAGAGTTAGTATTTAGTGGGTACTGAGTTCCAGTTTGGAGATGAATGTGGTGATGGCGGTACAACAAAGACAAAGTACTTAATGCCACTGAAGCGCAAGTTTAAAAATGGGGAGGAGCAGGTGGTGTGGTGGTTAAGGTGCTGGACTCCCACATGACTGACCATGGTTCAAGTCCCAGATATGGAGGCTTGCTTTCTCACTTTCCCACTCTCACTCATTCACTTGCTCTCTCGCTCGTGCTCTCTCTCTCTCTGCTGAGCACATGTCCTGTAGCAAATTTAAGATAATAATAATAAATAAAATTAAATTTAAAAATATTTTTTAATGGAGTGGGGCAGACCCATATCCTAGTGGTTAATAGAACTACTATGGGCCCACTGCAGTTTGAATCCCAGCTCTGGAGACTTGAGAAACATGATGGGTATGTGTGCATGTATGCCCCAAATCTTGATGGGATAGAACAATGGAGGAGAAGGAACTGTAGATGACCACAACGTTCCCCCACCACCACCACTGGGGAGAGTAGATTTTTCCCTCGTCTCTCTGGTGAGCATATGCACCCTCTGGCAATTAAGAAACAAAGTTTTAAATGGTTAAAATGATTCATTTTATATTACATATATTTTACTACAGAAGAAGAGGAAGAGGAAAAGAGTGAGGAAGAAGAGATTGTAACCTCCGTGTCTGCCAGTAGTAGATGCAGAGGACTTTTAGGTTGTCAGATAAAAGAGCCATACAATGCGTGTAGCCTGTGCACTGGAATTACATAACAGAAAGCCAATCACGGACTAGAAATCGGCTATTGAACTCTTATTTGAGTGATAAGTCGATCCCAATATGTTAAGTCACTGCAATTATAGCTCATTTTGTTACGTTAGCTTGCAGAGCCCTAACTAATACAACCTGCAGCTGATATTCATGGCTGACGCTGCAGAATGGTAACAGAGAACACCATCCCCTAAGACGGGCATAGCTTCAGAACTTGGCTGGGTTTGAGGCTGAAGACACACTTGTGCTGAGGGCCTACCTTCAAATTCAGCAGTTCTCAAAGACTGCATCACAACTCCCTGCTTTGTTTCTAAGGAAACCCAGAGGAGTCTACCTCCTTAAGAGATATGTCACCAATTTTGTGTCAAGAGCTAAGTGTGGACTTGGGGTGCAGGAATACAGAAGGAGACAGGAACTGTGGTCCTCAGTCTGTAGAGCAGATATGAGAACTGTCCCTGCCTACACTCCTGGGCTGATTGTGCTCTGAGCAGGTGGCTCTGTGGTTCCATTCGAGTGGCAGCCCCTTAGCTGAGCTCAGCATTGAAAGAGGACAGGGGTTGCCTTGTCCTGTGCTCATAGGACAATCACCAGTAGCAAGTAGACCATGGCTGCTGGCTGTGAGTGGAGCCAGTCACAAATTCTAGGATCAAAAATGAAGGGAGTCCTGGCCTCAAGAGCGTAGAGGAGGTGGGAGTGAGCAGAGCAGGCTCTGGGGCACAAATAGGGTTATGGAATTTCAAACCAGAACAGCAGTGTACCGAAGGCCTTTTCTGGCTGTCTAGGCCCAGCTCCTATGACTTTGGCAGCATCTGGGAGCCCCGAGCATGGCAGTGGCTGAGGAGCCCCACAGTCACCAGGCATGCATCTGAAGGAAATCCAGAGGCCCAGGGCATTGGGACTACCCCTTGAATGTCAGGTAAGCATTCTGGGAACCTAGACGTCTCAAGCTCATCACAGGAGTGACTCCAGGAAAGAAAGAAGGCCACTCTTGCCTATAGGGGAGATGAGGCTGACGCCAAGTTAATGAAACAGATAAAAGAGAACCAGCCTCATTTTCTTCCTCAATTTTGCAAAGAATTTACCAAGAGATTTTTTTTCTTAATGAGATAACATGTGGGAGGGGGAGAGAGAGAAAGAGAGAGAGAGAGAATTATTTTTGACAGGATCTTATGTTGTGATTCTTATTCTCCAGGCCCCAGCAAGTAGGACTACAGGTATGTACCACAACACCAGCCCGTAAGTCAGGCCAGGAACTGAGCCTCCTCTACGACCTTAGCCATCATACAGTGGCATTCACACCACCAAGGCTGGGTCCAAAATGTGCTGTATTAGTAAATTAGAGTGATTTGAAGCTATCCTATTATAACAACACTCTTCCTCATGTGCAGTCCTCTGTTTGCCTAAGCTAGAGAGAAAAAGGAAGAGTTAGGGCTGGGAGCCAGGCATTACACACAAATTCATTAGTCATATCAAAATCTGGTGATGTTCATACAGGTGAGTCATGAAGGGAAAGGTCATGTGAGCTGAGAACACGAAGGTTGAGAACTATTGGTTGGTATAGATTTTTATCAGGGATTCAATGTTTGTTAAATATATGCATGCATGCCTCCCAAACCCTCACTCAGGTATAAAAGCTCCAGAACAATCCCACAGTGGCCTCCAGCCCTGCTGTTGTCTCTTAGCTCTCTTTAGCTTGCCCCTGGCATTCACCATGTGATGTGGCACAGGCTCTGAAACCTCCAGGGATGATGGACAGCTGAACGAAGGAAAGCTAAAATGCGGACCTGTCCTTCTTGGCATTCTCTGTCTCTTAGGGTTTCCTGGAGTCGACCCACTGTCTTCCTGCAGGGTGGCATCTGTCTCTCTCCCACTCCAGGCTAATGTTTGGATATTCCTTCACTGAGGCCAAGCAGAGCCGAAAGCACCCTCCTAGGTCTGAGCCCTAGTTAAAGTTATTTTGGCTTCCTTGGCATTTTTCACATCCTCTTATGCAACCTTGGCCGGGGCCCTGCACAAAAGCCAGCTGATAAATGTCTGATGCCACCCTTGGAAATGGTGCCGAGGCGGCTGTGTCGCACTGAGGCTTCCCAGGGTCAGTGCTGAGCAGCAGCTCCCCCTGCCCTCCTAACCTGGGCCCAGCTAAAGGGGAACCTTTAGGAACGGGCCTGGAGGCTGACTCAGACTGCCTGTCTGCCATCCCAGCTCCCACGCCTGACAAATGCTCACCTCCCCACTCACCTGCCAGGATGACACAGCACTCTCAGGCTTGCCATGCTCATCTTTGTGAAAGCTCTCACTGGGTCACAGGAACATTCTCCCATATCCTTCAGCACGGGAGAAGGTTGCCGGCTGTGGGGCCTTGGGGTCAGTCAGAGACCTGCCGGCTCAGGCTCTTCTGCCCCTCCTGCCCTCTTGTTGCCTCTGGGAGCTACAGGCTACTCCTGACACTGTGAGTTGGGCAACACCCCAGGGAATCCACACTAGAATGAGTGTAAGCAAGCGGGGCTCCCTGTGCATTGCATAATGCAGAGTGCGGACCCTCCCTCAGGTCTGCCGCCCTGGCAATGCCATGCCCCAGGATGCCTGCGGATTCTCAGGTGGGCCGTAGGGAGGCGTAGGTTCTTGGGAGCACCTCTGCCTCCTAGTTTCTGTTTCCACTGGATTCTTCCTGTTGGAGTCACTTTGCTGTCCTGTGTGCAGTGTCCCAGGTTGGCACCCAGATGTGGAACTCATGCCCTGGCTTTGATTCCCACCAAAACCAAACCAAACACCCCTGTAAGACTTTCGTGCCTGTAACAGACTCTGTCAAGGGCTGCCCAGGCCGGGAGGGTTCCCGGCTGCAGCAGAGCAAACAACTTCAAATGGCCTTTTTTGGTTCTTAAGATCCTCCTTGAGGCCATCCCCAACTCCAGAGAGTTCCCAATGGCCAGACCAGCCCCCACTGCTACCCACAGGGTGATTCATGAATGCCTGCACCAGAACCAGGGGACAGTGTCCGTGTATGAGTGTGTGTACGTGTGTGTGAGTAAAGGGGGATGTATTTTTTATTTCACTTGTTTTGATTTTGTTCTTGTAAGATTGTGTTAGATTGTGTTCTTGTCACTTGATTGTGAGTCAGCCTATACATTTAGGGATATGTCTCCTGCCACTTGCAATGTCTACATGCCAGCTGTCACTCATCCCACACCACGACGTCCGGAGTTGATAGGAATGATTAGCGCCCCAGTGTTTTTCTTGTATGGCCCCTAAAATCATTTTGAGACATTAGGTACCCCTCTCAAAACGTTTGTGTGGGTATTTTTTTAAATAATTATTTTATTTTATTTTATTTATTTATTTACTTTAATTTGACCAGAGAGAGACAGAGCGAGAGAGGGAGAGAGGGTGAGAGAGGGAACGTGAGAAAGCAAGCTGCCAGGTCCAGGACTCAAACCACAATTGGCCATGTGGGAATCCAGTACCCTTAACCACCAGGCCACCTGCCGGCTCCTTGCACTGTTTTTTTAAAATGTTCATCTTGAGTTTACATAGTGGCAAAAAATTAAATTCCCCTGTGTGTTTGAAATATGTTGATATTTTAATGGCTAAACATTTAAAATAAGTATATATCACTCATTTAAATATATCAAAACAGAATTTAAGTTTTACAGTAATTTGATATCTTCCATTATCTTTAAGAAAATACAGAATCAACTGGTAGCATGAAGATTAGGGTGACTGGATCCCCCACAGTCGACTGTGTGGTTCAGTTCCAGTCCTAGGCCCGGTGGCTTGAAAAACATTCCAGGAGCATGTGCACGTGTGCCCAAAATCCTGAGAGGAGAACGGAGCAGAAGGGATTACAGGGTGGCCATCCCCCAGGCCCCTCTCTCTCACTCTCCCTCTCTGTCTTTCTCTGGCAAGCACATTGTACCCTATAGCAAACTCAAAAAAAAAAAAAAAAAGAAAAAAAAAAAAAAAAAAAAAAAAGAAAAGAAAAGAAAAGAAAAGAGAATATGCACAAGCTCTGCTTTAATGGTCAGAAATTTTACTTTATTTTTCCCCTTGAGTTTGTGTTTTTATTCCTCTTCCTCTATAGAACTGAATCCGGATATAATATACATTTATGATTAAAATGATTTATTGATCATCTTATCATATTTTTCTCAAACACGTGTCAGAAAAAATTCAGGAGTGGTCCAGGAGAAATTGAACAATAGACACAAGAATGCAGGTCTGCAAGTGGAATAGGTACAGAACGGCGTACAACAGAAGAGTGAAAAACGTCATCGATGATTCATTATATTCTCCTCCCCTCCCAAGGACAAAAAAGTAGAATGACTATTGAATGTGCATACCATAATGTAATGTTCAATTTTGAAGATTACACATATCGTTATATCCTTGATTTGATTATCACGTACTGTATACATGCTTTAAAAAAATACTGTACTCCACAAAGATATATGGTTATATATAAACTAGAAATGGCAATTAGAATATTCAAATTCAATGTTTTGTTTTCTATGACTATCAAGCTCTCAAGAGATACTGTCCCAAGCTGATATTATTAAATGCTCATTAGTTTCTTCTTCACCTTTACTAAAATAATTAGATAATATCTCACTTGCCAAAGGATTTTTAATGTGATCATGATCATAATTGACTTTTTCAACGCAAACCAATGCCTTACGTTGTCTCCTTGACTGAAGCTTGGAGATCTGTGTAAATGACAGGGTGACAGGGTGGACCATAGCTTTTTTCAGAAGAAAAGGGGGAAAGGACACTTATGAGAGACGAGCAGGGAAAGAACAACCCCAGCATGGGAGCATTCTCAGAGAGAATGGCTCTAGGAAAGGGTATTTGGGAAGGAGCCTCTGGAAACTGGTAGCCCCTTAGAATATGTTCATGGGCCCTGAGCCTATGCTCACCCGGTTCAAAGACCTCTGGTCCAGGAATTTCAAATGCTCCTCAGCTCAGCTCTCAACTCCCTTTTCCAGGCTCCTCTGTTTAGTTTATGAACCCAAATAAATGAATTTATTCCTTTTTCTCTCCCCTGCCTCCCTCCCTCCAACCTTTCCTTCCTTCTTTGCAATATTTTAGACCTGAAAAGGGTTAAATTAAAAAAAAAGATATATATACACATATAAATAGTATAAATACTGATAATCAAGCAACTATATGTGTACTCACTACTTAACTTAAAAAGTAGAACAATATGAAGTAACCCACTAATATTTTGGCTTCCTCACTCAGGGCACAAGGTAGAATTACAGATCCCCACTCCCTTGAAATTACCCATGTGACCTGAGTCAGCCAATAGAATGCAAGTAGAAGCAACAGGTGCCCCTTCTAGGTGGTTTTTAAGAGCAAATGTGTGATTGACCATGGTCCCTCCCCCTGCCACCTTGATAGAGACATTAATTTCATGGAGGCCCTGTTATCTGGCCCGTGATGAACCTTTGTTGTATTTAAGCCACTGAGGTTTCAGCATAGCTAGCCCATCAGGATTGAACAGAAATCTCTCTGCAACTCCATGTTGTTCTCTCCTTTTCCTGTCCCTCAGACATAACCACTATCCTTGCTTTCCTTTATGATTATATTCATAAATAACATATTTTATGTTTTTGAACTCTATAAAAGTGATTTTTTTTTAATTCGGCAAGGTTCATTGGCATTTTGAGTATACCACAATTTATCCATTCTTTTTTTTTTTTTTTTTTTTTTTGGAGGGGTTTTTGCTATAGGGCATGTGCGCCCACCAGAAAGACAGAAACAGAGAGTCAGAGAGATAGAAAGCAAGTAATCACCCCTCGGGGGGATGGCCACACTACAATCCCTTCTCCTCCATTCTCCTCTAGGGATCCTTGGCGTGCACACACACGCACCCAGTGTGAGTTTAAGCTACTGGGTCTGGGACTTGACCCATGGTTGACTACATGGTAGTCTAGCGACATAGCCATTATGCCAACTGCTGGTCCCTATCCATTCTATTTTTTAAAAGAATTATTTATTTAGTTTTATTTATTATTATTATTTTTTAATTTGCTATAGGGCACATGCACTCACCAGAGAGAGACAGAAAGAGAGAAAGGGAAAGTGAGAAAGCAAGCTGCCAGGTCCAGGACTTGAACCATGGCCAGCCATGTGGGAGTTCAGTGCATTAACCACCATGTCGTTGTTGGTCCCTCCATTCTACTTTTTATAAACATTTAGGTTGGTTTTTGTTGTCATGGATAATACTACTCTGAACATGCTTGCATATCTCTGCTGGGACAGAGGTGTAGCATTTTCACTAGAACAACAGTTCTCAAAGGGTGGTCTGGGACTTCTGGGGATCCCCTAAGACCACACCCCTTAAGGGGCTCTGTGAAGTCAAAACCATTTTCATACTAATATGCTAGTGGTATGAAGGTCTTGTCTGCCTTTTTCACCGTCATTCTCACTAGAGAACAGTGGCATTTCAGCAGCCACATGATGTGGGCAGCACAACAGAGGTAGCTACAAGACTCCAGCTGTTTTCTATTAAGCCAGAGCTGAAAGACTCTAGACCAATGTCACCCTTCTCCCTAAGTTTTTTGTTCATTTGAAAACATATAGTGATTTTTCATAAACATGGGGTTTTTGTTAGTGTGTAATGGGTTTATTATTGGCACCTTTAAATGAATTAACCTTTTTATTGCCAGAAGGTGTGTATGCTCATGAAAAAGATTGAAAAAGAGAGAAGATCCCCTAATGGGGCATGGTCATACCGCAATCCTTTCTCCTCCATTTCTCTATCCTGTCAGGATTTTGAGTGCACGTACAGACAAGCCCAACCTGTTTTCTAAGCAGCCAGGGCCAGGATTTGAACCACAATTAGCCATGTGGGATCCAGCTCCCTTAAACACTGTGCTATGGAGCTCGCCATGAATTAATTTTTTTTAAGTTTTAGTTGTAACTTCTATTGTGATAAATATTGATTGATATAACTCACCCAAGAAAAAGTTACTTGGGGTTCCATAACAATATTTAAGAGTTAAAGGAGTCCTGAGACCAAAAGGCTTTAAGGACTTATGTCCTACTATGTGTAACTAGGAGTGGAATTGTTGGGTTCCTGATTGATGTGCTTTGCACATAGTCAGCTTTCCTATTGATGCACTAAGTTCACCCAAGTGGTTGTACCTATTCACCCTCATTAGGTTTTCTGCCTCCCCCTCCTTGATATAAGTTTTCCATTTGGGCTTCCAAAGTGTCTAAGATTCACAATCTACTTTCCAAAACAAGGGGGCTCCTTTGGTTCTGGGGGCCAGGGAAGGCTCTTAAGACAAAGCTATTGTGAAGTGCCATGAATCTACTGGGAACTATGTGGGTTGGGGCTCTAGAAAGAGAATGAGCTATTATAGACTGATGGTCTGTGTATCCACTTTGGTCTCATTTCAACAAAGTTGATTTTAGACTTGTCTTCAGTTAAAAATGTAAAACTAGGGGCCAGCAGGTGGCATAGTAGTTAAGGTGCTGGACTCCCAGGTGACTGACTGTGGTTGGTTGAAGTTCAGGACCTGGTGGCTTGTAAGCATGCTGGGCGCATGTATGTGAGTGCCCAAAATCCGAGAAGGAGAGTGGAGTAGAAGAGATTGCCGTATGGTCATTCCCTCTGGGGCGTGTGTGTGTGTGTGTGTGTGTGTGTGTGTGTGTGTGTGATTTCTCATTTTCCCTCTGTTTCTGTCTCTCTCTAGTGAGCACAAGTGCCTTATGGCAAAAACCTTTAAAAAATAAATGTCAAACTACTTTCCCCTCCTCAATACAGCCCCTCGGTCCTCCCTCAGTGCTCTCCTTCCCTGAGTTCATTTCCAGGGTCAGACAGCCAGAGCAGGTTTTCTGCATATCTAGATCTTTTACACCCCCGCCTAAAAAGTTCCAGAAAGGCCATTATTGACTGTCTGGCTCTGATGGACTGCACTGGAGCTTCCCAGGAATAAAAGAGTTTCCCTGCCCTGTCCAAGGAGCAAGTCTGCCTCAGAAACATGGAGAGGTGGAACTGATTTTTCCATCTCATTATTCCAGAGAAGTCTCAGGCAGTGACCATGACTAGCTCTAACAGTCCTTCTTTGAGCTTAAACACACACACCTGGGAATAATTGCACTCACTCGAAGTAGGCCAGTCCTGCACACAACAGCCTGGAAGAATTAGAAACTTCCTGATTTTCAGAAACACGTTTGCTCAAGGCTTTTCCCAGGCAACATGTGGCTGGCTGTGCCTGCTCCCTCTGATGCCCTCTCCCGGTTCCTCCCCACAATCCCCCACTTCCCCACAAGCTGGCAGGAACTTGCTGTTCTTCAGCTGAGGCAGGACGCCTGCCAGGTTCCTCCCGTTTTTTCCGGAGAGTGGGGAGCAGCTCTTCTATTTCTAAATAGAGTGCTGTGAAACCGGATGCCACACGGAGCCGGACAGGCCCTTGGCTCTCCCTCTCTGACCCCTGACCCCAGGGAGCAGCCCCTCCTCTCTGTACTCTAGCCTGGCACTGCAACTAAGGCCAAGCTCCTCCAGGCCAGGGGGACGCGGCCAGCAGAAATTTCGCCGGACAATGAGGTTCCTCAAAGTCCTTTTGGCCGCATCCTCCCTTGCCTCCCACTTCCTTCTACCCTTGCCTCTCTGCCCTGGAATTCTTCAAGTCAGAGACTTAGACCAGCTTATTGAGGAGAACTGTCATTCAGATAAGGCTAGGCTTAAGGCATCACAGATCACAGGGAGATATTTCTAGTTAGAAAAACACCAAAGGAAGGTCTATCCCTTCTGCTCGTTCAGTTCTGATAGACGGCTCTTTGAGATGTCCATTCATTCATACTTTCGCTCAGTCATTTCCTATTCAGCAGGGTATCTGCTCTGTAGCGGTGTTGTTCTCCATGCCGGGGCTAAGGCAATAAATAAAACAGCCCAAAAACCTCATGGCTTTTATGTGCTGATATATGCTAGGAATTTCATACAAGGAAGGAAGGAATGGGAAGTCATTGGAAATATGATAAGAAGAGTAATCAGAAGGCTGCTTAGTCGAGGAGGACTATGGCCTTTGTTCCTGTCGCAATTTTTTTGTTTTGTTTTCTTTTTTAGAGAGATTTTTGCTATAGGGAGTGCGCACTCACAGGAGAGACAGAGAGACAGAAAGCAAGAAATCACTACCCAGGGAGGATTTCCACGCCGCAATCCCTTCTCCTCCATTCTCCTCTCGGGATCTTGGGCACGCATGTACACGCGCCTGGCATGAGTTTTAAGTAGCCAGGACCAGGACTGGAGCAGCCATGAACTATGTGAGAGTCCAGAAATGTAACCATTATACCATCTGCTGGTCCCAATCCTATTACAATCTTAAAGGGGCAACAGTCCTTAAGCCCATTATCTGGCCATGAGGAAGGCCAAAAAAAAAAAAAAAAACAGCCAAGAGCACAACGGCTGATGGCAATAGGAAATTGGGACGAGGCTTTGGATTTACTGCTGCAACAGCTATGAGGGGTGGGGAGGTGGCCGCTTCCTTCTGCTGGGTCTCAGGGAAGCAGCAGTCAGGGGGTCTCCCTCAGGCTGGGGGAGGGGCCTGGACCTTCTCACCTGGTACTGCTGTTCTGGTTGTTGTGGAAACCCCCTACACAATGTAACCACAGGTCAACCATGCCACAGTGAAAGGACTCAAGAAGAAATAACCACTGCCTTCCTCTGTGGGCCTGTCCCTGTCTTGTGAAGCAAATTCCCTTTCAGTCAGTGGACTACAGTAGTCTCTGTGTGGGGGAGGCTGTATTGCTGGTCCTGATGACCGTGTCTCGGGAGAGGCCCTGACATTTTGCTTTCAATTTCTCTGCTTCCAGCTTATCTGTCTCATGCATAGTGATTTACGAATTCACACTTGTTCATTCAACAAATATACACTGGCGACAATCATGTGTGCAAAGTGCTGGAAATGCCCTTTAGGAGGAGAGACGCAGGTGGTGCCCTGAGAGGTGGAATGAGAGAAGCAGGCACCACCACACGCAGCACCCACTTGGGACATGCTCTTGGGAGGACAGTGAACGCCAGAGCTCTGGCGGCAGAAGGGAGGAAGGGCCCTTATGACTCAGCCCCTGAGACTTCATTCAACATTGGTTGTGGCTAGGCACTGCCCTCTCAAGACAGCTTAGCTCCAGAGAGGCTGCGTTCCTTCTAGATAAATGAATAGAACTTTCCAAAGCAGGTAACAGAAGGAGAGGGAGTAGGAGAACGTTACACTCAGAGTGAACAGTCTACAAAGGCAGAGAGGTAGGGCAGGGCAAGGTTCAGTAGAGGGCCAGGGAGTGGTGCTCCTGGGAGCCTGATTGTGGGGGTGGGCTGGTGGCTGATTGGCAGGAGCTTCTCAGTGGAGGTGGAGAGGGCAGAGGGCAGAGAGGCTGTGCCAATGAGAGTTTGGACTTTGTCCTGTAGCAAGCCAGAAGGAACTATGGAAGCCTTTTAAAGCTGGGCATGACATGATCAGACCTGGGAGGCACACACACACACATAGAGAGCTATAAAATAAAATAATTCAAATATTGAAATAGCCTAAATATATTCACTTCAAGTATATATCTGTATATATGAAAGGCCTTCAACATTTCACGGAAATGCGTGTTATGAAAAAGCTATGGATGGAGTTTGATTTTTTTTTTTTTTTTTTTTGCAGCAAAATAAACTCACACTTTAATTCCATTTTTCCATGAACTGGCTGACACACCCTGCACTTCATCCATAGGAGCCCAGGTAAATCAGCTGCTATGCTTTTCTTCCTAGTCAGTTGGAGGCCTGCACTTTGCCCCAGAGAATTTCGATTCTTCGCAGAAATGTGAAGAGAGAAACATAGTCAATACTCAGTTGCGTTTTCTCCCTTACTTCCAGATGCTGTTGAGAATCAGTAGGCAAAGCTTTAGGAAATAAGAGGGCTTGAAAACAAACGGGGGTGGGGGGCAGGTGACCTCCTCCTTGCTGTGGGGGTGGGGATGGAGCAAAGGGAGCTGGAGATGCAGGCCCCACTGCTGAGGAGGCTGCCCATGCCTTGGGTGTCCTACCGGACCTATGCAGAAATGACACCCATGGGTGCAGCCCATCCCTTGTCATTTCCATGAGCAGATCTGATGCCTGGGCAGAAGCTCTTACACCTCTATGGGAAAGAATCACCCTTCAACAGCCTGCTGAGTGTGGCTGGTAGTCACACTGCACAGGAAGCCACCTGAGTCCCGAGACTGCCGGTCCCTACCCCAGCGGCCTGAGTCCGTCCAGGACAGTCCTGACCCTCCTCCCCACCAAGAACATGTCCCTGATGTCTCACAGATGGGGGAGAAAAAATGGTAGAGAAAAGCAAGCCACATACACACCGTGTATCATAAAATTTTTTTGAGGTGACTAAAAATTTACCCAAAAGGGTCCAGTTCATGGTATGGTGTTTAAGGCAGCTGGATCCTACATGGCTGACCACGTGGTTCAAATCTTGGATCCAGAGGCTTGGAAAACACTCCAGGCATGCGTGCATGCATCCCCCAAATCCCAAGAGCAAAATGGAGATGGCATTGTGGTGTGGACATTTTCCGTAAGAAATGCTTTTTCACTTATTCTCTCCCTCCCCCAAACTGGGTGTACATGCCCTCTGGCAAAACATTTTTTTTGAAAAATCTGCCCAATGTAAAGTTTCTAAAAATTTGAAAATAAATCAAGCATAAGGAAAGAATAAAGGAGAGGTTAAAAACAAGATTAATGTAGAAGAAAATGACTACTCAGGGATTTACCTGATCTTAGGTAATTACCAAAAACAGGACATGGATTAAGCTCCGAACTTCCTGTGAAACAAAGCAAAAATGAGAATGTGAGCAAAATTGGCGATGTAGAGAAGATAAAAGAAAGTCTCAGTGGTAGCTCTTCTTTTTCTTGTTTTGGGATTTAAGTGAATTCTGTCCTTCAAGTCCTCGTAAAAGAGAAGTTTCATGGTGTCCTCAATAGCTTTTTGGCAATCGATTCAGTGGTAAGTTTTCGATGGCTATTTCAATGTGTTCCTGTGAGTAACATTCCAAAACTCAATTTAGGAACAGTAATTGTTATGAGGTGACCGAAGGAGGAAGGCCAGAAACATCAACCCTTAGTGGTACACTTACCTGATTTAAATTGGAGAATAAGAGCAAGCTCCATTATCTAAGGGTCGACTGCATATCTTTCAAATAATCCTCAATATGTTTGCTAAAAGCTGAGCCACACACATAGTTAAAAGATGTATTATCTGGGGGGGTGGGGGGCAGCAGGTGGCATAGTGGTTAAGGTGCTGGACCTCTCCATGGTTGACCATGGTTCAAGTCACAAACCCAGCAGCTTGAAACTCATGCTAGGCCTGTGTGTGTGCATGCCCAAAATCCTGAGAGGAGAATGGAGGAGAAGGGACTACAGTGTGGCCATCCCCCCCGGGGATGATTTCTCACTTTCTGTGTTTCCGTCTCTGACTCTCTGGTGAGTGCACATGCCCTGTAGCAAAAATCTCTCTAAAAAAAAAAAAAAATAAAATAAAATAAAAAATAAAAAAATAAAACGATATATTATTTGGAAAGAACTCATCTAGAATAGAATAGAGTAATTTTCTACTACTGATTAATGGCAGATTGGTAATCTTAAAAATTAATCTAGCTCACATCCAAAAATTACTAAATGGTTTTACTACTTTTTTCCTTTTTTTCATAGTATTCCCTCTTACACGTATTAAAACTCATACTAAACAATGAATCCTACGTTGCAAAGAGAATTTTTTTTGCACCTGTTTATAAGTTTCTGCCCACAAGTTAAACAAAAGCAAACACAAGGGCTAACAATTCTTTTCTATATCATAATTTTCATAACTTGATGCCTGTGATAGTACAGTTTAAAAAAAAACACTAATGAAATATAACATACAGCATGAAACACTTAGAAAAATGGATTAAAAATATTAATCAGTTACTTCTAAATTAAATATATATATGTATATTTGTAGGTGTGTGTGTGTAAAGAGAGACAGACAGAAAGAATGGAAAGGATGAAAGCTGTAAACTCTCAGCTCTCTCTAGGTGGTAGCGTTTGACAGCTTTGTGCTTGTCCTACTTCGGGTTCTTGTCATGCCTGAGATGAGGGTTTGGGTGCAGGTTGTTAGGAAGACAATCCTGGGAAGCACTAGAAGAGAAGGAAAGTAAAACAGAGAAAGGAAGAAAGTTGGTAGGGGGCGCATGGATGAGTGGATAAGCACTATGGGCCATGGAAGTTAAATCCTCTTGGAAACCTCAGAGACTCTTTGAAACACCCCTCAGAACTGTCCCACTAAGGGCCAAAGACCAGGCCTGTTTTTCCACACACTGTCATCCCCTTGTTGAGGATTGCTCCTGGAAGTGCTACCTCCCAGCACTTTCGACCTCCCTGTACGCTGGCCGAGACCACTCCTGCGACCAGGAACGTCCTCCAGAAGGGAGCGAAGGTGCTCCAGAAACGAAGCCATCAAGGTCTAAGAGAACTGTCCCAATTTCAGATGGCCTCTGTGGTGGGTTCTCCAACAGTGCAATTTTCAAATATTTTCATATATTAAGCTAATATTATTTATAAATAATAAACATATTATTTATAAAAATCATTTTTACAGAACTACCTGTTGGCACAATCAATATTAGGTCAATATTATTTATAAAAATGGCTTTTTCAGAACTACCGTTGGCACAGTTGAGAATTTAGCACCTAACCATGACTCTCACCTGAACATAAGGATCTTGTCTCTGTCTAAGGTGGACTGAGGCAGTACTACAGGAAGAACAAACTTATTCTCAGAAGTCAAGGTCTCAAAACTTCATCCCGTAGAACGATGGTCACACTGATGTTGACCTGAAATGTGCTCATACTGGGAATTACCAACTGTCCACCAGAGCCATAGAGCTCAGTCACACATTCATGAAGGGTTTAAATTTGAGTAATTTGGGGAAAAAAAAAAAAAAAAAAAAAAAAAAGGCAGTTTTCACTTTCTTCTTCCTCTTTTTTTTTTTTTTTTTTTTTTTTTTTTTTTGGAGAGGTTTTGTCTATAGGGAGCATGCACTCACCAGAAAGACAGAGAGAGACAGAGAGACAGAAAGCGAGAAATCACCCCCGGGGGGATGGCCACACCACAATTCTTTCTCCTCCATTCTCCTCTTGGGCATGCACGCACACGCACCTGGAATGAGTTAAAGCCACCAAGTCTGGAACTCGAACCGCGGTCGACTACATGGGAGTCCAGCGACAGCCATTATGTCAACTACTGGTCCCGGCAGTTTTCACTTTAAATTCACAATCATGAACTTCAAATGTGCACATTCTCATAGCCACCTAACGGGGAAAATGAGCTTGCTTAGGATAAATATCGTCATGATACCAGGCAGTGTTGAGCTCGCATTTGAGTGTAATCCACTAAAGGCCCCAGCTACTATGTGCTGAAAGCCGTCACTGAGTTGACTGCAAAGTCACCTTTCTACAGGCTGGTTCTAGGCAACTGCTGAGACCCGTTGAGATAACAAGTTAAGCTCATTCCAGGGACACAGGGGCTCCTCTGAGAGTTGGCTCTGGCTCCCCATTGGTTTTGAAAAACCTTCCCTGGGTTTCACCACAATCCAGAAAGCTACCACTCAACCTCCCTTCCTTTTCTTCTTCACTCAAGGTCAGACCTGTGTCACTGTCTGACAGCTGTTCCAGTCTCTCTGGCTCACTCCCGATTTGTTCACACAGATGGTTCCACTACTAAGATCCTTAAATGTTTGTTCCTACCTTGGCATCTGTTCACAGACAACGTGGACCTACACACCGCTCTGTATACCAGCTCTTCTCTCCTTTTTCTGTTTTCTCAACAGCTCCCTGATCTCTCCCACTCTCAGCTAATGACTGGGCCTCCTGTTTCAGTGAGACGATTGAAGGCATCAGATGGAGTCTAACCCTACTAGCACCTCCTTCCTCCATGCCAATATGGTGGAGGGTGTCCCTCCTCTTGTCAAAGCCCTATCAGTGCCTTTCCAAGGGCTTTCAGGTTTTCATCCCTTTTATCCCCAAGGAGATCACTCCTTCAGATCTCGCCTCCCTTTCTTACAACACTACTGTCTTCCTTGCTCTCTGCTCTCCTGGCTCCTCCGTCCCTCACTCTATTGCCTCACTCCTCCATTCTTCTCTAAAACCAAATTTCTTGGAAGATTAATTTTAATAAGGAGATCAGTCCTGTTAGATTAAACCCTGCTCTGATGGCCTCCTTTAACCTCCATTACTTTTTTAAAGACCCTATCTCCAAATATAGTCACATTATCAGGTACTGTGGGTTAGGTCTTCAACATGTAAGTTTTTTGTTTTTAATTTGCCAGAGGGCACAAGCACTCAGCAGAGAGAGACAGACAGCGAGAAGGAAAGTAAGAAAGGACTCCCAGAAGGGATGGCCACACCACAATCCCTTCTCCTCCATTCTCTTCTTAGGATTTTGGGTACATGCACAGACGCCTAGTGTGTTTTCTAGCCACCAGGTCCAGGACTTGAACCACATTGGTCATGTGGAATCCAGTCACCTCAACCCTCATGCCGCTGGCATCCTCAACACAGACATTTTAAGGGAACACAATTCATTGCATAACACTGGGACCACTGCAAGTGTAAAGGAGGGTGTGAAAGCCTTATAGCTGGTCTTCCCACTTCTGTCCCTGCCTCTCTCCAATTCACTCTCTATGAAGAATCCAGAATGAGTTTTTTAAAACATAAATGTTATCATGCCACCTCTTTCTCAAAACCTGCAGTACCTTCCCACTCAGAAGAAAGCCCAACTCCTTGCCCTACAGTATCTGGCCCCAGTCTCCTTTATCCATGCCATCTTATGGATGACTGTCCTGTCAGCCACTGCACTGCCATCAAACTCAGCTTTTTTCAGTTCCTGGGACAACCTCAAGCTCAGAGGTTTTTAACACATGGTTTGTTTGCCTGAAAGCTTCTTCCTGCCACACATATCACGGCTGTCTCCTCCTTACTCTTCGTCTCAAGTTAAACCATCTCCCCACCTCTGTCTTCTCTATGACACCACCCTATACATGTCCTTCCCACTACTCATCACACAGAATCAGTTGTTCATCCTTTTGTCTGGTTATCTGTTTTCTATCTCTCTTACTGAAATATAAGCTTCATGAAGGCAGGGACATTGTCTTCTTTTTCACAGCCATGTCACTAGCACCTAGAAGACTGCCTGAAATATTATAGGTACTCTGTAAATAGTAGCTGAATGAATGAATGGTCATGCTACGTAAGAACCTGAATGGGTTGATCTGTTGTATAATAATGTTGGCCATATGTTATGTAAATTTCAGAGAGGCCTGGCTACACTGGCACAAGTGGCAAGAAATTGCTACACAGTATTGGAGCCATATGGGAAGGTCCAGGGTTCAGATCTCTGATTGACCTGAACCTGCCTGGATGTACTCATGGGTGGCTGGAAGGCACGGGGAGGATCATGGGATGGCAAGATACTATTGGGGGGTCTTTGTCCATCCCTCCGTCTTTCTCTACATATATCTATATATCTCTCTTTCTCAAATTAATTTTAATTTCCAAGACTCTGCCAAAATGACTTTGTGTTTTTAGAATAGTTGTTCTTGAATTTTTTTCTTCTGGAAATAACTAAAGAGCAGAAGCAGCTTCCTGTTAAAATCACTTCTAGTTCTTTTTTAAAAAAATATTTAATAAGGATATAGAAGTGTGGTTTTTTTTTCTTTTTAGTTTACTTATTTCATGACAGAGTAAGAAAGACAGCACCCTCCACAAAGCCTCGAGCTGCAATCTTACCACACCCACTCTAGCCTTCCCAGCCAGCCAGATCATGAACACACAGGCCTGGCATGCACAGGTTGACCAGAAAACTGAACCTGCAATCTTCCATGTGGGTCTAGCATCGCTTGAGCAGCATATTACCACTGCTCCACCACGCTGGCCCCACATCTAGTTCTTTATCACCAAATGAGCTCATCAGTGGAGGAGAGCACACTTCTTTAATTCTCTAGGGCAGGATCACCTACCCATTAAAAAAGCCACAGAAGAGTGTCACAGACTCTGGGATTAACAATCTAGGTTGAAATTCCACCTCTGTAATCTATAAACTGCTTGACCTGGCAAGGTCTGAACTCTCCAAGCCTCTCTGTCTTCATCAGTAGATTGGAGACAAAAGTATCTCCCTGGCAGGAACATTCTGCAATGAAATGACACACGCATATAAATTACCCACATAGTTCCCGACGGATGATGAATGTTAATATAGGCGAGAGCCATTATCACGGATCTAGGAAGCAGCAGGACTTTACAGCACGGTCGTGGAAAAGAAGCAGCAGATTAAACACATGACCATGAGATTGCACTGATAGAATTTGTAATTATTTGGACTCCGTGTGAGAGATGAGGCAACATTAATTGAAGAGGACTAGAAATTTCTGGCTGGGTGATTAGATGTGCATTCATGCCATCAACAAACATTTCCATGCAAAAGCAGCTGTGTTGAGTAATTGAATCATTTTGAATCAGATCACATATGGCATGATTTTAAGCTCTGGACATTCTTAAAATGGGGGTTGCCTGCATTTAGGGACTCCTTGTGAGATCTGTTCTATTCCTGGCCTGTGAGAGAAGATATCTAACAGTACAGAGAAAGGCTAGAGGGTTTATCTTTTTGTGAATTTCTAAGTTTTATCCATTCCTTGGCATTCCCTTCCAAATATGAAGGACTCTCCGTTTACATTGCAATGGAAGGCAGGAGCTTCCTCTGGAACTGAGGAATGGCTCTGGCAGCCCTCCTGGGCTGCAGATTCGGGCTCCAGCTCCTTTGAAGTCTCCACGTGCTACTGTGGTGCTCCTCTGGTGGCCAGCAGACTTGTGCAGACTGAAGCCGTGCACTGAGAGGAGCACAAAAAAGGGTGTCTCTGGGAGTTGGAAACCTACATCCCACTGAAGCCAGGTAAGTAACCACAATGCACATTCTCCTCAGGTTAGGTTGGGTGGCTGCTGTTTTATGTTTTACTGGATGATGAAAGAAAAGGTGAAAGGGAGAGGAATTATCAGCAAAGCATTCCTAATAGAGAGATCCAATCGCCACTGCCCCGGGCAGGGGGAAGAGCAGATTCATCATCATCACATCAGAAGTCAATCCTTCCTATAATAAAAAAAGAAATAAAAAAAATAAGTCAATCCTTCTTTTATCCTCTAGGCCCATTGGCATTCATGACTATTATTTTCAAGTAGTTATTACCTCTCCTAATCTTCCTCTTACAGAGAGTTTTATCTGTGTCAAGTACCTTCATGATAATTCATTTTATAAATTAGTGTACAATATTTTCTTTCAAAATACACAACTATTAATTAAAACATTTATTTTCTTTTGCTGTGAATTTGATTTATTTCTAAAGTTATTAACATATATAATAATTAGACAAATATGTGGGGCACAATGTGATTTTTCAGTACAAGAATACAATGTGTTTGTGACTTTTTAAATTGCAGCAAGAAATGTCTAGTGTGAATAAATATTGCATGAATTAAACTGCAGGGGGAAAAAAACCTACTTACATACCCCATAGAAATTAATGCATATATGCATTTTTTAGAGGTTTTTGGTATAGGATGTGTGTGCTTGCCGGAAAGACAGAGAGAGACAGAGAGACAGAAAGTGAGAAATCACCCTCCAGGGGGGATGGCCACACCGCAATCCCTTCTTCTCCATTCTCCTCTCAGGATCTTGGGCACGCACGCACATGCACCCAGCATGAGTTTAAGTCACTGGGTCTGGGACTCGAACAACGGTCAACTACATGAGAGTCCAGCTACATAGCCATTATGCCAACCGTGGTCCCCTGCATATATTCATTTAAAAATATATACAGGAATACTTAAACCAGCTTTACTTATAATAACTGAAAAGGACACAATCCCAAATAATGATAAAATATTTTTTTAAAAAATTCGAATAATAATAATAATCTGGAAAAAAATGAAAAGCTATTGTATGATGACGATGGGGATTTTAATGTCTTTGTATTGACTGATATGAATGGTATTCCTTCTGTAAAAAGAAGTGCAATACACCTAAATTTATATGTGATTCAATGTAATATAAACAAGATTATGATAATAATAAAAATTTTTTTAAATCACCTGGTTGTTTGAAATGCAGATGCCTGGGCCCATCCCCAAAGATTTTGATTTATTAAAGTTGGGTCTAGAAATCTGTGAGGTGTTTTGTTTTGTTTTGTCTTGTTTCTTAAATGTCTCCCATTGAAACTGGGATAAGCCCGCTTATCCCAGCCTTTGTATTCCTCACATCCTCTACCTTCTCTCTCCCCTCAGTCCCACCCATCCCACTTCCCATCACTCTGGGGAAAGGAAGCTGCAGGTGCCAGCTCTCCTCTTAGCCTCTTACTGTCCCACCTATCTCCATAGATACACACAATACTGTAGGGTTTTCCTAACACATTTAGTTTACAAGCTACTTATAAGAATGCATACCCAGTGAGCTCCAAGGATTGTCTTGGGTCTAGACTACAAATAGACCGTGGATTCCTTGCCAGGATTATAGGAAAATAATTCCTGATAGATTTCCTACATGCTTATTGGTTCTCCATGTAAACTGTAAAATGTGAACATCGTCATATCCAATTTCATTAATGACCATGGGGATAATTACAGGATGAACCAGAGAATAGCTGGTGTGATTAATTTTGACTCAGGGTTTTACACCATCTTGATGCTAACTAGTGGTGATCTGATCTGTCTGCTGCAGATGTCTGGAGCCATGAGGGACTTGGCAACCAAAGAGGACGTACACTTTCAAAGTGGATGCTGTTGAGGCCTCAATAATCACAGTTCCTGAATTCTCCCACCCATATTAGTCTAAGTTAGGAGAAGGTGGCTATGGCCTATTCCAAGGAATAGTGGATAATGTATGCGAAACTCTGCAAATCCCTAGGAGCAATATAAATGTAGCATTTCCACTCACTGTTTTTTTAGGGGGCCCAGATCTGGAAGTCCTCAAAAAGTGCTCTTGAGCTCAGAGAAATCAGCGGGTGCTCTTCTAAAGCACATAAACGTGGGTCTGACTAATAACTTGGCCCCAGAAGAATTCCTATTGGCACTATAATTCTATTTTTATAAGAACTACAAGGATAATTATTAATGGCAATGGTTTTTTTGTTGTTGTTATTAATGACTGAGCTTTCCAAAAACAAGTGCTGTATAGGTCCTCAGGCCCAATTCTACACGGAGTTCCTTGAGATAGGGATGCTGGGGTCCTCTGAGAAAGCCTCCCACGGGCCTCCTGGGACCAAACCAACCAGACCGCCAAAGGCTGCTAGCTTCTTTTGCTACAATAAATCTGTCATCTAAAAGCATGGTATTTTCTGTTCTTTGACCTTTCTGCTTCCTCTATGCTCAGTGTCCCAAAGCTTAATTTAAAAAGAGTTAAAGGCTACTCTGTTTCTCTAAATAGACTTGTATTTAGTGCTCCAAGAAGAAATTTCATTCCTACCTGACATGAGGTAGCCCTCACTTTAGCAGTAATAGCTAAATAGTAGCTTGTCCCAGTGGTTTAGAACATTCTTTTCTCCATTTTTAGGATAAAAATAAAGATTACTCAGATAGATCTGTGATTCTTTCTTGGCAGAGAATTTCAATGTCTGGGAACCAGAATCCATTGGAGGAACATTCATAGGCTTAATTTCAGAATCTCAAATGACAGAAACATTCTCACTGACTACAAATGAGGAACAGAAAGCTTAGCTAATTTTGATATTTTAAACGAATATCATTAAAACAATAGTGAGGACCATGTCTTGACCATCTTTATATCAAAATGTGTTCTCAAACTGCCTTAACAACAACAAAAAATGTTGAAATTCCATCACTGATGAAAGCATTTAACAGATTGCCTTCGCTGGTAGGCAAGGAATTATGCCAAGTACCTTGGTGCCACTAAAATAGGTGTATGTGACCATTTCCAGCAGGTGGACCTTGTAATCCAGTCAGAGAGACAAGACATGAACACTGATAAATAGAAGTAGAATATGAGTGCCACAAAAGACAGTCAAACAAAGCTATAGGATTTCAGATGCAAGAGATTACATCTGGCTGAAGGGAATCCAGGAAGACTGCAGAAGAGTGACATCTGAGCTGGGTCTTCGAGCGTATGCAGTCTTGCTACTGAATCCGCCATGTGTTTCTCCAGTTACCCACCCAATGAAGCTTTCTCTCGGGTGGAGCTAATGGTTATGACAACATGGTCGTTTTCTATTGCTTTATAACAAATTACCACAAACTTGGTGGCTTAAAACATGTATATTTATTATCTCATGGTTTCTGAGTGTCGGGAACCTGGGCATGGAGTAACAGGATTCTCTGCTCAGGCTCACACAACACTCAAATCAAGACGTCAGCTGGGCTACGTTCTCATCTGGAGTTCTTCCAAGACCACTCGGGCTGTTGGCAGATTTTATTTCCTTGCCGTTGTGGGACTAAGGTCCTCTTTTTTCTCTCAGCAGCTGGAGGCCACCCTCCTATCCTTGCTGCAGGGCCCTCATAACTAGCAGCTTACCTCTTCACAGCCAGCAGAAGAATGTCTCCCTTCAGGGAACACTGAGCCTTCTTGAGGGACTTGCCTGATTATTTCAGGCCTGCCTGGGGACAGCTCCCTTATGATTAACCCAAAGTAACTAAGAAGGGACCAAAATTACATCCACAAAATCTCTTCACTTTTGCCAGATTATATAATCTAGTTAACCCAGTAAAATCTTGTCATATCCACACTCAAGGGGAGAGGACTACATGGGGTGTGTTCACCAAGGGTAGGAATCTTGGGGTTTATCTTGGCTCCGTTCTGCCTACCACATGATTCAAGCAAACGTGTGAATTTTAGTACCTGCAGATAACAGTCCTTGCTACAGATGTCATTTCTGTATATAAATTTAAACCAACAGGACTACAAGAGGCAAAGAGAGATTTTAAGTATGGAAGGTGTGGTAGATTGTATTTTGAACACAGCTACCACAACACAGTGGCTGTTCACTACACTCCATATGTGTACATTGTTGCTACGCTATAGGAAGAAAGGCTTTCACATGTGTTCTTGCTTATTTGGCTGGGCGTGGGAGAGAGGATTTCTGCAGGATCCGGAAATCTAGCATAGATGGGGCAACATGGGAGTGTTGCTGGGGACAGCAGGAGCAGTGTATGACGGCATACAGACACGTACTACACACACACACAGACACACACACACACTGCATGATACACTGCAAGTATGCCATGTGCACTATACACACCACACACACACATACATACACATACCCATGCACATACATAGCCAACTGACTTTAAGGAACATAACACACTACACATATACACATACATGCTGCAATGCTACCCTTACAATGGGACAGTGAACCCTCCTCCCATTTAGTGGTGGGGTCCATGTCACCCATTTTGGACTTGGACAAAACTTTGTAACTGCTTAAGCCAATAGAGTATGGCAGAAGTGACACTAAGTGACTTCTGAGACTGTCATAAAACTGACATGACTTCCACCTTGTTTCTTGAGACATTCACTCTTGGAACCCTGCCTGCATGCTATGAGATCACCAAGCAGTCACACGAAAAGGCACAAGGAGGTGCTCCACTGACAATCCCAGCCAAGGTCCCAGTCAGCAGCCAGCATCGAACACCAGATCTATGAGTGCAAGAGCTCTGGGAAACTCCAGCCCCCAACAGTCGAGTCATCCCTAGCCTTTGAGCCACCCTAGATTTGAGCCCTGCATGAATTTCAGATTCATAACAAAAATAAATGATGGTTATTTTAGGCCATTTAGTTGAGGGTGGTTTTTAAGCAGTTGTGCCTGACTGGAACAGATGTGGAATGGCAAGCTGAACCCTGACAGCTTTGTATTCCCCTAGAATCAACCCTTCGGGAACCAGGAAGGTGAAAGCCGTCAAAAGCGTCCAAGGCCCAGCACCACAGCAAGTGCACAGCATTCTTCCTTCCCCTGCTTTACTCCAGAGCCTCCTCTGTGCAGGGGATTAAGGACCCTGAGCCACTGTCCAGAAGGAGTGTGACTCGCTATTCAGAGACAAACAAGAAAGCAAGTGGGTGGGAGATGAATGAAGAGCAGTAGGATGAGGAGGAGATGCAAAGGGAAGAAGGCGCTAACTTAAAAACTGGAGACTGAAATGTAAATGCACATGTAAATGGGAGGGGGGATGCTAGAGAGGACGGATTTTCTTTCTTTTTTTTTTTTTTAAGAGATTTTTGCCATAGGGCACATGCACTCCCTGGAGAGACAGAGAGACGCAGAGAGGTAGAAAGTGAGAAATCACCCCCCAGGAGGGATGGTCACACAACAGTCCCTTCTCCTCCATTCTCTTCTTGGGACTTCAGACACACACACATGCCCTCAGTATGAGTTTTAAGCTGCTGGGTCCGGGACTCAAACTGCGGTCAACTATGTGGGAGTCCAGTGACATAGCCATTACACCATCTGCTGGTCCCAAGAAGACACATTTTCATGAAAAGTGTGCTTTACACACACACACACACCTGTTGCTGCAACAGAGTCCAGTCTCTACTCTCTCTTGCCCTCTGTTGTTCTAGAAAAAGGAAACGGGCTTCCAAATACTAACTGAATTTACCAGTGCCATGCCACGTCCCTAGTTCTCTAAAAAGCATGTAATTCCAGCTGTTTGGCTGCATCTCAAGAGGCGCTGGAGTAAGAAAGGCTTCCACATGTGTTCTTGCTTATTTGGCTGGGCGTGGGAGGGAGGATTTCTGCAGGATCCGGAAATCTAGCATAGATGGGGCAACATGGGAGTGTTGTTGGGGACAACAGGAGCAGTGTATGACGGCATACAGACACGTACTACACACACACACAGACACACACACACACTGCATGATACACTGCAAGTATGCCATGTGCACTATACACACCACACACACACACATACATACACATACCCATGCACATACATAGCCAACTGACTTTAAGGAAGAGGAACCTAGCTATAAAGCTCCATGGTGGTGTGGTAATGTGCTGCTCAAGAGAAGATGGATCCCACATGGCAACCAAGGTTCAAATCCCCAGGCCCAGTCAGCCTGAACTGCCTGAGTATCCAAGATCTGAAGGGCTAGAAGAGTGGAGGAAGATGTCTAAGGTGTGAACAGACCCTGCAAAGTGCCCCAACCTCTCTCTCTTTTTCTGTCCCTCTCTCATACACACTCATTATATCATGAATAAATAAAAACAACCAAAAAGAGTCGGTTAAATGCTTATGAGGACCTAAAAAATTACAAACCTTAGAAACATAACGTTTTGCAGCTGTTCACCTTCTCCATCGTACAAAGATGCCGGGGTTAGCTGGAATTAGAAATGTGTGTTCTCGTCTTAGGCTGGAGCTACTCTGATCTCAGTGCTGAAGAGATCTTCACTGTGCATCTTCTAGAGTCTCAGAAATATCCATGATGGCTGAGACTCGAGCACTTGTCACACACACATAAACACACACACACTCACACACACCCTTCCCTACTTGTACAACTGTTGTTTTGACTGAATTAAAAAAAAAAAAAAAACATAAATGAAAGGAAGGAAGGGATGAAGGAAGGAAGAATCTGTTGTTGTCTCTCATGACCCATGCACAAAGCCATGGGCTACCTTCACGCTAACATATACAAACACACATGTTTTAATTGAGCACCAAATCCAAGCCCAAACACTCTAAGGATCAAGGCTCTGTGGTGACTGAGGATCTCTGAGAGAGAATATAAAGGTGAGAGTATGTAAGACCCAACCAAGCCCTCTTGTTACCCAGATGTTTCCCACCTCCCCACACTCAAGAGATCGCCCTTCTCTTTAGTGACCTCAAGACTCAAGATTCCAGAAGACTGGCCTTTAACCAGATCTTCTTCCCAGGTATTCTGGGCCTCCTTAGGAAAGCACACCTGGATCTTGCTGAGGTTAGCTGCTGCCCAGGAGCTATGCTGGTCACTCTGAAGACCACAGATGCCCACCTCTTTCCAGTCCACCCTGAGCTTGGTTAGACAGGGCATGTCCAGCCCACACAGCTGAGAGGGTTTTCCAATCCTGGGGCCTCACCCTCATCGCCAGGAGCTCGGGCTGCTCTGAGACAGGCTAATCGTCATCTACAGAGATGTGGCAGAACTTCTACACCTGTGACTAGGAAGATTTCCCCAGGGCCAGCCCACCCAGTTTCTCTGCCTGGTCTTCCCTCCTACCCCATGCTTACTCCTCTTGAGGACGAGGCCTCTCTGCTGTGGAGAGGCTTATAAGGGCCCCGAGCTGTGACACAGTCAGAGGAGTTCACTAAGTGGCGATGTGGCCTGAGCTCAGCAAAATTCCCAGGCATGGAAAGGGATCTTTCCAGTGACTAACAGAAAGAAAGGGCTGTTCCTCTTTTGGGCACACAGGTGATGTTCTCACTCAGCTTGTGTGGGGTGGCCGTGGCTGAGCCTCCTCCTAGCAAGGTCTTTTCAGATCTCTTCCCTTCTGGACAACAGACCCCTGAGAAAATATAATGAATTATTTTTAAAAAAGAAGAATGCATAGGGGTGCTCTGAGATTGGATCGCCAAATTAAGGTACTGAAGCTCTGAAGACCTCTATTAAAATGTGCAAAGAAAGGAGGTCTTGAAATATTTATCTTTGTATTGTTCTTTTAAACTCCTGCACTCTGAGTTTTTCCTTTAGTGGACTTGTTATCGAAAGAACACAAAGAGAAAAAGATATTATTGGAACGTATTAAAAATTTCCAAATCATATTCTTACAAACCAAAAGAGAGGGCTCTGAGGACCCTGGGGTGCAGAGTTTATGTGGTAGTAAAGACAGGGGAGTGTTGAGAGAACAAAAATCATCTTACCTTCCTCCTAAATGCCAAGGAATTACTCAGACCGCGGTCAACTACATGGGAGTCCAGCAACATAGCCATTACACCAGCTGCTGGTCGCCTTATGCATTCTTCTGAATGATGACCTTCTGGTTGAGTAGGAAAGCTTGCCAAGGTCAGCTGTGAGAACAAAGTCAGATAATGACAAATACTGAAGTGTCTTACACAGTGTAGAACCCAAACCTCTCAACCTCAGCTTGTTCTCTATGAAATTTAGAAAAGTATTAGGCATACATATTAATTATTTCAGCATGGAAATTCCATGCCTTGCCCATACTAGATATTCACAAATATTCAGTAAGCTTTCAAACATCTTATTTTTGTAGGGCCGTGCATCGTGTCCAGTAACGTCTGGGTTCAGAGCAATGATTATAAGAGCAGCACTGTAATTCCTTGTTTTATACACAGTAGTAACTTTCCCCTTTTCCCTGGAGGACTTAGTATCAATCTTCAATTCAGGTATTTAATTTTATTTTCTATAATTTTTTTTTCTCTTTCAGTCTACGAAGGCAGAAATGGTAGCTACAGAATTTCTACATAGAAGATGTTAATTGAATTAAAAAGAGGATTAGTCCAGGAGACTTGAAGTTGCATTTACATAAAACATAGCTGCTATAAACATTCATGTGCAGGTTTTTATGCAAACGTAAGTCTTGATATTTCTGGGATAAATGCCCAGGAATAAAATTGCTGAATTGGATGGCAGTTGCATGTTTAGTTTTGTAAAGAAATTGTCAGACTTTCAGAGTGGCTGCACCACTTGACATTCCCATCATAACTATGTGATGGATTCAGTTTCTTTGTATCCTCACCAGCCATTTGGCAGTGGTGACACTATTTTTCATTTTAGCCATTCTGCTAGGTATGTTGTTTAGTAATACCTCGCTCGGTTTTAATTTGCATTTCCCTACTGGCTAATGATGCTGAACATCTTTCCAGAAGCTTGTTTGTCATTTGTGTCTTTTACCCTTTTTAATTTGCCAGAGGTAATACATGCTTGCTGGAGAGACAGAGAGAGAGAGAGAGAGAGAGAGAGAGAGAGAGAATGGTCACACCACAATCCCTCCTCCTCCACTTCTTCTTTGGGATTCTGGGCACACATACACATGTGTCTGGTGTGTTTCTCAAGCCACTGTGTCCAGGACTTAAATAGCACAGTTGGCCATGTGGGATCCAGTCACCTAACTAACATGCTGCAGCCTGGTCATCTTTTACCCATTTCATAATTAGATATTTTTGGTTTTCTTAAGTTGGAAGATTCACTAATACTAGTCCTTTGTTAAAATGTGTTTTTACACATTTTTCTCTCACGCTATCATTTTTATTTTCAATCTCTTTTTTTTTAGGAGAGATTTTTGTTATAGGGTGGATGCATTCACTGGAGAGACAGAGAGACAGAAAGCAAGAATTCGCCCCCCAAGTGGGATGGCCATGCCATTATCCTTTCTCCTCTACTCTCCTCTTGGGATTTTGGGCACACACACACTCATGCCTGGCATGAGTTTTAAGCCACTAGGTCCGGGACTTGAATTGCAGTCGACTGTGTGAGATTCCAGCATAACTATTATGCCATCTGCTGATCTCTCATTCTCTTTAATAAGACCTTTTACAGAACAAAAATCTTTCATTTTAATGAAGTCAAATTAAACAATTTTTATTTTTAAAAAAATTTGCTATAGGGTACATTCATTCACCAAAAAGACACAGAGAGGGAGGGATGGAAAGTGAGAAAGTTAACCCCACCATAGATGGCCACACTGCAATCTCTTCTCCATTCTCCTCTTGGGACTCTGAGCGCACGCGCGCACGCACACACACACACACACACACACACACGTGTCTGGAGTGATTTTCAAACCACTGAGTCTGGGATTCAAACTAAATAGTGCAGTCGGCTGTGTGGGATTAAGTCACCTTAACCATCACACCACTGACTGGCCCCAAGTTTTACTTGTATAGATTATTCTTCTGTTGTCAAGTCTAAGAGCGCTTTGACTAACATCAGATCCTGAAGATGTTATGAGAGTCTACTATGTCTCTTCCTAAAAGCTATATAATTTAAGTCTTTCTTTTAAGTCTATGATGCATTTTTAGTTAATTTTTATATAAGACATGCAACTTAAGTTGAGATTCTTTTTTTCCTTTGCCTATCACTGTCTAATTGCTATAGCACTATTTATTAAATTCTATCTTTCCATCACTGAGCTGCTTTTTTACCTTGTCAGAAATCAGTTGGACATATCTATGTAGTTTTTTTTTCCTGTGTTCTCTGTTCTGTTCCATAGATTAATGTGTCTTTCTATCCACTAATACCTTACAAATTTGATTACTGTAGTGATACAGTACATCTTGAAATCCAGGAGACCAATTCTTCCTACTTAATCCTCTTTATTCAAAATTAATTATATATTCTAGTTTCTTTGCCTTCTGATATGAAATTTAGAATTTTCTTATCTATAGCTACAAAAACTCTTTCCAAGATTTTAACAGGAGTTGAGTTAAGCCTGTGTGTCTGATCAGGAGGAATTGTCATCTTTACTCTGTTAAATCTTCCAATCCATGAACATGGTACATCTCCATTTATTTGGATTGGCTTTGATGTTTTTAATCAGCATTGTGTAGTTTTCACCTTAAAGCCCTGTATGTCATAAATATACAAGTACTTAGATTTACACCTAACTTTTTCTCTTTTTTTGAGCAATTGTAAATGGTACTCTATTTTTAGTTTCAGTGTCTGTGTGTTCATTACTAGTATATAGACATACAATGCAGGTTATATTGCATATATCTTGCATCTTGTATCCTGTTCATCTTGAACGCTGTGACCTTGCCAAACTTATTACTTCTAGGATTTTTTTTTAGTAGATTCTTTGTGATTTTCTGCATAGTCAATCACTTCATCTGCATATAGGAACATTCTTATTGCTTCTTTACTAATCCATATACTTGTATTTCCTTTACTTGCATTATTACATTGGCTAGAGCTTCCAGCACTTGGTTGAATAACATTGTTGAGAGTAGACATATTTACCTTGTTCTGACCTTGAAAAGAAAGCATCCAGTCTGTCACCATTGAGTATAATGTTAGTAATCTTTATTTTTTTATTGGATATTCTTTACCAAAGGGAAGAAATTCTATCTATTTTTCTGAAAGTTTTTTTAAAAATCATTAATATATGTCAAATACTTTCTGCATTAATTTATATAATTATGTGAGTTTTTTAATCTGTTAGTAAGATGTATTAAACTGGTTATTGAATATTGACCAAGGTTTGCATCCCTAGAATAAACACTATTTGGTCATGGTGAATTGTTATTTTAATATTGCTGATTCTATTTGCTAATATTTTGCTAAAGATTTTTGTATTCATCATGAAAGATATTAGTTTGTGTTTTGTTTGTTTTTTGCATTATATTGCCTTGTTTGAATGTAAGGCAGCACTACTTCATAAAGTTAATGGGGAGGTATTTTCTTCTTTTATATAGTCTGGAAGAGATTGTATAAAATTGTTATTAATTTTTCTTTAAACATTCAGTATAATTTCTTCATTGAAATCATTTGGGACAGGAGATTTCTTTTGGAAGAGTTTTTAAAGTGTCAATTCAAGTTCTATAAAACTATATGGCTATTCAAATCATTCCATTATCATTGGATTTTGCTCCTCTTTTTACTATTTTATTCTCTGCACTTGCTTTGAGTGTATTTTGTTCTTCTTCTTCTAGACTCTAGTCATGATAGCTTACATTATGTACTTGAGACCTTTCCTCTTTCTAATATATGCATTTGGTGCTATAAATTTCCCTTTCATTACTTCTTTAGTAGGTTCCATCATTTTTTATAAAACTTGCCAGAAGGTGAGTACACTCACCAGAGAGAGACAAAGAGAAGGACTTGGAAAAAAGCGCTCTTCCATCTCTCTATCCTTTCAAGATTTTGGGCATACATACACATGAGCCTGGTGTTTTGTATTTTTTTTTTTTTTTTTGGTTTTTGTACTTTTTAATTCTTTTTTTTAATAATTCTTTTATTTAACTTCATTTTATTTATTTATTTATTTATTTATTTATTTATTTTAATTTGACCAGAGAGGGACAGAGAGAGAGAGAGAGAAAGTGAGAAAGCAAGCCTGGCCAGGTCCAGGACTTAAACCATGGTTGGCAATGTGGGAGTCTAGAGCCCTTAACCACCATGCCACCTGCTAGCTCCAAGCTTGGTGTGTTTTTTAGCTGTGGGTCTGAGATCCAAATCATGCAGTCAGCTATGTGGGATTGGCTCCCTAAACCACAAGACCGTGGGCTGACCTTGTCCTGCAAAGTTTTACATGTTGTATTTTCATTTTCATTTAGTTCGGTGTATCCTTTTTTTTCCTCTTCAACCTGTGGGTTATTTAGAAGTATGCTGTTTGGTTTTTAACTGCTTAATATTTTCCTGTTTTTCTGTTATATAATTTTAATTTGATTCCATTGTGTTCAGAGAACACACTCTGTATGGTTTCAATTATTTTAAATTTGTTGAGATTTGTTTCATGGTTTAGAATATGAATTTTGGCATCTGTTCCATATACACTTGAAAGAATGTATATTCTCCAATGTTTGGGTGGAGTGTTCTATAAAATGCTGATGGCATTGTTAAGTTCATCTGTATCCTTGCTTATATTTCTTTCTAGCCATCGTACCAATTGTTGAGAGAGGGATGTTGAAGTCTCTAACTATAACTGTTGAGTCATCTGTTTCTCTGTTTTGCTCTATCAGGTTTTGTTCACATATTTTTCAGCACGGTCATGTGTTGCCTACACATTTAGGATTGCCATATCATCCTAGTGGATTGATCCCTTTATTAGTAGTAGTATTCTTCTCTGTCTTTGGTAATTTTCTTTGTTCTGAGGTCTACTGCATCAAATATTAATATAGTCATTCCTGCTTTCACTTGATTAACACTTGGATGATATCTTTTTTCTATCCTTTTATGTTCACCCTATATCATTTTATTCGAGGTAAATTTCTTCTACACAACATATAGTTGGATCATTTAATCTGTCTATCTCTGGCTAACTGGTATATCTAGGCAATTTAGTTTTAATGTAATTATTAATATGATAGGACTTAAATTTACATTTTTATTTACTTTTCTCAAAATTGTCATTTCTGTTTTTTTTCTCCCTTATTTTGGGTTGCTTAAACACTTTTTAAAATTTCATTCTGAGGAACCAGCAGATGGCATAATGGTTACGTCACTGGACTCTCACATGGCCGACTGCAGTTCAAATCCCAGACCTTGTGGCTTGAAACTCATGTCGGGCAAGTGTGACCAAGAAGAGAATGGAGGAGAAGGGATTGCAGCATGGCCATACACCCCTCTCCTGGAGGGTTATTTCTTGCTTTTTGTCTCTCTGTCTCTCTCTGTCTCTCCAATGAGCACACACATCCTATAGCAAAAGTCTCTCTCTAAAAAAAATTCATTTTGATTTCTCTTTAGACTTTTTTAGTGTACCTCTTTGTATAGCTTTTGTTGTGGTTGCTCTAAGCATAACATTGTGTATACAGAGATACTGCAGAGATATTATGGGTTCATTTCCAGATCACTACTTTAAAATGAATATTACAATAAAGCAAGTCATCTGATTATTTTTGTTTTTCCAGTGCATATAAAAGTTATTAGTTTATTAAGCGTGTATTAGCATTACATCTAAAAAAATACATTCCTTAATTTTACAGTTTTTTATTGCTAAAAATGCTAATGATCATCTGAGCCTTCATCAGGTTGTAATCTTTTTGCTGGTGGAGGGTCTTGCCTCAATGTAGATGGCTGCTAACTGACTAGAGTGGAGGTCGCTGAAGGCTGAGGTTGCTGCAGCAATATATTTTTATTTAAAGTGAGAGATATGTGACCCTTTCTTTTACTTGAACACTTAGAGGCCCTTATAGGGTTATTAGGTGGCCTAATTGCAGCATTTTTATGTCTTAGGGACTCTGGATGCCCAAGGAGAGGGAGAGAGATGGAGAAACAGCTGGGAAGTGGAACAGTGTGAATACACATTTACTGATACAAGTTGCTATCCTACATGGGTGTTGTTTGTGATGCTCCAAAATCATACAGTAGTAACATCCAAGATCATTGTTCGCCAATCACCATATCAGTTATAATAATAACAAGATGGCCTGAAGTATTGAGAAAATTATCAACATAACACAGGCACTCCAAGGAAGCACATATCATTGGAAAAACACCACCAACAGACTTGTTCAACACAGGGTTGCCACAAACCTTCAATTTGGTAAAAATGCAATATCTGTGAAACACATAAAGCAAAATACACTAAAATATAACTGCTTATTACAGCCTACTGGTGTCGTCATTTTAGAAGTTCAAGTGAAGTGTAGAAACCTTACTTTCCTTTACATTCCTTTACCCTCCCACGTTTACAATCAATTTCTTTTTTTTTTTTTTTTTTTTAATTTTTTTTTTTTTTGAGAGGTTTTTCGCTATAGGGCGCGTGCGCTCGCCAGACAGAGAGAGACATAGAGACAGAAAGCGAGAAATCACCCCCCAGGGGGGATGGTCACGCCGCAATCCCTTCTCCTCCATTCTCCTCTCGGGATCTTGGGCACACACGCACACGCGCCCGGCGTGAGTTGTAAGCCACCGGGTCCGAGACGCGAACCGCGGTCGACTACGTGGGAGTCCAGCGACATAGCCATTACTCTAACTGCTGGTTCCCTACAATCAATTTCTTAAATGTATGTACATTTTAGAACCACAACAGTGTTATCATTTTTTGTTTCAAGAATCAAACACAATTTAGAAAATTCTAGAAGAAAAATCCATTGTATTTACCCATACTTTTGTTTACAGTGTTCTTCCTTCCTTCTTGAGATTCTCAGTTTCCTTCTTATGTTCTTTCTTCACTACTAAAAGAACTTTCTTTAGCTATTATATTTTTAGAGTAAATTTGCTGATAACAAATTCTCTTGGTTTTCCTTCATTTCAGAATATTTTGATTTTCCTTTCAGTCATGAAAGATATTTTTGTAGGATGCTGGGCGGACAGTGCTTTCCTTCAGCACTTGAAAAACGTGCCCCTTTTTTCTGTCCCCATATGTCAGATAAGAATCTGCTGTCATTCTAATTGTCTTTCCCTAAAGGTAAAATGTGACTTTTCTCTAGCTGCCTTCAAGATTTTTATTGTCTTCAATTTTCAGACGCTTAATTATAATTGTGACTTGGTATAAGTATTTTGGGATTTATTCCGCGTAATGTTAACTTAACTTGAATCTATAGGTTTATATCTCTTGCCAAATTTGGAAAGTTTTCAGCCATTATTTTTTCTAAGTACTTTTCCAGACCTGTCCTCTTCTCTATTTCCAGGGCATTAATGATACAATTATTAGATTTTTAAAAATAGTTTGTGGGCCTCAGAGGTGCTGTTAATTTTTTTTTTTTTTTTTTTTTTTTTTTTTTTTTTTTATTGCCACAGAGCACGGGTGCTTGCTGGAGAGAGACACTGAGAGGAAAATGAGAAATCAGCCCCTGGAGGCATGGCCACAGCACAACCTCTTATCTTCCATTCTCCTCTTGGGATTTTGGACACACACCCACACATGCACCTGGCGTGATTTTCAAGCCACCTGATCCATGACTTGAACCACGGTTGACCATGTGGGAGTCCATCTCCTTAACTACCACCCACCTGCTGGTCCCAAAATGCCGTTCATTTTTAATCCAGTCCATTTTTCTTTCTGTTGTTCAGACTAATTTCTTCCGTTCTCTAGTTCATTGATTTTTTATTCTGTCTTCTCCATTATGCTATTGAGTTCACTTACTATGCTAACTTTTTGAGGGCTTTTTTTTGTCGTTGTTATTTTAGTTTATTTGGTTTTCCTCCTCCTTCTCCTCTTCTTCCTCTTTTCTTGTTATACCCGAAAGTGTTTGTTCTTGCCAGAGAGACACAGAATTAGCCATGTGAGATATGGCTTCTCAAGCACAGTGCTTAACTGCTGCAGGGCCGCCCTGGTTCTTCTTTCTTTATATGATCTAATTTTTTTCTGAGACATCCTATTTCTTTAAGACATCTTATTTCTTTCTTCATTTGTTTCAAGTGTGCTCATAATTAGTTATTACTTTTATTGTGGCTACTGAAAATCTTTTTGAGATGATTCTAACACCACTGTAATGTTACTGGCTTCTGTGAATTGCTTTTGTCATTCAGTTTGAGATCTTCTTGGTTCTTTCTGTAATGAGTGCTTTTCATTGAGTCTTGGGTATGTTTATGTTGTGTTTTGAGACTTATGCTAAGATATGTTTTATAGATCTCATTTAAACCTGGCTTTCTGATACAGCTCTGGCAAGTGAAAGGAAAGAATATCACTTCATTATTCCAGGTGGGGGAAACTTCAGGTTCCCCACTTAGTCAACCAAAAGTGGGGGTGGTCTTTGTTACCATTGGGCAGGGCTGGGAATTCTCACTCCTCACATGGTTATCACTGCCACGGTGCCCTCATATCAAGTAATGGCTTCATTACTGTTGGGTGATTGTGAAAGTCCTTACTATTTATTAGGCTCCTCTGACACCACCCAGCAAGAAGGGCAAGGACTGCCTCATTCTGATGGGTAAGGAGAGAAGTCTAAATGAGGTCACATTTATGAAGTTGTGAGGTTAGAACTCATGTCTAGGTATCTTGGTGTTCCAAAGGTCAAGGTCTGCACTATACCTCATAATGCTATGAACTGTGATTATAACTTAGGTACAGATATTTGTATGTATGGCCAATGACTAGAAAATTTTAGTCACAAGAGAATAGCAGTTCTACCAGAGTGATAAAATATGATGACCCTTCTTATTTAAAATACATTTGAGGGACCAGCAGTTAGAGTAATGGCTATGTCACTGGACTCCCACGTAGTCGACTGCGGTTCGAGTCCTGGACCCTGCGGCTTAAACTCACGCCGGGTGCGTTTGTGTGCGTGCCCAAGATCCCGAGAGGAGAATGGAGGAGAAGGGATTGCAGCATGACTATCCCCCCTGGGGGGTGATTTCTCACTTTCTGTCTCTCTGTCTCTCTCTGTCTGTCTGGCGAGCGCACGTGCCCTATAGCAAAAACCTCTCAAAAATAAATAAATAAATAAATAAATAAATAAATAAATAAATAAATAAAATACATTTGAAATACTTCTGCCTCCAGGAAGATGGAGTATATATACTTTATTTCTCCTGCTAGGTACAACTAAAAACCCTGAATATTATATGTTAAGACAAACATAAGAAAACTGAACGTTGAAGAGAAGAAGGCAGATAGGGTAGGAACCTCAGGCCCTGAGGAACAACACAAGGGTAAATCATTTTGCCTTTGCTTAATCTCCATAAGCCTTCATTTCCTCCTCTGTAAGATGTAGTTACTAATAGCACCTCAAGAGGTTGGTGAGAGGATTCAGTGAAACAATGATTGTCAAATACCTGGTGTAGGGTTTACCCTGCAGGGAATGCTTAATGTTAGACCCACAACTGTCATTAGCTGCTTTATACAGTAGTGGGTCCAAACACATGCTCTGAAGGCAAGAAAATTCCTATTCCCAGCGAGTTGCTTTACTATCTTCAAGTCTTTAGAATGATTCCATTAACATCTGTGAAGTTGTAGATTTTGAAGCTCTTTTCTGAAGCGTGTGTTGTCCATTCATTCTAAATGACAGTCCCAGTCCACTGCTTCCACCAGAATGATCTGGAGTCCCTGTTGCAAATACAAGTTTCTGGGATCCACCCCAACCCACTGAATCAGAAAGTCTAGGGTAGCCTCACTGTAATCCCTTTCTTTCTTTTGCTGTTTGCTTGTCCTTTTGCTCTCTAACTAACTGACTTCTGATATTTAGAATGCTTTCTTACTTGCTTCTGAGATTCTGGCATAATAAAACTTCTTTCAAGCAAGGAACAAATTCTATTATCCAGTTTCCTAAACAAAATCAAATAATGGTATTAACATACTGTTTGGTTTCTGTTTGAAGACTGAATTATGTAAATTCGATACCTTTTCATAATAGTCAAAACCTGAATGAAGTAGATCTCAGATCCACAATCTCACACCTATTTGTAAAGAATCCTACTACCAGCTGCTCCAAAATAGCTCAGTGCCAGAATATCTGTACTAAGTAATTTCCATTTATTTTTCCAGATCCACTTACCTGTTTCATTTTCTTCCTGCTTAGGGTTTCAGGTACTCAGAACACAATGTAAACAAGAAGTGGAGCTGGGAATCACATCCCACTGCCGCCCGACGCACTGCTGTCTGCTCTCAGATCTGTCTGAAAGGAGAGAACCCTAAATCATGCTCCTTTTGGGAGGCTTTCCCCGGACTGTCATAATGTAGGCTCGGCCTCCTCTGCTCTTCTGACCATCCCTACTGAGTATCAAGTGCATGGACCTGGCATGTCTCTTTCCCACAGCTCTGTTCTTGGCTTCTCCCACCTATGCTTCATCCCTCAGAAAGCTGACCTATCTCCAGATTTGTAACTACGGTCTCTCTATGGATCTAGAGCTCTTCATTCCTTTGTATTTGAATCTTTTGTTTCTAACTGCTTGGTAGAGGCCTTCATACATGTTGGCATTTCAACCTAAATATGTTCAAGATGCTTTGACTTTCTCTTCCCTCAGAATACTATCTTACTTCCTAAACTATGACTTGCATCAGTGAGACTATCATTCTCCCCAGTAACTCAGACAAAACCTCTGTGAATTCCTCCCTGTTTTTTTCTACCCTCACAATCAATTGGTTGCCAAGGCATGCAGAGTCTTACCTCAGTTTGTCCCTTGTGTCCTTCTCATCTTTCTCATTCTCACTGCCTGATCCTACTCAGGGTCATTAACTTTCATCTGGACTGTCATAACCCTCAGAAATTAGTTTACACTTACAAATTTCCCACACTAGCTTTTGCATTGGCATACACACACACACACACACACACACACACACACACTCTCATACTCCCAGGTCCAACACACATCTCCTGAATCAGAACCTTAGGAAATTTTTAACTCTCCAAGTGACTTTGACTTGTAGCCAGTTTGAGGAGACTCTGAGCTATTGGTTCCTTGCCTCCTGTTTTCCCTTCAAGCACCTCCCTTCCTAAATTTTGATCTAGGTTGTACATTGTTTCGAAATAAATCTTTCTAAAACATCAGCTTACATTACTCCTTTCAAAGACCTACAGTGGGCCCCCCCCACCCCTGCAGCACCTTCCAAAGTATATACCTACAAACAGTTATCATCTGGGGAGGAGCCCTAGATTAAATTTAACCAATTCCTTTTATATAGAACTTCTCAGCCTTTAATATGTACTGATACCATGTGAATTTTCAAGAGGGAGGGAAATAGCACGTATAGTTTCCAGATTTATCTGACCATCGAAACTTCTTTTGTAAACCTCATTGCCCTAGGTTTCTAAAGATGCCTTCGGGAAGGCTAACCTACAAGATAAATTCCAAACTACTGAACCTGGCCAGATGGCACTTAGTCAGACTTCAGTCTGCTTTCAGTTTGATTGCACTCAGGTCTCACACACTCCATTCAGATGAACAATTTGCTGTTCTGCCAGCACTTGTCTTTCTTAAATTCTATTTTTATTTTTTTAATTTTGCCAGAAAGAGTGTGCATTCATTGGAAAGAGACAGAAGAGGGAAAAGGTGAGAAAGCACCCCAACAGGGGATGGTCACAGCACAATCTCTTCTCTATTTCTCCCTCCTCTAGGGATTTTAGGCACACACATATGCATTCAATGTGTTTTTAAGCTCTGGTCCTGGAACTTAAATTGCACAATGGGCCATAATGGGATCCAGCTGCTTTAACCACCATGTCACCAGCTGGCTCCCAACACTTCTTGTTCTTCTCCATTGACGTGGAAAGAACTTTATTGTGGGTGTCAAACAGGAATTCAGCTCTCAGGATTCTCATCCTCTCCATCCATAGGCCCATTTCTATTTACCAAACTAAAATGTATGAGTATAGGATTTATACTGGCACCTTCATTTAAAAAGTAGCCTAGGCTTTTTTTCTACGTTAAAAAATAGTATTGATATGTGCCCACACCAAGATGCATGCTCATTAAGTAGGCTATGTGTTGTTGGGGGCAAGAAACTCATTTTTATTTTTTTTAATTAATTAATTTATTTGGAGAGGTTTTTGCTATAGGGCACGTGTGCTCACCAGAAAGACAGAGAGACAGAAAATGAGAAATCACCCACCAGGGGGGAATGGCCACACCACAATCCCTTCTCCTCCATTCTCCTCTTGGGATCTTGGGCATGTGCTCCCGTGAGTTTAAGCCACTGGGTCTGGGGCTCGAACCGTGGTTGACTACTTGGGAGTCCAGCGATGTAGCCATTATGCCATCTGCTGATCCCTGATTTTTATTTTTGATGTTCTAATTTGTTTACTAAAGAAACTTACAGGGGCCGGCAGGTGGCATTGTGGCTAGGGGTGCTGGACTCCTATATGACCTACTCTGGTTCAAGTCCTGGACCTGGCAGCTTGCTTTCTCACTTTCTTTCTCTCTCTCTCTCACTCTGTCCCTCTCTGGTCAAACTAAAACAAATGAATAAATAAAATTAAATAATAAAATAATTCTTTAAAAAAAAAAAAAGAAACTTACAACATTGGATTGATGGAGTGTGAGGGAGCCTATGAAATCAACATGACCAAGAGTACACGGACAGACTCCATAAAGTTATCTTCCACTAAATCTCTGCAAAATTGACGCTATCAGACAATTATCTTCTTCCTTTTGGGTCACATGACCACTGAAAGCATCTGAAGGATTAAGAAAGGAATTTCATAGTTTTCTGTCTTTCTTTTGGTTAACCAAATCCTTGGGATTTTTAAAAATCTGCCTCTTCAAACCCTAAGTGCAGTTACTACTTGGGACAATCCAGCAACTCTTGTTTAGGACCAGGGCTCTTCAGGGAGGCAACCCACACTGAGGAAGTTAGGCGACATGGATCAGTGCTCCCATCTTGTATGAAACAGGAAGGTGATTATAGTGGTTAAAGGACATGGTTTATTTCCCCTGAATAGGAAGACTGGAGGTTGCTCTTCAGGATTGCCATCCTATGGTCCCCAATGCCATCTAGGACCTCCCCCTACCTTTCTGCTCTGATGACATTAGCACAGAGTTACTGCTCTCCATATGCCCATGCCCCAGAAAGAAAGAAAGAGAAAGAACAGGCACACGCCAACTTTTTTATAGGAAGAACAGTGACTTTTCCACTGGGCGAGAAAGAAAACAAACATTCATTAGGCTTCCATGTAAACTTCACTGACCAGAAGTATGTTACAGGATTACCATGAACAGCTAGGGAATCTGAAGAATAGACATTTTTAGGGGATAAAGTGCCATTCACTCCAAAATAGGTTCTGTTTGTGAGGAAGAAGAGGAAAGTGAGTATGAAGTAGTAGTAGGAAATATCACCAGAATGGAAGCGACAAGCCACCTGCACTGACGGGCAGGGCACTGTGTCTTCTTCACGGACACAGCCCCGAATCGGGCATCTACATATACCTCCGTGCTCTTCACTGTGTGTATTGTGACGTACGTCCCTAACATCGCTTTGGGAATTTCTTCTGCATACAGCATTTAGTAAATTGCATACACAGGGATTACCCAACATACTTGAGATCATCTCTAGTTATTGAGTATGTAAAGCCAACTTTCAGCATATAAAATATAAAGCCTGATATGTCCTGAAAATTGCAGTTGTTATGAAAACTAATAACACTGATCAGGAAAAACTGCTTTAGGCCAGGGACCAAAAGATTATTTGAGCAATGAGTTTTGTTTTTTAGTTAGTGAGTTCCAGTCATTCATGCATTTATACACAGTCTGAAAAGAAAAAGGATTGTCTTCCTCAGTTTGCTGCTGGTGAATCCACCAGAGTTTTGTTTTTTGGGTTTTCTTTGAGAGGGGTTAGTGGAAAATTGTCCAAAACTATTCAACTGCCAAGTCGTCCAGTGTGAGTTGACTATGTATTACATAACCTGGACTTAAGAACCTGGGCAAGCTTCAGATATCACCTCCCCAGCAAGTCAGACCAAACAAATGTTAACAGTAAATGACCAGGACAAAGGAAAAGAACAACTCATTCCTACTGTAAAGGTCCAAAAGATTCACACTACCTACTGTGTCTTTGGCCATGCAGAAACTTCTTAGTCTGATGTAATCCCACTTGTCTATTTTGTGGATGATGGACTCTGCTTTGAGGGTCTTCTTTAGGAAGTCTTTCCCTACACCAATGTCTCCCAGAGTTTCCCCAGCATTCTCTAGGAGCAGCTTTATAGTTTGAGGTCTTAGATTTAGATCCTTGATCCACCTTGACTTGATTCTTGTCAAAGGAGAGAGGTAAGGGTTCAGATTCATCTTTCTGCAAGTGGAAGTCCAGTTTCTCCAGCACCACTTGCTGAAGAGGCTTTCATTTTCCCACTGGATTGACTGGTACCCCTTGTCAAAGATCAGTTGACTGTATGTTTGGGCACTTATTTCTGGGGACTCTATTCTGTTCCATTGGTCCACATGTCTGTTTCTGTGCCAATACCATGCTGTCTTTATTACCACAGCTTTGTAATATATTTTTGGATCAGGGATCAAGATGCCACCCACTCCATTCTTCTTGTGTAGAAGTGCTTTGGCAATACGGGGTCTTTTATGATTCCAGACAAATTTTAAGATTGTCTTTTCTAGATCTGTGAAGAATGTGTCTGGTACTTTGATTGGCATTGCATTAAATAGGTAGATTAATTTGGGTAGAATTGCCATTTTGATTATATTAACTCTTCCAATCCATGAACATGGGATGTCCTTCCATTTTTTTGTGTCATTTTCAATTTCTTTTTTTACCTTCTCATAATTTTCCTTGTGGAGGTCTTTAACTTCTTTGGTTAGATTTATTCCTAAATATCTTATACTTTTAGTGGCTATGGTAAACGGAATAAGTTTTTTCAGTTCTATCTCAGTCTGCCTGTTATTCGTATATAGAAATGCTATCGATTTCTGTATATTGATTTTATATCCTGCAACTTTACTGAATTCATGTATTACTTCCAGTAGTTTTTCCATGGAGACCATTGGGTCTTCTATGTATACAATCATGTCATCTGCAAATAGAGAGAGTTTCACCTCTTCTTTTCCTATTCGAATGCCCTTTATTTTTTCCTCTTTTCTGATTGCGTTGGCGAGGACTTCCAGTACTATATTGAAAAGGAGAGGAGAAAGTGGGCATCCTTGTCTTGTTCCTGTGTTTAGTGGGAAAGCTTTCAGCTTTTCTCCATTCAGGATGATGTTCGCTATGGGTTTTTCATAGATGGCTTTTATTGTATTGAGAAATGGCCCTTCTATACCAATTTTGCTAAGAGTCTTGATCATGAAGGGATGTTGTATCTTATCAAATGCTTTTTCTGCATCAATCGATATGACCATATGGTTTTTGTCTTTCTTCCTATTAATATGGTGTATTACATTTATGGTTTTGCGTATGTTGAACCAACCTTGCATTCCTGGAATAAAGCCTACCTGAGACTAAGAAGTTTCTGCATGGCCAAAGACACAGTAGGTAGTGTGAATCGACAGCCCTCAGAATGGGAAAATATTTTTGTAAATGTTGCATCAGATAAGGGACTGATAACCAGAATACACAAGGAACTAAAAAAGGTGTTTGGAAAAAAGATGATCAACCCTATTAAAAGATGGGAGAAGGAGATGAAGAAAACACTCTCTAAAGATGACATACGAATGGCCAAAAGGCATATGAAAAAATGTTCAACCTCCCTCATCGTAAGGGAAATGCAGATAAAAACAACAATGAGGTACCACCTAACCCCAGTCAGATTGTCTAATATTAAAAAAAACAAAAAATGATAAGTGTTGGCGGGGGTGTGGTGAAAGGGGAACTCTTTTACACTGCTGGTGGGAATGTAGATTGGTCCAACCACTGTGGAGAATAATTTGGAGATTCCTCAAAAATCTACAGATAGATCTGCCATATGATCCAGAGATCCCACTCCTCGGTATCTACCCAAAGGACAGAAGAATTCTTCATTGGAAAAGTGCTTGCACATCGATGTTTATTGCGGCACTATTCACAATTGCTAAGTCATGGAACCAACCCAGATGCCCCTGTATGGAGGAATGGATTGAAAAACTGTGGCACATATACTCTATGGAATACACTCAGCCATAAAAACCAACAGAGCCCTGGCTTTTGACAGAAAGTGGAAGAATATGGAAGATGTACTGCTGAGTGAGGCAAGCCAGGCTATGAAGGAGAGACATTGTATGTCCCCACTTAACATATACCGTTTGTCTGCATTCTATGTCTGAAACTGATTGACTAACCGTTGAACAAACACAAGAGATGGGTGTGAATGTCAGATGAGGTGTATGTGGAGGAGTGGGGCCCAACGAAAGACATTTGGAGAAGGGATACAGAGGTAGAGCATTGATGGGACGGGGAGGTGTGGTGTTATCTGTTGAATATATTTCGATCAACGAGTCTGGGGAGAAATGTTCACATATCGAAATGGTCTCATTGTAAGCCAAACAATATGATTGAAAGTATATACAAAAATAAATAAATTAATTAATAAAAAAAAAGGTCCAAAAGAAATAATCATTAAAGATACAATCATTTTCCTTTTTTTTTTTTTTTTTTTTTTTGGAGAGGTTTTCGCTATAGGGCGCGTGCGCTCGCCAGACACAGAGAGAGACAGAAAGCGAGAAATCACCCCCCCCAGGGGGGATGGCCACGCCGCAATCCCTTCTCCTCCATTCCCCTTTTGGGATCTTGGGCATGCACGCACACGCACCCAGCGTGTTTTAAGCCACTGGGTCCGGGACGCGAACCGCGGTTGACTACGTGGGAGTCCAGCGACATAGCCATTACGCTAACTGCTGGTCCCAGACATACAATCATTTTCCAAACAGTTTTACGGTAGTTTTACCCGAGACTTTCCAGAGTTTTCTACTTGCGTAGTGTGACAGCAAAGCCAGGAGAAGTGAGCTGGCGTCTTTCTCCCCTTTTGTGACTCAGGCTGGTAGCTTTTCTCAACAGAACTTGTTAATCTCGTTAAACCTTAAGTACTCTTGGTTTTATGAGCCTTGCTCACTTTCCCTTCCAGCCCTTGTTGACCTTGCTCTCTTTGTGTGACTTGAATGCCATCTCATGAAAGAAGCGTACATTTCACTCTAGAACACCACCAATTGAAGAGTATGTGTGTGGCCTGTGTTGCCAGGGGGAGGCACAGAGCAAGGCTCACATTGGATGCCCATCAGATTAATTTTGGATCTATCTCTGACCAAATATCACTTGGAGAATGAATTTTGGTGACCTGAATGTTGTGTTTTAGTCTTTGTTTTATAGAAGGGGAAAATGAACTTGTCTTCAAGTTGTTTCAGCTGAGTAGAGATGAGTTGGTCCAGCAGTATCCATAAAACTATTAGATGTGCACACCTTACAATCCAGTAAGTTCACTTCTAATGGGCAATTGCTTTGATTTGTGACAGAAGGTGCCCTGGATTTTTTTGTGACAATAGAATTCTTTTTTTTTTTTTCTTTTGAGAGGTTTTTGCTATAGGACATGTGTGCTCACCAGAGAGACAGAGAGACAGAAAGCGAGAAATCACCTCCTAGGGGGGATGGCCATGCCACAATCCCTTCTCCTCCATTCTCCTCTCAGGATCTTGGGCACACATGCACACACACTGGGCATGAGTTTAAGCCACCAGATCCGGGACTTGAACCACAATCAACTACATTTGAGTCCAGCGACATAGCCATTATGCCAACTGCCAGTTCCCCCCACACACACACTTTTTAAGGCAGGGTTTTGTTGTCTCAATCCTCCTGCCTTGGCCACCTAGCTGAGACTGTAGGTACATGCCACCACATCCAATTCTTTTTCAGACGGGGTCTCACTGTATTGTCCAGGTCAATATTGAGCCTAGGATCCTCCTGCCTCAGCCTCCTGGAGTTGCTGGGATTACAGGTCCATTACTGTACCCAGCCTTTAGACTGGACTGGGAATTGAACCTGGGCCTCCCGTGTGGTCCTAAACTGCAGAGCATGGCATCTTAGCAACACACCCCACCACAGCTGGGCAAAGCAGTTCACTTTTTCATAGCAAATCCAGCTCACGGAAGAGACAAGTATCCTAGAAGCAGAAATGGTTTCTGAATGCACTGCCCAAGGATTAAATAGAAACACCTCCAAGTTCTGAAATAACCACCTTCTGTGTGCTCCCTGGAATCGGGCTTATTCTCATTGGGTCTCATGAACTATGCCCAACTGAGAAAGGCAGTTTGGCCAGAAATGCCAAAGGGCCAGTATGGCGTGTGTAGGATGCTCAGACTTCTCTTCCTCCGCCATTGTCGGAATCCCCCCAGCTGGGTGACCGTGACCCTATTCCTGCTTCTGCCTTCAGAAGGCCTATCAGGTTTGGGGAAACATTCTTCAGTGAGATACTAGAGTTCAAAAAGCATAGGAACACATGAAAAAGACGTCATGACTTTTCCAGTGACCTGATATACGTCCCCACCCCAAATACAAACCGTTTGCTGTTTCAGAGAAACATAGCTGTTTCTCAAGAGAGTAGCACTGGAAAGATACTCTGCTCCAGATACGCCATGTCTCTTTGCACTCTCCTGATTTCGTTTAGGGTAATAAATGGTTTTGATATCTGCTCTAAACAAGATCTGTATTTGGCATCGCAAGTTCTCTGCAGTTGCTGTACATTATTTTTTAAACACCTCCACCCTTGCTTTGCTTGTGAATTATTTAGAGTATTGTTATGCTGTGGGCTATGGGGCAAGTTTTTCAAACAGCCTTACGTGTTATGAAAATGGGTAAATGAATAAATCATGTTAAGATATCCACAGGAGGATGGGATAAAATATGTCACAAGGGAAAGAACCCTTTAACATAAGGGTCCACTATGGTGACATAATCAGTTCAGTAGCAAGAGTAACCTTCATTCAGATCCCAAGTAGAATCCTTTAATCCCTCTGACTCAGAGGCCATGTTTGGTCTGCTGGGAAGTTTATATGTCATGTTGCTGAATTTTATTCCTGCTATTTCTGCAAAGAGCACTTACTACCAGCATTTCACTCCAACCCTTTGGACCATGTCTTATATACAAATAAAAGTAGCAAGGGATTAAAGCAGAATTTCTCTCTTGGACTGAGAGAGGGGGTGATTTCACCAAACTCCAGAAAAGAATGTAAAACCAGTTAATCCCACTGAACAAAAAGTCTTAAGGATAATGATTTCTTTTGCACAAATTCTTCTAGACAAAAACAGATTTGTAATTAGCATAAAATGTGTATTCCACGTCATCCAAAATGAAGCTTGCCTCTCTGGATGTCTCCCTTACCAAAGCCCAGTCTTTAGAATATGAAGTCTAATTTCATAAAGTAGGAAATTATTTTAAAATATCTTTAAAGATGATGTGACTCTGTGATGCCAGAAATGGTGAAGGACAATGGGCTACAACCATTGGATCGCCTCTTTCCTCCCCTCATCAACCTGGTTTAAACACCTCCACCCTAAGGAGCAACCCTCACCCTCATCATTCACCTCCTCTACCCTGGGCCCTTTAGTGTGGAGCTGTCTTATAGACGCTGCTGAAGAGAGTCTGTGGCCACACTGCTACCCCCACTGGCCCCTTCCCCCCTTCCTTGATCCCCTTGGCATTGAGCTACATCATTTCCCCTCAGGCCTTTTTCTCCTCTTCACTTCCATCTGCTCACTCTCTTGCCCAAAACCCCAAAGGGGACCTCCCTTCTTCCTAGGCCAATGTAAGAACTCTGGTGTGTGCTGTCTTGTTCTGGTATTAAACCCAGTCATTGGGGCTGGCAAGTGGCATGCGTGGTGGTTGGGGGCACCAGACTCCCACATGGCCAACCACAATTCAAGTCCTGGACCGGGCAGCTTGTTTTCTCACTTTTGCTCTCGTTTTCTCTCCCTCTCTGGTCAAATTAAAATAAATAAATAAATAAATAAATAAATAAATAAATAAAGTTAAATTTAAAATTTTTTTTCTTTAAAAAAAAAATAGAGGAAACCAGCAGTTAACATAATGGCTATGTCGCTGGACTCCCACGTAGTTGACCGCGGTTCGAGTCCCGGACCCAGTGGCTTAAAACTCACGCCGGGCGCGTGTGCGTGTGTGCTCAAGATCCCGAGGGGAGAATGGAGGAGAAGGGATTGAGGCATGGCCATCCCCCCTGGGGGGTGATTTCTCACTTTCTGTCTCTATGTCTCTCTCTGTCTGTCTGGCAAGCGCACGCGCCCTATAGCGAAAATCTCTTAAAAAAAAAAAATAGAAACTGTCATCGCCCCTCAGCCTTTAGTCCTGCTTCTTAGATTCTTTTACAGGTAGGTTTTAATATTCAAATGCAGTAGACAACCCCAAATTATCCCTTTTGATGTTGTTTTTAATAAATGCACCAGACCAGGCAAACACACACACACTTACACAACCTTACAAAGAGCTAAATAAAAATTAAAGCGTTAATGTAAGAGCACTTCACAACGTCAAAGTGTAGTGCCAATATTGTTAATGCCATTATTATTGTTATTATTATTATTAGGGTATCCTCAACGCTCTCTGTGAAGTGCTAAGACAGGATAACTGAGTAGCTAAGAGCTCTGATTCTGGAGCCACTCTGTCTGGGTTGGATTCCAGCTCTGCTACCTGACCTAGCTGGACATGTTACCTAATTTCTCCATGCCTCGGTTTTCTCCTACGTAAAGTGGGAATAATAAAAGGGCCTACATCACTGGGTTATTACAAGAGTCAAATGAGCAGACACAGAGATGCATTGCCCAGATCCTCTTCAAGGAAAGACTTGCACTCAGGGGTATGGCCAGTAGACAGACTCCTCTAGCTCTCAGCAACTCCAGTCTCACCTAGCTGCAGAGAGTGCCTTGCCTGAGGCCATGCCCTTCCTGGGGAAGCCCACATTTGGTGACTGAGTTGGGGGTGCAGAGGCCTGGTCACTTTGGCCTGAGGATGGATAGATACTCTGACAGGCAACACTAGCTCCAACCTCCCTCCAGGTTCACTGAGGCTTTATTGCAGTTCAACTTCATCTTCCTTTCTCTTGCTTCTCTTCCAAGGTGTTAGTCCCTGATAGGCACTTCATGCCCCAAACTCTGTCTTACCTACGGCTTCCAGAGAACCCAACCTGTGACAATATTTAAAGAAGTACCTGGCATGTAGTAACCACTATGTAAGTGCTTACTAAATACAACTAGGTTATTTGGAAAGACCGCATGCACCTTTGTTGTTCATCTCTATTGAAGATATTATAGTTAAAGTTCAGTACAAATTTATACTAGGGCTGGCAGGTGGAGTGGTGGTTAAGGGCGCTGGACACCCACATGACAGACCGCAGTTCAAGTCCCAGACCAGGTAGCTTGCTTTCTCACTTTCTCTCTCTGTCTCTCTCTGTCTCAGTCTGTCCCTCTCTGGTCAAATTAAAATAAATAAATAAATAAATAAATAAATAAATAAATAAAGTTAAATAAGAGAATTCTTTAAAATAAATAAATAAATAAATAAAATGTAAAAAATAGACGTACTCTAAAAAGCCTGAGGATCTACCTAGTCAAGATGAGGAAATAATACTACCACTAATATAATTACATTGCTAATGTAATTATTATATGCTATGCTTGGATTTTGGGATTTTTTTCCCACTACTATCTTTTTTTGTGCTTGACCTTGTAAGTTAAATTTCTATTGTGCACAAGGGTATTTTCTGACATTTTTTTATTTAGGTTCAACAACAGTAGCTAATATCTAACATAAACTTATACAGAATCCATATGCTGTTTATAATCAAGCCTTCTCAGTAGTAGGAAGGACACTTCAGTGCAGTAACAACCGAAGGATTGTTCTAAAGTTGAGAAACAAGAGGTAAATGAGCGGACTCCAGCCTTGGCACCTGGAGTCCTTACCAGCCATGAGGTAATATTTCATCTGCAGATCTGTGACTATGTTATTCACCAACTCATTCATTCACTCAGTCAGACCACAAATCTTCATACCCAGCTCTTGAAGCCATGAAGAAGAAATGCTTTTATGCCCTCCAATCTTTCCATCTCTACCATAGAGTGCAGACAGTTGGTATATGTTAAGTGAAGACACACCAGGTCTCTCTTTCATAGCCTGACTTGCTTCACTCAGCAACAAATCTTCCATATTCATCCACTTTCTACCAAATGCCAGGGTCTTGTTGTTTTTTTATGGCTGAATAGTATTCTGTGGAGTATATGTGCCACAATTTTTCAATCCATTCATCTGTTCATGGACATTTGGATTGGTTCCATGTCTTAGCAATCATGAATAAGGCCACAATAAACATAGATGTGCAAGCACTTTTCCAACTGAGCATTCTCCTGTCCTTTGGGTAGATACCCAGAAGTGGAATGATGAATCATATGGTAGTTCTATTTGTAGGTCTTTGAGGAATCTCCATATTATTTTCCACAATGATTGGACCATTTTACATTCCCACCAACAGTGTAGGAGAGTTCTCCTTTCATCACAACCCTGCCAACACTTATCATTTTTTTTGTACTTTTAATCTTTGCCATTCTGTTAGGGGTTAGGTCTCATTGTAGTTTTAATCTGTATCTCCCCTATGATGAGGGATGTTGAGCATTTTTTCATATGCATTTTGTCTGTTTGTATTGTCTTCCTTAGAGAATTTTTTGTTCGGCTCATTTTCCCATCTTTTAATTGGGTTAATCTTTTTTGTTCGGGTAAGCCGCTTGAGTTCCCTGTGTATTCTGGTTATCAGTTCCTTATCTGAGGCATAGTTTACAAAAATATTCTCCCATTCTGAGGGGTGTCAATTCATACTAATTATTATGTCTTTTGCTGTGCAGAAACTTCTTGATCTGATGTAATCTCACTTGTCTATTTTTGGGATTATTTCCTGTGCTTTGGTGATCGTATTTATAAAGTCTTTGCCCACTCTAATGTCTCCCAGAGTTTCCCCAGTGTTTTTCCACCATTAGTTTTATAGTTTGAGGTCTTAGGTTTAGATCTTTGATCCATTTTGATTGATTTTTTTAATGGTGAGAAATAAGGGTTTAGTTTTACCTTTCTGCAGGCGGATACCCAGTTTTTCCAGCACTGTTTGCTAAAGAGGCTTTCCTTTTTCCAGTAAATTGATTGATATCTCTGTCAAAAATCAGTTGGCTGTATGTTTTAGGGTTTATTTCTGGGGTCTCTATTCTATTCCATTGGTCCACCTTTCTGTTTTTGTGCCAGTACCATGCTGTTTTGATTATCTCAACCTTATAATATATTTTGGGGTCAGGGAGTGATACGCCATCCACTCTACTCTTCTACAGGATTGCTTTGGTAATGCAGGGTCTTTTATGATTCCACACAAATTCTATGATTGTCTTTTCTAGATCTGTGTAAGTTGACAATTTCTCTCCTTACTCCATCCCACCAGCACATATACAAGGGGACTTCAAAAAGCTCACGGAAGCAGAATTAAAGTACCTGTTGATTTTGGTGCTAAATTTTTTTGAAATCTATGGATGGTTTTTTCATAATAAGTATCCTCCGTAAGCTTTTTGAAGACCCCCCCCCTTACATACACACACACCAGGAAATCTTGAAAACCTGTGCCCAGCCTACAGTCTTCTTAATTTAGAGGGCTCCTACTATTAGTAATTCTTATGTTAGGAGTAGTAGTGACTCAACCCAAGGTCCATGTCATGAATGAATGAAATGCAGTGGGTTTAATTAGTGTAGACTGCTAATTTGAACTGCTTTCTCAGTTGGAAATGTTTCCTTCATCTCTTCACTCAATTATTTTTCCCTATGGGATAAATTAATCATTTGAACAATTCAGGCCTAAAATCAACATGTACCAGAAAAACAGGATTTAGATGGAAAATGTGTTACTTGATTGGAGGTGGAATGGAAGCAAGCAGTGAATTCAAACCATTTCATTTTCTGGGCAGTGTTACCATATTGGCAAGGAAACACCTAGATCCATTCTCAATACTGTCTCATGGCAAAGGCAGGGTGCAAAAGGGGAAATATATAATATGAGGATAGTACACATAATCTCAAGAAACTCTTATCTAGAGAAGGGCGAGTATTTTAGCACAAATTATATGTGTGGATTTTATTTTTTTAAAGATACTAAAACAAAAATTATAATGGCAACTAAAACAGAGCTCAGCTCAATAAATAGTTGTTGAATAAATAAATGAAATATGTTTTTTCTGAATCACTTCTCTCTTTCTCTTTCTGAATCACTTTGGGCGATCAAATGTGAATGCCAAGTTTAAATTCCCAGTTCTCTTCTGGTTGGTGGTTCAGAAGCTGTGCTCTGTTAACTCCTACTCCATGGTCATCTTTTAAGAAGTCCAGAAATCTGTGTTACCCAATGTGTTTGCTCTAAAAATTCAAGGACCACCTGGCAGAAAAGTGTCCTGCATTTTCCTCCCTGTTAGCAGATTCTAAACAACAGATTAAGTCTGAATCTTGGTTGCTTCCACCCAGCCAAGACAGACAGTTTCCATGATGCCATAAAACCAAGGAATCCTTTCTTTTTTTTTAAGAATTATTTATATATTTGATTCCATTTGTTATTATTATTTTTTAATTTTACCAGAGACAGAGAGAAAGAGAACGCGAGAAAGTAAGCTGCCAGATCCGGTATGTGAACCACGGTTGGCCATGTCGGAATCCAGCATCTTGAACCACCACACCATCTACCGACCAAGAAATCTTTTGATACCACTAGACAACAAGAAAATAAAACCACAGAGGCAATACAATGAAGGACCACAACCAACAAAAGAAAACAGAAAGTCAAGTATACCTAGAAATGCATAATTAGGCCTGGGGCGCCCTGTTATGTTCTTTAGGGGTCACAAGCAAGTTGACTATGGATCCGCTTTTGGGAATTGCCCATCTCTGGGGCTGGAGAGAAAGCAGGGAGGTGGGAAAGACACAGTGGATTCTCAGTGCTCGCAGAGCCCCGCCCGAAAGAGCAGCCTTAAACTCTTTCCCTGGACTGAAGGCAGCAGGCTCCCCACCCACCAGGGCTTTGATTGCTGTTCACAGGCATCAACTCCCTAGGGAAGGGGGTGCTCCCCCCACACACATCCTCAGGGCACAAAGCAGCACATACCTTTGAAGCCTAGAGCGCCTCCTGGGAATGGGCTCATTATTACCTTCTTGAATGGAGGTTTTTCTGAAATCAATCCTTTCAGCACTGGGTAATTAAAACATAAGCAGGAGGCTGGTTCTGGTTTGCTCATAAATAAATGGAAAATAATGAAATGTTGGGAACTGGCATTGACTGCCAAGTTTTATGGCTATCCCCTAATTACATTGGTACAAAACAAATTTGTGTGTGTGTGTGTGTCTGAAATAATTATTTGATAACTGTGGTCATAGTCCCTAAAATAATTAAGAACTGTAATCATATTTTAAAATATAGAAAACAGCCTGATAAATATTTGCCCTCCTACCTAACTAGTAAATGAAAGAATGCTGTGTTTGTGTATTTTGCTGCCTACATGAATATTGATCATCAGCAGACTGGCCTGAGAAAAACAATTATGGAGAGCTGAATGCCTGAACCGGCCTATGCATGGTGTCTTAGTCCTCAAAATGGATTACCAGCACCTTTGGGGCCTGAAGTTGGAAGGGAGTCCAAGCCACAGAGCAGGGGCTGGACAGTGGCACAGCAATAAAATGCAATGCTCTGTGAGGCCAACCCACATGCAAAGGTTCCAGGTTCACATCCGGAGACCTCCCTGAGTACACTGGACCCGCACATGCCCGAAATCAGGATCTGTCTGAACACTGGGGTTGGATCACAGTGTGAAGACCCTGTTGGGGACACTGTTTCTGTCTTTCTCTTTCTCTCTCTCTCTCTCCTTGTCCCTCTCAATCATAGAAGAAATAAACTTTTTTTAAAAGGCCACAGGGCAAACAAGGTAAAACATTGGGAATGCTTCAGTTTTGCTCTATGTACTGACTAGAGCAGGGATGGAACCAGCCTCTGAACGGGAAACTTTTTAGCTTTACTGTATGCCTGGCTTGGCTGAGTGGTGGGAGATCAAGGTTGAGTACATGCCGAGAATACATTATCTTTACGCCAAATAAACATGGCAATATTTTGTAGCAAAATGCACACAAATCTCTTAATATTGTAAAGGCGCTTTGAACTGACAGCTGCATCCATAGTGGCCCCAGAGGTTGCTTTTCATTTTAGAGGTTCTTTGTGGGACCTCTTATGCAAAGTCCTCCTGTAGTCCCAGGAAGCAATGACTTGCCAAATGAAAGGGAAGATGTTTCCGATGTTCAACAGATAAATAACTGTGATCGGATTCATTTCTTATCATATGAAGGAGCTTCAAAAATTTAGTGGGAGGGACCAGCAGATGGCATAATGCTTACGTCATTGGAGTCCCATGTAGTCAACTGTGCTTTTAGTCCCAGACCCAGCGGCTTAAAACTCATGCCAAGAGCCTGAAAGGAGAATAGAGAAGGGATTATGGTATGGCCATTCCGCTTGGGGGGTGATTTCTTGCTTTCTGTTTCTCTGTCTCTGTCTCTCTGGCAAATGCACGTGCCCTATAGCAAAAATCTCTCTTTAAAAAAAAAGAAAAAGATTTAAAGGGCAAATAAAAAGCTTTGTTTCTGGACTCTATTCTGTCCCATAAATCTGTCTATTCCTGTGTCTTTGTTAAATGCACTGTCTTAAATAGTCCTAACAGCTGAGTGACATGATCAGATTTGCACTTGCAGAGAGGGAGAGAATATGAATGATGAAGACTGAGAAGTGACTGGATCTGGCAAGCCCATCACCGGTGGCTTTTGAGAGAGCACTGTCCACTGACAGTGACCAGTGAGACTAGATTCCAGTTTAGAGCAGAAGGGGCTGGATTCTGTGGTGAAAGTAAAGTCAGTGGAGAAAATGAGGGCTGCAAGGCTACTCTTTTTTTTTTAATTGCCAGAGGAGTGACTAGCAGATGGTGTAATGGTTATGTTGCTGGACTCCCACACAGTCAATTATGGTCCTAGGCTTAACTACTCCAAATTCATGCCAGGTGCATGTGCCTGTGTGCCCAAAATCCCAAGAGGAGAATGGAGAAGGGATTGCAGCGTGACCATCCCCTGGTGGTGGTGGGGGGGGGGGGGGTGTATCCTCACTTTCTGTCTCTCTGTCTGTCTCTATCTCTCTGGTGAGTGCACATACCCTATGGCAAAAACAAAACAAAACAAAACAAAAAAACAACTTTTTTTTTTGAGAGGTTTTTGCTATAGGGTGTGTGCACTTGCCAGAAAGACACAGAGAGACAGAGAGACAGAAAGCAAGAAATCACCCCCCAGGGGGGATGGTCACGCCAAATCCCTTCATTTTCCTCTTGGAATTTTGGGCATGCACGCACATGCACCCAGCATGATTAAGGCCACCAGTTCCAGGACTCGAACTGCAGTTGACTACATGGGAGTCCAGCGACATAGCCATTATGCCAACTGCTGCTGGTCCCCAAAAAAAATCTCTCTTAAAAAAGAAAAAAGTTAGTGGGAAAATGTAATTAAAATATGAGTTTATTTTGGTGCAAAAAAAATTAAAACCTATGCATAGTTCTTTTATAATATCCATTTCCCATGAACTTTTTGAAGACCCTGCATATATAATATATAACTATTACTAATAGGAATCTTAAAGCACCTTTTAAATGATTAATTCTTATAGGGGAATCAAAAATAGCTTCCCTCTACTCTTCTAGGTTTTTTGACTGGGCTACAAATGAAATTGACAGATTAAATTACAAATTAAATTAAGGCAGATTAACAGAAAAAAAAAAGACGTTTTAATTACCTACCTATGGATGGGAGTCACAAAACATGAGACACCAAGAAAGGTACGATGATTGAAGCTTATGAAGCACCCTGAGCTATGCAAAGGAGTAGGGGCTCGGGACTCGGGTGAGAGTGGCACAAGTTATGGGAGTGGGAGGAGGAAACGTGTGGTGAGTAAAGATTGTCTTATTATGCAGGAACGAAGTCTCTCAGGGGAGTCAGCTCTGGGATGAAACTAAAATGCTCTGCTCAAAAGAAGCTGGATCTGGGACCAGCAGTTAGTGTAATGGCTATGTCGCTGGATTCCCATGTAGTCGACCACGGTTCGCATCCCGGACCCATTGGTTTAAAACTCACGCCGGGTGTTTGCAGGCATGCCCAAGATCCCGAGAGGATAATGGAGAAGGGATTGTGGCATGGCCATCCTCCCTGGGGGGTGATTTCTCGCTTTCTGTCTCTCTGTCTCTCTCTGTCTGGCAAGCGCACATGCCCTATAGCAAAAACCTCTCAAAAAAAAAAAAAAAAAAGAGAAAAGAAAAGAAGCTGGATCTTATGTGGTGACTGCAGTTCAAATCCCCAGCCAGGTCAGCCTGAAACATGCCAGGCACACATGTGAATGCCCAAGCTCAGACAGACTAGACAGCTAGAGGAAGGGGATCAGGGCATGAGCAGACCCTGCAGAGGGTGTTTTTCTCTCTTTCTCTCTGGATGGGCGCACACACACTTTATCCTGAATAAAGGAAAACTTTTTTTTTGAAGTTTCAAGTCTCTTAGGTAACATGAATTGTCTCAGAGCAGCCCTCTTCCTGATCCTTAGATATTTTGCTGAAATAGATTTCCTTGACAGATGTAAATCTCTTCTAAAAGGACTTTTCAGAATTACTCCAGTGTTTGCAATTTCTCAGAATAACCGGCTCAAAATACACCCAAGAAGTATATTTTTGGGGGGCATATTCTGGCCTCCTTCAGTCATATTTTGGGGTACTGTGTCCTGGGCCCTGACATTCTCAACTTGTGTAATTCTCTCCCTCTCCAGGAGCACTTGTCAACATCTGAGGACATTTTAGCTGTCACATCCGGGGAGGGGGAGGTGCTGCTGGCATTACTGCGCCACATCTTTATTTTTTCTTTAGAGAGAGATTTTTGCTATAGAGCGTGAGCACTCACCAGAGAGACAGAGAGAGATAGAGAGATAGAAAGCGAGAAATAACCCCCCATGGGGGATGGCCATGCCACAATCCTTTCTCCTCGAGTCTCCTCTCAGAATCTCGGGCACATGTGCCTAGCGTGACTTTTAAGCCACCGGGTCCAGGACTAAACTGCGGTCGACTACATGGGAGTCCAGTGACCTACCCACTGCGCCATCTGGTGATCCCAGTGCTCTCCATCTTACAATGCACAGGACAGCTCCCCTCCCAAGATAAAGAATTTCCCAGCCACAAACACAGAGGTGGAGAAAGCCTGCTCTCTACAGTGTGGCCATACACACAGGAAAGAAGCGGTCTAAGTATCCAAGACAGACCCAGGGCCCAGGGAGGCCATTGTCGTGCACAGCAGTAACACCACACTCCGCAACGCTGAGATACACGGGAAGGTGCATGTCCACAGCTGAAGTCTCCATGTGCACCCTGGGGGCATGTGTGCTTGTGGCCCAGGCTGGTTCAGGCTGGAGGGAAGATTTCTGGGGTCATGGTATGAGGACCCTCTTGAGGATGCCTGTCTGTCTACCTCTGTCTCTTCTTCTCTGTGTCTCCTGTCATGGAATAAATTAACTTTTATTTATTTATTTTTTTTTAAAAGATGGCAATCACAGTGCAAGGAAAGGAAGCATTTATCTACCTGGACCAGAGCAGGAAACAAAAGTGGCTTTGACCAGAAGTTGGCACAACAGTGACACAACTGGCATGTGGGGAGATCCTCTGTTCATATCCGAGACCTCCCTGTACGAGCCAGGCATCCACGCACCAATGACCGAGGCTGGCTGAGCGGGGATGGATCTTAGCAGAAGACCCTGTTAGGAGTGCCTCTCTTTCTCTCTCTTGAAATAACTTTAAAATAAACGGTAAGTCCCTGTCTCTGGAGACAGGAATCAGCTGGATGCCACCCCAGGAGGAGACACATGTTTGGAACTCAGATCACACGTAGAGTGGTCTTTGAGTACTTGCTTTGTGTCCTGTGGAAGGTCCATGTGCTCACAGACACGCCATCTCCACTGGAACGTGCCTTTGTCCTCCAAGTGGGAGTGAGTGTCCCCCATCGTCTCAGGCTGGAGGTCTTTATTAGCTTTCCCATCATTTTCTCTTACATCCTGCCAGTGTTTCCCTGGGCAGTAAACTCCTTGAAGGCAGGGCTCATGCATTTTCAAGGCTCTCCTTTGCCTACAGTACCACAGCACATAAAAATACGGAGGAAATGGTGGGCTGAGTTGCCACTGGTGCTTTATTCTCCTTCCAATATTAGCCAGTCTGTCTGCAAACGTTTGAATAAAATATAAAATGGAAAGGAGAAAAGGAAGCAATCTACTATTTTTATCTGGAAAGATCATTTAGCAAAGTCCATCTTTGAAGACCTGTTTATAATTTTTTTTCAATGCTAATCAGCTGTTTAACTGTCTTCCTTCCTTCTTTAACCTTTTTAGTAGTTTTCAGTAGTAACATGTTTATTTTGAAATTTCATGGTTGCTTTTCATAAATAGTTTCTAATCTTAGTTAATGTTTTTTAGACACAAATGCCTGTAATCAAAACATGGAACAAAATTTGCCTCTCTTTCATTATACAGCTGAGAAAAAAATTGTAAAGCTCTAGAATTCATTATTTTGCTAATGGTGTTTCCTTGTAAGTAGTTTGACCCTCCTCAGCTTTGAGTTACAATAAAAAATTCATTTAGGCTTTCCCTGCTCTCCATATGCAAAATTAACCATTCTATAGACTGTTTGAGAGGGAATCAAGCATTTTAGGAATAAAAGGCAATTTTCCTTGTTAAGATATTTTGGGCTGCTTCAGTACCTTCCTTTGTATGTATGTGTTTATTTTACATCTCTAAGAATTTCATCTCCAAACATCCAAATATCTTAAACCCCTCTTGCAAAACTAATCAAAGTGTTATTCTTCACCCTATGAAACCACTTACGAAAAGATTTAACCCAAGATTATTTTTATTCAGCAGTATCCAGTTTCAAACCCATTCAAATTGACACAGTATTTACCCAGCTTTTCAGGAATCAGAAGAACTTTCTGAGAGCCAAGAGGAATGATAAATGAGCCGAACTCCAAGGCTTTTTAAGTGAGGAAACTGAGGCACGAAAGGTGGTATGAACTCTCAGGGGTACCTAATGATAATAGCTGAGACTTTTTTTTTTAAGAATTTGTTTTTATTATACTTTATTTATTTATTTATTTTAATTTGACCAGGAGGGACAGAGTATGAGAGAGAGAGGGAAAGTGAGAAAGAAAGCCACCAGGTCCAGGACTCTAACCACAGTCGGCCACATAGGAGTCCAGCATCCTTAACCACCATGCCACCCGCTGGCCCCACTGGGACTTATTTTCATTTATTTATTTAGAACTTTTTGTCATAGGGTGTGTGTGCTTGCCAGAAAGAGACAGAGACAGAAAGACAGAGACAGTAAGAGGGAATATGAGAAATCACCCTTGTGGGGTGGGGAGAGGAGAATGGCCATGCTGCAATCCCTTCTCCATTCTCCTCTCGGGATCTTGGGCACATACATGTACCCAGTGTGATTCTCAAGCCACCTGGTCCGGGACTCGAACTGTGATCGGCCATGTGGGAGTCCAGGAATATAACCACTACACCATCTGCTGGCCCCAATACCTGGAACTTATTAAGGGTCCATAGCTTCTTAAATCTTCACTACTTCCACCAAGCCTGAGCTGCCATTACATCTCACTGGGACTGGTGTGGAAGTCTAAGTCCTGTTTTATCCTCCCTCCTACAGGTAATTCCCCCCTCAAAAGCCACTCCACAAAAAGCCAGAGGAATGCATCTACATCAGAAAGCAAGATGTCACTCCTTTGCTGAGGAACTTCTATGTCTTTCCATCTCCATCAAGTAAAGGCCCTGCCTCACCACATCAATCACCCTAGCTAGCCCCTGTACCAACTAGGGGCTCCATGCCTCCACCCTGAGGACCTTGCCCTTGACGGCCCATCTGCCTGCCAGAGGTCAGTATGAGTCCTTCCCTCCCTTCCTTCAGGGGTCTTCTCAAATGTCACTTGACCAGAGGCCCCTTCTCCTACCACCCTATGTAAGTAATACCAACCTACCTCCTATCTCTCTCCTTTCTTACCTGCTTTATTACCTTTCCTAACACTTTGAATGTTTGACATAAACTTGTTTATTGATTGTCTTTTCTACAGAATGTAAACTTGACAAAGAAACACCTGCTAGGGACCAGCAGTTAGCGTAATGGCTATGTCGCTGGACTCCCACGTAGTCGACGCGGTTCAAGTCCCGGACCCGGTGGCTTAAACTCACGCCGGGCGCGTGTGCGTGCGTGCCCGCCCAAGATCCCAAGAGGAGAATAGAGGAGAAGTGATTGTGGCGTGGCCATCCCTCCTGGGGGGTGATTTCTCACTTTCTATCTCTCTCTCTCTGTCTGTCTGGCGAGCGCACGCGCCCTATAGCAAAAACCTCTCCAGAAAAAAAAAAAGAAACACCCACTAGATTCAGAGTGGCAGGTGCTCAGCTCATTTGTAGATTAAGTCCTTACCATGTGTTCTAAGGGAAGTACAGAAAACGAGCTTAGTCTTCCCAATAACCTGAGGTAGACATCGTCATCACCTCATCATCACCATCATCTCTGGTTCACAGATGAAGAAACTAAACCATAGAGTTTGGTAACTTTCCCCAAGTCATCCAGCTAGTCTATGGGAGAGGCAGGATTTGAACCCAGGGCTCTGCCTGTTTAACTGCCATAATGCATTGAATCACTCTCAGCTTAACTAATGATAAACTACTTTAATGCTTTTTCCCTATACCAGATCCCCAGAAATTAAAATAATGCCAAAGTATGCTTTAAAAGGTCAAGAGTTTCAGGTAGTATGGTGGTTGAGGCGCTGGACACTCCCACATGGCCACCATGGTTCAAGTCCTGGACTCGGTGGCTTTCTCTCTCTCTCTCATCAAGTTAAATGAATGAATAAATAAAAATAAATAATTTTTTTAAATGTCAAGAGTTTTCTATAACGGCCTAGTATTTTAAAGTAGTCAAAAAGGTGTGATTTTGAGCTAAAATGGGTGAACAAGAGCAAAAACAGGAGCCCCAACTGGAGGCACGTGTGCCTCTAACTCAGAGAACCACCTCCACAGGGGATAGGCATGGGGCTTGCAGGCGGGCCCAGGTAATTCTCCCTGCGCCACTGCGATTAGATTAGCTCTGGTCCCTGAAGGGAAAACTAAGACACAAAAGCCGCAGTGATGTTCCAGGCCACACAGCTAACAGCCGCGTGGAGGGAGGCTCGGAGGGCCTCTCTGGGCCTGCAGTGGGTCACACACGCTCCCTGCTTACCGGTGTAGGACACCCTGTGATTCACACAATGGAACGCTTCAGCCAAGGATGTCACCTAATAGAGGGATGTTGATACAACTTTATCTGGGAAGTTACATAATCATCTTAATGTGGAAATATCACAAAGGAACTCGTGCCTTGGATAAAAGAGGGGTGTGTCCCCTGGGAATTAGTCCACAAAGGATATCTGTAGATTTTCAGTGAGAAACTTACTACCCCAGACTGGGCACGCATCTTGTGAAAAATAGGGCCCAATGGGGGCTCTCTGGGGACCGTCACTGTGTCGTTTAATTTGGTAGGACATAGCCAGGACCCTGTCAGAGAGCCTCAGGGACCTCCGAACCTGGTCTTCTCCAGGTAGGAGAGATCTGTTCTGAATCGAGCCTCCCGGGATATAAAAGCCCCTCTCTTGAGTTCTCTCTGCCTCGTTTTTTCGGGTCAGATACTTATTTCTGCAAACCTGGAGACCTTTCATCCTCTTTCTACGGGAGCGAGCCCAACGACTCCTCCCTCTCTCCGCTGGAATTCTCTGATAGAACTCACGCCGAGCCTCCGGATCTGGAAGACCACCTCTACCCCCATCTTCCTTTGAGCTCGCCTCCTCCGTCCCACCTGTCCGCAAAACGTAGCAGGGAGGAAGGAGGTTAATAGGAGGCCGGACGGAAGGGACCTGGGTGCCACAAGCACCTGTCACCTGGCAGGCCCGGCCCAGTCTTCCCCAGTCCCCCAGCCCCACCCACCTCTTGCCCGGGAGGTGACTGGGTCCCCGCCCTGCCTCCCGCCCGGCCTCCCGCCGCCATCCAATGGCCGAGGGGCAGAGCAAGCCGAGCAAGCCGCGGCAGCCCCGCCGGGTCCCCGCCCTGTTCACGGTTCCCGAGCCGGGCGCCGGTGGCCTTTAAATGCCGCCCAGGGCTGGCGCCGTGCGGCCTTCACCACCTTTCTTCCTTCGGCAGCGACTGCAGGAGCCGCAGCAGCACCAGCCGGGTCTCGGCAGCCGCGGTCCGGGTCCGGGTCCGGGTCCAGGTCCGGGTCCGGGTCCCGGCAACAGCAGCCACCTTGGACCTCCGCACCCGAGCGGCTTCCCTCTCCCTTCCCCCTCCTCCCGGGAGCTGCCAGCCGGGTCGGCGCCAGGCCCCCGAGTGTGCGCGCGCGCGCCCGCCGGTGCGCGCGATCCCGCGTCCCCGCCCCGGGATCCCCGCCCGCGCGCCGCGTCCCACGTCCCCGGCCGCCCGGCCTTCCACCGTGCACTCCGCCGCACTGTGCAAGAAGATGGCGGGATCGGTGGCCGACAGCGATGCCGTAGTGGTGAGTGAGGTGGGGCGCACGCCAGGCGCCCCCTTTCCGCCGCTCGGGACACCGCCTGCTGCAGCCGGGGTTGGGGCGGAGGGAAGCCTCAGGCCGGGCCGGGCCGGCGCCCCAGCGTGGGACGGCGCCCACTCCCTGCTAGAGGGAGGTGACCGTGCGCTGCCGTTTTCCGGGCGGGAGGGCTCCCCAGGCTGCAGGGCTCCGGGCTTGGGGAGGGCGTTTGGTGGGCGGCGGCGGTGGGAGAGACTGTCTACAGCCCCTCCGCGCCGTTCAACCCCAGCCAGGTGTGTGCACGTTGCACGTGTGCGTGTGCGCGTGAGTGTGTCTGGGGCGCACGCCCCGCGACTGCCCCGATGTACTGGGGATTCCCCCTTGGAATTGGGTTCGTGCCTGCGGCTCCGGAGAGAAGTTGAACGCTGCTGCTCCACTTCGGCCACGTCCCGAGGACAGGCCTGGGCGACAGCAGTTTCAGAAGCATTCACGCTTGGAGAAGGGCCTGCTTTCTTCTGGCACCGGCTTCTGGCTCCCCGGTGGGCCTCGACCTTGGTTTTGGTCTGAATCTGAAGGGTCTGAGGGCCCTTCAGAGACTTAGCTAGCGAGCGGAAAGGACGGGGTTTGTTCCGGAGGTGAACGCGGGTACTGAATGGTCTACGAGGAGGCATCCCTCTGCAGACACTGGCTGTGTGCGGACGTTTTCCCGGTTCTCCAGGGTTGTGTAGGTTCTTCCTCCGCCACCCCCTCCCGGCAAAAGGGGCCTATGAAAAGCCAATCGGTGTGCTTCTATTTTTAGAAACTAGATGACGGGCATTTAAACAACTCCTTGGGCTCTCCAGTTCAAGCCGACGTGTACTTCCCACGACTGGTAAACGATTTTGTTCTCTCTTCCTTTTTAATTGCATTTTCCTTGCATTTCCTTCTGAGTCAGGTTCTTGGGATCTGAGAGCTTGGCTTTTTCCCTGCAGGCGGTAAACTTCCTGTTTTGCGTCTCATCCTTTGCAGATAGTTCCATTTTGTGGGCACATTAAAGGTGGCATGAGACCTGGCAAGAAGGTGTTAGTGATGGGCATCGTAGACCTCAACCCAGAGAGGTAAGGCAGACATCTCGGCCGGCAGATCAGGCAGTGGCAGGGTCCGCCCTCCTCCCTTTGCGGTTTAGTGCCCCTCCTCTTCCTCTCCTTGTGGACAGTGTGGCTAGTTGCGAGTTGCCAGGAAAGTACCATGTTCCCATGAAAAGAATGTGTATGAATCCCAGCCATCATTTCTCCAGACAGCTATTTATATCAGAGATTATAAATATAGGCCCACATTTTCTCTTTGACCCCTGGGGAGGCCCAAGGATTTTTTTTTTTAATTTAATGGTTTTGAAACATCATGCTTGGAGCAAGAACTAACAATGTTAATAAGAACTAAACTTTACAAGTTTTTATTACCCTAGTCAATTTCTAGACTGTTTTTGAGAATTCTAAAATGGATTAAGACACAGATGTATGGGTGGTTTCGGATATTTGAAAGCTCTCATTTTAGTCACTTTCAACTCCCAAGTTTTTACCAGAGTCTGCTTTAAGTAACAAAATAAAATGGTTCAAGTTACTCCTCCACAATTGTGAGAAGAGTAGTGGCCTGTTAAAAGCAAAGCCTGGGGAGGAGGAGAAAATATTATGTCGTCAGAAAAGTCATGACATATTTTTCTATACTTTTCTATGCAAAAATGCATGACTTTTTCTGATGACCCAATAGAAGAACGTAAGCCAACGTTCATCTTGGAAGGCTTTTATATCCAACCCTGACTAAATGAGACTGTTTTTTTTGTTGTTTCTTTTTTCAGTTTTGCCATCAGCTTGACTTGTGGTGATTCAGAAGACCCTCCCGCTGATGTGGCAATTGAACTCAAGGCCGTGTTCACGGACCGGCAGCTACTCAGAAACTCGTGTATATCCGGAGAACGAGGCGAAGAGCAGTCAGCAATCCCTTACTTCCCATTTATCCCAGACCAGCCATTCAGGGTGAGTACTCGAGAGCCTCAGTCCCGGCCTCTGGCAGGGTGATGGCGTTCTGCTTCTCAGTGTGTGCCAAGAACACTGCACAGCCAGAATTTCTGCATGTCCAGGAAATTGATCCCCGAATGGTGAAAAAAGAACACTTGCTATAGTAGCTCGTGGCTCGATTTCGCCCATACATTTAGTAAATAGATCCCTATTTCCATGTCCAGATCTTTAAGAATAAATATTTAACAATAGTATTAGGCATATAATAGATAGCTACCCCTAGATATCTGATGGATTAGTAAATATTAAATATCCAGCATTTTCTCTCATTTTTTCTCAACCCTTAAGTATAGCTCTAAACCTTATTAGTTATGACTTTTTAAAGAATAAAATGATTGTTATTTCATTTTCTCTCATTCTCTTTGCTACTGAGGCCATGGCTTGTCCTTGTTTCCCCTCTGGATTCATTAGCCTCAGTCTATTTTTTTTAAAGAATTATTTTATTGAACTTTATTTATTTATTTTTAAATTTGACCAGAGAGGGGCAGAGAGAGAGAGAGGAAGAGAGAGAGAGAGAAAGGGAGAAAGTGAGAAAGCAAGCCACCAGGTCTGGGACTCAAACCACGGTCTGCCATGTGGGAGTCCAGCGCCCTCAGCCGTCACACCACCTGCCAGCCCCAGCCTCAGTCTATTTCATGGGCTCAGCCAGGGTGGCTGTCAGATTCCTTCCCTTGGGTCTGGGTGAGGAAGGGTGGGTTCCCCACTATCTAGCAGGCGGGAAGCGCTACACAGACTTCCCAGCCAGCCCGGCGCCATAGCTGCACCCTCCGTGAAGGACAGTGCCAAATAGGAGATGCAAGTCAGTAATGTGTTAAGGAATTGAGTGAAATGTCAGACCTGCTGATGAAGTTGTCTTCATTACCTCTTGTTAACTTACAGCATAATAATATCAGCTCAGTTAAAAGCTCTGTGCTGTATATAAGCCTAATAAAACAGAACTACCCTTAACCTGTTGCTCTTCATCTAAAATATTTTCAGGGCCTTGTGAAGAAGACATTGTTTCTCTTCCTTTCTTATAGTCTGGGGGGGAATATAAAGAATCTGTGACTACGACAGTGATAGAATTGAACTTGTTGCCTTCTGATCTTAGTCCTGGGAAGATACCCCTGGCTCATACCCCATCCCTCAATTCCTTCTCTAGAATGACAATGTCCCCTTAGGATCCTCCTGGCTGGGACAGTTTCTTAATGATGAATCCCAGTACATAGCTCATAAGTGTGAGTAACCAGAGTTTCTGACTGCCAAGAGCCATATAATGCTCCCCAACAAGAAAATTGAAGTAAAATAGGCCCTTCTTAGAGATAATACTTTAGTAATAATATGAATTAAATGTGACTAATGTCACATATGGAGTCTTTCTTTGCATGGTGAATACCAATGCTTTTAAAAAATACATCACAGTTCAGAAGCAATAATTAAACTCTATGGAGAATTACTGAAGTTGAGGAAAAGGAAAAGAAAAAGCTTTTACCATATGGAATCAGTATTTGTGTGTGGCTTAACAAAGCCTTGTTAATTACACATTCTTGGTCCAGTGGTAATTACTGTGTACCCATCTCTGCCTTGGTGTTTACCATGTTTGAGTGTCTAGACTATTATTATGTGCTACTAATGGGTGCCTGGTGAGGGGCTCTGGGGTGGAGTAAAGTTGTTCAGGGGATGACAGTGAAGGCCTAAAGCACCATGCAAACACATCTATGCTAGTTTACATCACTTTCTGGAGTGCAGGGAGGAAGGAGACATGATAAAGCACAGCAATTTTCAATCTCTAAAGGATATTAAATAGCATAGGACGGTGGTTCTCGAAGTGCGGTCCCCATTTCGGCAACATCCACGTTCCTTGGAACTTAGTGGAAACGCAAATTCTTAGCCCTTACCCTAGACCTAACAAGCTCCCTGCCTGGTTCTAATGTCTCCCAGTGTTAGAGAAGCACTGGAGATGTTGCCTTTTCTTCTCCAAAGCAAAGTTGAGTTTGCTTATTTGTATTACCCTTCAGGGTTCACTGAAATTGGGCATTGAGGTTCCTGTTTTGTTTCTTCCAGGTGGAAATTCTTTGTGAACACCCACGTTTCAGAGTATTTGTGGATGGACACCAACTCTTTGATTTTTACCATCGCATTCAAACGTTATCTGCTATCGACACCATAAAGATAAATGGGGACCTGCAGATCACCAAGCTTGGCTGATGCTGTGTAGACCCACCTCTGTTTCAAACAGGATCAGGTGCCACAACTCTCTGACTCTGGGTGTGGAAGAAGTGTCCTCGCAAGATCTGGAGACTTAAAAAGTAAACAAAAATATAAGGCAAGCTCCACTGTCTCTTCTCTCTGTGCAGGTTAAACCCAAAAGGACAGCTTCCACCATGGTTTGCCCATAGAAAGGAAGCAGTGGAGAACAAGACACCAAGCCATTATTCCCAGAACAAAGTAACACATTTATGCTGGATTTTATTCAGACTAGACTAACACGGATTTGTGATGATTTGTGAATTGGTAGCAAATTATTCATCTTTTCAAAGCAAGGTGGTGTTTAGAAACAAAAGTGCTAAAGACGTTAAAAACCAACAACGGTACACCGAACTCAACACATTTCTGCACTGAAGTGGAATTGTGTAGCACAACCAACATTTTAGTCAGGGTACTTACATAGAATGTAGGTTGTCCAAGGTTTGTTCATTTTTTTTTTTGGTTGTTGTTTGTTTGCACAGCATAATGTTAATTTAGATGTTTCGAAGCTTTCTAGTAGTTATTTATTTAAACTCAACGTATGTACTAGAGAATGAGCAACGTCTCAAGAACAGCAAGTTATGAACTCGTGAATGTACAAATGTCTTAGTTCCAAGGGGAAAATTACGTATTACAATCATAAAACGGGCGAATTTCTATCTTAAAGAGTTGAGTGGTATGCTCCATCTTTCCTAAAGTGAAGATCTCTTGATATAAATTGCTGTAAGTGCTTTTGGGAAAACTTTGCAACATTTCAATAGATCTACTTTTCAAGTGATTGTCGATTATATAAATTCTGTTTACATTGCTTTTTCTCCTTACTGTGAATAGCACAGTATTGGCTTCCTTAAGACAAATCCACTATCAATATTTCTCCCTAGATTCACAGACTAGCTCATTAACTTGTTATTTAAATTAATCAAAAACACATACAAGGAGTTACATAGATAATATTTTAAATGACTGTTATGTAAACCTTAAAATTTTTTCATTTGAAAATAAATCTGGAATGCAGTATAAAGCAAAGGTAAATGGCCCCAGATAACTTACTTGGAAGTAATTTATATCAACTCAAAGCTGTCAGCTCATTGTAGAACATTTCTTATGTGACCCTCTCTGATATCCCTAAGCAATGCCTTTGGAGTTTCAAAGTCAGTGTTTCCTGCTGTGCTGGCTCTGAGGAGAGTGTAGGTTAAGAAGGATCCAGATTAGGAAAAGATTCAGTTGTTTATCCGGAAGGTTAACTCCCAGGATTCCAGGTCTCTCGGTCTGCCAATAGCATGACTGCTTCCAGCTAAGCTGTCCGCAGCTTCCCTGCCCTCGTGGACTGATCCATCAGTAGATTGTCTCCAGTACTGTAAATGTCACCTCAAGGCAAAGGATGGTTGGAGTCCTGGGCACAGCACATCACAAGCTGTGTTGCCCTAGAGGGAAGGACCCTTGGCATTGCTCTGGTCAGGTAGTGGGGGAAGAAAGGGGTGCTGGGGTGGGGGTGTATTTATATATAATTTAGATTTTGTTTGTATAGCATACTGCGTCTTGTTATGACATGTCCTTGTCCTGCTTTGCTTCTGAGGGTTTTTTGTTTTTTGGGTTTTTTTTGTTGTTGTTTTTACACAACATGCAGAGGCACTGAAGTGGCCACGTCATTTTCATGTGTCGAGAATGTAGACAGTGTTTCAGTACCAAAGTCCAAGATAAACAAAGAAAACTAAAATTGTGAATTTTGTATAGCTGATAGATTTGGATTCTTCTCCACTTTGAAACTGCTTAGCACAGTTCCATTGTGTTATATAAGAAGATACTGTATCCAACCAGAGTGGCTGGACATTAAAAGGCTGAAACGCTTTGTACCTGCCAACTTAGCCATATTCAGCCATGAGGGCTGCCTTGTGGCTGCAGGCATCTCTGAGCAGTGATTAACTTCTCCTGGCTGGTGAAGCCACTACATTTGGAGGCGTGTTCATAGAGACTTAGAGGGTACCCTGAAAAGTATTTGTAGGGATTTTGATTCAGTTTCTGGTGGAAGATCCCCATGGGAGGACTGGAGTCTTTCTGAGTAGCCAAGCCTTCCCATCACTGCATAATTCAGCAGAAACTAGAAGAGCAAGGAGTGTCACTGTGGGAATTGACACTGCTCTCTCTGCCTATCAGCTAACTCGTTAACAACCAAGCCCTTAGGCAGCTTAGTGTGAAAATGCAGTGTTAACCCTTCCTTTCTCTATGAGGTCAGTGGGAACCTCTTGGATAAGCCTATTGGGATTAATCTAAATGAGGTGATGATTTGATTTAGCTGCAGCTAAATTAGTAGGGGGTTGATCCAACTGTACTAAGTGGTTAGCTGTGAACTGGAGACAATGTTCACACCCTGTCCTCCACCTGTGAGGTCTAAGGTGGGAATTTCAGGATGGAAAGTGCAATTTTAAACCTTCACAGGAAAAGATTTGGGTATGTAAGGTATTATTTCTGACCAGAGCCCTAGTTTTGCAATAACCAAAACCAAGGAATATAAATAACAATCAGGCTCTGGAGGAATAAAAGGCAGGCTTCAGACAATCTGTCCCTTTCTGCAGCAAAATTGGAGTGAATGTGTCTATCTACTTCGAAGTCCATAGAAGTGGCTTCTACTTTCTGGACTATTCCAGGATTGTCTTAAAATTATTATTTTTTTAATGTTTGAAACCCCATTTCAAATCTTGCCAACCTCAGTTTAAAGCCCCCTCGGAGAGCGCTCTTAGAATTGATACTAGATTTGGGACCAGCAGTTAGCGTAGTGGCTATGTCGCTGGACTCCCACATAGTCGACCGCGGTTCGAGTCCCGGACCCGGTGGCTTAAACTCACGCCGGGCGCGTGTGCGTGCGTGCCCAAGATCCCAGGAGGAGAATGGAGGAGAAGGGATTGCAGCGTGGCCATCCCCCCTGGGGGGTGATTTCTCGCTTTCTATCTCTCTGTCTCTCTCTGTCTGTCTGGCGAGCGCACGCACCCTATAGCAAAAACCTCTCAAAAAAAAAAAAAAAAAAAAAAAGAATTGATACTAGATTTAAAATGACAGATCCTTTCATTTGTCCTTTAAAAACATATATCCAAAAAGGGAGGGAGCCCTGTTGCCTTGAGAGAAATGGCCTTGGCATTTTTTGGTATTTGTGTAGAAATGATGTTCCTATAATGACATATTTTCAAAGAAACACTTTCTTATTTACTGTGTGGTGTAAAATGTTGCTTCATGTGTTGTTACATTATGTCACTGCTGAAAGGTATTTGCACTATAATAAAGGAATTTTCTACAAAATGGCTTCTAGTTTATCAGTGCTACCCATGGCACCAGGTACTGAGCATAGATCACGTGGTTAGTAGCAGTCCCTCACCCTCACGCTCACATTCCTGTTCCAAGACCACTTGTTCTGTGTGTTTCCTACATTGATAAAGGGAAGGAAAGTGTCTCTGGGGTCCTCAGAGACCTACTGAGAAAGATTGTAGATGCAGTGAGCTCTTTTTAAATATAATTTGCCTATACAGTAAAATCCCTTTTTTTGCCGTCCAGTTCTGTAAGTTTTAACAGATGCATAGATCCGTGTGTGACTATCATCTCGATCAGGATACAGAATCATCCCAGCAGCCTGCAAAATTCTCTTTGTAGCTAAACATGTCCTCCTCCTAACTTAACCAGGCAACTACTGATCTTTTCTCTCTCTAGCCTGTGACTTTTTTTTCATTTTTCTGAATGCCATAAAAACAGAATTATATAGTATGTAATCTTTTGGAGTTGGCTTCTTTCAGTTTGCATAGTTTATTTGAGATTTACAGTGAGTGTGTGCATCAATACTTTTTATTTCTGAGTAGTATTCCATTGTATGAATCTACCACTGTTTGTTTATCCACTCACCTATTGAAGATCCAGAGTTCTTAATAAATGACTTTAGAGGACCAGCAGTTGGCGTAATGGCTATGTCGCTGGACTCCCATGTAGTTGGCTGAGGTTCAAGTCCCAGACCCAGTGGCTTAAACTCACGTCGGATGGCGCGCATGCATGCGTGACCAAGATCCCAAGAGGAGGATGGAGGAGAAGGGATTGCGGTGTGGTCATCCCCCCGGGGGATGATTTCTCAATTTCTGTCTCTTGTCTTTCTGGCTAGCACACATGCGCTACAGCAAAAACCTCTCAAAGAAAAAGAAAAGAAAAGAAAGAAAAACAAATAAATAAAAATAAATGACTATAGTCTGAGCACAATGCATATACAATGCAGGCTGCATTTTGCTTGCCTTCTCTTTCCTGTAGTTCCACTGATTAAGGAGGACACTGGGTCCCGTGGTGATTTCAGCCTATAAACTTTCAGAAGTTTGCCCACATTCAGTGGGTGACAAAGAGCTTTGTTCACGTGCTGGATCTAGAATCTTATTTATACCTTAATTCATTTTATTAAAACTTTTCTTTTAAGGATATAAGACTGAGGTTGATTTGCTTCTTGCTGGGTCACAGCTTTTGCAGTTAAATACAAGCAGAGAGAGGCCTGTTGAGGTGGTGACAATTTGTTGAGGCTGTTGGGCAGAGATAAAAGAGCTTCCTCTGTCCTCCCCCAAGCCTAGCTATGAAGGCCCCTTGGGAGATATGACATTATACTTGTCTTATGGCAGCATTTTGAATTGCATTTGAATTAGATAGCCTGAGAAATATCCATAAGTGGAACCTCTCGAGTGCCACAAACCCTAAGGGCCTCCATTCATTCAATGGGTACTTACTGAGCTGTGTCAATTGCTGTTCTAAGCACTTGATAGAGAGAAAACCAAAGGTCTTTCTGGTGTTTTAAACTTCAGTGTGTTTAAGAATGCCCAGAAGGCCTCGTAGGGAGTCTAGTCTCCTGCAAGATTCTGTTTCAGAAGATGTGGACAAGGACTCAGGAGCTTATATTGTTCTTTTGTTTGGTTTGGGTTTTTTTGTTTTTTGTTGTTGTTTTTTGTTTGTTTTTTAAGTTGCCAGAGGGGGCATGTACTGGCCAGAGAGAGGGAGACAGCAGCCCCCAATGGGGTGTGGTCATATTGCAATCCCTTCTCCATTTCTCCATCCTGTTGGGATTGGGAGCATATGCACACTTGCACCCAGCATGTTTTCCAAGCTGCTGGGGGCCATTATTTTAACTGTGGAAGGCCATATAAGAACCTGCTCCCTTAATCACTGTATGGACTGACCCTGTTTTTTGTTTTGTTTTGTTTTGTTTTGTTTTTTCCTTAATGTCATGAGAGACAAGAGAAAGATAGGCATCCCCAACAAGGTCTCCATGCAATGATCTACCCCAGTCTCAGCCAGCCTGGATCACAGGAATGTGCATGTGCCCTCCATGCCCAGAGAGGTACCTAGATGCAAACCTAGATGTTTCCCATTTAGATCCAGTTGTGTTACTTCTGCGCCAACACCTAGCCCCAGGAGTTGTTTTTTTTTTTTTTTCCTTTTGTTTCCTATAGGGCATGTGCACTTGCCAGATACACAGAGAGAGGCAGAAAGAGAAAGTGAAAAATCACTCCATGGGGCAGGGAGGGGTGGGCGGTGGGAATGGTCAAGCCACAATCCCTTCTCCTCCATTCTCCTCTCGAGATTTGGGACATACATGCACACACAGACACCCAGCATGAGTTTCAAGCTGCTGGGTCCAGGACTCGATCTGTGGTTGACCGTGTGGGAATCCAGTGTCTTAACCACTATACCACCTGCTAACCCCAGAGTTGGTATTTTTAAGAAACATCCTAGATGGTGTAGATGGTCCTGGATCCCAGATGAAGCAACTCTGCTTTGGGAACTAGACAACGCTGGATCGTAAGGCCCTTGAGGTTCTGATCTCTAGATAGTATTCTGTGAAAAGTGCATTTCAACACCAGAGCCTCTTGCTCTACCAAAAGCCTGAAATATCATTAGAAATATGTGTCATTGTCCCTGACTTAACCTTCACCTCTCTTACCCCCACCTCTACCTCAAAAATAAACACTGTAGTAAAGTAAATTTGCCTGTCAATCAAGTCTTGTAAAAATCCTTCCTATTTGAGGGTTTAAGACCTAGGTAGTGGGACCAGCAGTTGGTGTAATGGCTATGTCACTGGAGTCTCATGTAGTTGACCACGGTTCAAGTCCAAGAGCCAGTGGCTTAAACTCATGCCAAGTGTGTGTGCGTACATGCCCAATATTCCAAGAGGGGAATGGAGGAGAAGGGATTGCGGTGTGGCCATCCCTCTGGGGCGGGGGGTGATTTCTTGCTTTCTGTCTCTCTGTCTCTCTCTCTGTCTTTCTGGCGAGAGCATGCACCCTATAGCAAAAACCTCTCCAAAAAAGACCTAGGTAGCACTCTGACCCCCATTTTACATAGTGGATGCCCCTAGAAAGATGGAGGTTCTGTGGTTCTGCGTGAAACCTATTTCCTTCTCAGTAAACATTCTGATTAGTCATGCATTGCAGAATTACCAGAGCAGAACCCAGTTGTTTTGTGATACAAATATACTCAGTGTCTTGGAACTTGTAAAGAGGCAAAGGGCAAGTGGGACCGGCCCACAGGAGCTTTCCTGGTGCTTTGGAAATTAATTTAAAGGCTTCCTTTCACAAGAAAATGCAATGAGTGAGACACTCTGCTGCATGGTTGCCTCAAGCCACTTATTTCCTAACCACTGTGTTAATTTCACAATGATTTTTTTCCCTAAGAAACATCTCCTGCATAAGACAGAGCTACCATACAGATCATGGACTTAATGAACTGAAGTGGGTGTATCTAAGGTGCCGAAACCACTAGATGCTTTCTCTTGCTTTGATATACTCTTTCATCTGCCTGTGAAGGATGGTGACTGGGTGAGTGAACCCAGAGGGGAAGGAGGCTTTGTTGTGTGACAGGGCAACACAGACCCTGAGTGATAGGTCCTGGAAAGCAGCAAGCCAGCCACACAGGCCTTGGGACTGCGGGGGTGGGGAGGGGGAGGCCTGGAGGGCCTTCCAAGCTTTCCTGAGTCAGAATGGTAACAACTGTCTGCTAATAACCTCAGCATCTCCCTGGCCACCGGTATGCCATCTCTAATCCTAAAAGGACAGATGCAGACAATCAAAGTTTACCTACAACTGGCCTGGGACAGGAGGAAGTGAAGTGGTTAGTCTGTGGTGAAGATGCAGAGTTGGGAATCGGCCCCAGTGAGTCCTGGATTTGGGTGTGTGGCCAGGTGGGCATTTAAATCTCCAGCCTTGATTTACCTCCTATGGAAAATGATGGCAATGACATTTTGACATGTGTTTGAGAGTTGGGGACAATAGCAGGTCATTCAAGAGTGAGACATTTCTTATAGTTGATAAAGCTGGAGTTCAAAATTATCAAGACACTAATTTTTACAATAATCCTCCACATTAAGACATAGCATAAAAACTGCTGGTCCTTGAGACTGTGTTCTAATTCATCAGAATAAGCTTTTCATATAATTTATTGGAGTCTTATTTTATTTAAAATCTAGGGACCAGCAGGTGGCTTAAGGGTTACGTTATTGGGCTACCACGTACTCTACCCAGGTACGAGTCCCAGACCTGGTGGCTTAAAACTCATGCTGTGTGCTGTGCATGTGTGTGCCCAAAATCCCAAGACAAGAATGGAGAAGAAGGGATTGTGGTGAGGCCATATCCCTGGGGGTGATTTCTCTCTTCCTGTCTTTCTGTCTGTCTCTGTCTCTCCAGCAAGTGTGCATACCCTATAGCAAAAATCTCTCAAAAAAAAACCCTACTAACCAAAATTAGCAGTGTATTTAAAATATTTAGAATAGTGTTTATGAAATAGACTTAGGGATTTTTTTTATTCTGAATTTTTACAGCTGTTCTAATATTGGAAAGCATAGATTTCTCCTAAAAAAAAAATGCTGGTGGCATACTGGTTAAAGCAGCTGGATTCCACATAACCGAGTACATAGTTCCACTCTCACTTAGGCCAGGGTGCACACCATCCAAAATCCTGAAGGGTGAAATGAAGAAGGGATTGTGGCATGGCCATCCTCACCAGGGGTGCTTTCTTACTTTCTCTCAGGTGAATGCACATGCCCTTTACAAATTTAAGAAAAAAATGAATTATAACTCAGTATAAAATGATGTTTAATGTTATATCAACAAAGAACAAAGGAAGATATACACAAAGTAACGAAGAACTGCTGAAAGCAGTTTTTTTAGAATTATTTTATTTAACTTTATTTATTTATTTATTTATTTATTTATTTATTTATTTATTTATTTATTTTAACTTGGCCAGAGAAGGACAGAGTGAGAGACAGAGAGAAAGCAATTGAGAAAGGCAGCCGCCAGGTCTGGTACTCGAACCGTGGTTGGCCATATGGGAGTTCAGCACCCTAACCACCATGCCACCTGCCAGCCCCAACAATTTTTTTAAAAAACCAGAATCTTCAGAGAGTAGTGTAATCTGTTCCTCTAAGGTTCTAATTCACCATGCATTATCACACAAATTTTAAATTCCCAAAAGTAGTTCATACGCAGTATGGTGCACAACACCTGTGTTTTCTTTGAGGAGGCTGGAAATAGACCTGCTCTTACAAGTCTGATTAAAGTCAAATATGGGAGTTACTTCACAGGCTTGTCTGTTTTCAGGCAACTAATATTCTCTTTGTTTTTTAAATAATGTAAATTCTTAACTTGAGAGGCCTCTTGCAATGCTCAGTAACTTCAAAATCAAGTAAATGACCTTTTGAAAACCCAGTCTCCTAAGCTGAAAGGGCAAATGTTGGCCTTATTATATAGTTTGTCATTTTTTTTTTTAAAGAGAGATTTTTGCTATAAAGCGTGCGCAGTCATTGGAGACACAGAAAGAGACAGAAAGCAGGAAATCATCCCTGATTTCAGGTCTGGGAGTCAAACTGCAGTTGACCTCATGGGAGTCCAGCAATGTAACCATTATGCCATCTGCTGGTCCCTATAGTTTGTATTTTAAAAGTGTATCTGCGGGACCAACAGATAGCATAATGACTACGTCGCTGGAGAGTCCTGAACCTGGTGGCTTAAACTCACACTGGGCACATGTGTGTTCGTGCCCAAGATCCCGAGAGGAGAATGGAGGAGAAGGGATTGCAGCGTGGCCATCCCCCCTGGGGGGTGATTTCTCACTTTCTGTCTCTGTCTCTCTCTGTCTTTCTGGCGAGCACACGCACCCTATAGCAAAAACCTTTCCATAAATAAATAAATAAGTAAATAAATAAATAAATAAATGCAAGCATGTCTGTATGGCTAATTTGTGGTCATGGTTTCTCTCTTCAATAAGAGAATTACTCATAACTGATGTTAATGAAGCTAGATGTAAGTGCAGTACTTTTTTTTTTTTTTTTTTTTTTTTGAGAGGTTTTTGCTATAGGGTGTGTGCGCTCGCCAGAAAGACAGAGAGGGACAGAGAGACAGAAAGTGAGAAATCACTCCGTGGGGGGATGGCCACGCCGCAATCCCTTCTCTTCCATTCTCCTCTCAGGATCTTGGGCACGCACACACACGTGCCCAGCTTGAATTTTAAGCCACTGAGTCTGGGACTCGAACCGCTGTGGACTACATGGGAATCCAGCAACATAGCCATTATGCTAACTGCTGGTCCCTAAGTGCAGTACTTTTAAATGAAGATTCCATATTAGGCACCGAGGGGTAGAAAAGAGATAAAGACATATGCCGTCAGCCCTTAAAGAGTTTATGGTTTAATTGGAAAGACAGGACATGTGTATGTAAAATATATATGAAGGCGAATGTCAGTAAATAATGAGAGCCAGATTGAGTGGGCAGACACATGCAATAGGACTTTCAGGAGAACAGAGTTTGCTTCTCTCTGGGGTGATCCTGGAGGGTGTTGGGGTCTAAAGGACTGCAACCCTTTATAAGAGCCTGAAAGCCTTTTGTGCTTCAGTGGGCGTAAAACTTAGCAGTCTATACTGAATTTGAACTGTGGGGCTAGAGCTGTGTTACCCAAAACTCAGTAATGTAGTTGAAATTCTGACCTCCCAAAGAGAGAGTTGAGGGAGGAACTCAGTGTTCTTTATTTATAAAGCACATGGGTCTCTGGTGGGGCAGAGACCTTTCCTGTAATGAAGCCTTCAGCAAAGAAAGGGGTGCTTCATGGACTGTCTGTGAGGAATCATGCTGTAAATGCATTTAACGTATTTGCTATGAGCCGAATGTGTCCCCCAGAAGTTGATGTGCTGGGATTTGATTGTATAGTGATGGTGTCAAGGGGAAACTTAACCCAACTATGGAGATCGAGAGGTGGAGCCTTTGAGAGGTGACTAGGACTGGTGCGGTCATGAGGGTGGGGCCCCATCAGTATACTGGTGGGTAATTAGTAGAGAGAATGAGGCAAAAACATCCTCTGTGTGCAGGCGCTCCTGCCCTGGCCATGTTGTGATGCTGCAGGACTCCCCACAAGCAGGAAGGCCCTCAGCAGATGTCCCTGGACCTGGGACCTCCAAAACTATGAGCTAAAAACACCTTTAGTCTCTTCAATTATCACCCAGACCCAGGTATTTTTGTTATTAGCAGCACAAGGGACTAGAACAGTACTCACATACTCAAACTTCAGCGGCATGTATTTGGCATCAAAACACAGAACAAGTGAAAAACAACATGTGCAGAAAAAGAACCATTAAATACCATAGGCAATGCCACCTGTCATCCCACTGAACGAGCAAAGCAACTGAGAATGGGGATGTGATTCGAAAGTGCCTTTCAGGTGATTCTGTTTCCTGGGTCTGCTCCCTGCAGTGCTGTCCATGTTCAAGGACACTTTTAATATTTCTTACGTGATGTGTCTAAGTACAAACCAAATCCTCCTGTGTTCTCTGGGGCTCAAACAAAGAAACATTGATCTGCTCCAATACTGGTCGAAATATCGCATTACTGGATTTACCGAGAACTGGTCTTTCTTCCTTTTTTTTTAGAAATATTTTTGCTATAAGGCACATATGTTCACTGAGAAACTGAGAAAGCAAAAAATCACCCTCCAGAGGAGATGGCAACATCATAATCCCTCTTTCTCCATTCTCCTCTCAGGATTTTGGGCACTCACACACATGTGCCCAGCGTGAGTTTTAAGCCACCAGGTCCAGGATTTGAACCTCAGTAGACTACGTGGGAATCAAGCAACGTAACCATTAAGCCGTCTGCTGGTCCTGAGAGTTGGTTCTTGTAAGAGATTTTTCAAGGAAAATTTGCATTAAGCTACTTTTGTTTCATGTATGCTGATGTATGTCGACTTTTATACCTAACCCAAGGGTGAGACAGACTTCACTGTTCATCCTGAGCAGATACTTTTTGTATTTATACATACTAGCCAGCCCCTGTATAGCAGAATCTATTCTGAGCCTGGGCTCTATACACCATGAAACTTCCTATGAAGTGTTAGAAATGTTCAGTCACCTCCCTTGTCCAGTGTGGTAACCACCAGCCATATGTGGCTATTAAGCACTTAAAATCTGGACAGTACAGCTGAGAAATTTAATTTTTTTACTTCATATGCTTTTAATGACTCGAACTCTAGATGGCCAGTGGCTAGTGGCTGCCGTGTTGGGCAGCGCAGACACAGAAGAGCAGGTCCTGCTGGGCTTGTGTTTGATCCAGACCCTCAGAGAACATTGGGGCAACAGGTGTTTCTATGTGAACCGAAGTTGTGTTCACCCAATCATTGAGCAAAGTCTAGGTACTTTCCAGAGGGAAGCAGAGGCCCGCTCATATATGGCATTTAGGTGCTCCTGGGAAAGAGACCATCCTAAGGGAAGAGAGTGCTCAGAGCAATTGCTTTCAGGAAGACAGGCAAGCTTGAGAAGGAAGGGACAGCTCTGTGTTTCCAGGCCTAGCCTAGCGGGGCCACTCCTACATCCTACAACGAGGGGCTTCCATAAATACCTTCCTTCTCTGCAAATCCCACTCCCAAGAGCACTGAAGGGTAAGGTAGCAACAGTCAGGCAGCATTCAGCATTCAGTCCTGCATCCCGCCAGCATTCCTAAAGCATCTCCTGAGTGCCAGGCCTGGTAAAGATGCCAGCAGCCATGCTGGCAGCTGCTGCGATGTCCATCCAGGCCTCAGTCTTCAGCAACCTCTGTACAAAGGTCAGCAGTAACCCTGGTACTGCCAAGGAACATCGGGAGCAAAGCTGTCTATTTGGGAACTGCAGTGAGGATCAGAAGCCTTTATTTATTTATTTATTTTTATGACTAACACTCTTTAATGTATGTGTCTGTCTCAATCATAAGTGACTGGTCTTCTGTGAACAGGCTTGGGTTTACCTGAAGCCAGTCTTGTGCTTTGCCATCGCCTCAAAAAGTAAGCCTACTCCAGAAAGCATTAGGCAGTAAGAAATTTGGCTGACCTCTGTAGGAAGAAGAGCATTTCGTCATCCACCACTCAAGAAAGAAGGGGAAAATGCCCCTTATTAGATTTTTTTTTTTTCTCCACCAGGCCCCTCTATAGCATCTGGTCCCTCTCAGGATCGTTTCCTCGGTAGTCTGTAAATACCACCCCCCTTTCGTCATGCAGAGCTATTTGGGCTGTACATGCTGTCCCAGGAGGCTTTGAAAGTATTCATCTAGCAAGGGCCATGTTCTCTGTAGGGCAGTCTGCCCCTAAGAAAAGTAAGATTTCTCTCTCAACTCAATTTGTTAATTTCTTGCCTCATTTCTAAAAGAACTCAAGGCAGCAAAAAATGATAATACCGAGACAGGTGGAAAGGAAAATGCCACACACCTCCTAGTGTTTGCTATCCTCAGGGCTCATTTTAACATCTTCCCTTCAACTTCCCCAACTTTATTCTGAAGAATGATCTCGTCCCTCTCGCCGTTCTCTTGTCTGTCTGTTTACCTGATGTCCCTCTCTTTTGCAGGGTGATCATTTCCCCATGGCAGGTACCGTGCTAATCTTATTCACTACTGCATCCTAAAGAGCCGGCCTGGTGCTTCACACATAATAAACAATGAATAAGTGCTTACTGAATGAGTGAATGAGTAATAGGCAAGACACTGCCCAGGATTTCTATTAGTAGGTAACCAATTATCCCAAAATTTAGAGGGTTAAAATAGTACTCAACATTTATTATCTCACCCCATTACTGTGAGCCAGGAATTGGGGAGCAGCTTAGCTAGGTAGCTCTAACTCGCCTCTCTCATAATGTTGCAGTTAAGCGGTCAGCAGGGCTGCAATCATTTAAAGGCTGGATTGGTGCTAGAGGATCCACTTTTAATGTGACTCACTGACCCGGCTGTTGGCCGCATGAACTTCTCCACAGACCTGTTTGAGTGTCTTCCTGATGTGGCAGCTAGTGCACCCAGAGGGATCTATCCAAGAGTGAGCGATGCAAACGCTGCAATGTTGTCTATGATCTAGCCTCAGAAGTCGCACTTCCACAATAGCCCACCACTTACATAGGGCAGCCTTCTCCAACATGAGCGGAAACTACACAGATGTGAATACTGGGAAGCAGGGACCACTGGGAGCCATCTTGGAGGCTGGCTGCCACAGATGGCTAATTCTTGATACATCCCTTGTAAATTCTCAGAATTATCTGAGTGATTCTAGAGTTTCTCGAAGGTAAGTGATTGTGGAGACAAAGAAATGCTGTTTCTGGCGATTATGCTTCCCTAGTTTTACCCCTGCACTGCTACTGCCTGGAACTCGTGTGTTACCTACGAAATGTCTTTCCTCTGTGTCTCATACAACCAGATGCTCAGAGTAAAGTATAACAGAACATGAAGAACCCAGAAATTTTTCATGGATCTAATATAACAAACCTCCATTTTGTGAAAAACTGTAACATTCTTCCTAAAATTATGAGCAGAGGGCAGGAAAATAACTCTTACTGGAAATCTCAAACCTCACTGTATTTGAAAAAAGAAATTCAATTGCATTGTTTTAGGTTAAAGAGAAACAAATATTTGAGAAATTATGTAAGGTAAATTTTTTCTGACTTGTCTTCCCTGCCTAGAAAAGTCTGTCATAGCAAGTGTGATGTTTTGCTTTCATAGAGTAAGATGGGGAAATAGACTGAAGTAGCAAAACCCATTGCTAGTATAATGCAAATGCCTCCCAGGGGCAAGCAGGTGACAATGAGTCAAATAAGCCAGGAAGGCACCTGCCACCCAGACCTCATCATTTGCTGTTGTTTGAATATGGCTTATCCCCACTAAAACTCAGGTTGAGGTTTGGTCTCAGGATGGCACTACTGGGATGCAGGGCCTAATGGAAGGTTATTAGGCATGAGAGCCCTGCCCTCATGAGTGGATTAATCCTGTTCTCAAGGGAGTGGCTAATTCTTACAGCAGTGAATTAGTTACTATAAGAGTAGGTTGTCATTAATGAGGAAACTCAGTTGCTCTTCCCCCTTTCACACTTGTCCCCTTGCCCTTCTGCTGTCCCACCGTGAGTGAAGCAGCATGTGGCTCTCAGCAGTTGTGGTCACCTGATAGCTCCAAAACTATGAGCCAAAATAAACTATTTTCTTTTTTTTTTTTTTTTTTAATTGCTAGAGGTTACATGAACTCTCCAGAGAGAGACAGAGAGGCAGGGAAAGGGAAAGAAAGAAAGCAAGCAACTCCAAATGGGATGTAGTCATGCCACAATCTCTGCTCCATTCCCCATCTTGTCAGGATTTGGGGCACATGCACACACATACCTCTGGCATGTTTTCCAAGCCATTGGAACCGGATTCAAACTGTAGAAAACGGGACCAGTAGTTAGCATAATGGCTATGTCGCTGAACTCCCATGTAGCTGACCACAGTTCGAGTCCCGGACCCGGTGGCTCAAACTCACGCTGGGCACATGTGCGTGCGTGCCCAAGATCCCGAGAGGAGAATGGAGGAGAAGGGATTGCTGCATGGCCATCCCCGCTGGGGGGTGATTTCTTGCTTTCTACCTCTCTGTATCTCTCTGTCTTTCTGGTGAGCACACGCTCCCTATAGCAAAAACCTCTCCAAAAAAAAAAAAAAAACTGTAGAAAGCCATATGGAATCTGGCTCCATTAACCACTGAGCTACATGGCCAGTCCTAAATCTCTCTTTATATATATTTTTAGTAAATTATCCAGTCTCAGGTATTCCATGATAGCAACATAAAAAGGACTAAGACATCATAGTTGTCATAAAGAGATGTGAGGCCTTTATTGCCAAAGCTTCTGAATGACATATCACATACACTAAAAAGCTAATACCTATTCAGTAAGTCAAATAGTATTTATTAAGTGACTCAAATATGCAAGTAAGCCAAAATAATTTCAACTATGATTAGTGAGGCTCTGGATCTGACCTACAAGCTACCATTTAGCAGCTTTTGTTTGCCAAGGATTAAAGAGCAGATGGAGTAGTAACCACAATCCGATTGGGGGTTGGCTAGTGCTTGTGAGGGGGATGCCTTTTGAGAGTGCTACTTGGCTTTAGGTTCTCTAGATTTACAGAGAAAGTCTACTTTCCGAAGATGTTCTTGACACATCCTTTTTGGAGGTTATGAGGGAGATAAACATGACAAGAAGAAGTAAAAGAGACTCATAACTCAGTGGACAGAGAAACAGAAAGAAACAGCACAGAAAAGCATCCTTATGCCACCATTGGACCGCCATGTAGGCAAGACAACCTTCCAAAGTGAATCTCTCCTGTAGACAACCAGGTTCTTACAGAGCCAGTAAGAAAAATCAGCCTTTGGCTTTCTCCCTCCTCCATAATAAAATCAGCTGGGACTCATCATTTCATTGGCTCTGCAGTTGGGGTGCTTTCTTTGCTTTTGACTTTTTTTTTTTTTTTTTTTTTTTTGGAGAGGTTTTCACTATAGGGTGCATGCACTCGCCAGACAGACAGAGAGAGAGACATAGAGACAGAAAGCGAGAAATCACCCCCCAGGGGGGATGGTCACACCGCAATCCCTTCTCCTCCATTCTCCTCTCGGGATCTTGGGCATGCACGTACACGTGCTCAGCATGAGTTTTAAGCCACCAGGTCCAGGACGCGAACCGCGGTCGACTACGTGGGAGTCCAGCAACATAGGCATTACGCTAACTGCTGGTTCCCGCTTTTGACATTTTTGAGAGGAGTTATTTACTCTTCATCCTGAGACAACGTACAAAGGAAAAGAGGAAGATCACAGATAGATTGGAATTCAAATCTTGTGCCTTACCAGGTATGTAACTTTCTTGGAGAAGTTTCAGCCAGTCTAGGCCTCTTTTTTCTCATGTGTAATATGAGGGTACAAAAATCTCCTTTACAAAGTTATCGTAAAGATTAAATAAGAGAGGCAGCCATTTTGGGAAGAGCTTTGTTATGGTTGTGGGCTAGCCAACTCTGCCGGGTCGAGAAGCTGGGGACGCGTCCTCAGACACCGTGCCTCATCCCTGGCCGTAGCCCCGCCGCTGCCTGAGTGATCAATTTGTGCGGCCTTCTGATGATGGAGCTGGATCCAAAATAAGTGACTTCTCTACTGAAGCAGTTTTTCATCACTTTCCAGGAGCTCAGTTCAGTTTTTGGGCAGGGACAGTACAAGTGAAATACAGAAAACTGAAGAGAATAAAACTCATTTTGGAACTACCTTTCTCCTCAACTACCCCTTCCTTCCTATCTTTTACTTTATAAAATTTTGCTTGCAATTTATAAATAGTGAATACCAAAGAAGTAGAATATTCATTTTGGAGCTTTATACCAAGAAATTTGCCTTGAAAGCTGCTCTACTGTGGAGGGAAAAGTATACCAAGTTCCTGTCTGATTCTTAACAAGATTTCTTATATCCTTAGATTTTGAAGGTTAAGACAGATGTAAATACCTGTGTGCACACCATTTAGCAGTTGTGTAAGAATACTGAGATTTATATTTTAAGGGCTTTGTTATGCAGGTGTTTTGCCACTGTAGTTGACTGCTCAGACCTTTTCTAGTGTTTTCATATTATATTTTTAATCTGTCACCTTGATGACATTATTTGCCCACACGTGAGCCCACCTGTCTTCTAGCTATGACCTTGTTATGAGCAGTGTTTGCACTCTGTGCAGATGTCCATGTATTACCTATTTAAGCAACATCATAGTGCCATAACTCAAGGAAGTTGAATGAGGTGAACGTAGACATAGCTCTTTCCCCTTCCCCCCTTTTTTAAATGTAACACATCCTTTTATGTTCCCTTTCCCCCTTCCCCTTCCCCCTCCCCTTTTTGGAAACACGTCAGGAACTCTAGATAGTTTAAGATGAGCAACTGAGGGGATTGAGAGAGTGAGCCACACGGAGTCTGGCTTCTTTGTGCTTGCCAGACTACTTAAGCACCCTTATAACAAGAACACCTCATGGGAGATCCAAGCTAGCAGACTCAAGGACTTCGAGAAACAGGACCACAGAGGTTACACTCCGGGATCCTGGCTGTGAGGTTGGATGCCTCACCTTGCTGAGAAGAGACACTGGACCTAAATGGCGCAGCATGACTTTGTTCCTGCTTGGCTAAATTTCTCAACACCACAGTCGGCAAAGTCACCTACAGCCACCTTTGAAAAACACGGAGAGCACGTATCCCGACGAGAAGGTAGATTTGGAGTAAGCCGTCGTCGACATAATTCCTCCGATGGCTTTTTTAACAATGGACCCCTACGAACTACAGGAGATTCCTGGCACCAGCCCTCCCTGTTCCGCCATGATTCTGTGGACTCCGGTGTCTCTAAGGGAGCTTATGCTGGAATCACAGGCAGCATATCTGGTTGGCATGGCTCTTCCCGAGGTCATGATGGCATGAGCCAGCGTAATGGAGGTGGCTCAGGGAACCATCGCCCCTGGAATGGTAGTTTCCACTCCCGGAAAGGCTGTGCCTTTCCAGAAAAGCCACCTACAGAGACTAGGGAAGAAAAGAAAGAAGACAAGGTGGAAAAGCTGCAGTTTGAAGAGGAAGATTTTCCTTCTTTGAATCCAGAAGCTGGCAAACAGAATCAGCCTTGCAGACCTATTGGGACCCCTTCTGGAGTGTGGGAAAACCCACCTAGTGCCAAGCAATCCTCCAAGATGCTAGTCATCAAAAAAAGTTTCCAAAGAGGATCCTGCTGCTGCCTTCTCTGCTGCATTCACCTCACCAGGATCTCACCACGCAAATGGGAACAAAGCATCAACCATGGTTCCAAGTGTCTATAAGAACCTGGTTCCTAAGCCGGCACCACCTCCTTCCAAGCCCAATGCATGGAAATCTAACAGAATGGAACACAAATCAGCATCCCTTTCTGCTAGCCAGGAGTCTGCTTTTACCAGTCCAATCTCTGTTACCAAATCAGTGGTACTGGCTGGTGGCACAGTTCTAAGTTCTCCCAAAGAGAGTCCCTCCAGCACCACTCCTCCGATTGAGATCAGCTCCTCTCGTCTGACCAAGTTGACCCGCGGAACCACCGACAGGAAGAGCGAGTTCCTGAAGACTCTGAAGGATGACCAGAATGGAGACTTCTCAGAGAACAGAGACTGTGAAAAGATGGAGGATTTGGAGGACAACAGCACACCTAAACCAAAGGAAAATGGGGAGGAAAGCTGTCATCAGCTTGCTCTCCCTGTAGTGGAAGAAGGGGAGGTCCTCTCACCCTCTCTACAAGCAGAGCACAGATTGTTGAAAGCAATGGGATGGCAGGAGTATCCTGAAAATGATGAGAATTGCCTTCCCCTCACAGAGGATGAGCTCAAGGAGTTCCACATGAAGACAGAGCAGCTGAGAAAAAAAAAATGGCTTTGGAAAGAATGGCTTCTTGCAGAGCTGCTGTTCCAGCCTGTTCTCCCTTGGAGAAGCACTTGTAAAGCAGAGTTTGAAGACTCAGACACAGAAACCAGTAGCAGTGAAACATCAGACGACGATGCCTGGAAGTAGACATATAAATGTTCACAATTTAAATCGACCCAGTAAACTCGGCTTGTGTGTTTAGGGAGTATACAAAAGAAATCATTCTTTTCCTTTTCTTATGTTGTTCAGTACTTCATGCACAAAGGAAATAATCATATCCCAAAGAGAGCGATTGGCTTGTGTAGCTTTTGTTGTTCTTCCCTGTTACCTGCTTAATAGAGAGATGTTTGTGTGGTGGGAAAAAGATTTTTTAAAATACACACACACACAGTATACATGGGGCAATGCACAGGTAGGAGCTGGCAGTTCAGAGAGGAGGAGACACTGTCTGCAACAGCTTCTACTACCAGCCCTTGGGGCACTCACTCCTGTGCTCAAGCAATCATTGTCAATGACAAAGTGACTCTTGAAGTTATAATTGTATTAAATTAATGCTAATAATTTGGATATTTTATTTTATTTTTAGCTGCTCGGGTAACTTTAGCCTTTAACCAAGCATATGTGGTTTTTTTGTTTTTGTTTTTCTTTTCCTTTTTTGGGTACAACTGTAAAATATTTGGATATAGGAAATGTTGTGTTATTCTTGCAGCCTTGATATTCAGGGTGGATTGTAAAATATAAATTTTTGTGAGATTTCAAAGATTAAGATTATTTTGATAACATTATTTACAGATTTAAAAGATGTGGTTATCACAGGTCTGTTGAAGGGGAAAACTACTGCATAAAATAACTAACTTGGAATAAATATTTTGCATCAGAAAAAAAAAAAGATTAAATAAGAGAAAGTCCGTATGACACCTAGCACAGTGCCTGGCCCGTAAGAGAGATCCAGACATGGTTGCTGATAGGACACCATCAGAGTGACAACTCCCTCTCCTGATAGTTTATAGCCAGGACCTAAGCTCAGGAACTCATTGCCTACCTGAATAATAGAGTTTGCAATGTACTCATATTGCAGCTGAGAAGAACAAGTCCAGAAAGCTTAGGGGACTTGTCTATGGTATGACTTGGCTACTCCCTGACCATCGGCACCCTGAGCCTCTCTGTGGAGATGCAGGTGGGGATCAGCTCCGGGAGGGAGATGGGTGGCCTGAGCTGGGCTCCCAAGGCCACTCATTGTGAGCTGGGACTTTGGTTACTGTCCTGTTTGATGCTTCACGAGAGACTCATGTGCCTGAACCCTTCCTAGCAATAGTTACAAGGGATTAATTAGTGGTTGGTGAACAGCAGTGACAGGGCATCTTACTCCAAGAAGCCACCCAAGTGCATCCAGCCGCTACAACCAGATGGGAAACAATCACTTAGGCCCTAACGAGCATGTTCAGCTGTAATTCTGGGGTATCCTGGGAGCCTTGCAATTACCCCATGTTGTTGTTGTTTAGTTTTTCTGTTTTGTTTCACATTGTTTTTCCTTTGTTTAAGGTTTTCCTCACTGAGCAGGTTCCTGCTTTGATTGGCTTGCCTCGGTCATCCATTCTGTCGTCTCCTACTTTCTGGGTAGATGTTAAGTCATTTCCAAGTGCAAGATGATGAGATTTTTGTGTGTATCTGCCTGGTTTCAAGCACTCCTCAAGTCACCTCAATGACTCCCTTCTTTAACCCAAACAGTAGACTTCTTTTGATCCATTCTGGAACCTATAACAATCTACCCAAGATTCTAAAGGAGAAAGGGGCCAGGTTTTCTTTTTCCATGAAAGGTAACTGCCTGGTCAGGAGGGTAGGAGGTACTGTCTCATCACAAACTTCTATGAAAAACCCTGTATATGAGACACCACTTGGCATCCCACCCCCACCCCAGATATAAATGGAAATTTCACCCATGGTCACACTACAATAGGCTCAAGGAACACCCTGCCCCACCCAGCCCAAGAGGAAAAACTGCTTATGTACCCAGTTTGCTATAGACGAGTTGTCTGGATGCAGGAGCGTACCAGACAGCACATCTGGGCGACTGACTGTCCGTAATGGGTAGTGGACACCACAGAGCCACATGCCAGAACATAACCCACCTGCCTGATGCTGGGTACGGTGTTCCTATCAGGACAGTCATATACTGGAGGTGAGACCCTGACTCTAGAAGGCTCCTGTGAAGAATGAAAAGAAACTATCTAGAAGGATAGTGTGTTGGTACTGCAGGACTGGGGCACGGAGCTCAATCTAAAGTAAGAGAGGGGACTCGTGGGAAGCATGGAGCTTATTCTTGAGGTGATGTAATGTGGCCATTTTACAGTGAAGGAAAATGAGACTCATGGAGATGAAGCCAAGGGCTTAAAAATCACATAGCTTGGGACCAGCAGTTGGTGTAATGGCTATGTCACTGGACTGCCATGTAGTCGATCATGGTATGAGTCCCAGACCTGGTGGCTTAAACTCACCCAGGGCGCATGTGTGCAGGTGTCCGAGATCTTGAGAGGAGAATGGAGAAGAAGGGATTGCAGCATGGCCATACCCCTGGGGGGTGATTTCTCGCTTTCTGTCTCTCTGTCTCTCTCTGTCTTTCTGGTGAGTGCATGTATCTTATAGCAAAAACTCTCTCTCAAAAAAAAAAAAAAAAAAAAATCATACAGCTTGCTGAAGGTACTGTAGAGATGGACTCTAGAGCTCCCACTTCCTAGCCCAGGAGTCTGCAGGAGAAAGGCCAGGTGCAGGAGGAAGCAACGTGAGAAGCTGGAGTGAGATGAGAGTTCCATGAGTACTGAAGAGGAAAGGAGTTAGGCTCTCCCAGCATGTGCCCTGCAGGCCTCGGGCCCCTGCCCATTCCCAGGCAGGAAGTGTGGTCCCCTGACTCCTGCAGCTCTTCGCTTGGTTGTTGCAGCCACTGGGCCCCACAGCCCTGGGTCACCGAAGGGCTCAGTGTCTGAGGAAAACATTCTTTTTAAAAAAAAAACCCTCTGCTTGGGAACCAGCAGTTAGCGTAATGGCTATGTCGCTGGACTCCCACGTAGTCGACCGCGGTTCGCGTCCCAGACCTGGTGGCTTAAAACTCATGCTGGGCGCGTGTGTGTGTATGCCCAAGATCCTGAGACGAGAATGGAGGAGAAGGGATTGTGGCGTGACCATCACCCCGCGGGGTGATTTCTCGCTTTCTATCTCTGTCTCTCTGTCTGTCTGGCGAGCGCACGTGCCCTATAGCGAAAACCTCTCAAAAAAAAAAAAAAACAAAAAAACAAAAAAAAAAAAAACCCTCTGCTTGTCAAACAATGCTCTGGGTGCAGAGGGTGTGAACACCAAGCTGTCTCTTCCCTGCTCCTTGTCTGAACTGCGCAGGGCAGCTGGTGGTTCCACGAGGCGGAACTCCTGACAGGCTTCCCGTGTACCTGCCAGCCAGCTGCCTCTCGACGCACTTAGATGTCCTGTCCAAGCAAAAGGGCAGGAGGCTCACCTGGATAAGAACTGACAAACTTCATAAAATAATTCGATAAAGCTGAAGAGAACATTTTTTTTTAAATCACATCTTTGAGAACAGACCCTCTCAAGCAGTACGGGTAGAAGCTTGCATCGTACAGCCTTGCTGGCAGGCCATTTGGCAAAATGCATCAAAAACATTAACACATATGCCATTTGAGCCAGGAATTCAGTTTCTAAGAACTTACCCTAAGGAAATAGTCTAAGATACGCCCAAAGACCGAGATGCCAAGGAATTTATTCTAAACATTGTGACTTAGAATAGGAAAAAACTCCCCACCTAAGAGGGGAGAGTAGCTTCGACAGGTGTGATCGTAGAATGGAATCCTAGGGCTTCCACTGAGGATGGTGGTCCCAAAATATAATAAAGTGAGAGGGAAGAGAGGAAAAAGGAAAGAAGAGAGGCAAAGAGAAAGGGAGAAAGAAAAGCAGGTAACAAAATAATATGTGCAATAAAATCTCATATATGGGGGCCAGCAGGTGGTGTGGTGATTAAGGCACTGGACTCCCACATGACTGACCATGGTTTGAGTCCTGTACCTGGAGGCTTGCTTTCTCTCTCTCTCTCTCTTTTTTTTAATTATGTGTCACATCACCTTATTCTTTATTTTTATTTTATTCATTATTGTTATTGTTCTTCAGTTTTGACCAGGGAGACAGAGAGAGAGAGGAAGCAAGCTACCAGGTCTTGGATTTGAACTGTGGCCAGCCAATTAGGAGTTCAGCACCTTAACCACCATGCCACCTACTGGCTCGAGGCTTTCTCACGTTCTCTCTTTTTCTCTATTTCTCTCTGGTGAGTGCACATGTTCTATGGCAAATTAAATAATAATAATAATAAATCAAATGAATAATTCCTAACATTTTTTAGAAACCTTAAGTATGTAAGACAGTATGAAGGGTATATCTCAAGAGATTGTGGTATTGTGTATAAATCTTAAGGTCTTTCTTTTGTTACTTATTCCTCTTAATATTTCTGAAGAAAACATGAATTCATTTGCACTTTCACGCTTGACCAAGTATCAACCACTGTGCTAGTCAGTATTGAGAGATGAGATTCCAGTCCACCAGAACTCTTCTGTCATACCTATGTGATTTTTAATTATTATTATTGTTATTTGGTTTTTGGAAAGGTTTTTTCTATAGGGCACGTGCGTTCACCAGAAAGATGGAGAAGGCAGAGAGACAGAAAGCGAGAAATCACCTCCCAGGGGGATAGCTATGCCCTTCTCTTCCATTTTCCTCTTGGGATCTTGGGCACGCACACACATAGGCCCAGCGTGAGTTCAAGCCACCAGGTCCAGGACTCAAACTGCGGTTGAATACATGGGAGTCCAGTGGCATAGCCATTATGCTAACTGCTGGTCCCTAATTATTATGTTTAAAGTGTACCGTTTAGGTGCTTTTTCAGTCTAGAGCCCAACAGTTGTGCTCTATCAGAGGCTTTCAAATAGACCTTGTTCATAAATCACCTTAGTGGTACTAAAAACCCATGGGTCTCCTGTTTCTCCCACACCCCACTCCTGCTTGTGATGGCAAATCAAGCAAAATCTTGGGAAGGACTGTAAGGGAAGTCAGACTTGCTTTTAGAAAAGGCTCTCCTCTTGTTAAATTGCAAAAGGCAATTACTGGGACCAGCCAGTGACATAGGTAACAACGCTCTGTGATACTGCACCCACGCAAGAAGGACCCAGCAACCCAAGTTCTTGTCCTGAGACCTCCCTGTACATGCCAATTACACATAGCCCGTGATCCTGTCTGGTGGGGCTAGAGATGGATTGCAGTGAGAGGATCCTGTTGAGGGTCTCTCTCTCTCTCTGTCATCGAAACAGAAGACCTGTAATAATGAGTAGATAGAATAACGGGCTAAAGAGCCAAAGGTGACAGTAGTACAAGCCCTACCAACGAGTTTGGGTGGTTTTCAGAAACTCACTAAGCTTCCCTGCCACACTTCCTTTGTGTAAAAAATGAGAATAACATCTCACTCACACATGGCCTCTAAAACCAGTTGAGTAAATAGAAACAGAGTAAACCGTTACCAGGAGCAGCAAATGGACAGTTGCAGGTCACAGGGTACAAAGCTGCAGTTACATGGGAGAGCTAATGAGCAGCATGATGACTACGGTGAATAAGACTGTACTGTATAATGGAGATTTGCTAAGAGAACAGGTTTTCAATGCTCTTATCCCCCCCACACACACAACACCCATACACAACAGTGACTATGTGAGGTAATGGACATGTTAATCTGACAGACTTAAGAATTTTTCTACATATAAAGAAGTCTTCAAAGTTCATGGAAAAATGTAAATTATGAAGAAATAGCATAAATGTTGTTTTTTATACCAAAACAAATTTATACGTTAATTCCATTTTCTCCATGAGTTTTTTGAAGTTCCCTCATATTTATATATCAAAACATCATGATATGCATCTTAAATATATATTATTTTCATTTTTTTGAAGAATTATTTTATTTCATTTATTATCATCATTATTATTTGTTTAATTTGACCAGAGAGTAAAGGAAAATAGGAAAGCAAGCCTCCAGGTCCAGGACTCAAACCACAGTTGGCCATGTGGGAGTCCAGTGTCTTAACCCCACATGACCTGTTGGCCCCATATATAATTTTTAAATGGGGGGATGCACATATTGCCTCCCATTGCTGAATTTTCTGGGCTGTATGGTATAAAGTAATGTGATACTGAATTTGTATTGGTTACAATGAGCAATGGTGGCTGTTATAACAAACCAACCCTCAATTCTCAGTGAGCTAGCAAAATTAACAGTTAGTATCTCTACCAAAGGTCAGTGGTGTTGGCAGGGAAGCTCTGCTCAGTATTTATCTGGGAACCCAGGTTTCTTCTACCGAGGGTTTTGTCATTTCCAGGGCCTCAGAGTCCTCACTGGATTTTTTGTACTCAGCCCAAGGCAAAAAGGGCAAATGAGAACACAGAGATCCTCGGAAACAACTCAGGGCCGGGCCTGAAAGTAACAGGCCTTATTTCTGCTCACATTCCACTAATCAAAAGCTCGTCACATGATCCCAGCTAACTGAGAGGGGCTGGAACCCTATAGTCTGTCTACACGTCCAGAAGGAAAAGGAAAAGGAGCTTAGTGAGCACATAGCAGTCCTTGATTCTGTTTTCCAGCCCTGTTTCTCCCATTTGTGTGTTTTGCTGTCTCTGGCCTGCTTCCATTTAACCAAGAATATAGGAAGGACAAACGAAGGCCTGTTTTTTTGTAAAGAAGTTTCCATTGAGACACAGCAAGTGCATTTGTTTTCTTATTGTCTATGGCTATATTCATTCTGTAATGGCATAGTTGAATACATGTTTTGTTTTAAGTTTTATTTATTTATAATGAAAGAGACAGAGGAGAGACCGAGACAGAGAGACAGCACCCCCATCTGGAACTTTACAGAAAAAAAAATTGCCAACTTCCACATAAATACATCAGCTTTCCAAATTCCAAAAGGGCGTGGTCTCCCCTAATTGTGTCTTCACCTCCTCCTTTTTTCTTTTCCCTTATGGGTTACCTGATGCACTGGGTAAACCACCAGGTGATCCAACCCCGAGAGAAAGCTTCCAGTGTGCTGAAGAAGAACTTGGATGTTCACTTGCTCCTGAGGTTCATTGAAAGTAGTTTGGTCCTAGGGACCAGCAATTAGCGTAATGGCTACGTCGCTGGACTCCCATGTAGCCGACCGCGGTTCGAGTCCCAGATCTGGTGGCCTAAACTCACGCCGGGCACATGTGCATGCGTGCCCAAAATCCTGAGAGGAGAATGGAGGAGAAGGGATTGTGGTATGGCCATCCCCCCGGGGGGGGTGGATTTCTCGCTTTCTGTCTCTCTGTCTCTCTCTATCTCTCTGGTGAGCGCACGCGCCCTATAGCAAAAACCTCTCAAAAAAAATAATAATAAAGAAAGTATTTTGGTCCTTTTCCTAATGTTGCTAACATTTTTCATGTTTTAAGGTTTAAGGATAATCTTTCTGAATTTCATTCTTTTTTCTTAGCATCCACATGAAGTTCTGATATTCACTAGGAAATACTACATACATTTTGGGGTAGAAAGCAACAGTATAAGTATGGTCAACTAAAGAACAAAGTATGAATTTAGAAGAAGAGTGAAAGTTGGGACGAGATGAGAAACATTATGACAAGTCTCACAGTCTACAGCCCCCCCCCCCCAATATCTTGTTGTTGCTGAAAAAAAGACGAACTGCCAGATCTTATTTATTGCATAAGTGGTGCTATCTTTATAATTTCAGAGATGATATGTTATTTAGATAACTTTAGGTTAACAATGACTATATCTTGCTGCATGGTCCTTCCTTACATATATCAAGTTATATCTGACGTTACTGCATGAGCCAGACCTTCTGGATTCCTTTTTTGGTAAAGAAATAGCTCTTAGCCAGCCGGTGGCATTGTGGTTAAGATGGCTGGATTCCTCATGGCTGACTGCACGGTTAGAGTCCTGAACCTGGAAGCCTGAGGAACAGGTCGGGCACATGTGCGTGTGTGCCCAAACTCCTGAGAGGAGAATGTAAGAGAAGGGATTGTGACGTGCCTATCACCCACGGGGCAGTGGGGGTGGTGGTGGGGTGATTTCACACTTTCTCTCTCTTCATCTCTGATTCTATCTGGTCAGTGCATGCACCTTATAGCAAAAACTTAAAAAAAAAAAAGACAGAACTTTTTAAAAGTTTATTCTATTTCTCTCATGCCCTAGAGACAGAGAGCATCCCCAACAGGGTCCAGACAGCACAGTACACCCCTTGCTTTAGCCAGCCCCGGATCATCAGCAGCATGTGCCTGACATACTTGGGAGCCCTCCCAGGTGGGTCAGCCTTGCAGAGAATCACCTCTTAGCTGCTGCACTATCACCCAACCCAGTCTGGATCCTTTTAAAAAAAAAAAGATTTTGAGACTTCAAAAGAACCTACAGCCTTCTCAGATGGCCTCTTCTTGCCTGGGGTTCCTATGAGTCACGGCAACACTATTCAATTCCCAGTGGCTCCGCCAAGCCCTTCTGTGGTGTTTCTAACACATAGGTTTGATTTCAAAGAGAAATGCCACCTCCCGCCCCTCCCAGTGCTCAGAAAATGTTTCCAGACTCCCGGTTTGGTTTGCTAGCTTTGGCGAGAGCCCACACCCTGGCAGTGGCGCTGTCCTCTCAGCAGAGTTGGTAGTGGTGAGGTGCTGTGGGTGCTGCCTCCCAAGCCCTAGGGAGATGCTAGGGATGGGGCTGGAAGACTTCCAGGCTCTTCTGGACCCCGCCTAAAAGAGCAGTGCTAGTCCCCATAGCATGCATGCACTCCTTGCTTCCAGCTTTCCAAGCCATTTTCACTAATCTCCTTTGTCCATGGATCATCAAGCCCATCTGAGAACAGAGCTCACAGTTGTTCTTGCTGCAATCAGTGAAAATTCCCACTCCTCCATGCCCCATTTTAAAGACCCTGCTAGGATACCCTATAGAGAACTCCAAGAAGACAGGGACCTTTGTCTTCTTCACTGGCGGAGCCTAGAACAGTCCCCAGTACATATTAGGTGCTCAATAAATATGATCAGAACAGGGCCAGGCTGTGACCACAGCAATAAAACATGTTCTGTGAGGCTGACGCACATGGGAACGTTCCAAGTCTCATCCAGAGACTTCTCTGCGTGCTCCTAGATCCACGATCTAGAGCTGGCTGAGGCTAGGGGTGGGTCATGGTGACAAGACCTTATTGGAGGTGTTGTCTCTCCATCTTGGATTAACTGAGATAATGAGCATAAAGAGACTGGCACAGGCCTAGGATATACTGGATGCTCAGTAAGGGCTGGCTTTCGTTATGAACAACTCATATAGTAGGGGGAGCCTTTTAAGAATGTACCCCACTGCAGGATCCCCATTCTGGGGCCAAGCTATAATATTGGCTACGCCACTAGATTCCCATGTAGTCGACCACGGTTTGAGTCCTGGACCCAGTGGCTTAAACTCACGCCGGGCGTGTGTGCGTGCGTGCCCAAAATCCCGGGAGGAGAATGGAGGAAAAGAGATTGTGGCATGGCCATCCCCCCTGGGGTGTGATTTCTCGCTTTCTGTCTCTCTGTCTCTCTCTGTCTTTCTGGCAAGTGCAAGCGCCCTATAGCAAAAACCTCTCCAAAAAAAGAAAAAAAAAAAAATATATATATATATATGTGTGTGTGTAAGATGTGGCGTCAGCAGACAGGGCACTATGAAGCACCTCATAGAAGGTGGCAGAACATCCCCAGGAGCAGGTATAGAAAACTTTGGAATTGAGGGGCAGTGGAGATTAAAGGATACCCTGGAAGAAATCCTTAAAACGAGCATGAAAATTTTAAGATGGGTAACTTGACTCAGAAACGGGAAGGCAAATATTCTGTCATCTAACCTCAGACTGTTATTTTTCTCTCATTTTTTAATTGAGGTGCTAGTACACACAAGGCATGTAGTTGATATTGGCAACACAAACACATGACCCATTTGTTAGGGGAAAAGATTATAGCAATTAGTAAAGAATACTGAAAATACAAATGCATAGAAAGAGGATTTGTGATATATATCTACTATCATGGTCTCTGCTAAAATTTGGGTCCTCGCTCTATAAATTGGATTTGTACTGAAATATAACTGCAAGTCCATCAGGACCAAGAGCTGGAAGGCTGAGCTAGGATCCACCGTATCCACCATGCACTTAGATCAGAGCTACACAGGGACAGAGAGGTGGTTTTGGATGAGAAGCTGGTCCTGAGCATTCTTCCCTTTTTACAGGTCACTTTCTCAACATCATGATTCTTTTTTAGAGTTTTTTTTCTATAGGGCACGTGCGCTCGCCAGAAAGACAGAGAGAGACAGCGAGACAGAAATTGAGAAATCACCCCCCCAGGGGGGATGGCCAGGCTGCAATCCCTTCTCTATTCTCTTCTCAGGATCTTAGGCATGCATGCACACATGCCCGGCATGAGTTTAGGCCACCAAGTCCAGGACTTGAACCACAGTCAACTACATGGGAATCCAGCGACATAGCCATCACGCCAACTGCTGGTCCCAACATCATGATCGTAATTATCCATCTCTGTGGTTCCTAGTGAGGGCCCTCCTCCAGGGAAAAAGTAGTTGATCTTTTAAAACTGTAGTCAGGGAGTGGCCTGCAGTTGGCCTGGTGGTTGAGGCAGCAGGATCACACGTGGCCTACCATGCTATTCGAGTCCTAGATGCAGTGGCTTGAAAAACTGACCAGGTATGTATGGAAGTATGTCCAAAATCCCAAGAAGAGGGAGGAATGGAGGAGAAGGGATTATGGCATGACCATTCCCCATGAGGGGAGTGCTCACTCCCATCCCCCACTTCATGTGTCGTCTGGCAAAAGAAAAAAGGAAAAAGAAAAAAAGAGAACTTTAGTCAGACCACGCTGTGGCCTGGAAGTTAAGGAAAGTTAAGGAGCCAGATCTCACACACCTCGCTGTGCAGTTTAATCCCAGTCCCAGTGACTCAAAAAACATGCCGGGTAGGTGTGTGCCTACCTAAAAGCCCAACAGGATGGAGAAATAGAGAAGGAATTGTAGCATGACCATGCCCCCTTAGGGGGTGCTTTCTCTCTCCCTCTCACTCACTGTCTCTCTCTCTCTTTGGCAAGGACACACACCCTCTGGCCAAAAAAAAAAAAAAAAAAAAATCAAAAGAAAGAAAAGAAAACCTGTAGTCTTTAAAAGTTTGGGCCTATAACTTCCCCTGTGATTTAAAAATGCTTCCCTAGGCAGTTCAGTTGGAACCCTCATGGCACAGAATAGCATTTTAGGGGAATAACTTTGCTCTGGATCTAAAACTAGGCCTAAAAATCATCTCAGCTCTGTCTTGGTTCTCTTGTTCAGCTGTTGTGAAAGCCATTGTACTGTCTTGTTTAGCTGTCTTGGTGAAGGAATCGGGGTCGTATGTACAAATGGAGCCTTTCTACTCTCTCGCCTGTCTCTATATGGTGAAGCGGGAGAAGCCAAGGCTGGGGTTTCCTGCTGCTTGGATGGAGGCTGAGAACCCTGACCTTCCTGATTAGCCCCCTCCGCTGAAATGGGCAGCTCTCCCAATATATATACAAGGGCCATCGCAGCTCCTGTGGGACTGGAGACACTGTGCTCTCCCTGGCATGCTGAGCCTTTGGGTAAGCACAGGAGCAATTGGACTTGGAGCCCAACTAAGGGATTCCTTCCTAGGGGACCTGTTTAGCTGGCAGCAAGTCTAGTTAGAAACTTACCTGTTGGCACAGAAAGAAAAGAACAGAGTAATTCGGTGAAAGCCGTACAATCAACCAGGTCAGCCCTCTCTGAGTGAAGGCCTGTTGTTGGCGTCAGTTGCATACCCACCAGCAGGAACAAGCTTATTATCGGATAAAAACAATTACCTGCCTGCCGGGAGGCGGCACGCTGCAGTGGAATGAATGTGCTCTGCATGTGTCCCAGTACAGTCCCGGATGAGTGAACGCAAGCCAGTTATGTCAGCTTTGCAAGCTTCGATTTTCTGACCTATAGAATAAAACTAATAAAACCAGCCTTGTAGGGTTTTGGGAAATGATTAAAAGAGATCAAGGATGCAAAGTGGTACAATGTACTTGACATATAGTAGGCCCCCATTATTACTATTTTTTTAATTGTCAGAGAGCATCTGTGTTCTCCAGAGACAGAGAAACAAAGGAAGTGGGGGAGAAAGCACTCTTCAACAGGTCATGAACACACTCCAGTCCCTTCTCCTCCATTTCTCCATCCTGTCAGAATTTAGGGCCCCCCTCCTCAAACCTGGCATGTTTTTCAAGCCACCAGCTCCGGGACTCACATTGCAGTTGGCCATGTGGGATCTGGCTCCCTTAACTACTAGGCTATGGGACCCACCCTACCACTCTTCCCAGCGCCTTTCCTTTTCCTGTTGGCTCTTATGGGGAGTACAACAGGAGAATGGGAAGCAATAAAAGGTATAAAGGAAAAAATGTAGTCAAAGAAAGAAGGCAGGGCTGGAGGGACAAGTCTCAGATGGAAAGCTTCGGACATTCAGGAGCCAGAATGATGATGGTATTTTGCATCCTAGTGGGTTCTGTGATGGGTATTTGTGTGTTTTTCTGTCTGATCAGCATCCTTTCTTCCTGTATTAGTTTTCTATTGTTATATAACAAATTACCTGAACATTTAGCAACTTAAAGCACACGCATTTGTTTTCTGAGTTTCTGTGGCTCAGAAATTTGGATGTGGCTTAGTTAGACCACGCAGCTCAGGGACTCTCACCAGGCCACACTCAGGTGGTGGCTAGGGTACCTTCTCCTCAAAGCTCAGATGGGAAAGGGTCCACTTCCAAGCTCACTCAGTGGTTCTTGGCGGATTTCAGTTCTTTGTGGAATATTGGATATTCTTCTTGGCTCCTGTGGGCAATTGGCCAGAGGCAATCCTCAGTTCTTTGCCTCATTAGCCTTTTGTTAGTCCTGCTTACTATGTGGTAGCTGGCTTCATCAGAATAGTGAGGATGAGAGAGAGACAGAGAGAGATCAGACATTTCTAAATCGATCTCATTTCTCCTATATTCCATTAATTAGAAGTGAGTCAGGGGAACCAGCAGTTAGCGTAATGGCTATGTCGCTGGACTCCCACGTAGTTGACTGCGGTTCACGTCCCGGACCCGGTGGCTTAAAACTCACGCCGGGCACGTGTGCGTGCGTGCCCAAGATCCCGAGAGGAGAATGGAGGAGAAGGGATTGCGGTGTGACCATCCCCCCTGGGGGGTGATTTCTCACTTTCTGTCTCTATGTCTCTCTCTGTCTGGCAAGCACACACGCCCTATAGCGAAAACCTCTCCAAAAAAAAAAAAGAAGTGAGTCACAAGGTCCATCCCACACTAAAGGGTAGGGGGTTACATGAAGGCCGGGTGTCAGGAGATAGTGATCATTGGGGATCATTTCAGAAGTTTGACTCCCTTGTTGCTCTTCTGGAAGAGTAAACCTCATTCTGCTGTAAAGCCACTTATGAACAGCCTCTAGTGGGGCTGTTCTGTATAATACCTGCCACCTCCACCTCAACCCAACACTAGGATGGCATGAAACCCAGTGAATCATCATTGCACATCCTGTGACCACTGATTTCTCCAAAAACTAGCCATGTGATCTAAGCTTGGGCAATCAGAGCTTTTCCTTGTGGTTTATATATTCCAAACCAAGGAGAGAGAGCTTCTTTCTTTCATCTGAAATTACTAATGGAATGATGTAAGCTTAGAGTTTTCTACCAACCATAAAAGGAATTTCAACCACGCCAAGAACAATTTAGGCCATCATATTCTGAAGCAGAGACAAAAGATTTGAGATTGAAGAGAGAACGCAAATCAACTAGACTCTTTTTTGGGAGAGGCTAGTTTCATCCCCCAAAGTTAATGCACCTCTTCTTTTCTCTTGAGTTACTTTAAACTGTGTTCTACTACTTACAGTAAAAAGAATCTTAATTCAGCCACAGTTTTTGCATCTGTAAAATCAAGGAGCTGAGCTAAATGAGCTTCATGTTTTTTCATATTCCAAGTTCTAAAATTCTGACTTAAAATGTCTAATCTTTTCCCCAAAAAATAGATTTTTTTTAAAGTGGAGAAAGAGCAGTCAGAAGAAAAAAGAGTAGAGATGACAGGAACATTCCTGGGACCAATAGGAGCCAAAGATCAACTGTATCTTCATAATTTAGACAAGGTTCCAAGTTTAAACTCAGAATAATAAGCACACCACCCAAAGAGACTTATGCCACCATGATCCTGGGTAGGGCCCAGACACATGTTCCCTCTTACATGCTATTGGAGCCATGACAAAACAATAGTTAAGGCCAGGGTCTTAGAGGCAGCAAGATTCAATGATCATCATCATCATCATCATCATCATAGCTAAAATTTACCAAGTATTTACTATGAACCTAGTAATACGTCAAGATCCAGCTTCATTAATTTATTGTGTGACCATGAGCTGCATTTGTAAAATGGGGACAATAATACTTTCCTTCTTATTGGGCTCTGGTGAGAACTGAATGAGTCAGTGCGGGTAAGGCAACAAGCACAATACAGGTACATGCCATTCATAAATTGTTCTTCCTTACCTTTTACACCCAGCTCAAATATCAACTATTGCACAAACATCCACCAAATTGTGCTTCACCTACTTGTCCCCCCACCATAGCACTTTGGTCCTACCTGCTAGCTTCCTAGTCCAATAGCCGTTTCAGTGACCTGTTTGCATAGTTTACCACTCCTGGATTACCTCGGCTCCTGAAGCCTAGATCAGTTCCAAACACACAGAGAATCTCAACAAATCCAAAGGGGTTGAATAAACACTATTTATCTGTCTCTGAAGAAGGAGAACAGTCTGACCAATCTATATCACACCTTTCAAGTTTTACCACTTCATTGAGCATTAAAAATTTTTTGTCAGGTGAAACTCTGATGTGCAACTATAAAGCTGTTCCTCACATGAAACCGCCAGTTGCTTAAGCTCAAAGTAACTATTTCTCACCATTCATAGGCCAGCCTGTCTGCAACCAGTTATGGGCCCATACTAACGGGTGCGGTGCTGCTGGTTTGGAAGCTGACCAAAGAAACAGTAAACATGACGGTTGCCCTGGTACATAAACACAAAACCAGCTCCTCCTCACCTCATCCCTGAGGCACCCCAGTTCCAGCATCAAGGACAACACAAGTGGCTACTTGTTGGCTCCTGTCAAATGCAGCAACAAGGGCCTACCCATCCCCCTCCATAATGCCAATATTAAGGACAGAAATCACAGTAACTGCAGGTTTTATAAGAAGCTAAACAGTGCATGCATTCAGAAAAAGGTATTTTTTTTAAAGGTGAATATAAGGCCTGTGTTAAAGAGGAAACATTTTGGGCCAGCCCGATGCATAGTGGTTAAGGCAGGATTTCAAATGACTGACCACACGAAAAACATGCCAGGCATGCATATGTGCATGTGTGCCCAAAATCCCAAAAGGAGGAGAAATGGAAGAGCAGGGGTTGCTCATGACCCACCAGGAGGCCTCCCCTACTGACAAGGGTTCCCATGTGGTACTTTCAAATCTCTAAATATTTGGAGGTTGGACAGAAATCTGTTGGCAGTGGGAAACTGAATATACCAGGGTAGATGGTTTGTCTGCTAAAGTGACCTTTTAAAGTTAATCAATTAATTTCTTCCATGAATAAGAAAGAGAAGGTCTCAATGCTGTGACATGCACCCCCCACCCCAGCCTCAGCCAGTGCCAGCTGTACTCAGGGAGATCTCCAGACACCACCCTGGAACCCTATCGTGTGGGTCAGCCTTGCAATTGTTGTGTTTTAGTTCTACACCATCACCTGGCCCCTGACTACTGGAAAGGTTGTCCTCAGGCCCTGCCTTCAGTATTCCATTCAAATGTGACTTATTAGCTGAAGGGATGGAGAAGGGAGAGAAATCGTCCTCTCCAATCAGCCTTGTCTGCTCTCTTTCCCTCAGAACACCTTCTGCTTCTCTCAGAGCCTCTGCTGCTCCTTCAGCCCTAGAACGCCTTCCTCTCCCACCCTAGATGTGTCCATTAGCATGTGATTCCTAAACAAGAGAGTTCTCCATTGCAGCCGTCTGCTCTGGACCCAGCTGACTGTCAGTTTCTGATTGTTTCTCATACAGAAGGTTTTTGTTTAGCTTGGGGATTTTCTTTTATGTTTTGCTTATTTAGTCTCACTTTATTTTTTAAAAGGGTTTGGGGCATCTTGCAGTGTAACAGGATTTGTTGTTGTTGTTGTTGTTTAATATAACAACAGAAGAACCAGAATGCTTTCCTTGGGCATAAGCTTGAGGTACAAAGGTAGAGGCTCCCCCTGCTGGCTGGCTTTTGCTCCTCCAGCCTTCTGCCTGTCCCATGCTTTAGCCTTTGTGAATTTCCTATAGCTTCCTAGCAGATAAAGTTAGAATCTCTCAGCTTCAGAAGATATACCTGCTTTCAGAAACAATAGTCAGAGTACCATTTACAATAACCAAGCTTAAGGTGTAAAAGGTAAGGAAGAAAAATTTATGAATGGCATGTATCTGTATTGTGCTTGTTGCCTTACCCGCACTGACTCATTCAGTTCTCACCAGAGCCCAATAAGAAGGAAAGTATTATTGTCCCCATTTTACAAATGCAGCTCATGGTCGCACAGTAAATTAATGAAGATTTGGATCTTGACATATTACTAGGTTCATAGTAAATACTCGGTTATGGCTATGTTGCTGGACTCCCATGTAGTTGACCACAGTTTGAGTCCCAGATCGGTGGCTTAAACTCACGCTGAGCACATGTGCATGCCCGCCCAAGATCCAGAGAGGAGAATGGAAGAGAAGGGATTCCAGTGTGTTCATCCCCCACTGGGGGTGCGGTGATTTCTTGCTTTCTGACTCTGTCTTTCTGCCGAGCGCACACACCCTACAGCAAAATAAATAAATAAATAAACTTAAAATCCATTCCATCACTTTCTGCTCTTCTCTTTCACGTGCCCTTGCACAAAATCTCAGGCTCTTTTTGGAACATTATTTGGGCCCTGATGCCAAACCAGGCAGTGTGTAGCCCTGGGAACGACAGGGAGAATGAGACATACTCTCTGCCTTCAGGAGGCCACCATCAGCCAAGCTGCCGTTGTCCATGTAGCAAAGCCCTCAGCAGCCCAGGCTGGGGACAGTCAGACCAAAGAAGGCCCCATCCAAGGGCCCTAGACCAGGTCCATTCAGAAATGGGAGTATTTCATCAGAGTTAACTTTGCAGTTATCCTGGTCCTTCCTAGGCTGAGGTAGAATCAGACTTTGGGAGAAAAGTAGGCATCCTGAAGGCTGCAACATGGTGGGTCATGCCCTTAGGGGGTTCATCCCTCAGAGGGCTGCCACCCACTGGACAGGGTCGTCAATGCAGGATTCTTTTTTTTTTTTTTTTTTTTTGAGAGGTTTTTGCTATAGGGCACGTGCGCTCGCCAGACAGACAGAGAGAGACAAAGAGACAGAAAGCAAGAAATCACCCCCCAGGGGGATGGTCACACTGCAATCCCTTCTCCTCCATTCTCCTCTCGGGATCTTGGGCACGCACGCACACACACCGGGTCCGGGTCGCGAACCGCGGTTGACTTCGTGGGAGTCTAGCGACATAGCCGTTACGCTAACTGCTGGTTCCCGTCAATGCAGGATTCTTAGGCTAATAACTGCACATCACTGGGAAACGTGTGGGCAAGCAAGTCTTCAGAGTTTGCTTAACTCTGTTGGGTCCGGCAGGCTGTGCTTTAGCAAGCCCTTAAGGTGAGGCTGACACACCTCGAGTTTGAGAACCACTGGTTCAGAGAGGGCAGTATGGCCACCTCTGGGAGCCCCACTCTGTATCTGGGCTTCATAAGACTCAGCTTCTCCCTGCCTTGCATCCGCTTTGAAACTCATTTGAGCATTTCAGAGGTACCTGCTGCATACCCCTTCCCTTTACAATGAGAACACGGAATGCAAGGACACGTGATCCAGCCACGACAATTCAGGCAGGGCATTTCCCTCAAGCCTCCCAATTTACAAGAGAGGAAAAATGACCTACTGAGGCTCCTCAGACATGCCTACTCTGGCTTTTAGGGGTCTGCACAGCTGTTGAGGGAGTCTGCCCCTCCCAGGTGACTGGGCTCTCTAGGCTCCCCCCACCCCAAACTTCCTCTCCTCAGGGGCGATGTTGCATTCAGCTTTCTTCTCTTTGATCTTACTGGAACTGACTGTCACTCAGTGTTGGAACACAAAGGGCCCCACTTGAAAGGGTCACAAGAGGGTTTGGTTTTTAAAATCAATCTCCAGCATCTAAAAATATTTGTAATCAGAGAGGTAGGGAGACAGGAAGACAGGAAACGTTGGAGAATGGAAATGCATTCCATGTGGGCCAGTGGTGGGGTTGTTAAGGTGGCTGGATCCCACTTGAGTTGCAAGACCCTGACCTGGCAGTTTGAAAAATACGGTGGGCACCTGTGCACGCATGCCCAAAATCCAGAGAGGAGAATGGAGATGGGATTGGTGTGACCATCTACCCTGGGATGGGGTGCTTTCTCGCTTTCTCTTTCTCTGTGTGTGTCTCTCCACCAAGTGCAAGCGCCTTATAGCAAATTATTTTAAAAAAGGAAATGCATGCCGCTTACCTGGTCACACGGCACAGATGCCTTTTGGTTGGAATTAATGGATTGCTTGCCTCCTCCCACTTCCCCACAATATGTACAAGTGTAAATTTTCTTTGTATGCATCATCAGAGGATTGGGTGCCAAAGGAGAGACTGCACTCTGAAGACAGCTCTCTCTCAAAGACAGAAACCACGGCTCACAGTGTGTGCACTGCCCACGTGGCATTGTGCTGTTACCAGGGGCTCCTCAGCTGCAGGAGCTGTGACCACTTAGTTTGGTCTTTGCAACAGGTCCAGTGCTCCTTTTCTTCCAAATGACACCACACACACTGTCCTGTCTCTTATCCAGTGGGCAGGGGTGAGAGAGGGCAAAGGAAAAGCTACACTCCCTCACCGATGTAGAGGAGTTATTTTCCCAGGAGGCTTTATTCCTCAATGCAGCTGGATGTACTGAGAAAGCACTGGGGGGAAGTAACCTATAATAGAAGGATAATCCTTTTCACACTTGCCCTCTTGAGAGGTGGGTTTGGGCAAGCCTGTTCCATTCAGGGATCCTACAGCAGGGATTGGCAGAGTGGCTGAATTTCAGGACTGGGGATAAAAGAAGAGAAGAAAAGGATCTTGCAGCTGGTTAGGAAGGGTAGCTCACAGTACAAAGGGGGTGAGCATTACACACACACACACACACACACCACACTTAGAGTTACTTCTGTTTTGTTTCTAGATACTCCACCTCCTCATTCCAAGAAAGCAGTCGGCCCTTTTATTTCTTGGCCTCAAGAGGGATGGAAAACTTGTGTTTCTAGAAGATAAACTCTTTTCCTGACCCAAATAGAAGTTTAATCTCAGCGAGGTTATTTATAGTAGCTATTCTGAAGTGGGGGTGCGGGGGTGTTTGAAGAAGAGATAAGGCTGAAATTGAAGGAGAACGAAGATGCTTTGGTTCATCAAGGCTTGGAACCCACATTCTCTATTCTCCCAGTGGCCCTGGGAGCCATGGGTATGTGTGGGGAAGCTGGATCTTTTAATAAGTATGAGGATCCCCAGTTCACACAAAGATAGCGTAGTGGGGTAAAGAAACCAGATGGCTTGGGCCAGACCCGTAACGTAGTGATTAAGTGCTATACATTGGGAACTGGATCCCACATGGTTGACTACAGTTCAAATCCTCTCCCAGGTGCTTAAAAAACACACCCTGTGCATGTGTGCTCAAAATCCCAATGGGAAGAAGAAATGGAGGGAAAAGGATCGTAGCATAGCCATGTCTCATGGGAGACAGAGGGGAATGCTTTCTCCCCCCCCCCCCCCCCCCCCCCCCACTTTCCTTCTTTCTCTCCATCCCACACCTACACACTCTCTGGCAATTAGAAATAAAAATAAGAAATTAGATAACCTGGGCTTGAACGCAAGCTCTGCCACTTGCTGGCTATATAATATGGGATAATTATTTCCTTTTATTACAGCAGTTTCCTCATCTGTAAAATGGGGATTATTTATTTACTCCATAAAAAATTACTGAATTATATACTAAGTACTGTTGTAGGGGTTGGTAGACAAGAGTAAACAAAATTAAAATCCTGGAGTCAGCAGATGGTGTAATGGTTATATCACTGGACTTCCACATGGCCGACCAAGGTTTGAGTCCCAGACCCAGTGGCTTGAAACTTATGCTGGGCACATGTGTGAGCATGCCCAAGAAGCTGGGAGGAGAATGTAGGAATTGCGATGTGGCCATTCCTCCTTGGGGCTGATTTCTTACTTTTCCTCTCACTGTCTCTGTCTCCCTCTCTCTCCTCAAGCGCACATGCCCTAAGGCAAAAAAAAAAAAACTCTAAAAAAAGAAAAAGTCTTTCCTTTACAGAACTTACATTCTAGTTGAAGTAGCACACAGAAAACACTCTTAGCAAGTAAATCACACATATAATAAAACAGTCTTCGTAAGTAAATTGCATAGCACAGTGTGATAGAAAATGAGAAGTTAAATAACAGCAAAAATGGGACAGAGAAAAGGAGAGTTGTAGGGAGGAGGTACAGGTGCAAGTAGCCAGGATAGGCCCCATGAGAAGGTAATATTCAAAAAAAGACTTGAAGGAGATGAGGGAGATCTGTGAGGGAAAAGAATGTTCTCTATCAGAGAGTAGTTGCTTCATACATGACTATTTCTATAAAGCGCTACAAGTCCCTAGCACTTTAGTTGCATTCCATAAATACTCTCTCATCACTTTCAGGCCCATTGTGGCCCAGGAATTGGCATGTGGGCCAGGAAAATGAATGCATCCACAGTAACCAGCATGCCCTGAACTGAAGGGATCCCTCCAAAAGTTTGGATCTGGATACATCCCCAGGACTTGGATGTCTAGGAAAAGCACATTCCATGCAGAAAGCCCAAGAGGCAGAAAGTGACCTATGATGTTTGGGAAATAGCAAAGATGTCTGATTTTTATTTTTATTTTGCTAATCTGTATTAGTTGTCAACAGTTAAAAACTAGGAGTTTCCCATCAAAATCTACATTTCCACTTTTTCTTGAAAAATAATTTTCAGTTAAGATTTGGCATCATCGGCCCCATATTACCTCACTAACTGATGAGCTGGACCCGAGCAGCAGCTCTTCTCCCCGAAGGGGATGTGCACCTGCAGCTCTGCACAGCCCTGCTCCCACCCCATGTGTCTTCTCTTAGACTCACTCCAGCCACTTCATTCGGTGTCACTGCTGGTCCCACCATGCCAGGTATTTAAGCCCGTAGCCTAAGGTAGGCTAGGCTGTGATCGCAAGTAAACCCCAACTGCACAGTGGTTTAATTTAACAGAAGATATATTTCTTGTTCACGTAAAATCCATCTAGGGTGGGATGATTCTCTCAGGCAACTGCCCTTCATACGATGATGCTAGGATCCAGGTTAGTTCCATGTTGTGGCTCTGCTGTTTCAACTTGTGGACTTCATGGGGAAATGGAGGGTTACCTTCAATGCTTCACCTTAGAAGTGATCCACATCACTTCAAATAATTTTATTGGCTAGAACTAGTAACAAGGCCTTGCCTAACTGCAAAAGAACTGCAAGGTACAATCTTCTGTTTATCCAGGGACTAACAAAGAACAGGACACATAAGAACTATTGATCTCTTTGCAACCCCTGTTTAAAACTATATTTAGGCCAACTGCAGTGGCACAGTGGTTGATGCAAAGCCTCACAGTGCTGAAGCTATGTGAGAGGGTCCTGGCTTCACATCCTGAGATCTTCTCTACGTGCCAGATGTGTACACGTGGGCATAAGGTCCTGGCTGCCTGAGACTGGGGTAGACTGTGATGTAAATACCCTGTCAGGGTGCCTTTCTCTCTCTCTCTGACTCTCTGTCTCTCTCTCTCTCTCTCTCTGACTCTCTGTCTCTCTCCTGAAAGAAATAGATTAATAAACTTAAGGGGGAAAATGACTGTTTAAAAATTGTACATCTAGTCTCAGCCAGAGACACCTGGTGATAGCTCCATAACATGATGTCACTAAGAAATTTTCCAGAAAGCTGATCTTCCCAGCCAGATAAATTGCTGATTTATATAAGCAATCTTCAGCAATTATATACAGGACATAGTGGCTAAGTACATGAGTTCTGGAGTCAGACAGCCTCTGTTTAAATTACATCATTGCTGACTTAATGACTATGTTGCTGGACTCCCATGTAGTCGACCACAGTTTAAATCCTGGACCCGCTTGCTTAAACTCACGCTGGGTGTGTAACCTTTCTAAACTTGTTTCCTCATCTTCAATTTGAAGATAATAAGAGTACCCACCAAAAAGGGTTAATGTGAAGATGAAAGAGATCCTACATACAAAGTGCTTTGAGAAATACTTAGTAAGCCCTTGATAAGTATCCATTGGTTAGTGTTATTGTGATGAGATGTTTCAAAATATTTATACTATGAAATAATTTCAGATGACAAGTTGTAAAAATGGCTCAAAGAATTCTCATATTTCCAAATATTATTCTTCAAAAATTTCCCAAATGTTAGGATTGGGAATTGTGATTATTTCTAATTCACAATTAATTTTTAAAAATATTTTAGAATAAATGATAAACTGATGCTCTTACAGAACCAAAGTACAATTGCCAAAACCATTGAAACAATACTGCTATCAGATCCACAAACATTCTGATTCTGCCAGTTGCCCACTCATATCATTTATGTGGCCCAGGATCTAATCTGGAATCATCTGTGTCATGTTTCTTTCATCTCTTTTAATTTTTTAATTTGCAACAGTTCTTCTTTATCTTTTCCAACCTTGGCATTTTTCTTTTTTTTTTTTTTAATCTTTTTTTTTTTTTTTTTTTTTTTGAGAGGTTTTCACTATAGGGCACATGCGCTCACCAGACAGACAGAGAGAGACAGAGAGGCAGAAAGCGAGAAATCACCCCCCAGGGGGGATGGCCACGCCGCAATCCCTTCTCCTCCGTTCTCCTCTCGGGATCTTGGGCACGCACACACACGCTCCCAGCGTGAGTTTTAAGCCACCGGGTCCGGGACGCGAACCGCGGTCGACTACGTGGGAGTCCAGCGACATAGCCATTACGCTAACTGCTGGCCCCCAACCTTGGCATTTTTCTAAGAATACAAACTGGATGTTTTGTAGAGTGTTCCTTAGTTTGGGTGTGTCTGATGTTTCCTTATGACTGGATTCAAACTGTGCATTTTTGTCAGGAATATTCTAAAAGTGATGCTGTGACTTTCTCAGTGCTTCATGTCAAGGGTCACATGATGCATATTTGTCCCATTTATGCTAATGTTCCCTTTGATCACTTGGTTAAGATGGTCTCGCCAGATTTCCCCGCTATAAAATGGTTATTTTCACCTTTTAAATAAGTATCTCATTAGGAGACACTTTGAGATTGTATAAAATCCTATTTTTCATCATATTTTTGCCCACTAATTCAAGTTTCTATTGATGAGTCTTGCCTGAAGCAGTTCTTACTGTGGTGGTGGCCAGATGAGGATTTGCTAATGTCGTCATTTCTTCTGCATGTCCTCATTAGTTATCAGCACATATCAATGCATCTTGTACCTCTCAGAGGAACAGGCCTTCTGGTGCAGGACTAGGAGACGTCTCAGTAAGTTGAAGATCAAGGAGGTAGGCTGAACATGGAAGAATGTAGTAACATCGGGGGACCTATAGGATAAGCTTTATTGTTTCTATAGGAACCAGTGATGTAATTTTTAACATGAATGAATGTGGCCACCATCACCACCTAGCCTTCCAAATCAGTCAGTGAGGGTGGGGCAGTCTGATGCAGGTGTGCACACCTTTCAAACATTTCCAAAATAAAGTATGCCTCATAGGAGCTCTTGGTCACACATAAGAAGCAGGCAGCTTGGGATGAGCAGATCGTGTAATAGTTACATTGCTGGACTCCCATGTAGTCGACTCCGGTTCAAGTCCCAGATCCGGCAGCTTAAAACTCATGCCGAGCATGTGTGAGCGTGTGGCCAAAATCCTGAGGGATGTATCATGACCATCCCCCTGGGTGGAGCAGGGAGGTTCTCGCTTTCTGTCTCTCTGTCTCTCTCCAGCTCTCTGGTGAGCAGAAGGGTCCTACAGCAAAAATCTCTCTTAAAAAAAAAAAAAGAAGAAGAAGAAGAAGAAGAAGAAGAGGCAGCTTCACCAAGCTTTCAGAAAGCATGTGACTGAATGAGAAATCAAGATAGATGTGCTGAGAGGAGAGAATTCGGGGATTCGGCCTGTTGGGGAACCTTGGGCTATGTCCACTTTTATCACACGTGCAACAAAGAGCCAGAAAGGAAGGAATAGTGTGCTGTGAAAACCAGGATAAGAATCTGAAGACAGAGAGAACATCCAGCATTGTCTCCCACTCCTGGGTATAGTCTTGGATCAGAAATAACTTGGATTCTTTAGTTTAGAAAAACGTGGGGTAAGGATTTTCCATATGCCCAAGTTCATAGAATAAGGGGCACCTCCCTGTGGACTCTGGAGTAGCTGTCTAACTCCTTCCCCCAAATAAAAACCACACGGCCATTCACTGCCCAGCAGTGTTAACACCCAAACCCGCCAGGATGTTCAAGACCCACCGACACGGTTCTGACAGGACGTGGCAGGGCATGTCCTCACTACCATTTACAAAAAGGAATACAGCCCAAGGCCTGTTGTGTTTGATTCAACTTTGCCCCTTTAACTACTACTTGCAAAAATGTCCATTTCCTCCCGTAATCGATTTTCCTCCCTCTCACTCCTTAGTCACACTGTCCTTCTTTCCTAAGTATGATCCACAGTCAGGAGTGGTGTTTCAGAGATTCAAGGGATGAGGTTTTGGGATCTAGTGTTTAAGCAGTTTATTTATAACTTTTGTGAGGTCGATTTTAATAAAAAGTGTGATTGTGTCAGATTGTGAAGGGTTAAGAAGTATAAAGCAAATAAAGAGGGACCAGCAGTTAGCGTACTGGCTATGTCGCTGGACTCCCATGTAGTTGATTACTGTTCAAGTCCCAGACCTGGTGGCTTAAACTCATGCCAGGTTCATGTACATGCGTATCCAAAATCCCAAGAGGTGAATGGAGGAGAAGAGATTGCAGTGTGGCCATCCCCCTGGGGTGGGAGGGTGATTTCTTGCTTTCTGTCTCTGCCTCTCTCTGTCTTTCTGGCGAGCACATGCGCCCTATAACAAAAACTTCTCCAAAAAAAAAAGAGAAGAAAGAAAAAACAGAAAAGAAAGTGGAGAAACTGACTAACCTAGACTTTTCAGAAATTTGTGTGTAAAGAAAAAGAGGAAGACAGGTTAGCAACCTGATAGGGAAGTAGGGTCGTGCATGGTACAGACTTTTACAGTTGGGACATTAGAATGTTTTCAAGAAGCTAGAGAAGACAATCTGAAGATGCCAGAAAAAGAGAGATAATGTGGATGTGGATACATAGATGGAGGCAGAGGTGAAGAATTATTGATACGTCAAGAATCCCAGATAAGGTGAGCTTTGGGGACAAAAACAGGATGTGACTTCTCTAAAAATTAGGGAGGAAGAACGAAGGAAAAAGCAAGTTGAGACAGTAGAGAGGAAAGCTGAGGCCTTGACCTTCTCAGCGAATTAGGTGTGGAGGTCCTCTGGGGTTGGGAGGAGGGGATAGGTCAAAACTTCTTTGAGAAGAATGAAAGGGGCTTGGAACAGCACCTTAAAGAAGACCATAGACCATCAAGGGCAGCAGGCCCAGCTGTGATGGTGCACACTGCTAAGACACTGCACTCTGCAGGCTGAGACCACACGGGGGCCTGAGTCTGATACCCAGCCCAGCCCACAGGCCACTGCAGCGTGTGTACCTGTAATCCCAGCAACCGCAGAGGCTGAGGCAGGGGAACAGTGAGCTCCAGGTGACAGAGTGGATCCTGTCTAAGGAAGAACTGGGCATGGGGGCATGTGCCTGTAGTTCCTGCCATAGGAGAATCACACAGCAAAACCCTGTCTTAAGAAAAAAATAAGTCAAGAGGAATAAAAGAGCTGTTCTGACAACAAAATAACTTACGAATCTGAAAAACAAACATGCCTAGATAACACACTGGGTACAAACTGATTTATTCCAGGCGTCTTTACAGGTCTCCACTGATTGCAGTGCTTGTTAGAACATCTGTCTGTCTAAGTCCGATAGAAATCCTTGGCAGACTAACTAATTGCTAAGATAACTATTAGCATGTACTTTTCAATATTTAGAGAAATGAAGTTTTCCACTCACAGCAAGCTGTTAAAATCTAATTATCCCCTTGGAGCATGGCCCTCTCAATTTCAGAAACTAGCTCCTTTACAAAGGAAGGAAATCACACATACACACAAGTACCCATTCATACACACCACGAATTAAATAAATCGATCTTCATTTCCCCATCCAGTAAGATACTCTAAGTCACTCCTTGGCACGTTGACTTTCTGGTAATCCTATCATTGATCTTTCCAAACAAAGTAAGCTCTCTGCCCCTTCCAGTGATAGCAGCAGCTGGTTTTTGTTGGAAGACACATTTATGTCAACTATGTAGAACATTTACTCATACTCCCACCGCCTTCCTGTACCACACGGAGGCCAATTATGAATGAAACACCAGTTCCTTTCCTCCTGGGCTTTTGTGTAGAGTGTAAAATCATTTCCTGGAGAAATGAAGGCTGAAAGCCCTAGCATACAAGGCAGGGGTAGGGAAAGGTTGGCAGGGGAACTCGTCAGGCACTGTTGCCAGAATCGAGAGACCAATGTTGATAGGACCTTCTTTGGGCTCCAAAAAAGCTTCCCATGGGTTGGAGCTTTCAGCAAGTGGCAGAAGCCCGCAGACTGTTAAGCAGTGAGGAGAGCTGCCCTTACTTGGTCATGAGAACAAAGACTAAGTAATGTGGCCTGGGAAGCCCTAGGTCAGATAAGGACCCTGTGGCAAGTTGCACTAGGGAACCCAAGCAGAGAGAATTTGCAGGAAGTTTGGGAAGCAGACCCACGCTCTTATCAAAAGCTGAGCAACAGTGGACAGTAAAGGAATAAAAAAGCCTTCTTCTCTGGTCATTTCTGCACAGAAGATAGAATTTATAAAATTGAGACTCAAATATACTCTACAAAATCTTAGAATCCGCAGCATCTTGTTAGTTGGGACCTGGTGGTAGATTGCAGCTCAATGTGTAATTTAATACATACATGTCATATCTTATTATGTTTAATTACTGGAGTTACTTCGCTGTTTGTAAAATGTGCCTGGTGGGAAACAGCCATCTCAACGTAAGAGGTGACTAAAGGAATAATTCTATGACGGGGAAAAAAAAAAGGTAACTGTGAGTTGAAATGCTTTAGGAAAATCTCAGGCTTGGAGGCCAAGTCATATTCATCGTTAGAAACTATGTTGGGGGCCAGCCCAAGGCCTAGTGGTCACGTGAGCGGGATTCTACAAGGCCAACTATGAAGTCCAAGTCGGTGGCTTGAGAAACACATTGGGCACCTGTACATACATGCCCAAAATCCTGAAAAGAGGAAGAGGTGGAGGAGAAAAGATTGTGGAGTGTCCATCCCCCATAGGAGCTGCTTTCCTGTCTCTGCCCCCACCCCACTCATGTCTCTTTCCAGTGAGCACACACACTCTCTGGCAAATTTTTTTTAAAAAAGAAAACATTATATTGGATGCTATATGTGTGCATTATTAATTCACTAATGGTAAATAGGAGAAGAAACCAGCAGGGTCATGAGGCTGTGAATGCTATAAAGACATAGTAATAATTAAAGAGTGCAAAGAATATGCAGTTAAATGAATAAAATGGGCTAGCCCAGGAAATAAAGTCAAGCAATTAGGTTGAAGCCCAACTAGACAGGTGATAGATTATGTTCTTTCCAAAGCTTGGCTTTTCTTTAATTGTCCTGCTTATCTCCTAAGAGCACTTGAATGGTTGCAAAGCAAACTTCTGAACTGAGAATTGGGGTCTTGAGCACAATCCCCTCAGTGTGGGACTAAAGACCCTCCACAAATTGGCCCCACGCTGCCTTTGCACACTAGGACACAGAAGAGCCAGTAGTCAGAGCATTAGGTAGGAAGAGATGAGTTAACCCAGGGCAGCTCTAACTCTGGTCATTGAGAAATACTGCTAGGTGCCTAATAACAAGTGGGGTAGTGGGAAATGCAAGTCCTGCCAGTGGACCCAGGCATTGTCCCATCCCCTTAGCTGCCTTCTCTACTTCCTCCCAACTTCACTCCCACCCCAATTCCAGGGAATGCAACTGCACTGTAGAGATAGCTACTGTTAATCAACATGGGAGTTGGTTAAGAAATATATATATGGTCAACCCCACTAGGGAATACTAGGCAGCCATAAAAAAGGAAGGGAAAAGCACTGTGTGAATAGATGGGGGAGGGAATGTCTATAATATATTGAGGGTTATTTTTTCCACAAAAAATAATTTGACCAAAACTATGTCTGAAGTAACATGATTTCATCTTTATAAACTAAATAAAACAAAATAAAAGCTATGTAGATATCTTGAGATCCCCAAGGGTATCTTGAAGAACAACAGGTGGTCTGGCTTGGGTAAGGCCCAAGACTCTTGCCTTGCTGGGTTGGGCTGAACAGACACACTGAGCAGCTGTAGAGGAGAAGATGGAGGAAGAGAAGAACCAGAGCCAGTGCTTATGCAGGGAGACTGGGAAGAGGTGGGTTTGAGAGGAAGAGTAGAGAGGAGAAAAGAAAGGGTGAGAGAGGACAGAGCAAGCAGATGCCATTTGAAGAGAAACTACATTGGAGTGTCTTACCAGCTACTCAGAAAGTCATTGTACAGTTGTCACATGATCACTGCTGTCTAAGACCAGGTGCTCAGCTCAGAATATCTTAGTACACTGTGGAAGAAACAAAATTCCTCAGTGAGTTTTGGGTTTATAAACTGTGAGAAAATCTTCTATTTATTTGTTTGTAAACTACTGCTAAAGGAAGATAACAGAGCTGGTATTTGCTGCCTCAAACACCAAAAAGCATACTATATGGCCTTAAAGCAGGAAACCTCAGGGACCAGCAGATGGCGTAATGGTTATGTTGCTAGACTCCCACATGGTCAACTGTGGTTTGAGTCCCAGACCCAGTGGCTTGAAACTCACACCTGGCATGTGTGCTCAAAATCCTGAGAGGAGAATGGAGGAGAGGAGGGTGATTTCTCACTTTCTGACTTTGTCTCTTTGTCAAGTACAAAAAAAAAAAAAAAAGAAAAGAAAAAAGAAAGAAGAAAACCCCAGAGAAAAATGAGAAAGGAGAAGGAAAAAACACTTGGAATGTAAGTGATTACATTCTATCTCCACGTGATTAGTAATAGATCACTTGTGAACCATCACTGCCTGCTACATGTGTCTCATTACCCTCCATGACTGTCTAAACCTTTATATTCGTACCCATGAAACAGATTTACATTTCCCATGAGTAAGGCTGTATAGAAAAACCATTTGACAGCCATGGTGTTCTTATCCCTTTGTAATTAATGACAACAGAGAAATTCACACCTTGATGAATTGCGGTCCACAAATTTATTCTAACATAAGACCTTCACCACCGTCTCAGTAGTCAGCTAATAGAGGTGTTTGGCTTAGTTCATTAGGTCCTCTCTTCAGTTTCCTTATCAGCAAGGAACAGAGCTCTTATAACACTGAAAACAAAATACTTTAAATCAAAGAGATTTGTTTCCTAGATTCCATTGAATATAAACCAATTCCCCTCTTAAGGAAAAAATCCACTTCTGGATTTTTGTTGGTGTTTTTTTCATATTTAAATTTAGCCTTTTCTATATTTTCCAAAATAGCTTTTTTTATTTTATTTATTTATTTTTTTTGAGAGATTTTTGCTATAGGGTGTGCGCTCGCCAGACAGACAGAGAGAGACTTAGAGACAGAAAGCGAGAAAGCACCCCCCAGGGGGGATGGTCACGCCACAATCCCTTCTCCTCCATTCTCCTCTCAGGATCTTGGGCACGTACGCACACGCGCCCGGCATGAGTTTTAAGCCACCGGGTCCGGGACGCGAACCACGGTAGACTATGTGGGAGTCCAGCGACATAGCCATTATGCTAACTGCTGGTTCCCCAAAATAGTTTTAGTAAATGTATTTTAATTTGTAACAACTAACATTTCTTAAAATAATAGAAATCAATAACAAAAACAAACCCAGATTTTAAAAAAGTTTATTCCAGAAAGAGTGACAAAGAGAGAGAGCGAGCACCCCAATAGGGTCTCGATGTTGAAGTCCACCCCTAGCCTCAGCCAGCCCCAGGTGTCAGCCACACGTGTCACACGTGCGTCCACTGTACTCTGGGAGGTCTCCACTCCAACTAGCAACCTTCCCATGTTGGTCTGCCTCACAGAGTGTCACATTCTATCACCACACCAACGTTTAGCCCAGGAAACTACATTTTAAAAGCTTCAGTCCATACCCTGCTTCCCTGCTGCCGTGTCCTGCCAAAGAAGAACTAAGGCATCTCTACAAACAAGAAGTGGATTTTAACAAGTGGGGTCACTGTCGGTGAGTGGGCTTGCCTGGGTGGACCATTGGTGGTTGTTGATGTCTCTGAAAGAAGCCACGTCCTGTAGGTATTTCCACCATTTGTGAAGAAAGGTACCTCAGTCAGAGCTTCAGCAGTCTCTAGTTCTAAAACTTCTACCTGAGGTCACATCCGTGTTCATTTTACCACCATACCTGCCCATATCCTACACAGAAGACAGACTATGAAGCATCTAAAAGATGTGTTTGTGTGTGTGTGTATATATTATGTCTGTGTGTGTGTGTGTGTGTGTGTGTGTATACATATCATCTGCCAGGATCCAATCAGAGATCAATACAGGATATCGAACACAAATCCAGTTACTGCAGTGCTGGAGGAGCTCAGATGCCAGGTGGGGGTCAAGGTGCAACCCGGGGGTTAGCAACGGTGGGAACTGCCATGATCCCTAGACTGGAGGGGCCAGACTGTACCACACTCAGAAGCTGGGGCCAGGTGGTGAGAGCCAGCTCCCCAGAGAACGGGGCCTTCTCATGGGAGAAGAGAAGGCCGGGGAAGAGCACAGTCTGTTGGAGAAGCCACCTGAAGCCGAGAAACTGCTTCAAGGACAAATACTCGGGCTTCTCTCTACCATTCTCTGACTTCTCACCAGAACCTCCGATCAACTGACCCTATCCAGAAGTAACTTGGCAAAGGAGCCTGTGAAATATACAAGGGGTCATCAAGACATCCTGACCTAACCTTCACTGCTTAAACGTTAGCTCTGTCCCTTGTCTGTATTCCTAATCTGACCCACTCACCATGGGTTAGCTATTGTCTCCCACTTGAATTGTGCAGTATCCATTAACTCAGGGACAGTCTCCTCGTCAGTCTTCACACTACTGCTTAAAACTCCACCATGGCTCCTGGGATCTTCAGGTGCAGGCAGAGTTGCCTCCATGGTCTGGTCCAATCCTGCCACCATCATTATCTCTTCTAATAGTCATCTCCATACTATGCTCCTGCCCGACTTAACCTTATTTATTTATTTATTTATTTATCTATTTATTTATTTATTTTGAGAGGTTTTTGCTATAGGACACATGCGCTCGCCAGAAAGACAGATAGAAACAGAGAGACAGAAAGCAAGAAATCACCCCCACAGGGGGGATGGCCACACCGCAATCCCTTCTCCTCCATTTTCCTCTTGGGATTTTGGGCATGCACGCACACGCACCCGGTGTGAGTTTAAGCCACCGGGACTGGGACTTGAACTGCAGTCGACTACATGGGAGTCCAGTGACATAGCCATTACACCAACTGCTGGTCCCCTTAACCTTATTTATGAACTTTTCAAAATGCAAAAAGACATAGAGAATAATATAATGAACACTAGCACCCACCACCAAGTCCAGAGACGTAACATTTTGCAAACACAGCCAAAGCCTTTCCAGGATTACACTCTTTGATCCACAGCCAGTGAGACCATCATCTTGAATTTCATGTTTGTCATTTCCAGGTATATCTTCTTTCTTTTATTACATATGTCAGTATCCCTAAATGATAAATGACATTGGAGGTTTTCAAACCTCATACAACATGATATCATATTGTATGTGTCCCTCGGCAGCTTTTTCACTCAACATTACATTTAAGAGATATCATCTGTTTCTACATGTAACTCTATGTAATTTGTCCATTTCAACTGTTTCATACCCTGTAACTGTAAAATAATTTGTCTGTTCTCCTGGATAATGACACAAGTTGTTTCCAGATCTTTGCTACAACAAATGATGTTGCCATCAACATTCATATTCCTGTCCCATTATGCTCACTTGCAAGGATTTGTCTGGAATGTACGTCTAAGAGTTGGAGCTGGCTCATGAGTTACATGCTGTTTGTTTTATTGGACACCGACAAAGTGCCACCCAGCATGGCCATACCAATTTACAATTCCACCAGTGGAAAAATGAGAATTCCTGTTGCTCCACATCCGTGCCAACATTCAATGCTTCATGTTTAGTAAGTGTGAGTGTGTGTGTGTGTGCATGCGTGTGTGTTTAATTTACTGAACTAAGAGGTGTTAAAATTGTGTCTTTGGTTTTAATTATTTTCCTGACTATCAGCAAAGATAAAGATCCTTTTATTGGGCCTTTGGGAAAGCATTTTTGCATTAAAAAACAGTTTTTTAAAAAAGTCATGAATTTCCTGATGACCTAATATATTTACGAGCCATGTGGGTTTTCTGTGTGTTACTGTTAATATTCTTTGTTCATTCTATATTGGGACGTTTACTTTTTTCCTATATATTTGTACAAATTCTTTACATGGCTTGGATATTAATACCCCATTTTATGAATGGTGAACATTTTTTCTTGAGTTCTGGTATATCTTTACACTTTTATAATATAGTATCTTTTAAATGATTATAGTTTTAAGTTTTAAGGTTTTTTTCAAGTTTGTTTATTTCTTCATGACAGAGAAAGAAAAAGCACTCCCCAAAGGGTCTTGATGCTGCGATCTACCCTACCTTCAACCATAGCCATACACAAATGCCTGGTAAACTCAGAGAGATCTCTGGACACGAACCCAGAACTTTCCCACGTGGGTCACCTCCTGAAGTGTCACATTTTAACATTGTGCTGCTGTCCAGTCTCCTTAAGCTTTAACTTTTGATGTAGTGAAATTCGTCAATTTCCTTTTTTGTGTTTTGTGCATTTGTATTTTATCCTATGTTAGGAATACTTCCTTATTTGCCAGCTGGGGGCATGATGGTTACAGCAGCTGGATCCCACATGGCCAAACACATAGTTCAAATCCCAGACTGGTGGCTTGAAAAACACGCTGGACACATGTATGTGCGGGCCCCAAATCCTAAAAGGAGGGAGAAATGGAAGAGGAAAAAGAATAGTGGTGTGACCATTCCTCATGGGGGAAATTGCTTACTTTCTATCTGTCAGTCTCCTGGAGTGTACACACCCTCTGGCAAACAAAAAGAAAGAAAGAAAGAAAGAAAGAAAGAAAGAAAGAAAGAAAGAAAGAAAGAAAGAAAGAAAGAAAGGAAGAAAGAAAGGACTTGCTTATCATGAGACCATGAAAATAGTCTATATTTTTTCTAAAAGTTTAAACATTTTGATTTTCATCTACAGGTTTTTAATGGATCTGGAGCTTATTTATTCTCTATTGTGAAATATAGTTCTAATTTTGTATCTGAATGGGAAATTAAAATAACCAGCACTGCCAGCATTGTTTTTCCCATGGTTCGTTCTTTCGCCACTGACCTGCAATGGCAGCTGTTTCATAGCAAGTTTGTGTGCTTATGTAGCTCTATTTCTGGGCTTTCTACTCCGTTCCATTGGTTCACCTGTGTATGTTTGAGCTAATACATGTTGTCTTTAAAATTAAAGGTTTGTATTAAGGATTAATATCTTGGGAACAGTAGGTAGCCTGGTGGTTAAGGTGTTGGACTCTCATATGGCCAGTTGAGGTTCAAGTCCCAGACCTGGTGATTTGCTTTCTCAATTTCCCTCTTTTTGTCTGTCTCTTTCTGGTGAGCACATGTGCCCTATAGCAAATTAAAATAATAATAATAATAAAATAAGTAATTCTTTTTTAAAAAAGGTTCTATATTTTATAGTGTGCATGACCCCATCGTCTTCAAATTTACTCTTTTATTTTGGCCTTTCGCTCTTACAAAATAATTTTAAAGTCGGCTTTTCAATTTAACACAAAAACATCTTTTGGGATTTTTATTGAACACTTATAGATTTATTCATGGAAATTTGAAATGTTTGTAACATTGAGGTTTATTTTTTACCTATGAACACTGTATACCTTTATTTACTTAGGTTAGATTTAATACATTTCAGTAAAGATTTTCCTTCATGGGCTTTTGCCCATCTTTTGTTCGATTTATTCCCCCGAATCTTTATTTTTTGTTACTATTATAAATGACATATATAAAACATCTTAAGTGAATTTTATTCATGTGAAAGAGCATGTGCACACATGAGTGAGAGCAAGAAAAACAGGCACCCTCGACAGGATCTTGTACATGTATATTTAAATTGCACTTTTACATTGCAGAGCAAAATAGTTGATGACAGGCATCTTATTCCTGATTTTTAAAGAGAATGCCTATGAAATGTTACCAGCTATACTTAACATTTGTGGGAGATTTTTGTTAGATCCTAATTTCATATTCTTCTTCCTTGAAGAAGAGTTTCACATTTTTTTTCAATTATTTTATTTTATTCATTATGACTATATTATTTAATTTACTATTCGTCACATGGACTCACCAAAGAGAAGAGAGAGTCAGGGAAAATGAGAAAGCAAATCACCAGGTCCGGGACACAAATCGTGGTTGGCCATGTGGGAGTCCAGCACCTTAACCGTCATGCCACCTGCTAGCCCCATGGGTTCTGCGTTCTTACTCTTTTTCCCACAGGCTCCTGGGGATGAACAGACTTCAGGGAACTGACTCATGCTGACCTAGTCACAAAAGACTGACTAGAGTGCCAATTAATTACTTTACAACAAGAAGGATAAATATCAGGTGGAGCAGATCCGAGTGTTTTCTGGGCACCACACTCTGTAGATAAACCTCTCTGAGAAATCCAACTTATCATCAGAAGGTAGCTTGGTGTATGGGAAGAGTGAGCTCAAGTGTCATTAAGCTGTGAAAGTTCAGTGCTTCCTTCTCCGCTAGAGGAAAAGAGCACTTCACTCACACAGTGGAGAGCTACGTCCTCCCTCTCTAGGACAAAGTAATCCTCCTGAGGGCTACTACTTTCTGTTTTCCATGTGTCCGTTGTTGGACCGTCCTTTTTCAAGCAACATACCCTGTGACATATTTATATCTCTAATCATATTATGAGGTATTCTGACTCTTTTGAGGATAACTTTATGTATTTCTGCTTTGATCAACAATGTGTTGATCTTATAGTTTGACACTCATAAGGCAATTTTATTTCACCTAATTTTAAGAATTTGGAGAGTAGGTCATCCAGTATGTGCAAACCCTTTCATCTTGCGGTTCTAATTCTAGAAAGTGGTGACACGAGTCCTCCTAGGTGCATGAGTAGACATATAGCAGTGCTTCTTGTATAATGTAAATTTGAAACATGGGGCCAGGCAGTGGTATAATAGTCACGCACCTGGACTCCCATGGGACAGGTCCTGGGTTCACATCCCAGGGCCTCCCTGAGCACACCGGGCTGGCACACATGTGTGCCTGTGATCTGGGCTGGTAGACGGGGCTGGCTGGGACAGTGTGGGGACAGCAGTGGGAGTGTCTGTCTCTGTCTTCATCTCTCTCCGAAGAAATAAATGAATCATTTTTTAAAAAAGAAAATAAAATTGAAACTTAAATATGAGAAGACTTCAAAAATTTCATGATAAAATTGAGTTCAAGTGCAAGTTTATTTTGGTCCAAAGAATTTGAAAACCATACATAATTTTTTTTTTTTGAGAGGTTTTCGCTATAGGGCGTGTGCACTCGCCAGACAGACAGAGAGACATAGAGACAGAAAGCGAGAAATCACCCCCCAGGGGGGATGGCCACGCCGCAACCCCTTCTCCTCCATTCTCCTCTCGGGATCTTGGGCACGCACACACACGCACACGCACCCGGCGTGAGTTCTAAGCCACCGGGTCCGGGACGCGAACCGCGGTCGACTACATGGGAGTCCAGCGACATAGCCATTACACTAACTGCTGGTTCCCCATAATTTTTTTTGAGAGGTTTTTCACTATAGGGCGCATGCGCTCACCAGACAGACAGAGAGACATAGAGACAGAAAGCGAGAAATCACCCCCTAGAGGGGATGGCCACGCCACAATCCCTTCTCCTCCGTTCTCCTCTTGGGATCTTGGGCACGCACACACACGCGCCTGGTGTGGGTTTTAAGCCACTGGTTCTGGGACGTGAACCGCGGTAGACTACGTGGGAGTCCAGCTACATAGCCATTACGCTAACTGCTGGTTCCCCATACATAATTATTTTAACAATATGCATTTTCCGTGAACTTTTTGATGATCCCATATATACTTCAAACAGGACTAAAACAAGTAAGTATTTCCAGTCAGTGTATACACACATCGTATGCCTGGAGATCCTGATGCAGTGGACCTGTCCCGATTCAGTAGCTGGATCTTTGATCATGCAAATACTTCCACCTTTTCTCAAATACAAATATGTTTGTCGTGACTTGGGTAAAACACAGGCTGAAAAGCACCACGTTGTGTATGTATCATCTCTTTACTGCTAAAATAATTTTTTTTACACAACTCTTCCTCCCAAATGAAGTACTCTAGGGAATATTATCTAAATGGATTTTTTTAAACTCACACTTTAAACATTTTTACATCAAAAAGAATACAAGTAATCATTGGAATAACAATGAACATTTTCGTGGCAATGCATTAAAAAAAAAGGAGCAGTTAGTTACTAAGCTGAGAAGAAATCCATTAATATTATGATATCAGTAATATCTGAAGAACTGACAGTGGTTTTTATAAAAGGGATATTCTACGATTTCCTCTATTTTTGTTGTCAGTAGAAGCTTGTTGATAATCTATTATGACAAGAATGTAAATGCTTTTTTTTTTAAAGAAAAGACTTCAGGATAATGTTATTTATGTTACTGTTATAAAACAAACTAATTTCATACCATCAATTTCATTCATTCAATTACTCATTCATCCAACTAACATTAAGTGAGCATTATACGGGCACAAGAGATAGAGGTTAAAAAATGGGTATGATAAGCATTTTCCTTTAAATTTATTGCTTTAGTGAGGTAGGCAGTTTAGGAAATTAGAAATTACAATGGGTATGATAAGACCCATATTACAGATACACTGCAGGGCATTGCAGGTACTACAGGGGCTTAGAAGTGGAACAATAAATTTGGGAGTGAATTATGGGAAGATGTCAGTGAAGGCTTTCAGAAGTAATTTTTTTTAATTGCAGGAGGCTGCAAGAGAGAGAAAAAAAGAGAGAGAGGAAGAGAGAGAGAGAGCCCATCATTGAGACACAATAATGACACAGTCCTCTTTCCTCTACTTCTCCAGCCCATCAGGATTTGGGGCATGTTCATCCAGCACCTGAGGTGTCTTCCAAGTCATCAAGACTGGGACCCAAACTGCTGTTGGCCATGTGGGACCCAGCTCCCAATACACCGCACTCAACCACTGTACTCCAGGGCCAGCCCAAGGAGAAGTAAAAATTCAAAGTAAGCTTTGAATTTTATCTTAAGGAAAAAATAAGAGGCAGCTAGTTTGAGAGGAGTATCTATTGGAGTTCTTAGTCACAAGCGAAAGAAGTAAATATTGGCTAATGGGGTAAAAGAAAGGAAAAGTATTTAAATGATACTAGGTAGCTACAGATAACTCAAGAATCAAGCTCAGAGTTCACAGAGCCAAAAGCATCTTCCAAAATCATGCCAGAGATTTGGTCTAGTGAGGATGTCAATGAACTTGGCTTTGCTGGTACCACTGACTCTGGACACTACACAGTACCCAGGCCCTGTTGCCTCGTATGTTCAGTCTTGCTGCCACTGCTGACATCACCATGCAAGAAGAGTTCTCTGTGGTTCTTGCTTCTGTGCATTACCAGCTCCTAAATAAGAGTCTGGTGCAGACTTCTGATTGGCCCAGCCTAAGTCGCATGCCTATACCCAGCTGCAAAGGAAGTTGGGAAAGTAGGTATCTGCCTGTTTTCATTATCTATTGTTGCGCAATAGTTATCATGATGGCACAAACCACCTTAGTGCCTTAAAACATCATAAACAATGATTATATCTCAATATTCCACTGTTGACTGAACTTAGTTGGATAGTTCTTCTGCTCCAAGTGGTATCTTCTAGTCTAACATAATCTGAAGGTTCATCTGCCCGTGATGTTTGAGATGGCTTACCTGCATGGCTGGCAGTTGACTGGGTGCTCAGCCAGGTAGGTCAGTTCTCCTCCAAGGGGGGGCCTGTTCATAGATACTGGGTTTCCACAGCCTGGGGCTCTCAGGGTAGTTGTACACTCTGCATAGGGTCTCCCTTCCAACAGGGAGCATTCCAAGCAACAAAATCAGAAGCTTCAGATTTCTTGATGCTCAGCTCAGCTCCTCCTGGAAAGTTACACAGCACCCCTTCACACCATTTATTGGTCAAACCAAAGCACGGGCTAGCACACACTGAGGAAGAGAGATAAACTCCATCTCCTAATGCAAAGACTGGCAAAACAATCTGTAGCTATCTTTCATTCCTCACACTGGCATTTTCAGCTTTTATTCTGAAAGAAAGCCTTTTCCTACAGCCTAGATTCATAAGTTGGAGATGTTCCCAAACATAGGAAAAGAGTTCCAGTACTGAGCTGTTGGAGGAAAACAAAAAGACAATATTCATGAGCAGAAGCAGGAAGAAGCATGTTCCAACCAAGCAGAATAGTATTGGAAAGTTAAGGCGAGGACTTCAGCTGATACTGCCACTTAAATAGTGTACTACTCATGATAATATAATTCTTGCCGTTCTCTCGCTAGCACTGCATTAGAACTGCTCTTTACTGAGCCGAGTGTAATTCTACTGTATTTGTGCACATTAGAAGGCTAAACTAATTACAATTGATTCAGAAGTTGCAGTACTAGCCTGTTTTTTCCTTTCTACATCTTTAAAACCCTTCTCAAGATCACTATTTACAAGATCTGCTCCAGGATTGGAAATGCATATTTGACAATGACTGCCTAGGGAATGCAATAATTTGAAAATAAATCCAAACCTCATCTGGACAGTCAATAGTTGCTTCTTTTACTTTTTACTATGAAAAAATTCCAAGTAACAGAAAATTAAAAAGAATAACACAATAAGCACTAATAGGTCTACCACCTAGATTTAAGTCAATAATTGGTAGCATTTTGCTGTATTTGCTTTATTTCTATATGTTTTATTTTCCTGAACCATTTTAAAGTATTGACATCATGATATATCAGGCCTCTCCAAAAAGCAAGTACATTCTTGCACATGTGCATAATTTTAGTATTCTATCTTTAAAAGTTAAAAATAGGCCCCCAAGAGTATTTAATGCCAGTCCATATTCAGATTTCCTAAATTATCTCCAAAGTATCTTTTATAAGTGGTTTATCCAATGAGGATCCTATCAAGACCATGCATTACAGGAACCAGCAGTTAGCGTAATGACTATGTCGCTGGACTCCCACGTAGTCGACCGCGGTTCACGTCCCGGACCCGGTGGCTTAAAACTCACGCAGGGCGCGTGTGCGTGCATGCCCAAGATCCCAAAAGGAGAATGGAGGAGAAGGGACTGTTGCGTGATCATCCCCCCAGGGGAGTGATTTCTCGCTTTCTGTCTCTCTGTCTCTCTCTGTCTGGCGAGCGCACGCGCCCTATAGCGAAAATCTCTCAAAAAAAAAAAAAAAAAAAAAAAAAAAAGACATGCATTACATTCAACTTTTATTTCTTAAACATCTCTTTTAATCTAGATTATACCTTTTGGGGAGACCGAGTTGTTTGTTTTGTAAAATAATCCATGTACTGGATTTATAGGCTTGCTTCCTTATAGTGCTGTTTAACTTGTTACTCTGGTATTTCCTGTAAACTGGAAGCTAGGTTAAAGGCTTATTTAGAGTCAGGTTAAATATATTTGGCAAGAACAGCCGTATTTCTGAGGTCTGTGGACTTCACCTGTGATCTGTGTGCTTTACATTGTACCACGCCAGGAGACTCACTGTGTCCAGCTAGCTTTGTCTTTTAAAGTGAGGGTGGGTGAAATAGCAAAAACAGGGGACCAGTGAGTGGTGTGGTGGTTAAGGTGCTGGACACTCCCACATGGCCGACCACAGTTCCCGGACTTGGTGGCTTCCTTTCTCACTTTCCCTATCTTTCTTTCTCTTTCTGTGTCTCCCTCTGGGAAGATTAATATAAATGAATGAATAAATGATATTAAGTCATAAAAAATGTATTTTTAAAAAAAGAAAAGAAAAAAAAAGAAATAGCAAAAATAATGCCTACCAGGCTAGATGAGGCAAAAAAAGTTTAAGATAAGAGCTAAAGGTTCTAAAGGTGTGGAGAGAAGTAACAGCCAGCCAGGCTGTTGTCTGCCCCTGAGCTATTAGCTTCAGGCTCCATCCCTCACAGGCGAGGAGAGGCATTGGTTTTGATGTTTTTTGTTTTTTGTTTTTTTTTTCAGGTTTGTAGCAATTTATTAAAGTTTAATGCTTCATCTTCTATCCCATGAATATCCATCCTTCTAAAGCTAAGCCACAAGCTTGCTGCCATCATAAAACCTTTTAAGTTTAGAGGGTAACAGGAAGTCTACCTGCACTCTTCCACAGGTGCATTCTTAATCCTGAAATTAAGGGACAAGACAGTAAAGTGTTTATACAGAAGTCTAATCAATTCCCTAAACATTTTCTGTGGCAATGGATAAATTCCCCCTTTTGAAGGGTAAAAATATGCATTACAGCCAGATAGTATTAATGAAGGGAGGCAAAATGCCTGCTCAGCCTGCTCTTGGCTGGAGTCTGAGCACAAGATCCCCTCTACCCTCGAGTGGAGGAAGCCCCCAGAATAGCCCCTGCCTGGATTTTCTTCCTGACCTGATTTCCTACTAATAGGGAAAGTAGTTTAGCAACATTTTTTCATGGGACCTCACAGAGCTATGATATAAGAATTTGGAGTCCGGTGTTTTTAATATGGTCCCCGAGCCCAGAGCACAGAAATCATTGTCTCTGTTATCTCTGACATATCAATAGAGGTCTAAGAAGTTCTATAGTGACAATCTCTGGAAAGCCAGTGTAGCTCCCGAGTAATTTTAGGTTTCGGGGAGTAGCAGCAGATACTTGAGGGACCCAAGATTAATGGCCTCAGTAGACAGAATTAGCAGAGGCACTATCGGTAGCAACTGGCGGCGTCAGGGTGGTCTGGAGCCAGCTTTTCAAACTCAGCACTCCTGACTATGGGTGGACACCATTCTTTGCTGTAGGGGCTGTCCTGCAGGGTGTTTACAAGCATCCCTAGCCTCCACCTAGTAGATACCAGTGCACCTCCACCTTAATTGTGACAACCAAAACTGCATAGGTCACAGGGTGGGGGTGGAGGTCAAGTCAAAATCCCTCCCAGTAGAGAATCGACAGTCTGGGGGAGGGTCAATTGAGTAACAGCCAGGTTTTCATTTAAGGGACTAAAACCAAGGCTCTGTGCTGGAATATTGTATGTGCATTGGTTTAGCTTGTCTGGGTAGCAGCTCTGTGAGGTCGGGGACCTAGCTTGCTTTTTTCAGTTGAGGGGAGGGTTTTTTTTTGGTATCACTTTGTTTAATTTTATTATTCATTTATTTATTTATTTTAATTTGAGGAACAGAGTAAGAGCAAGAGGGAAAGTGAGAAGCAAGCTGCTAGGTCCGGGACTCGAACCGCAGTCGGCCCTCATGTGGGAGTCTAGCGCCCTTAACTACCACACCACCTGTCAGCCCAGAGGGGAGTTCTTAGCAACCTTAGCAAGGTTCTGTGAGGTTGTTGAGCTCAGACCTGAGTTTATCCCACTTTAAAGCTAGTTGTCTATGCATATACCAAGCCACTTCTTTTTCTAACCATAGGCACAGCTGTCAGAATGCCAGCATCCTAGGCCTGGCTGCAGAAAGGACTGAGAAGTGAAGTCTTGGAGCATTAGCTCCTGTGGGGAGCAGCCTCCAGTGAGTAGCATCTGTGATTCACAGACCCTCTTCCATCAGTAAACTTTAGGAAGTCTAAGAAACATGTCTATATGAGCATTATCTATAGTAAGTGAGCTACAGTTATGCTATATGAGCTAAAGTTATGCTCATATTCTCAAGCGATAGATGTACTTATTTTAAGACTGAGAAGCTGTAGTCTAGGTTTTCTTCCTCACTCGAAGTTAAAAATTTTCACAAAATCATAGTGATAATGGAGCCTGATCACAGGCCCAACTCTGTTTATTGCCTTTCAGAATACCACATTGCTGGGGTTTTTGCTTGTTTGCCAATAAATTATATAATACAATGTGAATTAAAATTTTTTTAACTTTTCAGTCTAGTACATCTTTTATTCCTTTAAATAATTATTTACTGCTAGTAGGGAAGTGGTAAAAAGTGAAATTAGTACACTTCTTTCTTACTGGTGGCATTGTAAATTGGGATAGACTTTTGGAAAATAGTGTGAAATGATTATGTGCCAATAAAACATTCATGGTTTATTGGCTCAGTATTTTTTATATTGAGAAAAACTCTTAACATTGAACACATGAACAAAATGTTCACCAAGTATTATTTCTAACAGTGAAAAATATCCATTAATAAGGTGATAAAGCATTGTATGTCCACTCCACTGACTACTACATAAGCAATTAAAATTAAGATGCTGGGGCCAGCTGGTAGCATGGAGACTGGGGCGACTGGATCCCACATGGCCAACTGAGTGGTTCAAGTCCTGGACCCAGCAGTTGGGAAACATGCTGGGTGCATGTGCACGCATGCCCAGAATCCCCAGAGGAGAATGGAGACGGGGTTGCAGTGTGGCCATCACCCAAGGGAGGTGTTTTCTCACTTTCTCTCTCTCTCTCCAGTGAGCTCACATGCCCTTTAACAAACTAATAAAATAAAATAGTTAAATGGGCTCAGCCTCACTGGCACAGTTGGTAGTGTACTGAGCGGCACTGCTGGAAGCCAACCCTGGTTGGAATGACTGAGTACGTGCCCAAGATACTGACAGGCTGGAGGGAAGGGTGAGGGAGACTGCAGCATGGCAGGACCCTGTTGAGAGCATTTCCTCTATTACATGTGCACCCATGTTCTCTCTATCATGAATAAACTTTTTGAGAGAGATTTTTGCTATAGGGCACGTGCACTTGTATAGAGACAGAGACAGAAAGCAAAAAATCACCCCCTGGGGGAATGGCTACAATGCAACAATCCCTTCTCCTCCACTCTCCTCTTAGGATCTTAGGCAGGCATGCACATGTGCCCAGCGTGAGTTTTAAGCCACTGGACCTGGGACTTGAACTTTGGTCGACTATGTGGGAGTCCAGCAATGTAACCATTATGCCCTCTGCTAGTCCCAAATAAACTTTTTAAAAAAAAAGGATTATCAAATGATAGGAGGAAATGTTTATAGCATTACAGCGTTACATTAGGGGAAAAAAAAGAATGCATACAACCTTATATACAGGAGATAAAACTAAAAGTAAATACAACGAATGATAACCGATCATTTATTTTTTCCTTTTCTTGATGCCCAAACTACATTATGGCTGTAAAAACAACCCTATAATTATATCTAACTGTAATACATTTTAATAAATGTATTTCCCACAGATTTATCACCTTAAAAAAATTCACCAACTTTCCTCTTGTAATACGATGTAATAAGCGTTAGAAAATTGTCTTCAGGATTACATGTAAAATCAGGGCCAGAAGGTTCATGGTGGTTAAGGGTGCTGGACTACCACATGGCCAACCACAGTTTGAGTCCTGGACCTGGCAGCTTGCTTTCTTACTTTCTCTCTCTTTCTTTCACTCTGGCTCTGTCCTTCTCTGGTCAAATTAAAAGTAAATAGATAAAGTTAAATAAAATAATTATTAAACAAATAAATAATTCCATGTAAAATCACCAATTACAGGTTCATTGATTGCACTTAGGAGTCAGTTGGCCAAATAGCTACCCAACTTCCTGAACAAAGGTGGAAGCTGATTTTTGAATGGTCCTTAAGTAAATAGTATTGGCTTTTACATTCACCTGACAAAAATTGCTATTTTATAATCATATGTTATATATTAAATCAGAAAGCTATTTTCCTAAATTCAGGGTTTTCTTTTTAATGTTTTGATATTTAAACTCATTATTTTAGCTTAAACATTTTCTTAGTGTGAGTCTGTTTTAGAATCTTGTATCTTATTCTAATATTTCTGTTTAGTAGAGCTGTTTACTGAAAACAGTCCACTTCCAGTTTCTACATACATACACGCACAAATGTTTTTGCTTCTTTCTTCCTTTTTTTCTTTTTTACCTTCCCAGTTAGTAAACATTTATAGTGACAAGTGTATTTATATACACATAGATACAAGTTTGCACTCGAGCTAAACCAGCAGGGGGCGAAATACAATAGGGATAATTTTGACAAGCCATATAGATTTTTCTTACTTTAGTGACTTAGCAATAACAAAAACTCCAGCATCCCCCAAAAGCAGTTGTTACTCCAATTTAAAGTGGTGAGGTCTCCATGTATCTTACAGGGATCAAGTTGCAAAGAGACAAATGCGGGGCTGTTCTCCAAGTTAATTTGTCTATAGCATTGCAGAGACAGGATACACTGTGATAAACTGCTATTGTCTTTATCTTTCTCCTGATCTGTATAATTCTTCCACTCAAAGGGGTGGACACTTCCTGGTGGCTGAGGGGTGTTTTCCATTCTGTTTCTTTGCATAGCTGCTGAGCTTCGCTGTATTGGAACTATTTTGAATTAGTCAAATTACCAATGCTGAGGTTTGGGGTTTGGCAACTGTAAGCAAAGTGAAGACCCGTCAGTGCTCGAGATTTGCAGGGTAGCACCCTAGGTTCATCGCCCCTGACGGTAGTAACAATAGTCCTATAGCCTTGTATTCTTGTTTGTTCTTTTTGTTGTTGTTGAACAGGGGCCAGTGTTCTAACAGATATTCATGATAAAGGAGGGGGAAATGTTACAAAAACGCAAATGGTCCATTGCTAAGGACTGATAATAGAATCTATTATGACCCCTGTTAAAGAAATACGTTTAAATGTGCAAGTTGATTTGATTTCTTCGGTTTCATTACATAGCCTACTGAAGGATCTATGGAAAACATTCACCACCTTCATCCCTTAGCAAAATTCTAGTTCATATTTTTTTGTTGGTCTCAGAGACGATTTGTCAGTCTAAAATTTGACTTATAACAGCCACTTCCTTCTTTGTTATTTGTCAAATATCAGCTTCCTCCTCTGTTGACTTAAATAAAAAAGAGGAAGAGACTTGGACCATCAATGAAAGAAGTCGTTTTTCGGGCAAAAAGGACAAGTCAATGAATGTTCTCTAGTAGGTTTTTGGCGAAGACTTGGTTCTGTATTTCCAAACCTTCGCGATTTTATTTGGAGAGCCAAAGACTGAACCTGGTCCTCAGCTGAACGGTAATGCTAAGCTGCTGGAGAGAACACCTGTCCTCTCCGGGAGCGCTACCTCAGCTGACGCCAGAGTGCGGGCGGGGGTCTGAACCCTGGCAGCTTGATGACTCGCAAGGAAGTGAAAGCAAAGGGCAGCTTGCCCTCATCCAAAATGGCGGCCGGCGCTTTGCGCAACAGCGCCTGCGCAGGAGTAAGCGTTCTGTGACACTAATTCCCCTGGAGTGTCCTCCCCCACGCCCCAGCACCCACCAGCGCCCGGCCCCGACCTAGCCACCTGCGCCCGGAAGTGACGTTCGGCGGCAGCGGTTCCCCCGGTGCATGATGGGAGAGTGTGTGGAGTGGGCGGGGGGTCTCCGCGGAGGAGGTGGAGGCGGCGGCGGAAGAGGGCGGAGGGTAGCGGGATGGGGGTCCCGCGGCAGCGCTGAAACTCCGGGTGGGTGCCCATGGCGCTGCTGCGCTGACAGGGCTGGGAGCAGCCTACCTTCCGCTCTGACCAGATCGGTGTCGAAATAGCCAGTCCTTCCCCGGGGAGCCAGTTCCTCCCCGGGCCCCTGAGCCATGCCCATCGCGGCCGCCCCGGACGAGCCAGGTAAGCACCGCTGCTCCGCTCCCCCAACCGCGCGGGCGAGCGAGGGTGCGGGAACACGGCCAGGCCCACCAGCCGGACCCCTACCCTGGCCGGGAGCATCTGCCTGCCGCCAGCTGGGTGCTGCGGGCCTGCGGGCTTCAGGCTCTGGGTCTGCTCTCTTCCGCGGCAGTCCGGGAACGTTGCTTCGGCTCCCGAAGCTCCCGGCCCCCTCGCCATACCGGGCATCGGCCTGGGAAGTGCGAGGCGTTCGCTCCCGGGCCGCCGGCGGCTCGCCCTGCCTTTGCTTCCACCTGCCCGCAGCTCTGCGCCGGCCGCTCCCTCCCGGGAGCTGTTGAGAAGTTTAGGGCTTTGCTCCGGCTTCCTCTTTCTCTCTCCCCCTCCCTCGTGACAGGTGTAAACACTGCCTGCTCTGCCGCGGCCAGAGGCCAGCCGCGGCCGGAGAGTGCAGTTTCCAAGGGTCTCCGAAGCAAGAGGATTTGGAATCCTCCACTAGGCAGAGGAGACTGCTCCAAAGTTCATGCATCCCTTCCTGAGGGGACCTTCTCTGCCGTCTTCTTGCATTGAAGAAGTAGTCGGCGTCTCTTCCCGACACCGCGTTGGAAAAGTTGGGCCCTTATTCTTTAAGCGCCCGACTTGGCAGATGCTGCGTCTTGCTCGGGCAGAGGACGGAGTATGGGGTGCGCAGTGGTAGGGTCCTTTCTTCTTTAGACAAGTAGTGGCAATAGCTAGTTTGTTTTCTTGTTGGCTTATGCAAGTTATAGCTTGGTTTCCCACCGAGTCTTCTCTTGGGGCAGACGGATACTGGTAAATATTTTACTGCGGTGGGGCCTGGGGACACAAAAGCAATGGTTCCATTTCAAAGTTCTTACCTTAAGAGAAGTGAGGTAGAACTTTACTTTTGAACTTTTCTTAAGGTATAAAACTTGCCTTCCATCAGCTCTGTTTTTGTACTACAAGGGTTGTATGTGTGTGTGTGTTTTTGTCCCTCCCTCCTGGGGTCGGGGGTCGAGTGGGGATGAGGACAAAACAGTTTATCCTTGAAACTACATTGAATTGTTGCTTTCTGTTAACTTCTTACCAGGTAACCTGTTACCACAAAAATACAAGAACTCTAAGAGAAACAAATGTTTCAAAACTATTGTGTTGTTAAAATGATCAGTTTACCTATAGTTTTCTGTGCTTTATTGGCTTCAATGTTGGCTTTTTAAACTGTACTAGTCATCTCTTAACACCTTGCAGAAGTTGACTTAACTAAGTTTCTGTGGAAGCCCTCTAAAGTTTATTAAGATATTTTCACGTGGGTTATAAAATCTCCCGTAAAACGTCTAGTCCAATAAATGGCACCTAGTAGGTGTTCCTTAGATCTAGAATTTCCTCTGTGCCTTATGTATCCAATTAGACATATCAATTGATCTTCAAAGCAGAGATACATTTTTAAGTCTTTGTAAAGGTCTTGGAAGAAATTCACTAGAATTCACATAATATGAAGGGCATTTAAGTTTTTTTTGCTGTTTTTCTTTCTGACCTAGAGACCATTGTAAAAAATAATCCTATACCAGAACAAAGATATCCATAATGACATTGATACATTTTACAGAATCCAGTAGTCTTTATAGTCATATAATCTAGGTGAGTCCTCTTATAAATCATTAGTTTAAATTTTAATTTGTCGTGGTTATGGTTAGTAAAAAACTAATTTAGAAAGGTAGGAAATTTGAATGCCAGATAATGTTTTATTTTGTGTGAAATCTGTGAATAGCATGTCATTGAGAGATTGCCCCTTCTCTCCCAACACTCCCCCCAAATCCTGTAAAAGGAGGCTGAGTATTTAGGTATTTTTAAATCATCATCAATTATTTAAATCGAATGTTTATGTCCTAATGTAATGTTATCTACAATTTGTGAATTAAAAAATAAAGGCGTTTCTCTATTCTTAGCACTTTCAATCCTCTTTAAGTAGACTAGTAAATATTTCAGCCTGACTTTTATAAGTATTTTCAGTTTTTACACAATTTTGAAACTACCTGGCATTATGTAATTTTACCTGTCATTTTGGTGATTAATCTTTTCCCAATCATGTATAGACACACACATAATCACAGGTCTTTTTGCAAACTTTATGGAATTCCTAACACTGATGTGCACTGCTTCCTGTGAGCAAGATACGTTTCTAAATGCTTTATGTACAGTATATTAACTCATCTCATTCTCACAACACCCTTGTAGGGTATTGGTTAGTATTTTCAGAGAAACTGAGGCACAGAGATATTAAGTAACTAGCGTAAGGTCAAGCAACTGTTAAATGAAAGAGCCAGGATATATTGATGATATGCCTCAGGAGAAGTAGCAAGGAATGAAGGATCTAGGAGGGGTCTGTGAATTTTCAAATATATATTTATTGTCTTTAAAATAAAGAAAGGACCAGCAGTTAGCATAATGGCTATGTCGCTGGACTCCTATGTAGTCAACCGGGGTTTGAGTCCCGGAACCGGTGGTTTAAGCTCATGCCGGGCGTGTGTGCGTGCGGGCGTGTGTGCATGCATGCCCAAGATCCCGAGAGGAGAATGGAGGAGAAGGGATTGCACAGTGTGGCCATACCCCCTGGGGGGTGATTTCTCGCTTTCTGTCTCTCTGTCTCTCTGTGTGTTTCTGCTCTATAGCAAAAACCTCTCAAAAAAAAAAAAATTGAAGATTTGGTAAAAGATTAAGAATGAATACAGCTGGGTGGGAGGTACTTGATCTTCTTTTCTCCCGTAAGCATTGTTGTGTGCCTAAATCCTTCATAATATAATGAAAAGTTCAAGCATTTGACTATTTATTTTTGGAGAGGTTTTTGCTATAGGGCGCATGCGCTCGCCACACAGAGAGAGACAGAGAGATAGAAAGTGAGAAATCACCCCCCAGGGGGGGATGGCCACGCCGCAATCCCTTCTCCTCCATTCTCCTCTCAGGATCTTGGGCACGCACACTGTGAGTTTAAGCCACCAGGTCCGGGACTCGAACCATGATCGAGTACGTGGGAGTCCAGCGACATAGCCATTACGCTAACTGCTGGTCCCAAGCTTTTGACTTTAGAACATACATAGAGTGTTACTCTGTCAGCACTGTAGTATTTAAAAAGAGGACAGGGGCACCAGCAGTTAGCATAATGGCTATGTCGCTGGACTCCCATGTAGTTGACCTCTGTTTGCGTCCTGGACCCAGTGGCTTAAAACTCACCCGGGCGCCTGTGCCTGTGTGCCCAAGATCCCATGAGGAGAATGGAGAAGGGATTGCAGTGTGGCCATCGCCCCAGGGGGTGATTTCTCACTTTTTGTCTCTTTGTCTCTCTGTCTGTCTGGCCAGCACACGTGCCCTATGGCAAAAACCCCTCCCCCCCAGAAAAAAAGAGGACAGGGAAGGAGTTATTATTATTTTGTGCTGACTTTCTTTTACAATACAGGAGTTTCTAACTTAATATAGTTGAATTACGAGTTTCTGGCCTCTCCAGGTTTTTCTGCACTAACTTCCCTTGCCTGAGTTCTCTTAATTGTTGTCAACCATCTCAACAACCTGTACCACATTCCTAGTTTTTATGGATATTTCCAGCCTTAGTAGTGGTTAGGAGCTCATAGGTCTGTTGATTAACCTAATCCCTGAGAAAGAGAAGGGGTCAGTCCAGTGAGGAGGAAGATGGGAGATGGGGAACCATTGTGCATTGGTTTGGGAGAAGTGAAAAGAGAAGGGAAAAATAGAGATTTGAGACTATTCTATTGTAGTTCACTACCACTCCTATTCCAGTTAACTGATTTAAAAGGAAGCCTTGCAAAGATAAATTGCCAATAAGTTAAGGGTTGTCTATATGCTCAAAGTTTAATTTGCAAGCATCATATTAGTAAATAGTTGTTAAACAAAAATTATGTAGTAAATTAGAATAAATTTGCTATAGGTTCTATTTATGTAAATATTTACAGTATGCCATAAACTATTTCAGCTAAATACAAACACCATGGTATCCGCTACCTTTTATTTAGACAACAAATATTTATTGAGTACCTGCTATATGTCAGGCCCTGTCTTAAGTTCTGGGTATACTGAAATGACCAAATTAAGAGGAAAAAAAAATGCCCCTAGAGTTTAAATTGTGTGTGTGTGTGTATGTGTGACATGAATACATGTTTGTGTATGTTCAGGACAGACAAATACCAGTAAGGTGCCAAATGATGTTGAGTATCTCGGAGAAAAATAGAGTTTGTGAGATAGGGGGTGCTGATGTTTTTGCTTTTGTTTTACTTTGAACCAGGGTGGGGTGTTGGTGGGGCTTGCTGTTTTATTTAGCACGGGGTTAGAGAAGGCTTAAAATCTAATCTTTAGAAGGGGGAGAGAATGAGAGGATGTGTGGTAGAGGCAGGAAGTATGCCTGGAATATTCAAATGCCTGGAAGTGTGTTGTGGCTAGGCTAGAGTGAGCGAGCGCAGAAGAGTGGATGTGGGCAGTTAGAGGGTCTTGGTAGAAATTCTTTTGACTTTGGTTTTCCTGTGCGAGATGAGAAGTTGTCTCAAAGCAGAGTTTTTGAGTGAAGGTGTGAGATAATCTGGGTTTTAAAAGGGTCTGTCTGGTTGTGTAGTGTGTAGAACACAGAGCGCGAGAGTGAAGGCAGAAAATTCAGTTCAGATACAGGGATTCGGCTGAGATGGCAGTGGCTTGAACCAAGATGTTAGAGGGATGAGAAGCGGTAGAAGGGTTCTTTGGAGTTGGAATCTCCAATAATTGCCCCCATTACTAAACTCAAAACAACTTGGAGAGGCACGCTCTTCTGAAAGCGGAAGCCCTCACAGCCCGCGTTTCCAGTTTACTGCCTATTCCCTCCACGTATCCTACGTTCCGACCAAACTGTTCCTCGACAGTGGCCCTGTGCTTTATCTTTAACATCTACCATTTTCTCTAACAATTCTTTGCATTTCCAATTCTTTCTTTATGAAACTTTTCCACATTTTTCACTGTCACATTCTTCCCAAACAAGTGTGATCTTTCTTTGAGCAGAGTCACTTTTTGCTTCCTATGATGTTGGTATTGTGCCTTGCATTACTTGTACTGTTCTCTTGTATCATTTCCCCTAGTTAGCAGTTAGCTATAAATTTCCTTTTCTTTCTTTCTTCTTCTTTTTTTTTTTTTTTTTTGGAGAGGTTTTTTTGCTATAGGGCGTGTTCACCCACCAGAAAGACAGACGCAGACAGAGAGACAGCAAGTGAGAAATCACCCCCAAGGGTGGATGGCCACACAGCAATCCCTTTTCCTCTATTCTCCTCTCGGGATCTTGGGCACGCATGCACGCGCCTGGTGTGAGTTTAAGCCACGAAGTCTGAGACTCGAACTGCAGTCGGCTGCATGGGAGTCCAGCAACATAGCCATTACGCCAACTGCTGGTCCCAAGCTATAAATTTCTTTAAAACTGACTTCTTTTCCTCTGTTCTACTGCTTATAGAACCTAGCAGTTTTGTATGTAGTAGATTCTCAGTAAATAGTGGGTGTATAATTTTTTCATCTTAAAAAATAACCTTTTATTACAGAATCTTACAAGAATATTATAAAAAAGACAAGCAAAAGAATCACATTTTAAAAAGCAGAGAATCGTGTTAACAGTTTATATAACAGTGCATATTTTTTCACACATTTTAAATATATATGTTTGCTTTGTACCAAAGTATATGCCTTTTTTTTTTTTTTAATGTTTGTTTGTTTTATGAGAGAGAGAGAGAGACAAACACTTTCATGTTCTTCTGCTGCTGTCTTCCCCCGAGCCTGCAGCTAGCCAGGGTCAGGGGCACACAGGTTCCTGTCCTGCACAGGAAACGGGGTCCTGATCTTCCCAATGGCCTCAACACCGCAGAGCACTGTGCTACTTCTGTGCCACTGTGGCTGGGCCACCACGATGGAATCTTACTGTGCACACTGTTTTGTAAATTATATTGTTTTGTTTAGTCAGCTAGTTTAACATATTAAAAGTCATATTTATTTTCTTTTCCAGTTCACCCAAAAATATCTTCTTCCCCCTCTTATATTTTTCTGGTTATTAACCTTATGAAAAGATAATGTAATATTCTTATTATAGAAAATATGTAAAATGAAAATTGGTATGCTCCATGGTGGCAAGGACCCATTTGTCTTAATGCCTGGCACAAAGTAGTACTCAATAAATATGTGTTAAAAGGAATAACAGAAGAAAAATATCAGTGGTCATTACTCTACCAAGAGAAAACTTAACATTTTGGCTTTGCTTCAGTTTTGTTTTTTTTCCTATGAATATGCTAGTATATTATACACACACATATGTATGAATCATTTTGCATAGGGGTTTTTTTTGTTACTTACTAAAATGTGAACATTTCTCTATATTACTAATTATTCTTTAAAACATGATTTTTAATGGCTACATAGAATGCCATCAATGGGTTTCAAGTTATTTTTGCTATTTCCTTCTGATTGGAATTTGTAGTTTCTACTATCATATAAAAATATCTTGGGACCAAACAGTGGTGCAGCAGTAAAACACCATGCTCAGTAAGGCGGACCCATATGGGAAGGTTCCTGGGTCCAGCTCAAAACTTCCCTGAATACAACAGCCTACATGCAGGCTGAAGGCTGGGGGTGGATCATGGTGGTTAGAACCCTGTTAGGAGTCCTCTTACCTTTTCTCTGTCTTCTCTCCCCCACCTCTCTGTCTCTGTCTGTATTACTTACTTACTTATGAAAGAAAATGAATAAATAACCTTTTTGTCTTTAAAGCATCTTGGTGAACAAGTGTCTATGTAAATCTTTGACCCTGTCTTCAGTTATTTCCATAGGTTTGAGCCTTAGAAGAAGCCGTTTGAGGGCAGCCACACACTGCAGTGGGGAGTGCTGTGCATAGAAAGCCTGATCCCACGTGGTCAACCACATACCTGGCCGCGCAGCTTGAAAAACGTGCTGAGTGTGTGTGTACCCCAAATCCTGCCGTTTTGGAGAAATGGAGGAAGGAGGATCACAGCATGACCACGTCCCATTCAGGGACTCTTCTCGCTCTCTCGTGAGGGCATGTGCACACCAGCAATACAATTTTTAAAAATTAAAGAAGAATAAGAGAGTTTTTGAATCAAAGGGAGAGCCCATTGCTTTCTAAGAGGTTGTAATAAAATTATTTCTACCAACAGTGGTTACGTGTACCCTTCTCCCTATAACCTCATGATAAACAAATAGGCAGTTTTAAAATTATTTACTTGAATTTTTATTTTGGACTTAGACTTTACTGCAGTGTGGAATGCTTGCATAATTAAAAATTTTTTGAGCGGTTGAAACCTGAGATATGTCCTTGGTCTGGTATAAGGTTAAACTTGCGAATGCCATGTTCTTTAAAATACCCGATCTGTTATTAACTATTTAAGTACAAGAAATGCAGTGTTGTCTTCTGGACTATGTTATCTAAGATAGTACCACCAGCCACATGTGGTAGCTTCATTGAAGTGAAGCTAGTCTAAATTAAGATGTGCTTTAAGTATAAACTAATGAAGTATATCAGTAATACTTTTACACTGATCACGTGTTGAAATAGTATTTTATTTTAGATACATAGAGTTAAGTAAAATAAATTTCTATTTTAATGTGGCTAGAGATAAATTTTAAGTTGCGTATATGGCTTTGTTGTATTTCACTGGGATGGTGCTGCTATAGAACATTACACGGACTTTATCTATGAAGAAGAATTTAAGGTTAGCTTCAGTGTTCTAGAAAAAAGTGAGTAGGTTTTTAAAAATTACATTTAAATCTGGCAATATGTTTTCCATAATATCCTGTGTACAATTTTTACAGTAATTTTTAAATTACAAGTTTTTGATTATAAATTATACCTTATTACAGTTTTTATTCTTCAAAAGAAGTTTGTGTAGGAGGACCTAGGGGAGAGTGTTAGGAAACTTACCTGAAGAATTGATCTCTCATCTAAAACTTAAAGGATGTGTGAGGAAGTTTTAGACAGTAATACTGCAGGTGCTGAGACACTGCACCAGGGAATGCTGTTGTCTGCCTTTCAGAAACTGAAGGAGAGAGGCCTAGTTTAGAGCTTTGAAAACAACCTGGGGAAGCGGGGTTGGTAAGGACTATAGCTGCAGAGATAAGGATGGGTATAGGCTTTGTTAAAGATTCTTTTTTTTTTTTTTTTTTTTTAATCTTTGACATAAGCTGGAGATTGAGTGATCAGATTTGACTTTTAAAAGAGTTATTTGAGAGGAGCCAGCAGGTAGCATGGCGGTTAAGGCACTAGACTACCACATGACTAACTGAGGTTCGAGTCCTGAAGTTGGCAGTTTGAAAAAAATCACACCGTGTGTGTGTGTGTGTGTGTGTGCATGTGTGTGTGCGTGTGTGTGTGTGTGTATACACACCCAAAATCTCAGGAGGAGAATGGAGGAAAAGGGATTGCAGCATGGCCATCCCCCTGAGGGACCCTCTCTCTTTTTAGCAAGTACACATACTCTATTGCAAAAACCTTACTCCCCTCCCCCCCCCAAAAAAAAAGAAGGTACTTGGGTTGAGCATGATTCAATACTAGTTAGGGAGACTACTTTGGACGACATGACAGCTTAGACCAGAGTGAGTCAGGGGAGCTGTATGAGCATTCCAGATTTATGAGGTACAATTACTCTTTAGACATACTAGAGGGTGAGCAGCTTTGTCAAAGATGGCTCTTAAATTTCTGGCCTAGTAACTGGATGGTGGGGCCATTCACTGAGTTAGTCCTGGAAGAGGACTAGGTTAGAGGAAGAATTGAACAATGTCCTTAATAGGCTCAGCTTGAGATCTTTGAAAAATTCAAGTGGGGAGGCGTCAGTAGAGAGTAGGCTTGGCTGGTCTGTAGAGATAAACCTGAGAATCTTGGAATACCATAATTATAAGCCTTAGGTGGTTGAGATTGCTTAGGGAGAACTGAGTAAGAAGAGGGCCTACATGAGACCTGGGAGAGCTTATGTTACTAATTCAAGTGTGTTGCATACCTAAAAGGAAATTTCAGTTTGTTTTGAAGCTCAGTTATATAAAAGTGAAAGTAAGGAGTGAGATCAAATAAGTTAATTAAAGACCTCCCATTTGACATGTAGTGTAACCCAGAGGATAATCTTACATAGTGCTTACTTGATTCTTTAGAATTGCTTAACTTTTTCCTGCAGCAGAAAGTAAACTGGGCATCCTGATTATTAAATAGGCTGAAGACAGTTATGAACAGGTATTGGTATTTTTACTACATTAATAGATTAAGGGAAAATTATGTAATTATATCTATAAGTACTGAAAGACATTTTTAGAAAACCTATTCTGAGTTTTTTTAAACAAAGAAACTTAAAATAAGAATTACTGAATAATTCTATAATATGATTAAAAACATACATGTTTCAACCCAAAGTCAGTTTCTTCAATCCAGGGGGAATGTTGGCTGCCCGTTATCACCCTGCTGGGAGATGTGGTAGGGCGGCCGTTAGGCAGCACAACCAATGCAGAAAATAGGAGACTTAAGACTTGGAAAGTAAAACGTCTATCTACCCCAGTTTGCTTAGGACGTCCTGGTATGTTATTTACATGCTAAGAGCTTTCACTTATATAGACAGAAATTGCCAGTTAGATAGGATAGAAGTGAAGAAAAAAAGGTGAAATACCTAACAATAAATGTAATAAAAAATGTAAAAAGTCTATATTGCTCAGAGATTCAGTTTTTATGTGAAATAAACTTAACAGTTCTGTATTTAGGTAGTAAAGCGTAAGTAGTTAATGAATGAGTTATCACTTAACTATTATTTAAATTATTCTGGATTATGTAAAGAATAATAAGATGTAACATTTTTATACATTATTCGTTAAATTCTAATATGATGTTTTCAAATCAAGACTTTTTAGGAGTAGACATTCCTTTTTTTCCCAGAAGGTGCGCAGGTAAGTGCAGGAGACAGTGAGATAGAAGGGGAAAGTAAGGGGCCCAGCAGATGGGGTAATGGTTATGTAGTCGCTGGACTCCCACTTTCCGCCAGCCACAGTTCAAGTCACAGACTGGTGACTTAAAACTTCCCACCTGGCATGTGTGTGTGAGTGCCCAAAATCCAAAGAGGAGAATGGAAGAGAAGGGATTGTGGCATGGCTATCCTCCCTGAGGGGACTGGGAATTTTTCGCTTTCTGTCTCTCTGGTGAGTGTACAATGAGTGTATGCATCCTATAGCAAAAATCTCCCTGAAAGTGAGAGGGAAGGAGCAAGCGAGGGAGGGAGGGAGGGAGGAAGGGGAGAGAGGGGAAATGAGAAAACACTATCTGTGGGGTATAGTTGCACCACAATCCTTCTTCCTCCTTTCCCTCTTTTTGGGATTTTGGGGACACATGGACACGTGCCTGGCATGTTTTTCAAGCTGCTGGGTCCAGGACTCAGACTGTGCAATTAGCTTGTGGGGTTAGCTGCCTTAACCACCAAGCCACTGCCCAGCCCAGGAGTAGGATTTTTAATACTTGTGTATTAATGAGGCCTTAATGAGGCCTCACTTTTTAAAATAGGGGCATGAGTAGTGTTTCTGCCTCACTCATCCTTTCAAATGGATTTTTTGATGCTTTCTTCTTAGTCATTGCTTACGTTTTAAAGTGTGTGTTGTACTGTCCTTGCTCATCTTAATTTAGTGTGGATGCAAAAATGTTAATCTGGAGTACTAGCAGATAAAAATTTTGATGCTGCACTCAATCCAGAGGGTTGTTTTATTTATCAAGGCTTACGCTTTTAGTAATTATTTATAAAAAGTAATGAACCTAGAGATGATTTAACTTTTTATACTTTCTACTTTAAAAAAAAATCTTTCTTTTCCCAAAATTTCTTTCTTTCATGAGAATCGGAATGAAAGAGAGGAAGATAAGCACCCTCAGTAGGGTCTCATGCTGGGATCCCCTCCCCACCCTGCAGTCTCCCTAGCCAGCCAGGTTAGGGTTATGGTTAGAATTCATCGCAGGCACAGACCGTTCTCTATGCTTTACAGGTTGACACGGGAACCAAACCCATGATTTCCCTTGTGGATCCAGCATTGTTTGAGCAGTGAGGTGCCCCTGTGCCACAAGCCAGTCCTACTATTTTTAATAGTATCTTCACTCCTTTAAAAAAAAAAAAAATGAGTTTCAGGTATCAGAATTCAAATTTTCTTTTACCCTAAGTCCAAACAGAATATTGAATGTTCATTACTTTTTACTTACAGTGACCATTTCCTCTCACTCCTTTCCCTATTTCAGATTCATTTCCCTGTATCATTATAGACCAGATGTTAACTTTCTACCTCATTATGTTTCAGGAGTTTTCTTAAAGCATAGTGCAGGTGTCACACCTAAGTAAGAGGTTCAGATTTTAATCAGATGGTCAGTGACCCGGGTTTATGGAAGTAGAGAGAAAGATTTTGTTGGCTGCTGCTCTCATATCCATTTCTTAATATTCATCTGCACATGAAACTGATGAACTTTGTAAAAATGCTTTGATTTTTTTTCTAAAAATTGTATAACATCTAAATTACATATATAGATACATGTTTTTAGTGACATTTCAAAAAGTAATGAGTAAATTATAAGATCCTTTGCTAGTAAAAAGTAATAATGAAATATTTCTGATAATAGAATTCAATTCTGTAGCTGTCTAAAATACATATTTAATGACACAGTAACTTAGATTTGATCTTTTCAAGTAAAGTTTCCAAATTTCATTTTTAAGAAAAGTGTTGAAAATTTAACGTGAATTCTCTGTTCTCAGAATCTTAAGAATGTTGGGGCCAACAGGTAGCATGGTGATTAAGACGCTGGACTCTCACATGGTCAACTATGGTTTGAGTCCTAGACCGCACAACTTGAAAATCACGCCAGGCACATGTGTGCATGCTCAAAATCCTGAGAAGAGAATGGAAAAGGAATTGCAGTGTTGTCATCCTCCCTGGGGGCGGTGATTTCTCACTTTCCCTCCTTCTGTCTTTTTCCAGCTAGTGCATGTGCATGTGCCCTATGGCAAAGACATTGTTAAAAAAGAAACCAAAAACTTAGGAATGTTAATTTTTTTTTAGAGAGAGAAATTTTTTCTTTTTTTGGAGAGGTTTTTGCTATAGGGTGCGTGCTCTCGCCAGACAGAGAGAGACAGAGAGACAGAAAGCAGGAAATCACCCCCCAGGGGGGATGGCCATGCCGCAATCCCTTCTCCTCCGTTCTCTTCTCGGGATCTTGGGCACGCACGCACGCACGCCCGGCGTGAGTTTAAGCCACCGGGTCCGGGACTCGAACCACAGTCGACTACATGGGAGTCCAGCGACATAGCCATTACGCTAACTGCTGGTCCCTAGAGAGAGAAATTTTTGCTATAAAGCATGTGTACCTGTGGGAGAGACAGAGAGAAAGTGAGAAATCATTCCCTAGGGAGGATTTCCATGCTGCAATCCCTTCTTCTCTTGGGATTTTTGGTACACATGCACATGGACCCAGCATGACTTTCAAGCTGCCAGATCTGGGACTTGAACTGTGGTCGGCCATGTTGGAGTCCAGTGCCTTAACCACTATGCCACCCGGTGGTGACTTTTAAATTTCTTGATGATATTCTCAGATAAATGTGTACAACATTGTCTTATCATATTTACAAACTTCAAAAATATTTGTATAGTCAAACATTTAAGGAAACATTTTTATAGGTAAAAGTAGTATTTAATTGATTTATCTTTATCAATGAGTTCCACAGTTCAGTTTAGAAATATTTATTGTCATCCCTGAAGTTATAAAGTCCAATAATAGTCTTACACTCTGGGAGCTTAATACAGTGGTTCTCAACCTTGGCTAACCATTAATATCTTTGAAACTTTTTTTAAAAATACAGATGGTCTGGTCCACCCACTCCGTTTTAAAAAATAAACGAAAAATTTATGCAAAACTACGATTGATTGTTGGTTGATAGTCTATCATGGGTTGGGGAAAAAAAAACATGGAAACAAATGTAATTTGCATTAATGTGTAATAAAAAAAGGCATATATAAAGAAGGGGGATTAATTACAACAGGCAACCTGAAATAACAGAGAGAGCCCTGGCTTTGATGTTAGAGCTCCACTTTCTATACTTACTCTTTGTGGGATCCTGAGCAGATTATTTGACCTACTGAACCTTTTTCTTCATCTGTGAATGGATTTGGGATTAAACTGGTTAGTGTGTATGTAAGTGCTTCGTGTAGTATCTGTCACATAGTAACTCAGCACTTACAGGTGATCTCACCTCCGCAGGCTTCACAGAAGACTTTCTGCCTAAATAGGGGTTTTGAAAGTTTAGTGAATGTGTTTTCTGGACAAATAAGAATAGGAAATTAGAGCAATGGTGTGTGGGACAATTTAGAGGCATCATAGTGCCAGGGGAGGAACCAGAGGTGGTTTTGTGTCGCTGGAGTGAAGAGAGGGTGTCTTAGCCATGTTGACTAAAATAAGGAGTTTCAAGCAGACTGCAGTGTTCTTGGCCAGAAATAATGAGGCCTTGAAATAAGGTATTGGTCATGGGATGTTAAAACAAATATAGTAAGAGATGCTAAGGAGGTAGAACCATGTGACTGAATTAATTTGTGGGAGGAGAGTGGCAAAGGGGGAGCAAACAGGAGTTAACACTCAGATTTTTGGACTTAGAGTTGAAAATATATTGGAACTAGTGCTTTCTGTTTGCCTTTTTAATAGAGGTTGACTTCAGTTTTAGAATTGAGAAATACAAGATCTCTGGGACATCTGGGTAGAGAGATTTTTAAAAGACATGTGGGTAGGCAGATCTGGAGGTCAGGTTGCCAGCAGATATACAGAAGTTTGGGCATTATGAATACATAAAAACAAAAAGTGAATGAGATTTCACAGGGTAAGATAGGAAAGCAAGAGCCTACAGAACAGTGACGTTTAAGAACTAGCAAAAGGAGTAGATTCCTGAAGAAGAAAGAATGATAAGAGACTTAAGAGACAATACCTTTCAGAAATGCTTTTTCACTTAAAAACGTATTTTAAACACTTTCTCCTATTAATAATATTTGGCAAATTTTAGTGATTTTCACTTGTTATTTACTCCCTAACTGATAGATTTGTAAATTGTTTTTGGTTGCTTTAAATAAAATCATTTATTTCTTTCACTAGTAAGAGAGAGAGGGAGACAGTACCCCCAACTGGAGCTTTATACCATAATCTATGCTCAGCTTCTGCCAGCCCCACATCACGAGCACACGTGTGCCCAGCGTATTCAGGGATGTCTAGAGACACGAGCTCATAAGCTTCCCTGCTAGGTCAGCCTCCCAGAATGTCACATTTTACCACTGTGCCACCATCTAGCCCCCAGTTGCTTTTCTGTTTTTACTTTTAATTTTATCATTATTATTTTTTAATTTACTACAGGGCATGTGCAAGAGAGAAAAAGAGAAAGCAATTCACCAGGTCTGGGACTCAAACCATGGTCAGCCATGTGGGAGTCCAGTGGCTTAATCACCATACCACTTTGCCAGAGTCACATAAGCTCAGCATGTGAGTGAGAAAGCACCTGTAATGGGGAGTAGCTCTGACTCAGTCTTGTCGTCCTCCCTTTCCCCTTTTTCTGGGGATTTTGTGCATGCTTGCACATAAGCACAGTGTGTTTCTCAAGCCACTGAGTCCAGGAATTGAACTGTGTAGTCGGCAGTGTGGGATCCAGCTGCCTTAGCCACCATGCCAGGGGCTGGCCTGCTTTTTCTAATTAAACAGTCGATACTGGAACTAATTTTTTTTGTGGAAGTATCTTTGCCTATTTGTATGAATGTATTTTTAGGATACATCCTTGCAGATGAAATTAGTCCCCCAAAAAATGTGCATTTAAAAAATTTGGGAGGGAGGCCAGTAGGTAGCATGGTGGTTAAGGTGCTGGATTCCGCATGGCAGACAGCAGTTTGAGTCCCAGACCCAGCAGCTTTACAGTCATGCCAGGAGGTCAGTAGAAGAGAAGGGATTGCTGTGTGGCCATCCCCCTGGGGGGTGATTTCTCTCTCTTTCCCTCTCACTGTCTCTCTCTATCTTTCTGTCAAGTGTACATACCCTATGGCAGAAACCCAAAAATAAATAAAAATAACCTCAGCTGCCATAGGGCATGTGCAGTCACCAGAGACAAAAGCAGGTGAAGGCACAGCACACCCCACTCCATGAATAGGGTGTGGTCATGCTATCATTCCTTCCCATTTCTCTCTTCTGTCAAGATTTTGGACAAATGCACACACTTGTCCAGCATGTTTTTCAAGCTGCTGAGGTCAGAATTCAAATAGCATAGTTGGTCATGTGCAATCTGGCTCCTTTAACCACTCTTACAGGACTGTCCTTAAAAATGGTTGATATGTTGCTAAATTAACATAGGGTGTATGAGCCAGCTTATTCTACTACTGATACCATCTTTCAGAGAACTTTGATATTGTAGATGCTGCTCAAGAAAATTTAATGTACCAAACTTAAACAGTTGATAGATGCCTTTTGCAAGTGAAAAATCACTAGAATTTGCCAAAAGTTCATGTTTTGTGTAATGTGTGTTTTTAAAAATTATCTTTAAAATGATTTGCTTCCTAAGTTAAGAGTAGTATAAATTCAAAGGAAAATACTTATTTATTACTTTTATGTAAAATCCTATAAAGAGAAAAAGAATACTTTCATTTTATCATATTGCTCGGTTCATTGAAATAATGTAATTTAAGAATGCCTTTTTGGGGGAGCAGCAGATGGTGTAATGATTATGTCGCTGGACTCCCACATAGTCTACCACAGTTCGAGTCCCGGACCCAACAGATTAAAACTCATGCTGGGCTCATGTGTGTGCATGCCCAAAATTCTGAGAGAAGAATGGAGGAGAAGGGATTGTGATAGGACCATCCTCCCCGGGGGTGATTTCTCACTTTCTGTCTCTGTTTCTCTCTCTCCAGCAAGCACATGTACTCTACATATATTTGAAAATAAAAAAAGAATACCTCTTTTGGGCCAGCCAGTGGTGTGGTGGTTGAGGCAGCTGGATTCCACATGGCTGACTGTGCAGTTCAGGTCTTAGACCCAGTGGTTTGAAAAAACACACTGGAGGGACCAGCAGTTGGTGTAATGGCTATGTTGCCATGGGAGTCCATGGACTCCCATGTAGTCAACCATGGTTCGAGTCCCGGGCCCTGTGGCTTAAACTCACATTAGGCACGTGTGCATGCATGCCCAAGATCCCAAGAAGAGAATGGAGAAGGAAGGGATTGCAGTGTGGCCATCCCCCTGGGGGGTGATTTCTCACTTTCTGTCTCTCTGTCTGTCTCTCTCTTTCTGGTGAGCGCACGCGCCCTATAGCAAAAACCTTTCGAAAGAAAGAAAGAGAGAGAGAGAGAAAGAAAGACAGACAGACAGACAGACACACACACACACACATTGGGCACCTGAGTGTACATGCCCAAAAATCTCAAAAGGAAGGAGAACTGGAAGAGAAGGGATTGCAGTATGACCATTCCCCATGAGGGAGTGCTCCACCTTCTCCTCTGAAAAGTACATGCACATTGTGACAAATTAAGGGGGGAAAATTTGTCCTTATAAACATCAGATTAGGAAGTTCTTTGTTTGTTTGTTTATTTATTTATTTATTTATTTATTGGAGAGGTTTTCGCTATAGGGCACGTGCGCTCTCCAGACAGAGAGAGAGACATAGAGACAAAAAGCGAGAAATCACCCCCCAGAGGGCATGGTCATGCCGCAATCCCTTCTCCTCCATTCTCCTCTCGGGATCTTGGGCACGCACGCACACGTGCCCAGCGTGAGTTTTAAGCCACCGGGTCTGGGACGCGAACCGCAGTCGACTACATGGGAGTCCAGCGACATAGCCATTACGCTAGCTGCTGGTTCCCTTTGTTTTATTTTTTTGGAGAGGTTTTTGCTATAGGGCACATGCAGTTGCCAGAAAGACAGAGAGACAAAAAGTGAGAAATCATCCCCCAGGGTGGATGGCTACGCCACAATCTCTTCTCCTCCATTTTTCTCTCGGAATCTTGGATATACACACACCCAGCGTGAGTTTAACCCAGGCCTGGGACTCAAATTGTGGTTGATTACGTGGAAGTCCAGCAACGTAGCCATTATGCATTATGCCATGTGCCAGTCTTTTTTTTTTTTTTTTTTTTTTTTTTGGAGAAGTTCTTTGTTTTAAAAGAAGCTCTGCTTCCTCTTGTATGCTGAAGGAATTGGATCCCAAGGATGGTTAAAGGCACTGGATTCCCACGTGGCCGACCGCATTTCGAGTCCCCCCAGTGCCTTGGTTTCTCGCTTTCCCTTTCTCTCGCTGTCTCTCTCTGGTCAAATTAAAAAGAATAATAATGGCAAATGGAGTTAAATAAATAAATACTTTATTTTTTTTAAAAGAAGAAATGGAATAGACCTAGATAGCAGAATGCACTAAGTGTAAGGGTAAATACTGTTGGTGAAATTTTTATTCATCATACAAAATATATTTCAATTCTGTACATCATGGCACTGGGGGGGAATTGGGAGAATTCTGCTTTATATGAAAGGCTTATTCTCAAGTCCTTTCTAACTAAAGTTATTTGGGACATTGCAAGTAGCACCTCCCCCCCCCCCCCCCTTACCCTTTAGCCTTTCTACCTCTCAGGAAAAGGTAAAACTTTAAGCCAAACAAAAACACCGTTGAAAGGTTAACCAGCTAGAAATCTATTTGCTGTGGAATTCCTTCCATAGTTTTTATGACATTATCTATATAGGGAGACCCACCTCTGCCGTTACCTGTGTGTACCACACACTCAGACATTCACAAGCAGTACTTTGGAATGTGTTCATATTTGACTTCCCAGATATACAAAGCTTTTGTTTTATGATAGTTCATCCCAAGAATTTGTGGTGTTATCTGTGGATCATTTATGAGTATTTTTAAGCCTGGTTCATTGTCTGGTTTCCTTTTGTCACTTTAGTCTCTAGTTCATCCTTTTCTCCTGATGGTGGTAAGAAAACAAAGGTAAAACAAAGGCATCTGGTAAAGACTTAGTTTGTGTGGGGCTAAATCTGCTGTTACAAAGGCCAAATTTGTGAATTTTCAGTCACCTAGGATATTGTCTGCTTCCTTTCTCATTTGCTCAGACAATTGAATTCTAACTACAGTGGGTTGCAGTTCTAGAACCTGCAGTGGGTGCTTCTTTCTGTGAAGGGTGAAGTGCTCTCCTAGTAGGTGTTGATGATGCAGGGAGCAGCACTGGCCGGAACGACCTTCCAAGGTGCATGTTTTTTAGTAACAGACTCAAGTGGTGTCTTTGGTTTTGAAAGTCCGCAGAGTAGTTTTGCTTTGTTTTTGGTTTGGGGATCTTTTTTCTCTCTCTCACAGAATACCTTGGGTTACTAAGCTTTAACTCATTAGTCTTGACCAGAATGCTAATTTAAAACTTTACAGCAAGACATTTCTTTCGAAGCATGTCTTCTATTCATGTCAGCTGATTGCAGAATCTTCTGTGGGAAAATTTTCATGAAGTACTAAAGAAAATTGCTGGGAGCAGAGAATGAGATTAAGGGAAATTAGTTGGACTCTCCAGAGCAGCCTCTCAGTCTGAAGACATTAGCTGACACTTCCACTTGTGCTGAGAAATCGCCCGAAGTCAAAGCAAACATTAGTGTTAGCAGGTCTGTTTAAAACACACTTAACACATTTTTGTCCGATAGCTACTTTTTTCCCACAGCTTGCATATTAAGTACTACCCCTCCCAACTTATTTTTTCTTCACAGGCTGCAGCACAGAAGATTGAGTTTGTTCTCTTTTTCGTCCCTCCCTCAAATCATACTTAATTCACCTTGATTGAACTTGGATATTTCTAACTTATTTGCTAGAGCAGTAAGAGACCAGAGTCAGGGTTATGGAAAGCTAGTTGGAGGGCTGCGGGAGGGCGCAATTCAGCAGTGGTCAGTGGCTTGAACAATGATAATATATTCATCCAAGCTCTGCCCTGAGACAGGCCCTGGACTGCAGCATTAAACTACAGGGGGAGGCCTCTGCCTGCACTGCATACAGTCTTTTGAGCTCAAGTAAAGTAACTTAGAAGAGCAATTTCAGTGGAGTGGTAGGGTGGACCCAGGTTGGGTTGAGTGAGTGGGAGGTTAGGAAGTAGAGATAATGAATAGCAAGTCCCTTTCAAGAATCTTGGTGGTGAGGAGGCGAGTTAGAAAGGCACAAAGAGGGTTTTTGTTGTATTTTGTTCTGATTTGAAGATGGAAGAAGAGTCTTAAACATTCATGGGCTGAAGAGAAAGCAGCAATAGTGATGGAAAAATTCAAAGAGCCCCTGAACGAGCAATTGAGGAGGGAGACAGAAGGTTCAGGGTTTATTTGCAGACAAGATTATAGATATAAGCATGATTTTAGTGAAGGGGCATGAAATGGAGTTTCTGCGTTCATTGTAACATTTCAGGGATGTGAGGGTAGAGACTTAGAGTGACTAATTTATTCTGCCGTAGTAGCATAGGAACAGAGAGTATTAGGGGAGAAAATTGTTTTCCTAGTGTTAATGCATCTATTCTCAGTGCTACTTCTGTTTTGTTATCCTTGTTATTAACAGTTATTCAATTTCATATTGCAATATCTTCTGGGAAAAATCGCCAGTAAACTCTTATATGTAGTTGACATAACACGTTAAAAGTAAAAATAATCTCCAGTGTTTTTATTTATCTTTTAAATTTTTACGTGAGCCTATTCAAATGCAAAAAGTGTTATGAATATGTGTGGAAGGTTGAGATGTTCAGTAAAAGTGGGCCAGCCCTTAACCTAGTGGTTAAGGGAGGTGGATCCTACATGGCCAACCACAATTTGAATCCTGGCCCCAGCAGCCTGAAAATGTACTGGGTCCACATTCCCAAAATCCTGACAAGAAGGGAGAATAGAGGAAATGGATTGAGGTGTGTCACCCATTGGGGAGCGCTTTCTTCCTTTCTCTTTCTTTCTCTGGTGAGCCACCCTCCATCTAACAACTGAAAAAAAAAAAAAATACTCAGTAAAAGAAGAACTTCTTACTGGAATTTAAAATAAAACCAGCTGCTGTAAAGTAATAACTTATGTTGTTGTTATAAACATTTGAAGGTTGAATGTGTTGCTGCTCATATTGTAATTGACGTTAAGTATTATGGTATTTGAACTTTTATGAATCGTCTGATGGACATCAAAACCATAAAGACAAAATATTTTGTTGTCGCTTTTGGCATCTTGGTCTTCTTCTTTTCTTTTTTTTTTTTTTTTTTTTTTTTTTTTTTTAAGAATTATTTAATTTGGGGACCAGCAGATGGTGTAATGGTTGCATTGCCGGACTCTCATGTAGTCAATCACAATTAAGAGTCCTGGACCCCATGACTTAAACTCATGTCAGGCGCATGTGCATGCGTACCCAAAGTCCCAAGAGGAGAATGGAAGAAAAGGGATTGTGGCATGGCCATCCCTCCACCCCACGGTGATTTTTCGCTTTCAGAATCTCTCGGTGAGTGCACATGTGCTATAGCAAAAATATCACTCTTTAAAAAAAGAGTTATTTAATATTATTTATTATTATTTTTTAATTTGTTTAGGGCATGTGTGCTCACCAAAGAGAGGCAGAGAGGGAGGGAAAGTGAGAAAAAAGCCACTGAATCCAGGACTCAAATGGCAATTAGCTGTGGGGAGTCCAGCACCTTTCCATGCCACCAGCTGGCCCCTGCAATCTGGCTTTTTAGGGTGACCAACCTAGGTGTAAAGATATTCTGCTGTTTATTTAGAAGTAAATTTTTCATTATTTGCTCACATTTGGTATTATTATGTTTATGTTGAACTAGAGATTTGCTTCTTTTTTTTTATTATTGTACTTTCTTCATCATAGTTTGTTAAAAAAAAATCTTTCTCCTTCCAAGTTACTGTGGAAATTTCAGAAATCTTTTTCTGAACAACTCAGAAACCTTTTAAGAGAATTCTTGTAATTCTGATATTTATTGTCAATAAAATATTTTAAGATAATTTTCCAGTGTTCGATTAGCTCAATTAATTATCACTAGTTACTACTACCCTTATGAGATTATTTAATCTCTAAATTTTTTTATTGGTAAAATGATCATTTCTGCCTCATATGATAGTATGAGGACCAAATAAGATAATTCATGAAAGCTCTTCATATACCATTGGCACCTTTTTATAAGCCTTTGTTTTTTTTTAAATTTATTTTATTATTGCCAGAGAACATATGTGCTCATCAGAGTGACTGAGCAAGCAAGCATGTGCATGCACCCCCCAAGTGGGGCAGGGTCATGCCATCATCATTTTCCCTTCATTTCTTCATCCCATCCCAGGGTTTCAAGCATGCACATACTCAGCATGTTTTTAAGCCTCTGGGCTGGGATCCAAACTATAATCAGCCATGGGATCTGGCTCCCCATTCACAGAGCACTGAACCACTGCACTGGAAGCCTTTATTTTTGTGGACTTTTTCTCTAATTGGATAGGAGCTACAGCCAGTTTACTTCAAGATGCTGGTGAGACTTACGGGTTGCGTTTACCCATTCTACATCAAAACCGTCCTCTCTTTTAACTCACTGTTACCAGTCCCTTGAGTTGGTTTAGAGATTATAGTCTCAGTCCTTCAGATTTATTTTGTCATCAGGTTCACCCACCCCATTCCCAAGCCTACGAAATTGTAGTTTACTTTAAAAAATCAAACTATATTTCCTAGGGTTGCTTATAAAATGAGCAATAAAGTCAACTTGTATATCTTTAGTGTGGTTGCACATATTTTTCTTAAGTGACTTATTCTTCCAGTGACCTTTTAAAATATAGTCGTGAGAATGTTTGTGCGAGCTAAGCAAACATTGACTTACATTTTGTTATGGGTAGATTATGATTTGAGACATGGACTTAGTGAAAGTTAAAAGGTGACAGTAGCTGATAATTTATTGAGTGTATGGAGTGTGCCAGGTACTGAAGGTCTGATAGAATTTTAGAAGATACTGTCAGATTTTCAAATGTAGATACCTCTTTACACTCCCACCAATAAAGATGAGCATCCAAGTTGTTCCACATTCTTGTCAAAAGGGACTATGGTTAGAATTATTTTGTTTTAATTTTAGCCATTCTAGTGGGTGTATAGTGGTATCTTTCTTTTTTTCCCCCTCTTTTTTTAATTGCAAGAGGTTGTGTGCATACCAGAGAAAAAGCACTCCTGAATACCAGCAGATGGCATAATGGTTAACATCACTGGACTTTTGTGTAGACAACTGTGGTTCAAGTCGCAGGCCCAGAGGCCGAGCACATGTGCTTGCGTGCTTAAGAGCCTGAGAAGAGAACAGAGGAGAAGGGATTGCAGCTATCCCTCCCGGGGTGGGGGGTAGGCGGTGGGATGATTTCTCGCTTTCTCTCTGTCTCTTTGTCTCTCCAGCAAGCACACGCATCCTATAGCAAAAAACCTCCCTTAAAATAAAAAAGGAAGAAGAAGAAGCACTCCTAGTGGAGCATGGTCAGGCTGCAATCCTTTTTCCTCCATTCCTGTCAGCATTTCATGAATGTGCATGTGTACCCCTGGAGTGTTTTTCGAGCCACCAGGACTGGGATTCATCCCACAGCCATGTGGGATTTGGCTCCCTTAACCACCATGCTGTGGGGCTGGTCCTTATTCTAATTTTATCATGCCTTTCCCTGATGACTTTTCATATGTGTATTAGCCATTTGAATGTACTGTTTTGTGAAATACTTGTTAAATATTTTGGCCATTTTTCTGTTGAGTTGTCTCACATTGATTTGAATATATTCTAGATATGAATCTTTGATAATTGGCTTTATTGCAAATATCTTCTCATGGGCAGTGGGTTCCCTCTTCAATTATGTTAATGGTGTTTTTTAGTTGAACAGAAGTTTAATGCAGTTCAGTTCGTTGATCTTTCATATTTAGTGCTTTCTGTGTTTTGTTTAAAACATTTTTACCTTTCCTAAGTTCATGAAAATAATCTAGAAGGTTGATGTTTTACCTTCATATTTAGGCCTGTGATCTATCCAGAGTTTGTATTTGTGTAAGATGTTAGGTAGAATTTTTTTCTTGTATGATTAATTAATCTGGCATCATTTGTTGAAAAGGCCATCCTGGTCAACTGTGGTGAAGCAGTAAAACAATATTCCATGATGCTGAAACCATATGGGAAGGTCCCAGGTTTGAGTCCTGAGATCTGCCTATACATGCAGGTAGGCATACATGTGTCTGTGGTCTTGGCGGGCTAAGTCTGGGGGTGGATCACAGTGCCAAGACCCTATGTGGGGGTGTCTGTCTTTCTCCTTCTCTGTTTTTTTCACCCTTTCATAGAAAAAATAAAAAGATAAAAAGAGTGAGAAAGAAGAAAAGACCATTCTGCTATTTTTTTTTTTTTTTTTTTGGAGAGGTTTTTGCTATAGGGCACGTGCGCTTGCCAGACAGACAGAGAGAGACAGAGAGACAGAAAGCAAGAAATCACACCCCAGGGAGGATGGTCACGCTGCAATCCCTTCTCCTCCATTCTCCTCTCGGGATCTTGGGCACGCACGCACACACGCGCCCGGCATGAGTTTTAAGCCACCAAGTCCAGGACATGAACCGCGGTCGACTACATGGGAGTCCAGTGACATAGCCATTACGCCAACTGCTGGTCCCCATTCTACTATTCTTTCTCCACTACACTGCAGTGGTATGTGTTATCATATGACTTTAAGTCAAGTCTCCATGTCCAGTAGCTTAAGGTCTCCAACTTTGTTTTTCTTAAGAAGCTACTTTTAAATAGCCTAGCAGTCTCCAATAATAGTTGGCCCCATTCCTCCTTTCTTCTCTCTTTCCAAGCCTACCTTACTTCTTGACCCCAAAGCTCTCAAATTACACACTCGGTGTCTTCTTTTCTGTGATCATTTCAGACTGGAGGTTAGAAGCCTTTAAGCAAGTACAGCTTCTCTTCTGCTGAAAGTTAAAACTGAGTCACCTTCACCCATTGTATGCCCAGTCACCCTGGCTTCTAATCTGGCACAGTGCTCAAGTTCACTGCTGACAGCTGACGGACTTCTAGATTTGTATTGCACCTCCTCTTCAAGAATCCCAAATTCAAAACCCTTTGATTTTTCTGGGTTTTAGCCCTGAAGGTTGCTAGGGCTTGCAGCTTTAATTATTGTTATTCACCTATATTTTCTGTACTCTTATAAGGATGTAAATCTCCAAAGTGCAGGAGAGTCACCCAAATGCTCTATCTCCCTGTTCTTACTACTTTTAGCACACCCTTCTTGCTACCCCATCAGAAGACTCTCAAGTCAACTCTTTGTGTTTCCTGGCTGCCAAGAAGATAACACCATTACTTGTTTACTCCCCCTTTAACAGGTGTTAGAATAAATAGGCATAAAAATGGCAAGTTGAACACAACTCCCTACACACACACACACACACACACACACACACGTGCTTATACATTCAGATTATAAAGACATTGGGCAATTAATGGAGAGTCTTTGTGGTGTAGTGTAAGTTAAGACGGATGCAGAAACATTAAGTTTGCTATGTGCTAGGCACAGTATTAAAGTAGCTCATCTCTCCTTACCCCCCTCCCTCAGTTAAGTGAAAACGGCTTATTTATGAGCCAGCAGAGAGTGTGGATGTTAGGCAGCTAGATCCCACATGGTTGATTGCATGGTTGGAGTCACAGACCTGGTGGCTTGAAAAACACCGGGTGCATGTGCGTGCATGCCCAGAATTCCAAAAGGAGGATGGACGACAAGGGGTTGTGTAACTATGCCCCTTGGGTTGCTTTCTCACTTTCCCTCTCTCTGTCTCTCTGTCTCCAGCGAGTGCATGTGTCCTATTGCAAAAATTAAAAACAGAAAACTCCCAGCTATTTAAAGCCCGTATTTTCATTTTTCTGGGGGGAAAAATGGATTATCTAAGTTAAACTTAATTTGTAAATTCATTATATAAGCACTTCTTCAATTAACATAAAGATCCTTTTAGGCAGAGTTGGCTTGGACACAGGAATTTTCTGGAAAGTTTCGAGCCTCCTCCAGACCAGTTGGTTGGGTGAAACTTAGCAATAGTGGTACTCTCTTAGGTTTTGGAAAGGTGAGTTGGGGTCAGAGCCAAGACCTGCTGAACAGGAAGACGCAGTAGCCCAAGTTCTTACTATCAATAGGTGATTCCATTCTGAGATATATGAAAATGTCCGGACTCTGGAAGACTGATAGAGCCTGTCTCACGTAGAATGGGAAACAGAAGGCCTTGCCAAGAAGTGACAGGAAGAAAAATACTTTCTGTGTTGTTGCATTGGTTATAGAGTTCCTGATTCGGGTCTTTATATTCGCATTAACATCTCAATTTTAAGTAGACTTTGGTGTGGCAGGTGCACGTGTCTGTGTGCTTCAAATCCCAATAAGACAGTGAAAAGGTGGAGAAAGGATTGCGATGTGACCCTACCTTATTGGGGGGTGTTTCCTCCCTCGCCCCCATCTCTGGCTCTCTCTGGCAAGTACGCACACCCCCTGGCAATTAAAAAAAATTAATGAAATAGGCTGTGAACCAATAAATTGTAATTTTTCATTACCATCATGAAAGGTTTTTGAAGAAGCAGTAAGTTAGCCAAGAACAGATTATGCTATTAAAAACAAAGAAATCACACTAAATTCTTTAAAAATAAGGTATTATGGGAATGTAAAATGGTACAGTCACTCCAGAAAATAGTTTGGCTGTGTTTTATAACACTAAACATACACCATAGTACCCAGCAAATACATTATCCCACAGAAATGAAAGCATGTTCACAGAAAAACATGTATGTAATATATATACTGTATATATTTAATTAGTACAGATATGTGCTTTTAGCATAGTTTATGTTTATCTGTGTGTTTGTGTGTGTGTGTGTATGACTTTACAACAGTATAATACCATAAACACTCCAGCATCCTTCAGTGGGTGAATGGTTGAACACACTGTTAACATTCTTTCAATGGAAAACTACTCAGGAATAAAAAAGACTGACCTATTACACTTGCAAAGACCAGGTTGGATCTCAAGGCCATTATACTGACCTCAGATAGTTACATACTTTATGATTCCATTTACACATCACTCTCTAAATGACAAAGCTGTGGAGATGGAAGACAGTTTAACAATTGCCGGGATAGAGGTAGGATGGGACAGTTTTATATCTTAATAGTGGTGCATTACACAAATCTGGATGGGGGATAAAATGGAAAAGAATCACATATAAACACAAATAAAAACAAGTTGTTTTTTAATGGTAAAATAGAAAACGACACTGAATACAGTCTGTTAACAGTGATGTTCACAATCATGTATTAACACTCCATTTCAGGTTTTGCTATTGTACTGAAGCTATATGAGATTTCACCAATAGTGGGATCTGGTTTTAGGATCACAGGACTCCATACTACTTTTGAAGCTTTCTTTTAGTCTATTATTATTTCAAAATTATATGTTTTTTAAATAAGGTATATTTTACACTCATGTTTATGGCAGCATTATTCACAGTAGCCAAAAGGTGAAAGCAACCAGGTGTCCATTGACAGAAGAATGATAGACAAATTGGGCTATATACATACAATAGGATGCTAATTAGCCTTATAAAGGAATGAAATTCTGATAAATGCTACAATGTGAGTGAATTTTAAATATGCTAAGTAAAATAAGCTAGTCACAAATGGATAAATACTTTATGATTCCACGTATACGAGGTGTTTAGAGTCTAAAGTGTCTGCCACACAGATGACAAATAGAATGGTGCTAACACGAGTTGGGGGTAGAGGGGACTGGGATGTAATTGTTCAGTAGGTCCAGAAGATATTTTGATATTTTGGAAGATAAAAAGATAACTGTCTGAAGATAGATGGTGATGGTTACATAACAGTGTGAATGTACTTAATGCCACTGAACTATACACTTAAACAGTGGTTAAAGGGACCAGCTGATAACGTAATGGTTGTGTTGCTGGACTTCCACGTAGTCAACCATGGTTCGAGTCCCATACCCAGTGGCTTAAAACTCATGCCAGGTGTGCGTGCATGCCCAAAATCCCGAGAAGAGACTGGAGGAGAGGGGATTGTAGCATGGCCTCACCTGGGAGGTGATTTCTCCCTTTTTGTCTCTCTTTCTTTCTCTGTCTCTCCAGTGAGCACACACACCCTATAGCAAAATATGTCTCTTTAAAAAAAAAAAATTGGTTAAAATATAATAGTAAATTTTATGTCATATATATTTTACCTTAGTTTTTCTTAAAAACAAGGTATTATGTATTAGTTAGCATTTATTGTAAAATGTACATATTTAATTGCAGGCATGAATTCCCTTGACTGCTTTTAATTTCTTATTCCTCATTTTAAAACAATCATAAAATTTTTTAAATGCAAGTTCAATACAAATAACTTTATGTCTGGAACAATTCAAGGCAGTATGGCCAAGGTGATGCCTATCACTCCTAAATATTTTAGTGTGTATTTCCTAGAACCAAGGACTTGCTCTTACATGACAACAATGCTACCATCTAAACCAGGAAATTAACAGATAGATTGCTGCTATCTAATGTTTGACTTTACTCAAATTTTACAGTCACTCCAACAATGACCGTAATAGAAAGGGGATCCAGTTGAGAATCAAGTGTTAGTTACATGTACTTGTCATGTCTCTTTGGTCTCCTTCAGTTTAAAACAGTCCGTCAGTCTTCCCTTGGCTTTTATGACCTTCATACTTGTGAAGATTATAGACCAATTATTTTGTAGACTGCCTCCCAGTTTGAGTTTGTCTGACATTTTCTCATGAATTCAGGTTATGTATTATTGGCAGGAATATTCCAGAACTGTCTTTGTACACTTCTCATTGCATCTGGTGAGGTGGCGCGTGATCTCAGTGTTCCCATTACCGATGTTCACCTTGATCACTTGATTAAGGTGGTGTCGGGCTTCACCGTAAAGTTACACTTTTTACCTTTGTAGTCAAGCATATTGTGTGGAGATATTTTGAAACTGTGCAGGTATTTTGTTCCCCATCTAATGTTCAGTTTACTCTTTTGTTATCTGTGAGGACTCAGTTTATTATTTTATTCAGCAGGTTACAATCCATTCTTTTAGTATTCACATTGTCCCTGATTTGGCCAGTAGGAACCCCTTTAAGCTGCTGTGTCCTTTTGACATGTCACCATCATTATGAATTCGTTCAAATTTTAGAAAAAGGAATTATGCAATTAATGACTCCTCTACAATGGTGATATATTATAATTTGCTTAAATACTCCCTTTGGTGTATTTTTGTTTTACATTTTTTGAAAAACTCACGTAGCTTAACCAAATTGCCTTCTGGCAACCTTGTAACAATTTACATTCCTGTCAACAGTATGTGTGTGTGTGTGTGTGTGTGCACACACATGCAAGGTTTCCTTTCTTTACATTCTCATTAACAATAGTAGGAATTTCTTTCTTTTTTTTTTTTTTTTTTTTTGGAGAGGTTTTTGCTATAGCGCACATGCGCTCACCAGAAAGACAGAAACAGAGAGACTGAAAGCGAGAAATCACCCCCAGGGGCGATGGCCACACCGCGATCCCTTCTCCTCCATTCTCCTCTCAGGATCTTGGGCATGCTCACATGTCCCCAGAGTGAATTTAAGCCACCGGGTCTGGGATTCGAACCACCTTGGACAACATGGGAGTCCAGTGACATAGTCATTACGCTAACTGCCAGTCCCGACAATAGTAGGAATTTCATCATTAGAGGAAAACTGTTAGCAGTCAGCTTCCCTGCGTGTTAAGCATTAGAAGGGATTACCAAGACACAGGCCAGGCTAAGGCATAGTGGTTAAGTGAGCTGGAGCCCCCATGGCCATCCACTTGATTCATGTCCCAGGCCTGGCAGCCTGAGAAACAATGCAGACACATGTTCCAGCATGCCCACAATGCCAAAGGGAGAAAGAAATGGAGAAGGGATGTGTGCCATGGCCATGCCTCATTGGGTGCTTTCTCACTTTCTCTCTTTCTCCAGCAAGTATACATGCCCTCTGGCAAAATGAAAAATTTAATTATGGGGCCAGCAGGTGGCGTGGTGGTTAAGGGCACTGAACTCCCACATGGCCAACGCGGTTTGAGCCCTGGACTTGGCGGCTTGCTTTCTCACTTTCCCTATCTCTCTTTCTCTCACTCACTTTCTCGCTCTCTGTCCCTCTCTGGTCAAAATTAAAAATAAATAAGTTAAAAAATTATTTTTTTTAATTTTAAAATTAAAATATTGAATAAAGAGATTATCAGGACACTAGAGGAAGGACGAAAATAGGATTTATGTGCATTTTTTTATTGACTTAGCCTTTATTTGTTTATTTATTTTAATTGTCACCGGGCATGTATATTAAACAGAGAGAAAGACAAAGAACCCCCCTCCCAGTGGGGTGTTGTCACCCTGCAATTCCTTCTCTACTTCTCCATCCAGTCAGAATTTAGTGCTTGTGTGCAGTCCTGGTGGTTTTCTAGCCTCCAGGGCCAGAATTCAAGCCATGGTGGATGCATGGATCTGACTTCCTTAACCCCTGGGTTATGGGGCTAGCTCTGTTTTTTCTTTCTTTTATCAAACAAAAATTTATTTAATTAATTTATTTATTTGTCATAGTTTTCAAGCTACTCAGTCCAGAATTTGAACCACAGCTATATGGGAATCTAGCGCCTTAACCACCGCGCCACCTGCTGGTCACTTATTTTTTCTTTTTAAAGTAGCAAAAAAAATTTTCTCAGAGCTAAAGATGTGACCTCCTTTTTCTCCCTTCTTCTTTGTTCTCTTTTCTTTTTATTGCCAGAGGATATGCACACTAGCCAGAGAGAAACAGGGCGAGGGAGAAACCACTCCCTAATTCAGGATCCTCCTTTTCTCCATCCTGTGAGGATCTGGGGCATGCACATACATGTGTCCGGCATGCTTTTCAAGCTGCTGGGGCTAGGATTCAAACTGCAGTCAGCCATGTGGGGTCTGGTTCCTTTAACCAACGAGGCTTAGGGTCTGGCTCAGTTTTTTCCTTTTTAAATCAGCAGAGGAAAGAAGAGTATCTCAGAACCAAATGTGGTTATCTTCCTTCAGTAAGGAAGATAATTTAAAGTAGATACATTACAGTGGAGTCTTTTACTTTTTTTTTCTTTTTGAGAGATTTTTGCTATAGGGAACATGTGTTCTCTGAAGAGACAAAGAGAAACAGAGACAGAAAACAAGAAATCACCCCACAGGGGGGTGGCCATGCTGCAATCCCTTCTTTTCCATTCTCCTCTTCTCGGGATTTTGGGCACACATGCACATACACCCAGTGTGAGTTTTAAGCTGCCAGATTCGGGACTCGAACCACGGTCAACCACATGGGAGTCTAGCAACGTGACCATTTATGGTCTGCTTGTCCCAAGTCTTTTACTTTTCTTATGACCTGCTCATTTTTTCAAATAATGCGATAACTGAACAGTCATTAACCTCAACGTTCTGAAGCCTGTCTTCACTAAGCAGGCTGTGTGGATTTTGGGAAAGTTACTCACCAGTACGCCATTTTACCTCCCCTGTAAATGAAATTAGGTGGTTTCTAAGGTACCTTTACTCTAAAGCTGGATTAGGAACTTTCATTCTGAGTTGAAAAACGTGACTTTCTCTTGCTTGAAAAACTAGTTGGATTTCATAGTAAACATTTTCTTTATATGTCTAACTTGGCAACTGTGAATTGTAAGTAAAAATGCATTATTTTAGGGGTGGTTTTATTCTAGGACTTTGGTTATTGGTTCTTCCTTTGCTTTTAATGTTAAGTCTGACTTGTAGCACTTTTGACTCCTTGGTGCAGAGAAACAGAATAACCCAGACAGACCGCATTTTATTTGTAATGGGAAAACACAGGCAATCTGTGGCATAGCTACACAATAAAATACTATGTAGCAATGAAATGAAGTTCTGATACATGCAACAACACCGATGACTCTCAAGGGCAGTAGTCTGAGTTTGAAAAGCCAGCTTTTCAAAGGGTGACAGATTGTAGGATTCAAATTATATAACACTCTCTCAATGTAACAAAACTTTAACTATGGAGATTAGACTAGTGGTTGCCAGAGGTTAGGATTTCCAGAAGAGTGCGACTGTAAAGGGTGTAACAAGTGGGAGTTTCTTTGTGTTGTTGGAACAGTTCTTAGCCCAACTATAGTGATGGTCACTGATGTAATCTACCAGTGTGGCGAGATTTCATAACTATACTTGCACACACATATACATACAAAATGGGTGAAATCTAAACAAGGCTTGTACCCTGAGTTCATGATCCTGCGCTGATGTCAGATTCCTGGTTTGATCAGATACCGTGGTTCATTACCGTATCACCATGTGGGAAGATGGGTGGAGTATACACAGGAACGCTGTACCATTTTTTGCAGCTTCTCCTGAGTCTTAAACTATTTCAAAATGAAAAGTTATTCAAAAATGAACTTGGGTCAGAAATAAACATTAAAAAGCAAAATTAAGGGCCAGTAGGTGGCGTGGTAGTTGAGGCGCTGGATTCCCACATGGCCCATTGCAGTTCGAGTCCCAGACCTGGTGATTTAATCTCTCTCTCTCTCTCGCTCGCTCTCTCTCACTCTTGCTCTCTTCCCTCTCCCCTCTGCTCCTCTCTCTACTGAGCGTACATTGCTTATAGAAAATTATTTTAAAATTTATCATAAATAAAATTAAAATAAATCTTTTTTTAAAAAAGCCAAACAAAATATTTCTAGCAATTACCAGAGGGAAATTTTTCATGTGTTTTATTTATGAGCTTATAGGAATCTATAAGGCAAACACTACATCCTCAGTGAATTTAAAAGAAGCTTAACAGAACAAGTGGTGCCTGAAAGAGAATTTTGTAGGTGTACTTTTGTGACTGTATTCCAAATTTTCCAGAATCCTCCAGTTTCACTACTGTACTATCAATACCTTTGGTGACATACACTAGAAGAGAGAATATTTTGGGTTTGGGTTTTTTTAATCAGTGTGTTAAAGTTGTGTAAAGTAATCTTACTTAAGAGAAAAAATAGTTTTAAAGATACAAAACAGCAATGAAAATTCACACTGTTTTAAAGTGGTTTTGAGATGATTATGAGAAATCTTGTTATGTGATGTGTCCTCTCCAAAAAAAAAAAATCTTTTCTATTTTATTTTACAGGTGTAAATTAATTATTTGAAAAGCAACTGAACAATGGAGCCAGACATCATTCGAATGTACTCTTCATCCCCACCACCACTTGACAATGGAGCTGAGGATGATGATGACGATGAATTTGGGGAATTTGGTGGATTTTCAGAAGTTAGCCCTTCCGGTGTAGGGTTTGTTGATTTTGATACACCAGATTATACTCGTCCCAAGGAAGAGTTTGTACCTTCAAACCATTTTATGCCAATTCATGATTTCTCAGAAAATGTAGATAGCCTTACAAGCTTTAAGTCCATTAAAAATGGTAATGATAAGGACATCACTGCTGAGCTTGCCACTCCTGTGAAAGGACAGTCTGATGTTTTACTTTCTACCACCAGCAAAGAAATCATTTCATCTAAAATCTTAGATACTTCTGTTGATGGCATGGAAGGGCCAGTAGATTTAAACAAAGTATCAGAGCAGAGACAAAATGTTGCAATACCGGAAAGTTTCTCTCCAGGAGATTTTAGAACTGATGTGAATGTTGTTCTTCAAAACAAGCAGTTAGAGAACTGCAATGGTGAAAAGCCTCCTTGTCTGGAGATTCTCACAAATGGGTTTGCGGTGTTAGAAACTGTAAATCCTCAGGGAACAGATGATCTGGACAATGTAGCCAATTCAAAGGGATGGAAGCCTCTTAGCACTCAAAGCACTGAGTATAATTTAGACTCTGCACCCAGTCCTGTTGAGGAATTTGCAGATTTTGCCACATTTTCCAAAAAGGAAAGGATACAACTAGAAGAAATAGGATGTGTGGTTTTAAATGATAGAGAAGCACTAGCCATTCAGGAAAACAATAAAATTAACAGAGTGAATGAACTGAATTCTGTAAAAGAAGTGTCTTTGGATAGAAACTTTGACAGCAAAGGAGACACTGTTGGAGAAGATCAGGTTTGTGTTTCAGAAATAGGCCTAGCGACTGACCGAAGCTTCGATGTTGGAAAACAAGACCTTCCAGGACTGCAACAGGATGAACTTTCAAATTCAAGTGCTCAATCAAAGGCTTGGGGTTTGGTAGACTCAGTTGATAATTCAGAAGCCATTAGGAGAGAACAATGTGAAACTGAGGGGAAGCTTGATTTATTTAATTCTAAATGTGCTGACCTATGCATGGATTCTATTAAAACTTCAGATGTTGATGATGAAGTTGGTTCTTCCAAAGAAGAAAGTAGAAAGTTTACTGATACCCAGAGCCAAAATGTGGATTCCACAGAAGAGAATGCTTTGGAAGATTCTGTAAGTGTGAAAAATGGTGATAGTAGTAATGAATTTGTGACTTGCAACGAAACCAATGAGGATGATTTTGGTGACTTTGGCACAGCCAGTGGCACAACTCCCCCTTTTGTTACTGGCACTCAAGATTCAATGAGTGACGTCACTTTCGAAGAGTCTTCAGAGCACTTTCCACATTTTAGTGAACCAAGTGATGACTTTGGAGAATTTGGGGATATGAATGTGCTTCCTTGCCCTGAGGAAATGGTATTCACTGAGTCAGACCTAAAACCAACATCCGAGAGTTTATCAGAGGGATGTCAGCTGGCAAGAAAGTCTAGTGGAACAGGCACTGAATCTGTTACAAAACTGAAAAATGGGCAAGAAGGTGAGTTTGGAGATTTTGATTCTGTGCCAAATATTCAAGATGATTGCAGCGCTTTTCAAGACTCAGATGATTTTGCAGACTTCAGTTCAGCTGGTCCTAGCCAAGTTGTAGATTGGAATGCTTTTGAAGATGAACAAAAAGATAGCTGTTCTTGGGCAGCATTTGGAGACCAGCAGGCTACAGAATCTTATCATCGAAAGGAAGCTTGGCAGTCACATAGGACAGATGAAAATGTGGATACTCCAGGAACCCCTAAAACGCACAGTATCCCTTTAGCAACTTCCAGAGGAGCAGTCGCTGGTGGCCATGCAGGGGAATCAGCCACTTCAGTTCAGGTATTTATTAATTTTCTCTATTTTGTATGACATTAGTTGCTGTGGAAGCTTATCAGAAAGTATTTTTCAACCAAATATCTTTTAAAGGAGTCTCTATAATATACAGTGCGTGCCTGATTTGTAGATTAGTTGCATTTTTTCCCAACCCTTTGGGAAGCTGTAAGTAGATAGTACTATAGTAAAGCTTGATGAGATTTTTCTTTATCTCGGTTTCTTTAATATTTACAGAATATTCCAAGTTGGATTTTCAGCGAATATAAATAGCATTCATGTAAAAACATGTTAGCTAGCTAATTAATAACCATTCCAGTAAATCTTTGTTTTTACTTTTATAGTAATTTTAAAAGAAAGTTAAACTGAAATTTAGAAGACTTTTTTTTTTTTTAACTTTTAGGGGAAAAAAAAGTCTGTTAATTTTGTCCATCATAGACTTAGAAAATTAAAGTATAGTGCATTTTTTAAAGAATTATTTATTTAATTTTGTTATTATTTTTACTTATAATTTCACAAGAGGGAGACAGAGACAGAAAGGGAAAGTGAGAAAGCAAGCCACCAGATCTGGGACTCGAACCATGATTGACCATGTGGGAGTCCAGCATCATAACCACCATGCCACCTGCCGGCCCTGAAGTATAGTTTAGAATGCAGGAGAGAACAAAGCAGAGTTTGAAACCTCATCCTGTGCTGAAGGCTATAGCAAACATCAGGGTATGAGATGAATTAAGATTTAGACCTAGAACAAGAAGTTACAGGTTGACTTATTTTGCTTGTATTTATTTACTTTTAATTTCTCGTGTGTGTGTGTGTGTGTGTGTGCGTGTATGCACATAGGTGTGTGATCTGCATACACACATATGTATACACACACATATGTACGTGTGTCAGGAAGGATATTTTTACCCTTTTGTTCCTGTATGTTATCCTTTGCTTATTCAGATTCTTTTTGAGGAGATTCATTACTTCTCCAGTTATCTTTTGCTAAGAAAACCATTTTCATTTTTTTTTAAAGATTTATTTAATTTGGGACCAGCAGTTGGCGTAATGGCTATGTCACTGGACTCCCATGTAGTTGACCACAATTCGAGTCCCGGACCTGGTGACTTAAATTCACGCTGGGCGTGTGTGCGTGCGTGCGTGCGTGTGTGGCCAGGATCCCGAGAAGAGAATGGAGGGAGTGCAGCATGGCCACCCCCCCCCCCCCCCCCCGGGGGGATGATTTCTTGCTTGCTTTCTCTGTCTCCCTCTGCCTTTCTGGTGAGCTCATGAACCCTTTAGCAAAATCCTCTCCCCCCTCCCCCGCCAAAAAAAAAAAACTTATTTAATTTTATTTATCTTTCTTTCTCTCTCTCTCTCTCTCTCTTTGTCTTTCTCTCTCTCTCTCTCTTTCTTTCTCTCTTCCTTTCTCTCTTTCTTTCTCTCTCTTTCTCTCTCTTTTTCTTTCTCTCTCTTTTTCTTTCTCTCTTTCTCTTTCTTTCTCTCTCTCTTTCTCTCTCTCTTTTTCTTTCTTTCTCTTTTTCTTTCTCTCTTTCTCTCTCTCTCTCTTTCTTTCTCTCTCTCTCTCTCTCTTTCTCTCTTTCTCTCTTTCTTTCTTTCTATTTTGCTATAGGCACTTACCAGAGAGAGAGGGCAAGAGCAAGAGGGAAAGTGAGGAAAGCAAGTTGCCAGGTCTGGGACTTGAACCGTGATCAGCCATGTGGGAGTATAGCGCCTTAACCACCACACCATCTGCTGGCCCCAAGAACACCATTTTTAACGAGAAGTTGAATTAAAAGTGTGTGAATTGAAATGGTTATATATGGTTATATATATCATTGCTTTGATAGCTTTGGCACATTAATATATCAGAAATTATGGTATTACCAATTGCTTGTGCACAACTAATCACTTTCTATTTGGGTTTGGGTGTTTAAATAGCTTAGTTTGCCAAGTTAGATATTACACGGTTTGTCTAATGTGTATAATTCCCGCTGCGTCATTTATTAAGGCAGAAGCTTGCAGTTTTACACAAGGAGTAAACCAATTATAATGCAAAATGAAGACTGTTGTTTCGACCTAACCTCTTCCCTTATTTAGTTTCATCTCATTGCAGTGTAGGGCAACAATGGTACTGGATCATCTTTAGTTTGTAGCCTTAGAACTTTTAGCATCATCAGATAATGAATTTTGTAAAGTATAACCACTTCAAATAGGAATTCCGTGCATCACACAAGTTGACTGGAGTTATCTGTGTGCACACTGATAACTGGGTAGAGAAGCCGAAAAGCACACGAGCTGCATGGACTCTGACAGGTCTAAGCTTGAGGTGACTTGGCCTCTTGAAAGCTTTCTGATTTTGGAGAAGTTACTTCTGAACTCAGTTATCTATAGATCTAAAGATGGTAATATCTACTTCAAAGGATTTTTGTGAAGATGAAATGAAAATAAGTGAAAAAAAATCAGTCTGCTGAAAAATAATTTCCTAGTACAATTCTATTTTTCGTACAAATGAAAACTGCTTAGGTGTGGCAAGATGCATTAAGACTTCCTGAGATTTGTTTTATTTAGGCCTCAGGATTTTGTTTTTCTGAATGCGTTATGCAAAATGAGTAGAATTTGGAGGTGGATATTGAGAAAGAGAAACCATTAGAAGAAACTGAAAGGAGGAGTGGAAAGAAGGTTCTAGCAAAATGGGTGAGCCCTACTAGTGACTGAGTCAGAATGCATAGAGACAACAGGGACCTTTATTCTCACCCGTGGCTGTAAGGGGCACTTGTGGTCAGCATTCACCTTGTTAGCCTTCAGATTCTGCTGGAGAAGAATGTTAATCTAGTCCTTTGGGAGAGGATTGGATTTATTAATATTTTTCTTAAAATGTCTTTCCTACTTGCTGCAGTCTGTGGGACAACATAGAAACTCTCATATATTAATGACAGTAAACTTTGGTTTATTTTTATTTATTTATTTACTTTTTTGGGGGGAGGTTTTTGCTATAGGACACGTGCACTCACCAGAAAGATAGAGACAGACAGAGAGATAGAAAGCAAGAAATCACCCCCAGGGGGGGATGACCATGCCACAATCCCTTCTCCTCCATTCTCCTCTCGGGATCTTGGGCACACATGCACATGCGCCCAGCGTGAGTTTAAGCCACCAGGTCCAGGACTTGAACCACAGTCGACTACACGGGAGTCCAGCAACATAGCCATTACACTAACTGCTGGTCCCTTTATTTACTTATTTTGAGTTTTTTGCCTTAGGGTAAGTGCGCTTGCCAAAAAAACAGAAACAGAAAGAAAGTGAGAAATTACCTGGTGCGGGAGTGGCCACAGCACAATCCCTTCTCCCTTCTCCCTTCTCCTCCATTCTCCTCTCAGGATCTTGACCACACATGCACACATGTCCGGTGTGATTTTCAAGCCACTCAGTTCTGGACTCGACCACAGTCAGCCATGTAGGAATCCAGCAAAGTAACCACCGCACTGTCTGCTGGCCCAACATTAGGTTTTTAAGGTAAAACTCGAAATGATATTTTCATATTCCGAGCTTAGTTCAGTTAAGCAAACATGGGGAACAATTCTTTGTTTTGTGAAGTCAGACAAATAATATAGTTATCATTTTCCAATTTCTTTCACTTTTCAGTGTATGTGTTATGTGACATGTGGCACTATTTTTTTTTTTGTCTACCCAGAAAATCTTAAAAAATTTTGGGAACCAGCAGTTTTTATGTCGCTGGACTACGTAGTTTTTTTTACAACTCAGTGCGTGCCCAAGATCCCGAGAGGAGAATGGAGGAGAAGGGAACCATCTTGATTTCTCGCTTTCTGTCTCTAAGCGCACGCGCCCTATTCTCCAAAAAAAAAAAAAAAAAAAAAATTTAATAACTATGTCTTCTTTGGTTTCCGATGTATTATAATACTTTTTTAGTGAAGCGGAATATAGCCAACCAAGAAGAAATCTTTTAAGCTTGTAAAATGTTTCTAATCAAATCAGTTCTCAGCAGTGGATCCAGCAAGCCTCAGAGGATTCTAACCTTGATGTAAAAGCTTTCCATGATCATTTTTAAGAGAGAGAGTCTTCTTTTTTTAGTAAATAATCTTTTTTCTGAAAACCCGGAGTTCACTGTATTTCATTTTCTCATTAATATTCTTATAAGTTTTAGAAGAGGGAAGGTGATGGTATCTACATTTTACAACTGAGAAAGAGATCAAAACTATTCTTTGTGGGCAAAGATTAAAAAAAAAAAAAAAACAGAAACAAACCCTTCAAATCTGTCCTTTTTTAAAAAGACCATTATGTATGTTATCTTAACAATTTTCTTTTTTTTTTTTTTTTTAACTTTTTAATGTTTCAGGAAGGAATCTTTATTGAAATAACTGGGATGCCCTTTTCTTAGGTGTCTGGTTAAAAACAGATAATGATAGGGCCAGCAGGTGGTATTGTGGTTAAGGTGCTGGATTCCCACATGGGCTATGTTGGGTGGAGTCCTGGACATCGTGGCTTGAAACTCATGCCAGGCACATGTGCATGTATTCCCAAAATCCCAGGAGGAGAATGGAGGAGAAGGGAATGCATGTGGCCATCTCCCTGGGATGGGACACTTTCCCTCTGTCTCTCTTGAGCAAGCACACACACCCTATGGCAACTCCCCCCCCCCCCCCCAACAAAAAAGAGAGACAGATAATGTCATAAATGTTGTATTCAACCCTGAACTCACGTAAAATTTTAAAATATTGCTCTAGGTGTTATTTGAGAATTTAGGTAATTAGTAAGTAATCTCTTTACATTAATTGGTTATAGAAAAGGAGGCTATGAGTCTTTTTTGTTCTTGTTATTAGACATCTAATTGATATGCTACTGGGAAAATGTTATTAGCCAAAGAGTTGTTTTGATAGCTTTAGATTTTTAGAGTATCACAAAAGGGAGAAAGAAGAGAATCACTGACACTTTGGTGTATTATTTTAAAATTGAGTTATTGACAATACTTTTTTTAACCAGAAAGTTGGCATTCTCAAACTGAGTATAACCAATCCTACATTTTCTCCTTCATTTATTTAGTCATCTACCTAAGATTCATGCAAATTTTCTCTTCTGTGGATGGACACTTGAATTTATGACTGAATAAACAGAAATAAGCAACAAAATGAGGAAATTAAAGTTTAAGATTTTGGCCTTACTGATTTTTGTTTACTTTACTATTTGGGTAGCATTTCTTTCTTTTTTAAAATATTTTATTTAACTTTATTCATTCATTTATTTATTTCAATTTGACCAGAGAGGGGTAGAGTGTAAGAGAGAGAGAGAGAGAAAGCAAACCGCCAGGTCCGGGACTCGAACTGCAGTCAGCCATGTGGGAATCCAGCACCCTTAACCACCGAGCCACCTGCTAGCCCCATCTTTTTTTTTTTTTTTTAAAGAATTACTTTATTTAACTTTATTTATTTAATTTTATTTTTAATTTGACCAGAGAGGGAGAGAGAATGTGAGAAAGCAAACTGCCAGGTCTGGGACTTGAACCGTGGTTAGCCATGTGGGAGTCCAGCATCCTTAACCACCATGCCACCTGCTGGCCCCTGGGTAGCATTTCTTATTGCCATTTTTCCTGTATAAAATTTGATATTCTAATCTTTAAATTCCTTGTCAGAAAGAAATACTTATTAGAGTTATTTAGAAATTCTACAGAAGGGGCAAATCCTAACATGGTAAATATTATAATTGGCTATGTTTTATATAACTCGAAATTGGGGGTTGATAAGTATACAGTTGTACATTATACTTGATATCATACTTAATATTTCATGGTGGTGAGGCATAAGGTGTCCTCTGAAATGGAAGATTAAGTTACCCAGTGGATTTTATGTTTCTTCTAAACTTCCACTAAGTACAAGACCTAGTGCTTCAGTATTGAAACTATTGACATTAATCTCCTCTGTCCCTAAGCAAGAAAGGGAAAGAACTGGAAATAATATGAAAGACAGTGTCACTATTTTAAGTGTTCTTTTTCTGAGTTATTCAGGTACAAGGAGTTTAAAAAGTTAGGGGTACCCTAATTTCATCAAAACCAGGAGTAGACTTCACATTATGGCCAGACATAATCTATATAGGAACAGGACTATTAGCAGGGTAATATAAACAAAGTACTATTTTATTCATAAACATTAGAATAAATCCCAGTTTAATATTTTACTTATTGGCTCTAGTTTTGCTGTGATAGCAGTTTTATTACTGATTTACTTTAAGGCTGTTACATATGTTAAACTATCTTTGGGTAATAGTGTTGAAATTGTATGTTTTTTAAATAGTTAAAGTTATTTAATATATTTACCAGAAAAACCCTAAGAGGAAAAAAACCTTGGCCAATATCACAATTTTAATATGTCTCTTATCTCAAGTGCTCAAATTTTATGTTAAAAATAACAATGATTTTTTTTTAATAGCATCTGATTACAATCTGTTTTGGAAAATCTGTTTCTTAAAAAACAACCTGCCTGGTCACAAGAGAAACCATTCTTGGAGTAGGTGGTTCACTTTCTCTCCTCCCAAGCATCACTTACCTGTTCTGCTTACCAAGTTACTTGGGCTGTGTCCTATCACATTTTTAAACATTTAACTTTATTACGCTTCTTGAGAAACAAAGTACTCTCAAACACACCGGGCATGTGTCTGTATGCCTTGTTTCTTAGTGCAAGCATGTTTTTAAGTCACGAATGCTAGCCAGCCAATAGCAGTACCAGAAAGTTTACATCTACAAGGAATAGCAGTAACAGGTTCTGTTTATGTAAGAGACTCTTCAAAACATACTGGGAAGTTAGGCACTTTTTTCCCAACAGGAAAATCTTGGAGAGATGCAAACTACTTGGATTATTTAATTTCGTATATCATAATATAGTAGAGATCAGTAGATTTAGATAAGTAATTTTAGAATGCTTTAGAATGCTAAATAATGGTAGAGAAACAGCCTCTACTTTGAGCCTAATTTTTTCCCCCTTGTTGTTTTTCATTGCACATGTCTGTACTGTGAGCCTTGTTTTGACACACATTTATTTTCTTCTCTGGTAGATCATGTGTCTGTATCATAGGCATGGGCATAATAATGCCTACGCTTAATGATAAAAGCTGCCATCTCTGACACACACCAGGTGCCAAGTATATAATCCTCTAGGTAGAGGTAGACCCTGATAGCTCCAATTTATAAATGCAGAAGCTGTGTCTTAGCCCCGGGTCCACAACTTCCTATTGAAGTGTTATATCAGTCATTTACTTATGGAATTAGCTCATAGTAAATGAAATTTGGCAGTATTTATTTCCATGAACAAGATAGGATGCCCTTACCATCAAACTGGTCTTATGGGTAGTTGGAAATTGATGTACTTTTTAAAATAAAATGTTAGAGAAAATATTAATAAAATATTAGTCAATATTTGTGTTAATTCTATTAGCTCCTCTCTTGCTGAATTGTTAAGGAGTCCCTTCTTTGTGGTGGGCGATGCTCTTAGTGGATTCTGCTTGTTATTTAATGCTATACCTCAGGGATCTGCAAACTGTGGCCCGTGGGACAAATCTGCCCTGCAGCCTGTCTTTGCAGATAAAGTTTCAGTGGAACATACCCATGCTTATTAGTTTACAGATGGTTTGCAAAGCCTAAAATATTTATAATCTGGTTTTCTGTAGAAAAAGAGTACCAACCCTTGCTCTAACTTAAACAAAAGATTGGAAGCAGTCAAATTTACTATTAATCCTAAAGGTATAGGAAACTTTCTTTTAAAATTTCTACATAATTTTTATCCTTTATGGGAAAAGATTCAGGAGAAGTAAATTTGAGGCGATTCAAGCTTAATTTTTTTTTTTCCTCAAGTGCGTTCTATGTTTGAGAATTTGTTCACTGGTGTACCTAAGGCCTGAGAGTTACCTGTAACACTGCCCAAATGATTGTGTTTTAGAGTCTTCTCTTTGCCTGGTAAACATGTTTTCTGTCCCATTAAAAGGATAACAAAGAGGATACAAGGAAGATTTCATTTACAGGGAAATAAAATGTGGTTGTATGTGAGGTTTTGTTTACTTTCCCCGCTCAGGAGGAGCCAGCCCTCATCATGTTTCCAATTAGGTGGTTATCTGATCCCTTCAAAGTCACCCATTCCCTCTGCTGAAGCAAGGATATGCTGGTTCCCTTGACACACTCAGGTTTCACAAGCCTTGGGAGCTTGCGTCTACCCTTTATTTTAGCGTTCATAATTGAGAGTGAGAACCTTTTCCCATATCACACACATGAATATAATGAAGATGTTAAAGTAACTTTGGTAGAGTTAGTAAAAGAGTACCCTGAGACTTAATTATGCATTGTTTAAGTTGTGGTTTTTTCCCCTCTGATACAGCTTCCAAAAGATATTTTGGTTTGGAAAATATTTTTCTTTTGTGTTTGATTTTCCTGGTTGCTGACTGTACTAGAAAACAGAAATGAAGGGATAACTTGTTTGTGTTACTTGGCAGGAAGTTCCACTATGGTGTGACGTTTTTCTTGCACACTGGGAATCAGTTCAGTAGTATATTTAATCTTCCACCAGATCTTAACTTGTTAACAGTTTGTAATCCTATCTGATATTTAAATAGTAAATTAAGCTGAACTGAAAATATTTTACATGTATCTGAAATTTAGTTTGAAAAATGGGAATTAATGCTACCATAGATTGCATATTAACAATACACCTAGTGTTATCGTGTGTGTGTGTGTGTGTGTGTGTGTGTAAACTAACCTAAATCTAACAAAATTTAATTAATGTAAATACTCCAGAAATGACAAGGAATTTATCTATTTGTTCTTGGCAAAAATACTCTAGGAAATACTTACCTTTTCTTGGAGGGAAGTTAGTGCTCTATTAAAATGTATACTATACATATACATGCAACAAAGATGAATAGAAAAATGGAATTTCGGGGCTGGCAGGTGGCACGGTGGTTCAAGGCACTGGATTCCCACTTGGCCAACCACGGTTTGAGTCCCGCACCTGGCGGCTTGCTTTCTCACTTTCCCTTTTTCTCTCTCTCTCTGGTAAAATTGAAAAAAATAATAATAACAAATGGAATTAAGTAAATAATTCTTTTTTTAAAAAGAAAAATGGAGTTTCTAAAATGTAAAACTTAGTACAGATCATCAAAATGATACATGAGCTATTGAATTTCTTATCAGTACAAACTGAGAAAGTCTTTCCTACTTCGGTTTGTGTTATTAGTGAGATATTTCAAAAAGTCTTTCAAAATTCAAGTGCTTATGTCCAAAACCAGAAAAAGATTCTGTTCATCTGCAATAGCATAATACTTTTCACAAGCGTCTGATCTTATTCCTAAATCTTGAGTACATGAGTGGTGGTAAGGAGCATCCTAGTGTGATAGACTATGAATGCTGTCTGGCATTTTGTTTTTGTTTTGAGCAGATCCATCAGACTTTGAGATTGCTCGCTGTAGAGTAGGTAATAACTTCTTTTTTGTAGAGTTTTGTAATGGATTAAGTAAAGTGTGTTAAAGTACCAGGTAACAGTGCTTGGCATGTAGCTACATTTATTTGACTCGTCACATACTGTATCATCACTACGATTATTTAAAATAGTCTTAGAAGAAGTGTGCTGTGAGCAGTTACGCTCATTGTACTTACTATTTTCTGTACTAACGGCTTCCCTCCTCTTACAGTAGTTGACAGGGTATACATTTGAGTGTGTGTGTTTTAGTGATAATACTGTGACATTATTAAAACTAGAGAAATGAAAATAAACTTTTGGGGGCTGTTTTGATGCAGACAGCTTTACTAAACCGCCTGGAGCGAATTTTCGAAGCATGTTTTCCTTCTATATTTGTTCCTGATGCTGAAGAGGAAGTTATTTCCCTGAAGCACTTGCTAGAAACAAGCACCTTGCCAATAAAAACAAGAGAGGCCTTAGCTGAAAGTGGGTAAGTAGTTAAGACAGTTTTGAGATAGCATGTGTTTTTGCTAGTTTCAACTGTAAATATTGTGTTAAAGTTTAATCATGCTGTGCTAAAAGACTTATATGAAAAAAATCTCTGCCTCTCCACTTTTTGACTTATTTTGGGTTTTCTATGTCAGTATTCTAATCAGTCAATATTATATATTTTTTAAAATTTTCATTCCTGACATGATAAATCAGAATTTAGATCTTACCAGTGTTATTCTCCCATCATCTTCCCAATATGCTTGTGTTTTACTGTTTTTGGTTGTTATTTCGTGTTATTATAATCATTGTAAATATTATTAGCTGTGTTCTCTTTATAATACAACTTTTTATGGACTTAATAATCACCTCTTTTTTTCACTTACCAAGTCCTAAGTCTTGCCGTACCCTCCAACACATTCTGTTCTAACTGGAATGGTTTCTTTCTTTTTTTTTTTTTTTTAAAAAGGAGAGATTTTTGCTATAGGGTGTGTGCTCTCTCTAGAGAGAGACAGAAAGCAAGAAATCACACCCATGGTTGGCCATGCCACAATCCATTTTTCTGCATTCTCCTCTCAGGATTTTGGGCACCTTGGGCACGTACACACATGCACGCCCCCATGCCCAGTGTGAGTTTAAGCCACTGGATCCAGAATTCGAACCATGGTCGACTACATGGGAGTCTAGTGATGTAACCATTATGCCATCTGCTGGACCCAGAATGGTTTCTTCAGTCCAGGCCTTTTACACACTTGTTACCTCAGGACTGCCCTTCATTTTTATTCTATATTCTAGTAGAGTATATCCTCTAATTACTTTCTGAGAAAAAAGATACATGGTAAATAAAATTTTATTGTCTTCTACTCTCACATTAAATTTATAGTTTAAGATCTTTTCTTTGTTACTGATGTTCTGATATTTCACAATAAAATATGTTGGTGTAAATCTTTTTACAGTTATTGGACTGACTTTAAATAGGACCATTCAGGGACCAGATGGCATAATGGTTGCATCGCTGGACTCCCATGTAGCCTACAATGGTTCAAGTCCCGGACCTGATGGCTTAAAACTCATGCCGGGCATGTCTGTATGTGTGCCCAAAATCCCAAGAAGAGAATGGAGGAAAAGAGATTGCAGCATGGCCATCCCCCTGGTGGGGTGATTTCTCACTTTCTGACTCTCTGTCTCTCTGATGAGCACATGCATCCTATAGCAAAATCTCTCTTAAAAATAAACAGATAGATAGATAGGACCATTCAATCTGAAGGTTTCTATTCTGTACCGGGCATGTCTCGTATTATTACCTTGGTAGTGACCTCTTTCTTGTCTCTGTTTTCTCTTTCTGAGAATCCTATTAATTAACAGTTATTGGATGTTAGAGGGTCTAGACTGAGTTTCTAATTTTAATTTTACAATTATCATCATTCTTTCTCAGCTGTTCTTTCCCATTTTGTCATTCTGCCTCTAAAAGCGTTCTCTTTCTTCTATTTTGCTAAGTGTATTACTATTACATTATTCCTCTTTGTAACCTCAATATCTGTGGTATAGGGTTTTAAGTAACGACTTCCTTGAAGATGAAGATTGTGTTTTTACATCTCAATTTTTGTTTTAGGGTGTTTTCTAAGAAGAAAGGGAACAAAAATGTTTATATTCTACCATTTTAAATTTTTAGATATGTTTTCGTTTTAATGTACTAATTATACAGATAGTTTATACTTCTATAGGTAGTTCATTAATCTGTCCAAGAGATTAATTCTAAGGAAATAACACAACCATGTAATAACTTATACCATAAAATACAGAAAGGTACTAATTTTTACTGTTTGGCACCTAATAGTAAGAACCAAATAGGAAAAACAACTTATTTGGAACTGTAGGACTGTGGCTAAATAAATGCTGGTGCGTCAGCCTACTAATGGATTATTACCTACCCACTGAGAAAGATACACAAAAACACTAGGAAATGCTCAAAGTATGAACAAAGAATACAAAATTATATATATGCCATAATTGCAACAGTGTGTTTGTGAATCAAAACTTGAGGGGAAAAAAACACAAATATTGAACAGTCATCTTAAAATGGTAAGATGGAGGTTGATTTATTTCTTCCTTTTAACTTTTTTCTGTGTTTTATAATAAAGAATAACACACCATCTAAATTTCTGCTTGATTACTGGCGTATTGATACATATGAGCTTAATTTAATTACATTTCTAATAACTGTAAGTAAGTATTCGCTCTTGATTGCATTTAGATAATAGTTGTACACTCATGGTAGCCTCAAGATTAATTAGAATGTATTATGTGTCGTGGTCATGTTAAACATAGAATTTCATGGTGAAAGCTGTTGAGTAACCTATTTGTGGCTTCATCATGATCTTTACAGGGAACTGCTGGATGTGTGGACCGAGCTACAGGATATCCATGATGCACATGGCTTGAGATATCAGTGGGGTGGTTCCCATAGCAACAAGAAGCTTTTGTGCTCTTTGGGAATAGACACCCGAAACATTGTGAGTTGAATACCTTGAAATACATATTTTTAATTTTTTTGTTTGTTTTCATTTGCTGTAGGGCGTATGCACACTCCAGAAAGAGCGAGACTGAAACTGAGTGTGTACACCCCGTGGGGGCCATGGCCACACCACAGCCCCTTCTACTCCATTCTCCACTTGAGATTTTGGTCATGGAAGCACACACACCTGGTGCATATTCCAAGCTACCAAGTCTGGAACTTGAACCATGCAGTCAGCCATGTGGGATCCTTAAGTACCACACTACTGGCTGACCCAAAACCTTTTTTTTTTTTTTTTAAAAAAAAAAAAGAACTAGTTTCTATTTAACTTTATTTATTTATGTCAGTTTGACCAGAGAGTGACAGGGCAACAAAGAGGAAAAGTGAGAAAGCAAGCCTTCAGGTCTGGGACTTGAACCATGGTCAACCCTATTAGAGTCCAGTGCCCCTAACCACCATGTCACCTGTTGGCCCCAACCCAAAACCTTTTAATGGGTGTTTTTAAACTCGCTTACCTTTCTGTTCCTGTGATAAGCTAGTTCCTCAGAAAAATAAATATTAATTGGTGTAAATGTTCATTTATCTCTGAGTAAGCCAATTTTTAAACTTCAATCTTAAATTTTTCTTTGTCTTATTTTAGAAAAAAATTTTTGTTTCCTGAAATATAAAATGAAATAATTAGGCTGGGAGATTTTGACCAAGTTAAAAAAAAAAACCCAACTGAGCAATTTAATGATTTTTCTCAATTTATCATTCTTAATGTAGGTAATAAAGCACAGCAACATATTCTGGAGACTTTTCATTGTATGTTATATCATTCTCTAAATATATGTTCTTTCTCTCTAACTTATGTGTGTAGCTCTTCACCGGCAATAAGAAGCAGCCTGTCATAGTACCCATGTATGCAGCAGGACTGGTAAGTACAAAAATGTCTCTCCATGTATTTATCATTATTGCATTATTCTGCGAAGCTCTCTTATGTAGCATGACATAAAAGTATATTTTTAAGAGGCACTTAGTGTTGGAATTTTAAGGGTATAAATGTAGTAGTATAATATCCATTTTAATCTCATAAATCCTTTAAGTCTACATCTTAGGGCATTTTTCTACATTCACTAATTACAGATACTGCTTTGTATTAGATGATTCAAAAATTTTTTTATCTTAGTGATAATAGTGCTGTAACGCTTTGTAAAACTCACCTTTGGAGGATTCTTTTTTATTTTTCCTTTTCTAAACTATGAAAAAAGAGTAAGCTGTAGTATATAAAAGATTAAAGATACACTTTGTTTTAATTCAATTATTAATTTTAAGTAATGGAGTATTGTGCCAGCAAGTGGTGTGGAGGTTAAGGTAGCAAGATCCCACATGGCCAACTGCACGGTTTGAGCCCTGGAACCAGCACCTTGAAAAACATTCTGGGTGCATGTACGTGCATGCCCAAAATCTCAAAAGGGGAGCGAAGGAGAAGGAATTGCATCATGCTATCCTCCCTGAGGGGTGATTCTCACTTTCCCTCTCTGTCTCTGGCAAGTACTTATATCCTACAGCAAACTAATACATAAAGAAATAAAAAATATTGATGCAACATTGAGGCTACAGGTGTATATATAAAAAACTTGGAAATACTAAATTATAGTTAATTTAAAATGAGCCAGGATTTATTTTTTTTTCCTTTTTTGGGGGGGCCACAGGTGCATGTACTCACCAGAGAGAAATAAAATGAGAACTCACACCCCAGGGAAGATGGCTAAGCAAAAATCCTCCATTCTCTTCTCAAGATTTTGGGCACACACACAAACATGTACGTGCCTGGCATGTTTTATCAGGCCACCATTTCAAGACTCAGACAATGTGGGATCCAGTGCCTTAACCACCACACCACCTGCTGGCCCTCTATTAGTATTTTAAATGTGTTGAATTTTGTTTTTTTTCAGGTACACCAGGTAGTCCCAGGAAACTGATGCATTTTCATTCTGTTCTTTATTGAGATTCAGTCACATTTTAAAGTTTGATGTTTGTGTTTTTGGGTGTGTTTTCAAGTTATTGGTGAATAAAACGACCTATTAAACTAAAAATATTATGTTGTTATAACCAATAACTTGAAAGTAAGGAAAAAGTATGTTTAAGACTGAAAGGGAAAAAATAAAGAATTCTTAGTATAGAATATACATTATACAACCCCATTATGTGCATGTAAAAGTGAATTTGCTGTGGAACTTGACCTTTTTTAATATACAAACTTTTTCCATGAGTAAGTACTTATTATTGGTACTGAATTGGAATTGGAATGTTTGATTTGTTTTGGCAGTTTTGTTTTGTGACATTTTCCTTGCTTGAGTTTTACTTTTTTTTTTTTTTAAATAAGTTTCTGCACTGTTATAAATGGTTAACTTACACTTTAAAAGCACCATGATGATCCCTGTGCTCTTTTTCTCTTTTTTCTTTCAGTAAATACAATCCAGAACATTGAACTTTTTGATTATTTGCATTTCCTTATTTTTTCCCCTCAGGGAGTAGCACCGCAGAGGTGGTCGGTGCTATTGTTGTTGTGCGCTGAATAGGAGCTCAGAATTTAATTTGTAGGCGTCTTCATTCAGTGTGTTGTGGGCAGTGTCCACTAAATGCTTTTGTGTAGCCTCAGCACGTTAGCCAGTTCTTTGATGTTTGTGAGGAGTTAGATGCTAAAGCTAATGTGTTATTTTTCTACCTTATTTACAGTCTTTATTCGTAATAATATTATCATTTTTATAAGCTTTAATACCAAACTTTATGTAGTAGATACAAGTGTGTCTCCCCTCTTCCTTGAGTATAACAAAAATTATATGCTTATTTCATTCTTTTCTTTCTTTCTTTTTTCTTTTTTTGTTAAGGTTTTTGCCATAGGATACATGCACATGCTGGAGAGACAAAAGAGAGGGGAAGTGAAAAATCACACCTCCCGGGGGGGCTGGGGATAGTCACATTGCAATCCCTTCTCCTCCTCCATTCTCCTTTTGGAATTTTAAGCACACGTGCTCGTGGGCCTAGCATGATTTTCAAGCTGCCAGGTCTGGGACTTGAACCATTGTTGGCCATGTGGGAATCCAACACTTTAATCACCATGCCACCTGCTGGCCATAGAAACTGATATTTTTACTATCATAGTTTAACTATACCTAAATTTTGCACATGGGCTTTACACATATGAGATGTTCAGTAATCTTTGATCTTACCTGGAATATTAGTACCGGAAGTGATCATTGAAATCACTGGTTCTCAGACTTTAATGTGCATCAGAAATCACTTAGATGACTTGTTAGAGCACAGACCACTGGGTGCCACCTCCAGAGGTTCTTAGGGAGTCTAGGGTGGAGCTCGAAGATTTCTACATCTTACAAGTAAATTTCAAAGTGACATGATGTTGCTAATTGGGGATCGCAGTTTAAAAACCACTGCTTTTAGTGATAGTTCAAATTAGAAAACTTGGTTGAGACCGTTAGCCAGACATTTTGTCTCCTCACATAGGACGCACCCAAGAATCTACACAAATGTACGTGGTTTGAATTGGACCCTGAACTTATCTTCATATTTTAGCTGCTGTTTTTAAAGTCTTACATGTGTGTTGTTGTTAAGAATTGAATTGTAAATTGCTTTAGTTGCTAGCTTATGTCCTATTGTATTAGAGTTGGGGGGAGAGTTCTTTGCAAACTCGTTTTTATAAATTCACAGATTCCAAATCACTAATTCAGCAGTCACCCCCCCCCCCCCCCCCCCCCCGTTAAGTTAAGGCTGACTGTTGTCTGGGATATAATCTTTCACTGACAAATAGTCACGAGCTTATTAAGTATTACTTTAAATATATAAAAGCTCAGTTTTTTTCAGTCCATTAGCCTGGCTTACTACCCATTCTGTGTTTGGTGAGTGTTGATGGAAAATGCTGGGACTTTTTTCCCTTCTTTGTTTCTGTACCCATCCTGAATGTCTTCCTTATTCAGAAAGTGTGTTAGATTTGTAACAAACCCAGTGAACATAGAAGATGTTTTCCCCTCTGTAGTGGCTGGGTTTGCTTTGCCAGTCCGGAGAACTAAGTACCGAGGCTCCAGTGCCTTCGTGGAGGTCAAAAATCAAACACTAAATTTACACTGAAGGGTACACACACCAAGGTCTTGCATCACATGTTTGAGAGTCAGCTCTCCATTTTCCAGCCACCACCATGGTGCAGTGTGATGAATGGTGCTCTTGAAATTTCAAGGTCGAAAATATCATAAAACTTGTATTTTTAGAGCCTGGATGTGATAAACGGTTGTATTCATCCTCCACCATATCCCAAATTGTACTTATGCGTTCATGTGAAAATGTTAACAATGTACTTTCAAACATCTAATTTAAAATACAAGGTTTTACTTCAAAAACTTTTGATTCTAAAGATATTGTTGTGAAACAGTTCCCATTGTAGTGCTATAAGACTGTAAACAAAATTTAAGAATAGTTCTATTTTGCCTGTAGTGCTTTCTAAATGACCTGTTTTTTTCTTTTTCTTGCTAGGTTAACTCTTAAAAGTTTATATTGATAGATTGATCGCCCCCTCCCAATTAATGACCAATATACTTTTCGCAGGGTATGTTAGAACCCACAAAGGAACCATTAAAACCATTATCTGCTGCAGAAAAAATCGCTTCCATTGGTCAGACAGCCACCACGTCATCAGAGATGAACACGTGTGCATCTGATCAGTTCCAGGTAAAAACATCACATGCCGTGACTGCAGGTGTTTACATCCACACGCACAGTTTCTGTCTGTGATATATAACTTTGGTTTGAAACTTTTAAAAACTTGATTTGGTGATGGACATGATTTTAATTGTTAATTAACATCTTCCTTGGAATATAACAAACAGATTATCTTTATTTTTCAAAAACAAAGGCATAATTTGAGAACTGGGTGGTTATAGGTAAGTTCTAAAAACTTCCTAGGTTTTCGCCTCTTGACCTCTAAAATAAGAAGGTATGACACAGGTATCTCTAAAGTCCCTGCAGTTTGAACATTGTTCCCTTGCAGTTGGATCATAATTATTGACACAAATCTGGTGAAAACAGATTATCCAAAAAAGGAGTGAGCGATGTATATATAACTACTCTGTAAGTCCGCTATTGAGTATTCTCCTGAAATCTTGTGAAATTTTGTAAAGCAATAAAATTTAGGTGTGTACGTTGCCTCAAACTATTGTTTTGACAATGTGGGTAAAACTGTTGGCTGAGGGACCAGTAGTTAGCGTAATGGCTATGTCGCTGGACTCCCATGTAGTGGACCGAGGTTCACGTCCTGGACCCAGTGGCTTAAAACCCATGCCGGGCACGTGTGCGTGCGTGCCTCCCAAGATCCCAAGAGGAGAGTGGAGGAGAAGGGATTGTGGCGTGGCCATCCCCCCTGGGGGGTCATTTCTCGCTTTTCTCTCTCTCTCTCTCTCTCTCTCTCTCTCTCTCTCTCTCTCTCTGGCGAGCGCATGCGCCCTCTAGCAAAAACCTCTCAAAAAAAAAAAAACTGTTAGCTGAAAATGATGTGACCTGGGACCAGCAGATGGCATAATGGTTACATCACTGGACTCCCACATAGTTACCTGCAGTTCAAGTCCCAAGACCTGGTGGCTTGATACCCATCCCAGGCACATGTATGTGCATGCCCAAGATCCCAAGACGAGAATGGGAGAGAAGAAACTGTAGCATGGCCGTCTCCACTAGGGGGCGATTTCTCATTTTTTGTCTCTCTGTCTCTCCAGTGAACACATGTACCCAATAGCAAAAATCTCTCTCAAACAAAAAAGGAAGAAAGTGATGTGACCTTTAACAAAATATTCTACAGATTACTAATAAAAACTGTCTCATCATTTACTTCTTTGGCATACTTAAGCACAAATTTTATTTCTTTGTAATATGCTTAATATTAAAGACTTGTTTTCCACTTTATAGGGGAAAATAGGCCGTTCTGGTTACTCTTCCCAGATGACATTAGAAACTGGCTTAGTGTCTGTTAAACATCCCAATTTGTGCTTGTGCTTTCACATGAAAATGTTAACTGTGCACTTTCAAACATCTAATTTAAAATGTAAGGTCTTCATAAACTTTTGATTCTAAAGATACTATTGTGAAACAGTTCCCATTATAGTGCTATCAGAAGATTACTATATGTTAACATCACCTTTTTATTTTGAGAGAGAGATTTTTGCTAATAGAGCTTGTGCACTTGCCAGAGAGACAGAGAGTGAGAAATCATCTCCAGGGGTGATGGTCATGCCGTAGTCCCTTCTCCTGCATTCTCCTCTCGGGATTTTGGGCACACACGTAATCATGCTCAGTGTGAGTTTCCAGCCTCCAGGTCTGGGACTCGAACCATGGTCAGCCCTGAGGGAGTCCAGCACCTTACACACTATGCCACCTGCTGGTCCCTACATCACCATTTTTTTAAAGAATTATTTTATTTAACTTTATTTATTCATTTATTTCTTATTAATTTGACCAGAGAGGAACAGAGTAAGAGTGAGAGAGAGAGAAAGCGAGAAAACAAGCCACCAGGTCTGGGACTCTAACTGTGGTCGGCCGTGTGGGATTCCAGTACCCTTAACCACCACGCCACCTGCTGGCCCCCATCACCATTTTTTAAAAGAGGTTTTTGCCTTAAGGTACATCTGCTCGCCAGAGAGACAGAGAGAGGGAAAGAGAAATCACTCCCAGGGAGGATAGCCACACTATAGTCCCTTCTCCACTCTTCTCCCCAGATCTTAGGCACACACACACATTCACATGCACACAGAAAACATCACCATTTTAAAAACATGTTCTTGCCATGTTTGCCATTTGTTCTCCTTAACTATGATTTTCAGTAGTATCTAACATAAAAATAGTGTGACAGTCTGTTTTTCCAAAAATGTGTGTTCTACTAAGGAAGGGTTCCAGAGTATCGTAAGTTGGGGAAATACTTTATATCATATCCCCATAACCACCCTCGAAGATTTACAACACATATTAAGGACACGGAAGAGTCCTGCAGTAAGTAACCCTATTTAATTTGTATTCATTCCTCAAATTTACCTAACTGCAGGACCCTTTTCTTTTCTTTTTTAGAGAGGTTTTTGCTATAGGGCATGTGCACTCGCCAGAAAGGAAAGACAGAGAGAGAGAGAGATAGAAAGCGAGAAATCACCCCCAGGGGGGATGGCCATGCCATAATCCCTTCTCCTCCATTCTCCTCTCAGGATCTTGGGCACACACACGCACACGCGCCCAGCGTGAGTTTAAGTCACCGGGTCCAGGACTTGAACCGCGGTCGGCTACATGGGAGTCCAGCGACATAGCCATTATGTTAACCGCTGGTCCCTGCAGAACCCTTTTCTGTAAGGAACAGGGGAGAGGAGAGTCAAAACATACTTCAGAAAACAGTGTATGAAGCATAAGTCTTACCCTTTCAGGTGTGTTTCAGAAAACACCTACTACTACTGCCATGTACCGCTGGGCTTTGGACGTGAGCATAGCTTAAACATCGCTTCAAAGCCAGCCTGTTCCTGGCACTGAATTAGTGGGCATGGGAGCTGATACACTGCGTGCCTGGCCTTCCTGACGATTAGGCAGCTCTGGCCAATGTCTCAGTAGGTGGAATCTGTCCTTTTGTTGCTCTGATTTTGCCCTCTTAATATCAGCTGCTCTCCTGGGCCTGTCCTAACTGCGCAGATTGCAGAACTTCCTCTCCCATAGCACATTTCCAGTGTCGTCTCGGGCAACAGGCTCATTCTTGCAGTGTTAGGTTATTAGGAAAATATTCTGAGTAGCTTTGTGACAGATTCATTCTTATTGAGACCATTGCTAGTGTTACTTTCTTCTTTCCTCTTCCTCCCCCATCCTACCACTCCCACATGTTACAGCCCCATTAACTATGCTTATTTTATCAGAGGAGCTGTTACCTGCTGTTTTTTGCCCCTAGTGGATTCAGTCTTATTATGTATCTCAGTTGCTCCTCATAGCTTATCTTTCTGATACAATTTGACTATAGACTTGACTGAAAGTGGAGTATGCCAGAAACCTAATAAAAATATGTGTGCTAATTTAGCATTCTGTACTGAGATACCTGCCTCTCTCAAAGAATCGTACGATCCTGGCTCACCTCCATACTCTGATGCAGGTTCAGATATTTAACAGACATCTGAAATGCACTGTTAAGATTCCCTTTGTATAAAGTGGTATTTCTTACCACTGTTCTTTGGCATTCCATATGCATATTATTTTTACTTTATGTTTGGCCATGCAGTTATACTACTAGATCTTCCCGCCAGTCATATTTTTTCACATGATGTAGCCATAGTCCATAGTGCTAGAAACTTAGCGAAATGTGTTAGGAAAGACCTATCCAAAATACCTCATTTTTCCCCCTCCAAAAAAATACCAAGCCTTCCTTTTATAAAGCTTTTGGCATCATTAAACAGTGGCTTCAAAACTTAGCACAATAGTTTAATTATAATGATCGTAAGCTTTTGGATCTATCTGTTTTATCCTAATTTTGGTACTCATTGCGGTTTGGTTTTGTTTTCTTCCAAATTGCTTTGGGCAGCCAGTGATGTAATGGTTAAAGTGGATGGATCCCACATAGCCAAGTGTGTAGTCCAAGTCCTGGACTAGGCAACATGAAAAACACTGCAGGCACATGAACATGCGCACCCAGAATCCCAAGAGGAGAATGGAGAAGGGATTATGGTGTGGCCCTCTCTGGGTAGTGCGCGTGTGTGTGCATGCACTCGCTTGCTCGCTCTCTGTCTCTCTCGTGAGTGCACATGCCCTATAGCCAATTGTGGGGGGGGGGGGCACTTTAACCTTAAAAGATGGCTTAAGGGTACAAAATAGTAGTGATTCCTTTAGTTTTTGTTTTGTTTTGCCAGAGGGCATGTGTGCTTACCAGAGGGGGAGAGGGGGGGAGAAAGTACCCCTGCTGTAAGCCTGGTCACACAGCAGTCCCTTTCCATTTTTCTGTCCTGCCGGGATTTGGAGAGTACACATGCACACATGTATTTTTGCTTGTTTTAAAATTACTTACTTATTGGGGACCAGCAAGTGGCATGGTGGTTAAGACGCTGGGCAAACCCACATGGCCGACCACGGTTTGAGTCCCAGACCTGGTGGCTTGCTTTCTCACTTTCTCTCTGTCTCTCTCTAGTTAAATTGAAATGAATGAATGAATAAAATTAAATAATTAAAAAAAGAATTACTTACTTATTTAATTCCATTTGTATTTATTATTTTTTTTAATTTGACCAGAGAGAGACAGAAAGAGAAAGCAAAGCCACCAAGTCCAGGACTCGAACCACAGTCAGCCATGTGGGAATCCAGCACCTTCAACAACCATGCCAACTGCTGGGCCCATGTTTGCTTGTTTGTTTTTTAAGAGAGATTTTTGCTATATGGTACATGAGCTTGCCAGAGAGACAGAAAGAGATGGACAGTGAGAAATCTCTCCCCGGAGGGATGGCCATGCCATAATCCCTTTTCCTCTGTTCTGCTCTTGGGATCTTGGGCACGCATACAAATGCTCCCAGTATGAATTTTAAGCCACTGCATCTGGGACTCAAACACATGGTCGATTACGTGATAGTCCAGTGACATAACCATTACGCCATCGGCTAGCCCCTGCACATGTATTTTTTAAGCTGCTGGGACCAGGAAACAAATTGTACTGACAGCCATGTAGAATCTGGCTTCCTTAACCACCAGGGTATGAGGCTGGGCCACCTTTTGTTTTTCTACTGAATTTCAAGATCACACCTTTCATGGTAACATTACAGATTACCTTATAGTAAGATCATTCACTGCTGAGTAGAGTCAGCTCTTACTAGCAGTTATTCCAACTAGTTGCCACTAGCAACTTCCTCTCTTAGGTTACTTGGTATGACTATTTTAGGTGTGAATCAATTTTAGAACTTTTAGTTCATCGAGAGAGTCATAATGTATTTTTCTATACAAAAATGCCTCATGACTTTTCCAATGACCCAATAGAACTCAGAAAAAGGGAACCAAAACAAAAACAAAAAGCTTATCGGTGTTCCCCAAACAATAAGAAAACCTATTGGGAAAGAGTAAGAAATTTACACAGTGGTACAACGAGAACTCAAGTCCAAGTCTCCAGTCACCATGTTTTTGTTCTCTTTATTATTACCTTATTTCCTCAGTACTTGTGGCTAGCTATAATCATTCATACTATACTGCTTCAAGTTGTTTTAAACTCCATCCTCTTACTGCTTCCTCTCTGAGTTGCTTACTGTGAATGTCATTAGTTACCCTTTGTATGCTTGAGTATTCTTTTTCATCATTCTCATTTCCATAAATGTTGATTCGTATTCAGTACCTCATCATAATTTTGGCCATGTCTTCAAAATGCCATACACCTGTATCAAGTAAAATTTGAGCAAAGCATTACTTTTAAGCACACATTTACTTGACATCATTTAAATACAAAATGTTAATAAAAGAATGGGCCCCATTTATCCAGAAAATGTGTTTTACTTTTATTTGAAATAACTGTAGATTCACAGGAAGTTGTAAAAATCTTTTCATGATTTTGTTTTACAAAATAACAGTACAGTATGTATATATAGTTCTGTAATATCATTTTAGCATATGGATACATTCCTGTAACCCCTACCACAATCAATATATAGAACTCTCATCAGCACAAAGAACTCCCTTCACAGTCACACTCCACCCTCCTTCCAAGTCTTTTCCCCTTGGCACCCACTAATGTTACCATTTTACTTGGTTTCAACCTCCCTCCTCAACCTCAAGACTAGACCTAATTTTTGGAGACTAAATAATTAATTTACCAATCATTGATATTTCATTTATCAAGACTGTTATAATATTATGGGATTAGCTTTCAAAAATAACCGATTCGTGAGCCTTTCCTACAGGAAACAGTGTTCAGTATGAAGTTTTAATAGTGCCTATGTTCGAGTAAAGCACCCTAGTAAGCAATACCCACCCCCTTAAAAAACAGTGACATGTTAGTATTAAGTCTAATGAAGCACAGGCTATTTCAGTAAATGTCAATGCCACTCCCAAAACAGGAAAAGAAAAATTTAAAAATAAAATCCTCTCATAAGCATATTCTTACAAGTAAACGAATGCACATTTTAAAATGTGTTTGAACTGTCTTCCATCTTACATTTACCTTTTGTTTATATGTTTGGCAGTTATGAAATTTTAAAACCTGGAATAGTTAGATCAGTTCTAAGTAATTTTTTTGTGTATTGTTTTAAAATTTAAATTCTGATGTCTGATTATAAATAATTTCTAAGAGAAGTTAAAATAAATATTTGAAATCAATACTTAGAAAAATGTAGGTCCCATTTATTGGCTCATGATTTCCTTTTAAATCTGAAAAATTGTAAAGAACCGGAGACCTTGGACTTTGAAATTTCTCATTTTATGTCTAAGGAGGCCAACTAAATTAACGGAACTATACAAGGTCATACTTAGAGTCCCCTTGTCTTGAATGATCTGTGTCTCCTCACTTTCACTATGGTACCTTCTCTTATATTGCATTATGTGATCTGTTAAATTTTAGGTGGCTTGTCATTTAATATAAATGTAATTTATTTATATAGATAAATTTGTTATTCGTTCGTTATTTAAAAACTACAGTGACTTTTTTCACTATTTTAATATTTTATTGTAATGAAGTCAATAGTTTAAATCATGATTTAAGAATGGATTGAAATCTGGACATACAGTCAACCTAAAAATTTGTTTGAAAATGTAAAGATAATTCCACTCCTCAAGTACATTTTTTAATGTCAGTAAACTGTACCAATTTAAAATTTTACTATTTCAGCTCATGTTAATATCTATAGGTAATCTTCTGAAATTGTAAATTATCCCAATTTTATCTGAAGGTATTTTGTCATTCAATGGTTTTGCTATAAATGTTTTTTGTTTTTCGAGGGGGGTGTTTTTGGTTTTAAAGGATGCTTTATGTTGTTACAACCTGTACTGATTAATTTTGATTTTTTGGTTTTCAACTCTAGGAGTCTCTACCACCCGTCCAGTTTGACTGGAGTAGCAGTGGCCTTACTAACCCTTTAGATGGTACGTCTCTCCGTAGAGCCTCTAGCACCAGAGCTAGAGTTAAGAAAGCTACAAAGTTCAGACAGACTTCTCTCTGCTGATTTCCTTTTTCGTTTAAACATAACTTCTTATTCTTATCTTTGGAAATTCAGGCTTTCTTTCTAAATAGTAATTACTCAAGAAACCAGCCGTTAACTATTACCGATAGTGTTAATGTCCAAATATAGACCATAGTAGCTAGGTAAAAGTCTTAATTTCTTTATCTTAAGTCGAAACAAGCTTTCTCTTCTTTTTTTTTTTTTAATTTTTAAACAAATATCTAGGTAATTTAAATAGTGTTTTAGCTAGGAGCAATTTACTTGAAATTTTTTTCTGTAGTTTTAATTTATGGAATTTTCTTGGATGCAAAGTGTTGTGGCTAGAGGCTGCTTCAAAGCACAAAGCACAATATTTAACCAAAAACAATGTGCAGATAGATCTGTATTTATTGACTCAAAGTAGTTTTCAGATTTAATAATATTTTTTAGAGCACTTATATGCAAATGGAAAATGAATGATTTTCATGATCTTTTTCTAAAACTTATCTCCAAATGCTAGTAGGCAGAACCAGAAATAATTGGTTTCACTTATGGCTTTTAAAGAAAATCCTGAAAAAGGAATAACTTATTCCAACAATGCAGGGTCTTGTAAAATACCTAACATGCAATGCTAGTTTCTAGAGTCAACACAAGATTTGGTGGACCCTGAGATATAATTGCTCTTACTCGTTCTGCTTAAGTTGTTTGAGCCATTTAAACACCAGTCTTTGTCTCAATGGCAGTAGTCATTGCCATGGTCAAAGCATCCCGTCAGCTTTGCCTTGGGTAAGGGTCTTGGGATATCTGGAGAGCGTCCAATTGAGTAACATCGTGCTGAAGGAAAGCCTGGATGCACCTTTTGCTGTTGTCTGGTGTCTTCAGTCAAATCATCATGCTTTTTAATTAACAAACAGCCTCTTTAAAAATGTATACTGTTTTCTGATTACTGTTTCAGAGTTAAAGGGGAACAGTACAGCTTGAGGTTGCACAGCAGGGTAGGGTGGTTATGACATTCCTTACTATTTCGTTGTCTTATTTTAAAACTAAGTTAATGTATTGGCACGTGTCCTGAAACTGACAACTTTGTCATTTCTCAAAATCATTAATTAGGAGTCAACATTACTAACATGCAAGATTGATTTGGGCATGTACAGTGATTTAATACTGGGTTGAGATTTAAGTATTGTTTCCCTTTAACGGGTACGCTTTCCCCTCGGTCTTTCTGGTATGGCTTCAAGTTTTGACTGAAAGAACTGAACTAAAACTTTACTAAGTGTTACTTTCTTTACATTGTACATGAGAAAATGTACATCGAATTAAATTGTTATTTTAGAAATGTCCTTAGTACTGAAAAACTAATACTGTACACTTTGTTTTAATGTTGATTTTTTAAATGTGTAATGACTACTAATTATAACCTGCATGTTCAAGTGTGTGTCTTACCCCTTTTTACACATAACCCCTCCTCCCTTGGCTTACCTTCTGTGTGGCTGCCTACCAACACGGTCACTGAATTTCAAGCTAGTGGAGGTTCCACTCTTCTGAACCTTGATTTCTTTGGGCCCGTGGATGACAGTAGCTCTAGCAGCAGCACCACAATCCCAGGTCAGCAGAGTGTTAAAACCACAATTCTAGTTCATTGATTACTGAAAGCATGACCACATCACTTGACTTTCCTATAAACAAGGAAACAAGGCGATTGTACTCTCTACAGTGTCGTTCTGATACTTTTCTTTCATCTATCCGTTGTTATTTTCAAGTATCCTACTACAACAAATGACTGGTGTCAAATGCATTTTAAGGGAAGCTTTCTCAGAGTGTAATATTCAAAGCTGAAAATAGTTTGTAGGAATAAAATAGCCCTAATGATGTCCTTAGACAGTTACGTAGGCAGGGGTTTTTTTTTCCTTAGTAGAAAATGTGACATTTTATATGCTTATTTTTAAAAGCATATTCAATAAAGCCATTTGAAAAAAATACAGGTTTAGAGATATATGAATATTTTAGTACTCAAAGATGACTTTACATTGTAGTTCCTGTAATATAATCTTTACAAATTCTAGCATTCAATTAGTTGTTGATTAGTGCTGCTAAATATATAATTAGGTTCCAAAATGTTGGAGTCTAGCACTTAGTTTATAGTCCCGCATAGAACTATTACTGTTTTTATGTAGCTCTTAATTAGAAAGTATACTGTTAGTTTTCCATGGAGAAAAAAAAAAATGTTACAAAAGTTAATAGTAGAAAATAATTGTTATGAGATACTGAAAGCTAGAAATTAAAACTTACTGGAGTGCCTGTTAAATTAATGTTTAGCCCTGCGAAAGTTCAGTTCATTGACCAAAAGACTAATGTATTTTGTCATTTTCTAACTGAATAAAAGATTTAAATTATAATGGCATTTTTATGTTTACATTTTATTTAATATGATTTTAATGAGTCCCTGTCATCCCAACTTGTGATCTGGTAATCATGCCCATTGGTTGCCAGAGAGCCACGGGGTGCTAAATAGATGCTGACGCTCAGAGTACACGGCAAGCATCTCTGTCCCCACTAGTGGCCATTTTCATAGCCAGCCTGGTTCCTGCACATTTACGGGGTTTATTCTGTTCCACTAGATAACCCTGCTACCCACTTCAAGTTAGTAGTGATGATGGGATATGGGGGAAAACTTGAGAGAATCAGCTAAGGGGGAGCCTGGGACCCAGGATGTCCCTCTCTGAGATCTGGCTATGGAAACCCAATCCCGACACAGGGAAGTTCCAAGGTCATTTGCTATGGAATGCCTGGATTCCTTAAGTCTAAGCCCCTGGTTATCATTTTCATTATTTTCAAGACTTTCCAAGCATATGAAAAACCAATCTGTGTCTGGTTTTGATTACAAAGTGGCATTTTATTATTTACTTAAATTATTTCTAAGTACACTTGATCTGTGGAGTGACCTAGGTGAGCTAATGAGCTGTCTAACATTCATCGTATTTAGCGGGAGGGGAGGGAACCAAAATTTTGTTTGTCACTTTTTTTATTACTGTGTTCCCAAGAATTATCAAAGTCCCATCTTAAATTTGCTCTCAGTTTTGTTTTGTCATGAAACTGTATTGTAATTTCAATGAGGTCACTTTCTATTTTTTTTTTTTGGGGGGGGGGTTGATACCTAAAAACCAGCTTTAAATTTAATTTTGGTTACATTTCAAACTCATTTTAAAAAACCATCCATAGGCACACAAATAACCTGGCCATATAAAGAAGTACAGAAATGACCTGAAAATCAGGCTCAGTGTATACAGCTGCAAGAAGAACGAGCAGTTTCAGAAGCTTAGAGCTCTAACGGAAGTGAAATCAGCCTGGTCCAATCAGTCCTTATTACTGTGGAACCTTTTAAATATTTTCGTTCAGTATTTTCATTTATATGCTCTAGCTGCTGTATAAATTTGATTACTATAAATTTGCTTTGGCTTCTTTTTATCGCTAATGGGTTTTGTTAAAACTTACCATCCAGCGACAGATCTCAACACCTTCCTTAGTATTCCATTTCACCATTTGCTTGCACTTTTTCTGACTTGTTTCTGGGAAAGTCATTTTGTATTAGCTTGCGGTTTAATTATTTTGTGTGTGACACTTAGGAGGTCGGCATAGAACTTGGTTGGCTAGCTTTACTTACGTAACTAAACTATGCCTCATTAAAGTTCTATTAAAAAAAATTCATTAAAAATATTACTTTCCAAATTTTAGTGTATAGTAAGTACTTGTTTTTGAAAAATGTAAATATACTTTTGTTTGTTTGTTTTGGGTGTAGTGGTGGCAGTTTGGGAATTGGGGGGTAAGGAGAGGGTGATTTTTTTGTTGTCTTTTTTTCATTTTTTGTTTTCAGTTCTCTGCCGCTTCACTGTTTGACAGCCAAGTGGCCGGTATTTTATAAACCCAACTAAGTTTTTACCAACACCTTCCTATTGCCAGTCAGAATGCAGTTCTTTATTCTGCATTGTATATTAGACTTCAGCTTAAACTTTGTGGTTGTTTGGAATCCAACCTCCAGCAGTTGAGGGAAGGGTTTAGGTTCATTCGGTCCCTTTACAGCATGTTTTCATTGCAACCCACATACTTACTATAGAAATACAAAGAAAAGTCCTCTAAGTATGTCTTGAAACTATACCTTAATGAAATATTAAGAACTTGGGAGAGTCAACATACATTTTCTATAGCCTTCCTCCCTGGTTGGATTTGGTAACTGTGAAAGTTGCTTTTGCTTGTTTGATTTCTGTGAACATCTGAGATCTATGTTTACATCTGCTGGTCATCTATGACGTTGGCCGATAGAAGGTAGTTCCTGATTGCTTTTCTTAACCTCGATCTAACCTAAAGGATGAGACTTGTTACTATAAATATATGCATTTATGTATAGTTTTATCTGTTTATCATAGAAGGTCGTTTCTGAGATTTGTTTTTGTTTTTGTTTTTTTTAGAGTAAGTAAAAAAATTGAAGCTAGGACATACTCTCTTACATTCTGCTTCCCTATTATATCTTGAAACTGACTACCTTTCTCAAGTAATATGTTGGTGCCAAAGAGAGAGAAGGATTAAAAACTGTTTTTAAAACCTGAATATCTTTATTATCCAAAAGTATAGCTTGAGTTGAAAATATTTAACTGTTCTTTTCAGTATTTTTGTGGTCATCATTGTTATTTAATATAAACCTACATTACTTGGGAAATATAAGACAAACTATATGTATTTTAGTTAAGTCAGGATGATTTTTTTTTTTAATATTGCCAGAAGGCACATGCACTTGCTAGAGTGAGAAAACCCCACACTGAGGTAAGGCCACACCGCAGTCCTTTCTCCTCCATTCCTCCTTCCCATCAGGATTTTAGGCATGCATGCACATGTGCTTCATATGTTTTTCAAACAGCCATGGCTAGGACCCAAGCCTTGGACAGACATGTGGGACTCAGCTCCCTTAACTCTGAACTTTGGGACCAGCCCAGGAGGAGGATTTTTAGATAGATTTTTGCAGTAACTCTAACCATCTTACTCTGCTTCTTTTTGGATTATTATTTTTCTTTTTTCTTTTTTTCTTTTTAATTTGCTGTGGGCCACATGTGCTCACCACAGAGTGATAGAGTAAAAGAAAGCACTCCCCGGGGGACAAACACACTACAATCCCTTCTCCCACATTCTTCTCTTGGGATTTTGGGCACACAAACCCACTGCCTGGTATGTTTTTCAAGCTGCTGAGTCCAAGACTCAATTCCACTCAAACTACATGGAATCCAGCTGCCACCACCTGGCCCCTCCTTTTGAATTATTCTGCCAAGATACTTGAACTATTAGCTAACAGATTCAGATATAAGACTTTACAAACCATTAACCCTGGAGAGAAGAATTTTCACTCTGTCCCAAAGTAGTGCTTTTGATCACTTCCTCTGATACTTTATTTTCTCCACCTCTTCCTTACCTGAAGAACCATGTGATTTATATTTATCTTTAGTAATAGCTTGATGTTTTGAGTAGTAGCTTATCATTCATCGTAATATATTTAAACTAACCAAATAATTTGCCATGTTTTAGAGCCTACATTAACTTCCAAACCATTTGCTGTGGAAAAAATTAATGGAGAAAAAATGGTGGAGAGGAAGGTTCAAAACATGGGGCAAATCAGTCAACCTAAAACCTGGAGATGTCATATAACAAATCATTGCGTTCTATTTATAAGACATAGATAACTTCCATATCACAAACTAATCCAAATTCGGGGCACTTTCTATAACAGATAGAAACTTGAGCGTATTTGGGTGGCATCTGCTACGTAAATGTTACATAAATTAAGGATATATTTATTCCAAAGTGGAATGTTAAAAGTACTCTCCTGTTTTACAAATATTCTCAAAAATGGAGTTTATAATTTTAAAATAAATGCAATATTACAGTGTTCAAAAGATGAGTTGTGCTCGTAAAAAGACTCAGATGTTTACAGAATGTTGCCCTTTGCATCTTGGGTTGTGGCTAATTGAGGAACCCCTTGTGGCTTACCATCACTGACTGTCATTTTATACTGTAAGGTGTGGATCCAGAATTGTATGAGTTAACAACTTCTAAGCTGGAAATCTCAACCTCAAGCCTCAAAGTGACCGACGCGTTTGCGAGACTCATGTCCACCGTGGAGAAGACCAGCACGTCTACCAGGTAGGCAGCTAGTGTTAATTACATTCATTTTGAAGTCTGAGTTAAAATAGCCCAAAGGGAAAGCATGTACGTGGGCAGTATTTTCATACATTGTATTAAAATATACTTTATTTAAAAGCCAACAGGGGCCTAAATTCATAAAAATGTATCAAATTATGTCTAACTGTAAACTTAAGTAGAGCAGTTATTTCTTAAGAGTCTGGGAAGAGCCAATAGATATGGGTTTTTTTCCTCTTTTCTCCCCTCCCCAACTTCATAGAGAATAATTTTGATAAGTATTGAGATCATAAAGCATTATAAAAACACTCCTTTTCCTTTCCACTTACTAAGATCATCTTTAGGAACCCAGTTCCATATTTCTAGAGTCACCTAAGCTGCTTTTTTCACATGTAGACTTAGAGATAGAGTGGACAATAGCCACTGTTGTTTTCAGTTTTTGCTGATGAACACCTGGTTTGGGATGTGAAGCCTTGCTTTACCACACTTTCTGGGAGCCCCTTCATGAGCATGACTTTTAGAAAAGTAGTTATCTCTCAGTGGTAGAACCAGAGAGAAGGAGTGTCACTTGGGCCTGTGTTTGGGACTCAGGAAACCTTTGATTCTATGTAATTAAACACAATAATACTCCACTGCTTTGATATCTTAGCCATAAGAATAAGCCAGTTTCTAATAGAAAGGCAATCATTATGAACCAGAAAATCATAGTATAAGAGCAAATACTAGTTAATTGGCACACCAAGTCTGCTGCCCCAAATCCATGATTTGTCAGCATTTTGGAGTAGAAATATTTACCTGTTAGTTGCCCACTTTGGGGAATGTATTATAGCTCTTTTTCCAGAATAAATACATGCCACTCACATATTAAATTCAAATATACCTTTTAAATCAGTTCTTCTACAAAATACCCACTTACGAAAGGCTTTCTTGGGACCAGCAGGTGGTATGGTGGTTAAGGTTTCAGACTCCCACATGGCCAACTGTGGTTCTAATCCAGACACAGCAGCTTGAGAATCATACCAGGCACACATGTGCACATGCCCAAAATCCCAAGAGGAGAATGGATGAGAAGGAACTGTGGTGTGGCCAGTACCCCTGGGGTGGTGATTTCTCACTTTCCTTCTTTCTGTCTCTCTCTGTCTCAATCCGACAAGCACATTCTATGGCAAAAAAAAAAAAAAAAAAAGGCTTTCTTGTGAATGATAAAATGTTTATCTGTCTTAAAACTTTAGCCTTCTAGACTTCATGTGCTTGTATCATTAATTTAACACAGTAATACTATGAACATGTATAATCATGAGAAACCATTATTAAGCATTGTATCATTGTCAATACCTTAGGCTTCCCTGGAATCATTTGGAGCACACGTTTTGTGTGTCCAGATTCTCTCTGCCTCTTACTGCCCTGTGTCTTCCGCTTGGCACTGCCAGAGCCTCTCATTAAATAACCTACTTGTAAATGTAGCTATTGTGGACATTTTGCTTGAAACTCATACACGTTTCTCATCACCATTTCTCTATATATTAACTAAAAGTTAATGCACATTTGACTTTAAAAAACAACAACAAAAACTGATGCTTTTATGGTTTGGCCCTTCCCAGGCTATTTTTAGGACAGTCCTTTCTGGGATGGCCCTCCTCACTATTTTCCCCTGTAGTCTCACCAACTGAACTGCAGTCGTTCTGGAAATCCCAATGATGAGAATTCATTTTTGTGCCATTAGGAGGAGCTCTAAACCACATTATTGACCTGCTAGGACTCCTAATTTTTTGACTCAGCCTTGAAACATGCTGTTCACTAAGGAACCTTTTCAGCCACCACCACTGTAAGAAGTTGTTTTCGTGTCCCCTCTTATTCTACACTGTTAGGGAATGAACTAAATCTGTAGCCTAGAGGCAGTGTTATAGCTGCATTGAGTTACCTTCTAGTGCCTGTCCAGTTTCATATTTAAAACAAAATAAATTGAAAAGAAAACAAGTTGCCAACTTTGTGTTTTCTGTTTTGAGGAATATGGGTTATTTTTAAATGCTTTGAAAATTACAAATATCTAAGTCTTAGAGTTAAAAGTTAAAGTCTTAAAATACTGTAAAATATCACCACGAGTGGTTCTCAGTTGTACAGAGAAGAGGCAGTCGGGTGGCATTTATCATTTCAGAAAGCCCTTTCAGCATTTTGGTTGTTGTTGGGGTTTGTGTCATTTTTGTTCTGAATAAAACAAATGCTGAAAGTAAAGCTCAGCACTGTCCCCTTGGCCATGACAGTCTGGGGGCATTGGGAGTGCCTGGAGGGACGAAAGGGTTGTGGAAATCCAGCAGGGAGCAGATATCACGTACCTGGGTGTGTAAGGAAATGGACATGTGCTGTAGTCCTTCAGTACATGAGTTATGAAGACCTCTCACTTCAAGTTTTTCAAAGAAATTTAAGGTTTTAGTTTAAAAATAGGTCCATGTTTTTGCTTACCTTTCCTAATGTGGAGAAAAGTTACTTCCTAATCTAAATCAGTAGATGGCCAACTGCTTCGTAGCCACAGGTCTTTTTTTTTTTAATAATTATTTTATTTATTTATTCATTTTTTAGTTTGATCAGAGAGAGACAGAGGGTGAGAGTGAAAGAGAGAGGAAGTGAGAAAGCAAGCCACCTGATTCAGGACTTGAACCCTGGTCGGCCATGTGGGAGTATCCAGTGCCTTAACCACCATGCCACCTGCTGGTCCCGATAGCCACAGGTCTTTAACTGGAGTTTTTATAAGCCAAAGGACTAGTTCCCAAAAGAGATACCGTTTTTCCTGGCCTTCCTATTGAGGTGTAATTCACATACTATAAAACTCACTCACCTTGGGACCTGCAGTTAGCGTAATGGCTATGTTGCCAAACTCCCATGTAGCCAACTGTGGTTCAAGTCCCGGACCCGGCGGCTTAAACTCACGCCGGGCATGTGTGTGTGCATGCCCAAGATCCCAAGAGGAGAATGGAAGAGAAGGGATTGAGGCATGGCCATCCTCCCTGGGGGGTGATTTCTCACTTTCTATCTCTCTGTCTCTCTCTGTCTTTCTGGTGAGTGCATGCGCCCTCTAGCAAAAAACTCTCAAAAAGAAAAAAAAACTCACTCACCTCAATTTTGTAGCATACTGAGTTTTAGTATTCACAAGGTTTTGCAACCATCATCACTAATTCCAGAATGATTATTATTTTTAAATTTCGCCAGCATGTGCTCACAAGAGAGAGAAAGTATAAAGCCCCACTCGTGAGGGATGACCACACCACAATCTCTTCTCCCCTCTTCAAGATTTTGGGCACACATGCACACGCTTCCCGTGCGTTTTTCAAGCCGCAGGATCTAGGACTCGCAGTTGGTCATGTAGGATCCAGCCACCTCAACCACCATGCCAAGAGCCTAGAGCTGACCCTCCAGAATACCTTAACCCTCTCAGAAAGCACCCTGTACCCATCAGCAGTCCCTCCCACCCCTCCTGTTCCTGATCCCAGTGGAATCCTGCAGCCTGCAGCCTTTTGCATCTGGCTTCTTTCATTTAGCAGTGTGCTTTTTTTTTTTTTTTTTAAACAGAGGTTTTTGCTGTAGGGCACATGCGCTCGCCAGAAAGAACAGAGACAGATACAGAAAACAAGAAATCACCCCCCGGGGGTATGGCCACGCTGCAATCCCTTCTCCTCCATTTGCCTCTCGGGATCTTGGGCACGCATGCACACGCGCCCAGAGTGAGTTTAAGCCACCTGGTCTGGGACTCGAGCAGCGGTTGACTACAAGGGAGTCCAGCAACATAGCCATTATGCCAACTGCTGGTCCCATTTAGGAGTGTGCTTTTTAAGTTCATCTGTGTTGTACCATGGGTCAGTGTTTCATTCCTTCGTCAGCTGTATAATATTCCATTATGTGGAAGTAACACATTGTGCTTATTGATCGGTTTTGATAAAATTCGTTACATGTATTTTCCCCTTAGGTTTATGCTTTAGGTGTCATACCTAGAAACCGCTTCCTGATTCAAGGTCACAAAGATTTATGCCTGGGTTTTCTTCCAAGAGTATTATGGGTTTTATCTTTACATTTAGGTCTTCGAATTTGAGTTGTTTTAAATTGTTGTACGTGGTATTAGGTAGGGATTCAGGTTCATTCTTTTCATGTGGATATCCAGTTGTTCCAGCACTGTTTGTTGAAGACTGTTCTTTCCCCCATTGAAAGGTCTTGGCACACTTGTCCCAAAAAAATGAAAAATCTGTTTATCATAGATGTTTATTTCTAGACTATAGACGGGGGGTTTCAAAACTTTATGGAAAATTGAATTAAAGTACAAGTTTATCAGGTGCAAATTTTTTTGAAATATTGTGTAGTTTTCACAGTGCATATTTGTCACTAACTTTCTGAAGACCTTTCATGTTCCATTGACAAAAAAGTATCAATCGTAGAGACCAAAATTTAACTTTGAGAAAAGGTAATGATAGAACTTTTCATTTTTAAATTCTCCTCAAGCACTTCCTTCTTATATTCTAGGACCAGCCTACATCCGTGCGCAATTGCTACGGATACACGCACAAACTATAAACATGTAGCGTTCATTCTAAAATACAGTCTCATACTGCCTCTGGGTAGCACCTCTGAAATACAGCTATTGCCAAATCGAGAATATCTACCAACTATTTTCTGGGCCAAAGCTTCTTCCTTGTTCTTTTCCTGCCCCAGCTACATTTCACAATGAGGAAGTCCATTTAGGTTCAGTTTTATTTGTTATTGTTCAAATAATCTTTTATCACTATAGAGACAGTAACATATTGGATCATCAGAAAAGTCATGATGCATTTTCTGTATTTTTCTGTGCAAAAGTGTGTCATAACTTCTGATAACCCAATATTATAGAAAGTTAGAAAATACCATTTTTTAAATGAAAGAATTACATTGTTACCATTCAGATCACTGTAACTCCTTAGTGCATATCTTTTTCTTTTTTCTTTTGAGAGAGAGAGAGAGAGAGACTTTTACTATAGGGCATGTGTACTCACCAGAGAGAGACAGAGACAGAAATCACCCCCCAGAGGGGATGCCTTACCACAGTCCCTTCTCCTCCATTCTTCTCTCAGGATTTTAGGCACGCATGCACACATGCCCAGCAGGAGTTTTAAGCCACTGGATCTGGGACTCGAACCACGGTCAACTATGTGGGAGTCCAATGATGTAGCCATTACACCATCTGCTAGTCCCGTATGTATGTATTTTTAAAAACAAAACTGAGATTTTTCTAGTCCGTACTGAATTGAACCTACTCTGGTAGTCAGTGCTCTGCATCTGTCCATTTCAGTGAGCTTTCGTTTCTTCTGATCCAGGATAGATTCCAGTTTCTCCAACAACAACCTTCCTCTGCTTTGTACAATTTGCTGTTCAGACCAGGGCTGCTGGATCCAACTATTATGATTCTTAGGCCCACTGTAACCTAGCCTGTCCCCTCCCTTTTATTTGTTTGCTTTCTGTTTAATAGCACTAGCTTGTTTAAAAGGCCAGTCTGGTTGTCCTATAGAAGGTCCCAAGCTCTGGGTTTGTCTCTTTGCTTTCCTTCAGGTAGTATACCTTTGATATCTTTCCTTAAAAATTGTACATTGTGTTTAAAGGCTTGCTGGACCCAGGTTAAACATCTTTGCCTAGAGTATGTCATAGGTGTTACCGCACATCCAATGACACACAATATCTGGTTGGTTCCATTGTTAGTGATGCTCAAATTAACCATTAGGGAAGGCTAACCTTTTCCATTATGTGGTTCCAGTTTTTCACTTGTAGATTAGAAAGTAATAAATCTAGTTTTACTTTGAAATGATGCAGATACCCAGTTTTCCAAACAGTCATCTAATAGTTTTCCCTCCACTTAAGTGCAATTAAAATTGTAGATTTTAAATCAGAAAAATTTGCGGATTGCTATTCCACTTTTCTAAGAAACCCTACAACTGTGTTCAGTACTGGCTGACCTGTTGATATGTCTGCAGCTGTTTGCCTACTGCAGACTAAAAGATGTAGTTGGATTTTTCATTCATTCTATAAAATCTTTTCATTTCAGCCTGGATTCAAAAGTGGCAACAACAGTCTAGGTGAAAAGTAGAGGCCACATCCCTCCCTCCTTTCTTGCATCACCTCTTGATTTCCCACTCCCTATTCCAAGAAAATACTTAGGTGCAAGAAATAATTTGTGTCACATCTAATAGAATACCAACTATCCTTTAGCATAAAACAGAATTGGGTTTTTTACAGTCAACAATATTGAGTGAACTTTGCCCTAAAAGTTAATAATCTGTATGAACAAAACTATTTCTTTAGTGTATTTAGTTAACATCCTGGGAAAAAATACAGTTTGGATTGCAGTCATGTGCTCAATTTGAGCCACATTCGAGGCTCGTTTGTCATTTTCTACGGCTCACCTTCTGGGAAGACCTGGGTCACCTGGAGTTTTCAGTATCTGTGCTAGGCACCCAACTGCTCACTTCTGCTGTCAGAGGCCAGTGATGGACAGTACCCTTCGCCTGTGAGACCCGTGGGCGTTAGAGATTCCCCCTCCCTGAGTCCCTTCCCGCCTCTGTGCATCCTCCACACCTGCCACCAGCCCTGGCACTGCTGCTTTGGGACATGCCATGTCTGCCCCCACCAGGCTGAGCCTGGGCGTTTTTGAGCAGAGGGTTTTCTCTCCTGGAATTCCCCATGGGGGTAAAGAAAGCTTGAGGTCACAATGACTTAGAAGCCTTGCACCAGACATACTGAGCTTTATGCTGAGGTACTTTTGGTAGTTTCACAGGGTCAGGGGAGTACCCAGCTGGGCGGAGTACCATTAGTGCTTCAGCATTATATTTCTGCTTAGTAGCATTTTAAATGATGCCTGTGTACATTTGCAGCCTCAGGTACAGCAGCGAGCTGGCACGTGTCCATGTGTGTATCAGTGTGTACATGCCCCGCTTTGATGCACACCTGTAAATGGGCTAGGGATTGCCCTTCCTAAGAGATTTGGCACCTGGCACAATAAGCACAAGTATTACAAGACTGAGGAGCTAGCAGAGGAAAAGCCACTCTTGTCCCCAGATGACTAGCTGTCTACCTTGAGCGTATTTTTTGTTTTATTTTTTTTTCTGTGACCTACTGCAAAGTCACTCTAGCAATCTTGCCTTTTTCCCTTTGTCAATAGGAAACCGAAGAGAGAAGAGCATCTGAGTGAAGAAGCTGCCAAGGTGATCGCGAGCCTTCCCGACCTAACGTTCATGCATGCCAAGGTGTTGATGTTCCCAGCCACGTTGACACCGTCCACAAGCTCCCAAGAGAAAGCGGACTGACAGCCGATGGGAATTGGACAGTCACGACTGCTTTTTGTTTCCTCCATCCCTTCCCTGCCATCCAAAAGCATACCGCGCTAATTAAAGAGAAAAAGAAAACAGTCCAAGTTCAGCTGATTTGTTGGTAAGCCGCACTAGAAAGGTATACATAGTGATGTATATTTATTTACATACCGAAGCCCTAAATTTATATTAGAAAAGAATGTAAATAATCGGGGTGAACATTTTTGAAGATCTATTCTTTTTGTGTTGCTGGGGTGTATACATTTATGTCTTTGTGAAATACACTGGTGGTGTCCTTCTTACAAAACTTTTGAAATAAAAAAAAATGAAAAACTCAAATCTCCACTGTCTGTGAAATCCCCTTCAGTCTTTTCAGATTGCACTGAATGTCCTCTTAATTTTTCATATGATATGTTGAATTACTTTCATTATCACAAGTAAGCTCCTGTTTAATTTTTTTTTAATTTTGTGTGTGATGGGTTTGTTTTCAGATCTGGCTTTTAACATTTTGGGGCTCTTTTTTAATCTTTTCATTCTGGCGTATTGCTGTTTGACCTTTTGCGAGGTACTTCATCAATTATTTTTTGGTTTTAGGGTATGGATCATTGTCAGAACTTGATTGGAGGGGTTTAAAAAGATTGTGTCTGTTTTAAATCAAATTTGGAGAAGGACCAAATTAAATGAATGTCTTACAATGAGATTTACTTGTTACTGATTTTTTTTTGTTCTGTTGTACCACTATTTTTTGAGGATTTTGCACAGTGTAAAAATGACATAATCATAGATTGCTATGGTTTAGGCTGTATATACAGTAAAAACTATGGGTTTTAAATGTTTGGGGAAATTCCTATGGAAAAAAGAGAGACATGTAGAAGAACCTCTAACCAGGTTAATGTGCATGCCCAAGGTCTTTTGAGATTTCAGTGTGTAAATTTCCTTTTAGCTTATACAAAAATAAAATAATTTAAAATTTATCCCGGTGTCTTTGTACTTTGATATCTGAGGAAAGCAATGAGTTTGGATGTGAAATTTTATTCAGTTTTAAAGTATTTCAATGCAAAGGAACTTATTTGGTAGGGCTTCTACTTTGTTAAAAACAGGAAGATTTAGAATGGCATAGCACTTGGCATCTGCTCCTCTCCCTGCACCCTGGCTCCAGCTGGCTAGCCAGCTCCTCTCTGGCTCCCAAACGCCCCCTGGGGGCTGGTCCGCGCTAGGGCTCCCAGGAATAATCCCTTCTCTCTCTCCAGCCAGTGTCTGCGAGCCTGTCTGGGCCACCCTCACCATCAGAGCTGATTCTGCAGCCTCCTACAGTGCTTGGTAAGCCTCTCTGGCCACATAGCACAGGTGACAAAGCTGGCTTACATTTATTAAGAGTGCTGCCCAGGGGCCAGAGGGTGCAGCAGTAAAATGTGATGCTCTGCGAGGCTGATCCACGTGGAAAGGTTCTGGGTTCAAGTCCGGGAATCTAAGTTGGGCATGTGCTTGCCCGTGATCCAGGCTGACCAAGGCTCGGGGGGTCGGTGTCAGGACCCTGTTTGCAATGTTGTCTCTCTCTCAGAGAAATTAAATAAGTGGACTTTTTTTATTTTTAAGCCCAACTGAGTACCAGATACGGAGCTTTGCACATGTTCTCCCCCTGAAGCCTCATGCTAACCTGAAGCAGTACCACAGTACTTACTCCCATTTCACTGGTGAGGAAACCAAGGCTGGGACGGTTACGTAACATCCCCAAGGTCACAGAGCTGGGGGCAGGAGCATCCTGAGTCCCGGCCTGAATATGGGAAAGCCTGAATACTCAGCCCCAGGGCTGTCACGTTGCCATCACCCATGTCTTGGTGACCAGCTGGTTGACTGCCCCTCGGGCTGGGAGCACCTGGAGAGTGGCACTGGGTCCGGCTCAGGTTTGTCCGCGGTCTCTGGTGCAGCACCTAGCACGTGGGCAGACTTTCACCTGTCTGCTTCCCAAGGAAGCTTATGCATGAACCTTCAGTGAAATGGACAAGAGTCCTTCCAGAATCTCTGTTTTGCCTTTGCCTGCAAATATCGTGAACCCACCTTAAGCCTCATCTGAATTTCCCCTGAAAAATCTCATATTCCGTCAATCACGGACTCGACTCTCTAAGCTCTGAAACAACCTCCCGTGGGGTTTCCATTTTGCCAATGCCGAACATGGAGTAATCTCAGCTGTTCTTAGGGCTCCACAGTCCACACCACCAGGTGGCCCCTGGTTGAAAAGTACACAGCTCCAGTGCAGAGACCCCAATCCTGCAGTCCATCCCAACTGGTGCTCAGAGGGGCCCTGAGCGGATGGTTATGGAAACCCAGCAGAGATGCCCCTCAGACCCTGAGCAAGGCCCATGTGTGACTCAGGGGCTCAGACAACCATTCATAGGTCCTCAGAGCATTAGACATCATATGCAGGGTCTTCACAAAGCTCAGAGAAAATGCATTACCAAAAAACTCACACTTTAATTCCAATTTTCCATGAATGTCTTGAAGTCCCCTCGTAGGGTCCTTAAGCTCTAGTGACACACAGGGCGACCTGAAAAGACCTGCTCCTTGTTGAAACGTGCCCAGCTAGCCGTCAGCCTTCGGCATTCTCTATCCCATACCTTTTCCCTTTTCTGTTACCCAAAGCACCAGTTCCACGTTCGGGCTGGAGGTGGTGCAGGAGGGGAGAGGAAATTGCTTCTGAGTGTGGTCCTGAGGCCAGGATCTCCGCTATGGCCCAGGACCCCAAATCCAGCAGAATCACTACCAAAGCCAGCCACACTGGGGGCTGCCCTGTCGTCACAAATTCAAGCCACAGGCCAGCCAATGACATGACAGGGCGACTGGATTCCACAAAGCCAACCACATGGTTCTAGTCCTGAATCCAGCCGCTTGAAAGACACACCATGGACCAGTGGGGTGACAAAGTGGTGAAGGCGCTGGATTTCACGTGGCCAACTGTGCAGTTGAGTCTTGGACTCAGCTGCTAAAAAACTCTTCGTGTGTGCCTGCGTGCCCAGAATCTCCAGAGGGGAATGGAGGAGAAAAGATGGCAGCGTGGCCACCCACCCTGGGAGTGCTTTCTCACCTTCCCTCTTTCTGTTTCTCTGACTCTCTCTGGAGAGTGCACATTCCTTCTGGCAAGTTAAAAAAGATATTTTTCCAAGCCACAGTAGTGAATCCCTTAGCTCCCTGAAGGTATTTCACAGAAATCAGTACTTTTATTCAGAGGGAGAAAAAAGGTGTTGCCCAAGGTCGTCCCACTCTTCAGTTAATGCTTTGCTCAAGAAGCCTCCATTTGAGTAGGGTCACAATTGGTTGCCCTTTATTTTTGCTGAGTTGCCTTAGGAGCCTGAACTGTGATCTGGGTGGGAATCATTAATTCATTGGCTAATGAGAATAGTGCAGACCAGCCTTCAACCACTTGTCAGGATAAACATTCTCCCTTGGCTCAAAAGAGAGGCCTGAACCCTTTCCCCATTAACCTATTTCCCCAGCTCCCCTGTTCCAGCCCCATCCCTCTCCCCCACGCCATTTAATCGCATTTCTTGGCTATGATGTCCTGGCGGTCTTGCAGCCCAGGAGGCCCTGCTGCCCTTCAGCTACTATCCTGTAACTTCCTCCTAATTTACAATCTGTTTGCTGCTTCAGATGTTTGGAAAGAAAACGCCTGAGTCAGCAGCCCTGGAAAGATTCGTTTTCACTGAAATCTGGACTCTCTTTATCCACCCCAGGTTTTGTTTGGTTTTGTGGCTGGAACCTAACATCTGTGAGGCAGACAGGACCTCCTGGGCCCTGTGTCACCAGACACCTGTTGAAAGGATGCATTCGAGGGTAGGAAATCTAGGCAGAGCCCTCCAGCGACAGCTGGTATTTATCAGCTATCTGCCTGCACCCAGAGGGAAGTGGATGGGCAACCCCGTGCGAGAGAGGAGAGGGGAGAGGGGCAGAGAGGAGAAGAGCAGGTCGGCCCCAGCTGCAGATGCTAGTGAGGACCGCGAGGACACCCCTTCCTGAATGACTGACAAGAAAACGCAGGTGCTTGGAGAGCTGACCACTGTCGCACAGGGCTGACCTCTGGGGAAAGGGTCCTCCTCTCAGCCACTTTCATAGAAGGCGACACTTGTCAATCTGCCTGAGTTTTCATTGTCTTACCGTGCGGTGCGTGCGTGCCTGAGGGATTGTGAAAGAAACAGCGTGAGCTAGTATTGTAGCTAATTACTTCCACATGGGCTGGGGAGGGAACAAAGGACACAACCAGAGTAGGGCTTGGGAGGCAGCTCTTGGGCCCTGGTGGCTCAAGGCTTTCCTGGGTCGCTGTCCTCAAGCTCGCACCAGCCCCAAGACAGAAGGAACACCGAGCTTTCCAGGGCCACAGAAGATGTGGCCTGAACATCGCTCCTGGAAGAAAAGCAAGAGTGAGGCAGCCAGAGTTTGAATCCTGGTTCGGCCACTTCTTGATGCCAAATTAATAGTCCTAGGGGAAGTAAAGCAGTAACCTGTGGTCTTAGCATTCAGTCTACTATAACAAAACACCTTAGACCAGATCATTTATAAACAAGAGAATTTATTGCTCCTCAGCCTGGAGCGGGAGAAGTCTAGGATTGAGACACACTTGGCTTCTGGTGAAGACACACTCTGCTTCTCAGACAGCACCTTGCAAATCTGTGCACCAAGGAAGAGGCAAACAGGCTCCCTCGGGCCTCTCTTATAAGGACATTAATCCAGGATGGCAGGTGGCATGGTGGTTAAAGCAGCTGGACTCCCACATGGCCAACTGTGGTTCAAGTCTTGGGCCCAGCAGTTTGAAACTCACACTGCACATGTGTGCCCAGAAGCTCGAGAGGAAAATGGAGGAGAGGGGATTATGACCTGGTCAACCCCTGGGGGTGTGGGGAAAGGGGGAGCATTTCTCACTTTCTCTCTCTCTGTTTCTGATGAGTAGCACCCTATAGCAAAAACCTTAGAGAGAGAGGGACCAGCAGATGGCATAATGGTTATGTATTTGGACTCTCAGGTAGTTGACCATAGTTCCAGTCCCACACCCAGCAGTTTAAAACTCATGTCAGGGGGCTGGCAGATGGCGCAGTGGTCAAGGGTGCTGGACTCCCACGTGGCTGACCGCAGTTTGAGTCCCAGACTTAGGGTCTTGCTTTCTCACTTTCCCTTTATCTCTCTCTCCCATTCTGTCCCTCTCTGGTCAAATGAAAGTAAATAATTAAATAAATAAAGTTAAATAAACTAATTTAAAAAAAAAATTCATGCATGCCCAAAATCCTGAGAGGAGAAGGAATTGTGGTGTGGCCATCCTCCCTAGGGGGTGATTTCTCACTTTGTCTCTCTGTCTCTCTCTGTCTGTCTCTCCAGCGAGCGTATACGCCCTATAGCAAAAATCTCTCTAAAGAGAGAGAGAGAGAGAGAGAGAGAAGGGGAGTAGTAAGTGCTCAAAAAGTATTAGGCGTTACTATCTAGAACACCAAGTTCTGACTGAGTACCTACAATGTGTTCTGCAGACTTAGGAGCTTTTTAAGGCAAACGGGACCCTCAGGCCAGCTGTTCACAATCAGGAGCTCCCTGCTTTGGAGCTGAATGTGAGGCTATGGAAGTAATCAAGCTCCACGAGGGGGCCCTACTCGGAGGTGCTGTGGGCTCAGGTTGGACAGAAAACTGTGTTGCCCAGAATCACCCAGGGAGACCTTGGAGGGCTCTTCAGGCAACGTCCATAAAAGGTAACCCTTGGGGGGCCAACAGGTAACGTGGTTAGGACACTGGATTGTCATGGCTGACCGCAGTTCAAGTCCTAGACCTGGAGGCTTGAAAACCACAATACATAATACTTTTTTTTAAAAAGCAACTCTTGAAACTCTGCCCACATTTTGAAACTTCTTGTGGTGGCTTTGAAGGTGGGCAGGATACACACGTGTGGGTAGGGCTGTCTCAGCCAGAGCCATCTTGGGAAGCGAATCCAGCATAGGCTTTCCATTCGTTCATTCATACAACTGCTAGTAAGCACCTACTCTGTGCACTTGCCCTTCCTGAATACACAGCAAGTGTGCGCCCTGGGGTTTGTCAAATGCTGGGTGCCTGGCCAAGCCCAGGGAGGTGAGCCGTGTCCCTCACTCTTCTCCCTTGAGCCATCCCAACCTCACAGACCTTAGATTTTATTTACTTATTTACCTTGCTGAAGGGTCAATAAATTGTGGACATCATCCCATGTCGTCCCCAAGCACCAACATCATATCCAATTAAAGGAGGTGTCTAACCTCAACACTATTATCACATCTAAGAAAGTTAATAATCTCTAGGTGCCATTTGAAACCCAGTCTAGATTTTAGTTCTCTAAGTGTCCCCCAAATGTCTAATAGTTGCATGTTCAAAACAGAGTCTGCTTGAGAAGAATGCACCCCATTTGGCTGTGTGTTCCTCCTCATCTAGACCAGTTCTCTCATCTTTTTATTTTTCATTTACATTGATTTTCTAAGACCAGGCCAGTTACTGTGAGGAATGCCTCACCTCCCCTTGTCCTGGCAGCATTTAGCTAGTCCCTCTGTCTCCTGCAATTCAATGACAGTGTAGCCTGTGAGTATGCGCATCAGCAACCTTGCCATCCCCAGGCCCACTGCAGTGGCAACTGGTCCTGCAGATCATGGCTCCTGCTGAGTCGTCCCAGCTCAACAAGGACTGGGACACCTCCCAGGTGACCTTCTCTCTTCACAGGCCCTCCCTCCTTCAGGCCTCTGCTGCACATCTGTCCTGACAACTAGGCAGCAGAGTCCCCATCCCAGCCCCCTCTAGACCCCACCTGCTGTACTTTCTTATTAGCACACGTTACCATCCAATATACACGCATTGTCTATTTTGTGTTCTCTGACTCTCCTGACAAGACTTTAGGTTCACTGCTGTATCTCCCATGTCTGGAATAGCTTGTCAAATAAACAAGGCTCCTGGGGCCAGCCAGGTGGTGTGTTTAAGGCGGCTGGATCCCACATGGCCAGTTGTGTGTTTTGAGTCCTGGAACCAGAGGCCTGAAAAGCACATTGGGTGTTTGTGTGTGTGTGAGCGTGCCCAAAATCCCAAAAGGAAGATTAAGAAGGGATTGTGGCATGGTCAGCCCACTTTCTCACTTTCTCTCTGACTCTGATGAGCATATGTACCCTATAGAAAAACAGAAGTCGGGCCGGTAGGTGATGTGGTGCTTATGACTCTGGACTCCCACGTGGCCGACCATGGCTCTAGTCCTGGACCTGGTGGCTTAAAAATCACAATGGGTGTATGTGTGCGTGCCTAAAATCCCGAGAGGAGAATGGAGGAGAAGGGATTGCGGCGTGGCCATCCCCCTCAAGGGTGATTTCTCACTTTTCCTCTCTGTCTCAAGGCCTCCAAGCTGCCTGGTTGTCACAAATAACAAAGAGATGCCTTCAGGATCACACTGAAGGCACTGAAGTTTTTTTTAGCACTGTGTGCTACACAGCTCCGCTGTCCAGTGAGTACATGCACCCTATAGCAAAAACCTAAAAGAAAAAGAGAAAGAAAGAAAAAGTCTACTAAATCTTGAATGAATGCCCCCCTCAGCAAATAGCCCAACTGCAAGCACATAATGGACCTCAAGTACACAGAGACTGCTTGAGGTTATCACCTTCCCAGAAACACTGTACTAAAATTCTGAAAGTCCACTTAATAGTAACGGAAAAGAAGAAAGTCCTATGTCATCTGTGAGTAACACCCTCGTCTCCCCCATCAGCTGTCTGATTTTCCAGCTCTGCCAGAGCTGGGGCAGCTCCTGGATCCCTCGACTCAGGGTGTGCAGGGTCTCTTGGCCATAAATCCCATTTAGTCTCACTCAGCAAATGAGAGCCTTGCGAATTACGGCCCTGGGCTGGGAGGACGATTCCTTTTTCCTCATTATTTTACAGTGAAGGCTGCCCCCCTCCCCACCCCTTCTGTCTTAGCCCTCAACTGCCGAACAGGCGCTGCATTTGACCCCTAGCCAGGGGTTGTGACTTAGGTGGCCCTGCGGGGAGAGAGCGGGGTGGGGGTGCTGGGCACCGGGGAAACCGGTGTCACCCACGGATGGGCTAGCTTTTGTTTTGTTGGCAGAGAACCAACACAAGGGAGATGGTTCAGTCACGTAAAGCAGGGCTTCTCTGCCCGGCTCTGAAGGCCCAAGAACCCCCAAAACTGTGTGCAACATCCTGAGAACATTTGCCGCCGAGCGCCTTCCTAGGGACAGGGTCTATAGTTTTTATTGGTTTCCCAAAGGAACTTGTGACATGCCCCCTCTGCAGCCCCCTGCTCCCTGCAAAAAAATTAGTACATCAAACACAAAGACAGGACCTAGCAGCTTTGGGGATGTACAGTCCAAAAGTTGTGTCAGGCCCCTGCTGTGCCCCCACCTCACGTGACTGGGAGGCAGGCAGGGTTCTGCCGTCCTCTCGTGAGGGCTTCCTGTTGCACAATGTCACATTCAGCTCTGTGACAACAGCAACAGCAGCCAGGGCTACACCCAGCACGTCCCGAAGGCAGCCAGAGTTCCAGGTGCTCTCCACCTCTCCGCTCAGTTACCCTCCCACAGGCCTCGGAAGCAGGTGCCATTACCCTCGTCGTTCTTTACAGAGGATAGAACGGAAGCCAGAGAGCATAAGAGATTTCCCCGGGGACCAGACTATGGTTCATTTTTTTTTTTTAGAGGTTTTTGCTATAGGGCGCGTGCACTCGCCAGATAGAGAGAGAGAGAGAGAGAGAGAGAGATAGAAAGCGAGAAATCACCCCCCAGGGGGTATGGCCATGCCGCAATCCCTTCTCCTCCATTCTCCTCTCGGGATCTTGGGCACGCACGCACACGCGCCTGGCGTGAGTTTAAGCCACCGGGTCCAGGACGCGAACCACGGTCGACTACGTGGGAGTCCAGCGACATAGCCATTACACTAACTGCTGGTCCCCAGACTATGGTTAAGTGGTGAAACACAGTGCTTGGTGAGGCTGAGCCACATGGCGAAAGGCTCCTGGTTCAAGCCCAGAGACCTCCATGAGTACACTGGCCACGCGCTCACTCGTGATCCCAACGCTAGAGGTGGATGATAATGCCAAGACCCTGCTGGGGCTGCTGTCTCTCTTTCTCTATCCCTTTCTGTCTGTCTTGGTCATGGAAGAAATAAATGTCTTAAAAGACATTTGTCCAAAAGCCCATGGCAGGGGACCTGGCTCCAGGCCCACATGCTGATACCCTCTCTCTGACTCTGTCATCTTCGAGCCTCACAACCACCCCCAGAACAATGTACTGTTACGAGCTCCAGATGATAACACTGAGGCCGGACACTTTCCCAAGGTCATCTTTTGCTTCGTATCTCCAGCAGTGATGGCTGAGAGACAAAGGGGAGTTAGACAAATTCAGAAGGGGAAGAGGTTACCTGAAGCAGCAACGACCAGAGGAGGTCACAGAGGGCTGGCAGAGGATTGGCAGGCCACGAAACTCAGATATATGTGCCTGAGGTGGCTCCTGGAGGCCAGGAAGCAGGCCCTAACCCGGGAGAGGTGGCTATGGTCTCGGAGGTGCAGAGATCAGGCCTCAAGGTTAAAATCTAGTCTCATTCTCTTTTCGGCATCAAAGTCACAGGGTCCCCTCAAGGAGTATCTTCTTGTTTTTGTTTGTTTGTTTAATTGTTGTTCATTTTCATTTTTCTTTTATATTTTGCCAAAGGACACACGCTCTTGCTGGAGAGAGACAGAGAGAGAGGGAGAAAGTGAGAGGGCACCCCTCAGAGGGGATGATCACAACACAATCACTTCTCCCCCGTTTCTCACTTTTTTCAGGATTTGGGGCATGCATACACACGTGTCCAACATGTTTTTCAAGCCACCAGGTCCAGGACTCAAACCACACAGCTGGCCAAGTGGGATCTAGGCACTTTAACCACCAGGTCACCAACGGCCCAAAGATTGCCTCCTATGGGTAGAGAGAGATGAACAAGGCAGCCTCCCAGCCTGCCCCTACCTTGGCCTTCCTGTTCGGCCTGCTGTTCCACTTTCATTGACTAGGGACCTATTTACAGTTCTGTAGGAGAGGCCTCTCTCTCTCCTCTCCCTCTCTCTCTTCCTCTACCTCGTGGAAAACAGGATACCCGTGGTGCCAGGACTTAGGCTGTGAGGAGATGGGGCTAAGGGGCTAAAAAGGAACCGTGTCACCTGGAGTCACACAGAGAAGTCAGGTGTGAACAGGTGCCTTTTGAAGCTCTGTTTCTAAAGTTCCTAAAGACCGCCAAGCTGCCTGGTTGTCGGTATAACAGAGCTGCCTTCAGGAGCATATGCACTGTGTGCTGCACAACTCCGGGGCGCCCAGAGCTGCCATGCACAACCTGCACCCCTGCACACGTGTGTGGCCCGCTTACTTCTGCTGAGCAGGTCCGCCTCCTATGGGGCCAGCCCTGCAGGGAGGCTGCTCCTGCCCCTCTGGGGCAGTTCTCCTGCAGACCTGGCTGGTGGGTCTCAGCCTCAGAATGGTATGGGCACCATCAATCCTGGGTGAGGGAGTTGGGGAAGGTATCTTCGTATTTTGGAGCCATTACCAGAAATCAGAGCCCCCAGCAGCCCTTTCTCAGAGGTTCTGTGTGGTTCGCACATCCGTCTGCTGGACCAAGCTGGCCTTTCTTCTGGGGTGAGCCATGAGAAAGCCTGCCTCCACTTCCCCACACCCTGCTGGTGTCGATGCTTACATGATCGCATGGTGCAGCCCCAGGCCCTGCTCTCTGCTCCCAAAGTGGGTGTCTGCCTTGAGTCCCTCAAATCACAGCACTCTGACTTATTTTCTAAAAATTGTTTTTTGGGGGCCAGCAGGTGGTGTGGTGGTTAAGGGCACTGGACTCCCACATGGCTGACCGCAGTTCAAGTCCCGGACCTGGCAGCTTGCTTTCTTACTCCCCCCCACCCCCCACTCTCTCTCTGTCCCTCTCTGGTCAAGTGAAAAATGAATAAATAAAGTTAAATAAAATAATTCTTTGAAAAAAATAAAAATTTTGGGAACCAGCAGTTAGCATAATGGCTATGTCGCTGGACTCCCACATAGTTGACCGCGGTTCGCATCCCAGACCCGGTAGCTTAAAACTCACGCCGGGTGCGTGTGCGTGCGTGCCCAAGATCCCGAGAGGAGAATGGAGGAGAAGGGATTGCCGCGTGACCATTCCCCCTGGGGGGTGATTTCTCACTTTCTGTCTCTATGTCTCTGTCTGTCTGGCAAGCACACTCGCCCTATAGTGAAAACCTCTCCAAAAAAAAAAAAAAAAAAAAAAAAAAAAACCAAACAGACAAAAAAATAAAAATTTTTTGAAAGTTTTTATGTATTTATCTGTTTTTCCTTTGAGACAGAGACAGAGAGACAGGTACCTCCAACAAGGAGGTACCCATGCCTCAATCCACCCCCAGTCTTGGCCAGCCTGAATCGTGTGCTGATCCAGCTCGGAAGCGCTTTCCCAGCAAGTTCAAGGAGGTCCCAGGACATGAACTCAGGATTTGTCCTGTGTGAGTCTCGTTGCATTACTGTTCTGCCACTGCCTGGCCCATCACCCTGACTTCTTGGCCACAGAGGATTGATGAACGAACCAGCCTTTAACTCAAGCTAGCCGAAAGATTCCTTGGCTCTAGATTTTTGGAGAAGAGTGGCAGCGGGACTTTTAAGTTGCTATGCTTGGGGCTGCTCTCAGAGTCCCATTACATTCAAGGCCCAACTAGTAATACATCCCTGCCCTTCCTGGGAGCTTTTTAACCTTTCTCTAGATTCTGTGAGGGGAAAAATGCACATGCACACGTGTGTGCACACATACACAGAAGGTGTTTCTTTTTTTTTTTTTTTGGAGAGGTTTTTGCTATAGGGCGCGTATGCTCGCCAGACAGACAGAGAGAGACATAGAGACAGAAAGCGAGAAATCACCCCCCAGGGGGGATGGTCACGCGGCAATCCCTTCTCCTCCATTCTCCTCTTGGGATCTTGGGCATGCACACACACGTGCCCGGCGTGAGTTTTAAGCCACCGGGTCTGGGACATGAACCACAGTCGACTACATGGGAGTCCAGCGACATAGCCATTACGCTAACTGCTGGTTCCCCGCAGAAGGTATTTCAAAAAGTTTGTAGAAAATGAATTATTTTGGTGCAAAAATATTGAAATCCACTCACACGCTCTTTTTTTCATAGTATTCATTTTTCATGAACGTTTTGAAGACCCCCTTGTGTATGTGTATGTGTGTACATGCAGACATTTACGTCTATGAGTTGCTTAGAGGGGCATTTTTGCCACTTGCAACCAGACTATCTAATCTGCTCTGAATTGTCTTGGGCTCTAGGGAACTTCCCCGTAGAGAGGAGCAGGAACAGGCCTGTGAGGACAGGAAGGCCTTTGGGTTAATGTGCTGGAAGTTGGGACACACACTGGCAAATTAAGAGCCAGCACCTTTGAATGCATTGAGTTAGATCAGTAGATGGCATAATGGTTACATCGCTGGACTCCCATATAGTAGACTGCGGTTTGAGTCCCGGAACCCCCAGCTTAAAACTTACACAGAGGGTGTGTGTGTGTGCCCGCCCAATATCCTGAGAGGAGAATGGAAAAGAAGGGATTGTGGTGTGGCCATCCCCCTGGGGGCTGATTTCTTGCTTTCTGTCTCTGTCTCCCCAGAGAGCTCACGCACCACTAGCAAAAATCTCTCTAAAGAAAAAGAAATGAATGCATTGAGTAAATCCATAGGAAGGTAGATTTAAGTTGAAAATAACACCAGTTGCACACAGCCGTGGGAGCACATGTGGCCTGCTCACTTCTGCTGAACACGAGTGTGGCTCCAAAGCTAGCTGCTCTGTTTTTTTGCTCAGAAGCTGGAAGCCCATGGCCCTGAGTCCAGCAGCCACACCTGGCACAGAGGCAGAGCTTAGCCAAGCTTCAGCCTCCCTCCCTGTAAGGCTCAGCTGTGGCTGTCTCCTGCCCAGCTGGATTTTCCAGTCCAGCTTGCACGTTCCTTCCTGTTCCTTCCCTCATCCTCGGGCAAACACATTTCTGCCAACCGGCGCCCAGATAGGAGGGGATTCCCGTGGGGGCCTCCTCTGGTATAGGCTTGGGGCTCTGCCAGCCTGCTCTTGGGGACCAGGCCTGGGGGTTAGGTTGGCTCCGGGCTCCCCGGTGCCCCCCCTCCGGCCTCCTGGTTCCCCCCATGCCTCAGCCCCTGGCCGTATCTATCCCTGGCTCCTTCCCCTGAACCAGACCGCTGTCCACCCTCTGCCACTTAGAAAATCAAAGCCCTTGCAGCTGGGAGAGCCCTCAGAAACCCCTTCCCCAAGTCCAGTTGCTTTACAAAGGAGAAACTGAGGCCAGGGAGGTGAAGTGAGATGGTAAAGGTCACCAGCTGCTAGGAGCGGCGCTGGGGCAGGTGGGTCGCTAGACCGGCAGTGCTCTGTGGATGTGCCAGATGGTGGGGCGTGATTTTGAAGTCTCTAACCCTTTCTACCTCCTGTGGCCAAGGAGGGGAGAGAGCCCAGTGCTCAGGCCCAGGAGGCTGGGGAAGAGGAAGGGCCCCAGCCTGCCTGACACTCAGGAAAGAAAGAGGCGACAGGCCTCAGCTGGCCGGCCCCTCCCCGCGTCTTCCTGTCTCCCAGGGGGCGCAGGCGGGCTGGGCAGCTGCGTGCGCCCGGCTAGGACTGGCCTCTGGGCCTAGGTCTGGAGAGACGGGGACGTCCTGGTTGGCGGGAGGAGGCTCCACCCTGAAGGTCCCGCCGCAGAATCCTCGAGCACATCCTCTCAGCAGCTCGCCCCGAGCCACGCGACACGATCCGGGTGCTGGGGATCCCGGCGTCGGACCCGGGGGCGGCCTGGCCTCCAGCCCCGCGCACGGAAAGGCACTGAGGCGGAGCGCCGCCTCCAGGCCCGGGTGCTGGAGCTTCCGGCCTTTGGCTGCTTCCTGGCCCTGCTCCCCTGGTCCCCAAGGCCCCGGAGCGCGTCCTCCATCGGGAGCACTCGCTCCGGTCTCCGCCCTCCCATCTCCGCCCAGTGCTGGCTCCCCGCGGACGCCGTCCCGGCGGTCACTCCCTCTGACCCCCTGGGCCAGCGCTCCTCCAAGCGTGGGCCTGGGACCAGCAGCAGCCCCATCCCCCGAGAGCTCGTTACAAATGCCCACTTGGGACCCCCCAGACCTGCGGGATCAGAATCTCTGCACCCAGCAAGCCGAGTCCCAGAGGCCCTCCAGGCGATTCTCACGGATGCCACTGCTGCTGGCGCTGGGACACTCTTGGCCAGCCACTGCCCCGGGCGCGGGAAGCGGGGACTGAGAGCCGGGAAGTGGGGGTGGGGTAGTCTGAGCTCCTCGCAGACCGCGGTCCTGCCTTTGTTCCCTAGATTAGCAGGGTGTCCCGCTGCTTATTGACTGGCCAGACTGGAGAACTGCTCCTGCAGCAGCCTTCGGGTTCTTCAACGCAAATTGCCTTTCCAGGATGAGGACCAGGAGTGACTTGGAAATTGACACAAATTTCCTCAAAGAATTGATCCACTTAGCATCTGTTTAGATTAAGTCCCAAGTTGTTTACAATGGAGCTGGGGAAGCACTCTGCCTCAATTGTTGAGGCCTCGGAGGGGCTTGCAGCACCGGGCCTGGCTCAGATATCCAACCTTCTGCTAAGGGCTGCCGGGCCATTGCTTCACGGTGTCTTGTAAAGGCTGGGTAAGGGACCAGCAGTTAGCATAATGGCTATGTCGCTGGACTCCCATGTAGTTGACTGTGGTTCAAGTCCTGGACCCGGTGACTTAAACTCAAGATACCAAGAGGAGAATGGAGGAAAAGGGGTTGTGGTGTGGCCATCACCCCCTAGCGGGGTGATCTCTCATTCTCTGTCTTTCTGGCGAGTGCACACGCCCTATAGCAAAAACCTCTCAAAAATGCATATATGCATTAATTTCTCTCCATCTCGCTGTCTCTGCTGATGCATGTGTGCTCTGGCAAATTATAAAAAAAAGAAATTAAAAAAATTATTTATTTATTTTATTTTTTGATGTTTTTTTGCTGTAGGGCACAAGCGCTCACCAGAAAGACAGAGAGAGAGAGACAGAGACAGAAAGCAAGAAATCACCCCCTGGGGTGGATGGCCACACCACAACCCCATCTCCTCCATTCTCCTTTTGGGATCTTGGGCATGCACGCACATGCACCTGGTGTGAGTTTAAGCCACCGGGTCCAGGACTGGAACCGTGGTCAACTACGTGGGAATCCAGCAACATAGCCATTACACTAACTGCTGGTCCCAACTTTTTTTAACGTTTTTGTTTGTTTTTGTCATAGGGCCCATGTGATTGCCAGAGAGAGAGCTAGCCAGTGGGAGGGAGAGTGAGAAATCACCCTCAAAGTGGGATGGCTGTGCTGCAATCAATCCCCTCTCCATTCTCCTCTTGGGACTTTGGGCAGATACACACATGCTGGGAGTGATTTACAAGCCACCGGGTCTGGGACTTGAACCACAGTTGACCATGTGGGAGTCCAGTGCCTTAACTACCCCACCACCTGCTGGCCCTGAAAATGAGGGTTTTTTTTTTCTCTCTTTTTGAAAGTTATTTATGTTTTAGACAGAGAATAAAGAGACAGAGAGAGTACCTCCAATGCAGTCCCAATTCCACAAGCCAGCCCCAGCCCCAGCCCCAGCCCCAGCCAGCCCTGATCACAGTCCTGGTGTACTAGGGAGGCCTCCGGGCAGGACCCCGGAACCTCCCACGTAGGCCAGCCTCAGCGTTGCATCACAGTGCGGTGCCGCCACCAGTTGGAGATGGGCGTTCTGGTGACTGCGGACTGTGCTCTCAAGTGACTGTGCCGTGCTGGAAACCACTCTCACGTTGTTAGCTGGTTCAGGCCTCTCTGATTATCCCCGTAGGAGAAACTCCTGAAGCGGGATTGTTGGGACAAAAGAAAGGGTTATTTCCAAGGCTCTTGGCACAGCATGACTGGCCCTCATCGGAGTCACACACATTAAATTTCACTACAACTGTTACGCTAAAAATATTAAAGCATGGGACCAGCAGTTAGCGTGATGACTATGTCGCACTGGACTCCCACGTAGTCGACCATGGTTCAAGTCCCGGACCCGGTGGCTTTTTTTTAGAGGTTTTCGCTATAGGGCGCGTGCACTCGCCAGACAGACAGAGAGAGACATAGAGACAGAAAGCGAGAAATCACCCCCCAGGGGGGGTTGGTCATGCCGCAATCCCTTCTCCTCCATTCTTCTCTCAGGATCTTGGGCACGCACGCACACGCGCCCGGCGTGAGTTTTAAGCCACCGGGTCCGGGACGTGAACCGCGGTCGACTACATGGGAGTCCAGCGACATAGCCATTACGCTAACTGCTGATTCCCTCGAGTCCCAGACCTGGTGGCTTAAACTCACGCCGGGCGCGTGTGCGTGTGTGTCCAACATCCTGAGAGGAGAATGGAGGAGAAGGGATTGTGGTGTGGCCATCCCCTCTGGGGGGTAATTTCTCACTTTCTATCTCTCTGTCTCTCTCTGTCTGTCTGGAGAGTGCACGCGCCCTATAGCAAAAATCTCTCCAAAAAAAAAAAATTAAAAAGAGAAGAAAAAAAAAAGCATATTCTAGGAAAAAAGATGAAAGGTCATGGCCACATCTTAATTTTTCACTTTTTTTATGGAGAGGTTTTTGCTATAGGGCGTGTGCGCTCGCCAGAAAGACAGAGAGAGACAGAAAGCAAGAAATCACCCCCCAGGGGGGATGGCCATGCCTCAATCCTCTCTCCTCCATTCTCTCGAGATCTTGGGCACACACGCACATGCGCCTGGTGTGAGTTTAAGCTATCGGGTCTGGGACTCGAACCATGGTCGGCTACATGGGAGTTCAGCGACATAGCCATTACACTAACTGCTGGTCCCCAAAGACATGTTTTCTGACCCTAAGAGGATGCACAAAGAAGATAAGTACCCAAAAAATAGCAATGAGAGACAGGATGGAATAAATGTCTAAGAGAGGGGCAAGGTGCAGTGGGAGCCAGTAGAGGCTGAGGGACGACCCACTGGGACCCCAGCTTCCTGGGGCAGGCGGGAGAAAGTCAGTGTAGACAGCAAAGCATGGAGGGTCAGAGTCCCAGCACTGCTCTGTAATGCCCGGTGACCTTGGGCAAGTTATGCTCAACTACCTTGGCTCTCTCTCATTCCATCTGTGCAATGGGATGACAGAGGTTTCGGTGAGCAAAATAATGAGTGACAGAGGGCCAGCACCACAGCCACATGGCCAACCAGAGTGTGACTCCTGGCCTCAACAGCTTGAAAACATGTCAGAACACATGTGTTCGTGTGTCTAGAATCCCAACATGGCGGAGAAATGGAGAAGGGATAGTAGATCCTTCTACTATGGTGCCTCATTAGGGAGTGCTCTCTCTCTCTTTCTCTCTCTCTCGGGAGCTCATGAGCCCTAGATCCCACATGGTCAGATCCACAGTTTGAGTCCAGGACCCTGCTGTTTAAGAATCACGCTGGGTACATATGCATGGGTGGGTAAAACCCAGAGAAGAGAATGGAGAAGTGATTTCAGTGTGGCCACCCCATCCCCCATCCCCAGGGGGTGATTTCTCACTTTCTCGCTCTCCCTCTCCCAAGAGAGAATACATGCTCTACAGCAAATGAAAAAAAAAAGAGAGAGAGAGAGAGAGAGAGAGAGAGAAAGAGAGAGAAGTGGTGGAGGCCCCCCTTCCCTGGTGCAGCCTGCAGCCAGGAAGTCACATGCCCTTGGGGTTTGGATCCCCAGCCCCATCAACCTGAGCCTCCAGGTGTCAGGGGTGTCCGAATCCTGAGAAGCTGGGGGGCCAAGGGAAGGGAATCATGGCAGGACTAGACCCTGCTGGGAGCACCGCCCTTCCTCTCTCCACTCACCCTTTCGCATCCACACACACTGTGGTCCCTGGCACTAAGTGTTCGATAAAAGTTGAATTTACAAAAAATAAATGAATTTACAATAGAATTGTTAAAGCCACGTCTGGGTGGGAAAGCACAAGGCTGCAGGAACTAGTGGGGGAGCACGGGGGGGGGGGGGGGGGGCAGGGAGGTTGGGTGGGGCCTGGAGTGGGAGGGGCGGATGCCGCAGAGGGCCACAGCTCCACTCAGCTGGAAGGGATCGTTTTGCTAGGGCTGCCTCCTGCACCCCTGAGCAAGGAGCATGGCGGGACAACTTAGAGATGAGAAGGGGCTGGAGATTCCACAGCTGGACTGAAGCCCTTTGCTGGACTGGAGAGGAACAGGTGTGCAGGCGCCTGCCCTTTTTTTTCAGAGAGAGATTTTTTTTTTGTTATAGTGCATGCGCTCCTCAGAGAAACAGAGAGACACAGAGAGACAAAAAGCAAGAAATCGGTCCCTAAGGGGGATGGTCACAGTGCAACCCTTTCTCCTCCGTTCTCCTCTCAGGATTTTGGGCATGCATGCACACACACCCAGCGTGGGTTTTAAGTCAGCGGATCCGGGATGCGAACCGTGACCGACTACGTGGGAGTCCAGTGATATAACCACTACACCATCTGCTGGTCCCACTATCTCCATTTTACAGACAGAGAAACTGAGGCTCAGGCTCAGGCACTGGGTGCCAAGTGTCTGGGATTCTGGCTCCCCACGTGGTCTCTGCTGCAGACACCCCCGATTGCTGGATTATTGTCCTCCTCCAGGCCTCAGTGGCCCTCCGCCTCGGGTGGAGGGCCCCAGTCCACCTGGGGGTTTCCAGACAACTTCCTAACCGAGTGACTGAAAAGACCCTTTCATTGCTCCTGTCCCTCAGGTGGGACCCTGATCTGCAACAGGGTGGAGAAGAGGCAAAGAGAACAAATTCTTTGGGCTTGAACGGAAATGAATTCAAATAAATGAGAATGATAGGAACCCGTGGAGAAGGCTAGAAGCAGTGGAAGCACCTTGCGCCTAGGGGATTCCTCACACCCCTGGGAGCCTCGGGGGTGTTCTCCCCAAATTCCTTGAGCCCAGACTCCTCCTCCCCCTCACCTGAAGTCTGGGAGGAGGTGAACTGCTTCTGATAAGACGCTGAGCCTCAGTGGAAGCCCAGAGAGGGCGCGAGTGCTGTGCCCCTGAAGCTGGTTCCATAAGCTTCGAGCTCGTGCTCTCTGCCGGGAAGGCTGGCTCTTTTCACTGGTTTCCAATCTGGCAGAGCCTAACAATAGTGTCTGCCTCATCTTCCTTCCCTCCGTGAGGTTTATAGAATTCGAGAGGGGCTGCGCAATTTTTGCTGCCTGTTTTTTGCAAGAGAAAACTGGGTGTCCAAGAAATGAGAATAGACTGCGATGGAAACATCTGGAGCCAGACCGTGGGAGAGTAGAGGCTCTCAACAGTGCTGCCGGTTAGAGGCACGAGACAACAATACTGATGCCCAGGCCCTAGCGAATATTCACCCCCAGACGGTCTCTCTCTCTCTCTCTCTCTCTCTCTCTGGCTGTACGTGCATCTTTTTCTTTCTTTTTCTTTAAGTCTTCCAGGTGATTCTTATATGCTGTTGCTAAGAATTACTTTTCTAAAACATGACAACTGTGTTAAAAAGATTATCTAATAAAAATGGACAAAGGACACAAATGGGCAATTCACAAAGATGAAATAAAAATGGCTAATAGGCGCATGAAAACCTGTTGACCCCGATTAATAATTAAAGAAATGCTAAATAAAACAATCAGGAGATAGCCTTTCATGTATCAAATTGTCAACCTTTTTTTTCTAATGAAAGAATATGCCTAGCAATAACACATTTGTGTGTGCGTGTGTAAGAGAGAGAGAGAGAGAGAGAGAGAGAGAGAGTTGGGGCGGGAGAGGGGTGAGAAATTGAGTCCCAGACACTGTTTATGAGAATAAATGACTGCAGTCTCTCCTGAGGGCAGTTGGGCAACACATACACAGTCATCAACTTCACATTAAGATTCTAGATAAGGATGTACTGAGATTCAACTCGGGTGTTACCTGTAGACAGAACGGAACTGGAAATCCTAAGTATCTAACATTAGGAGACTGGTGCAACCAATGACAGTGTAGCCATAGAAGAGAACGCCAAGCAGCCATTGGATATGGCGCATAAATAGGTCCTGACTTGGGAAGATGTGTAGATAACTTAGTGAGTGGGGCAAAAAGCAATTTCTATATAGTAACATCTTTATTAAAAAAAAATGGGGGGGAGCCAGCAGGTAGTGTAATGGTTATGTCGTGGGATCCCCACACAGTTGACCACTATTCAAGTCCCAGACCCAGAGGCTTGAAACTCACCCTGGGCATGTGTATGAATGTGCCTAAAATCCCAAGAGGAGAATGAAGGAAAAGGGATTGCCAAGTGGCCATGCCCCTGAAAGTGACTTCTCACTTTCTGTTTCTGTCTCTCCAGTGAGTGCATGCACCCTATAGCAAAAATCTCTCAAAAAAAAAAAAAAAAAAGAGGAAAATGGCTCCCACAGTGGCACACACTGGACACTGCTGCTCCACAGAATGGGACCATGTGGGGGACCTGGGTTCGATTACTGGCCCATCCTAAAAAGCCAGCAGTGGCTGTATCTGTGGTCCCAGCTACTCAGGAAGATGACCACATGACACTCTGTCAAAAACCAAAACAAAAAACCCCACACCCACACAGAATCTGAAAAGTGCACATGTATAGTGTGGTATGTGGGAATGTGTCTAAACTGATGACCGAACTTGCAAAACTACATACCAGGATTTAGCAATCATCACCTCTGAGTAGTACAAAGGTGTGTATGTGATATTTTCATGTATTTATTTATTTATTTTTTTTGAGAGGTTTTCACTATAGGGCGCGTGCGCTCGCCAGACAGACAGAGAGAGACAGAGAGACAGAAAGCGAGAAATCACCCCCCAGGGGGGATGGTCACGCCGCAATCCCTTCTCCATTCTCCTCTCGGGATCTTGGGCACGTATGCACACGCACCCAGCATGAGTTTTAAGCCACCAGGTCCGGGACGTGAACCGCAGTCAACTACGTGGGAGTCCAGCGACATAGCCATTACGCTAACTGCTGGTTCCCCATGTATTTATTTTTAAAGTTTATTTAATCATTTCATGAGCACATTCACAAGAGAAACAGAGAACGAAAGCCCCCCAACAGGGTCTTGACACTGTGACCCACCCCCAGCCTCAGCCAGCCCCAGGTCATAAGCACACATGTGCCTGAGGTTCAAGAGGAGATGCCTAGTCTTGAACCGGGAACTACCCTAAGTGGGACTGCCTCACAGTGTGTGGCATTCTACCACTTTGCTGCCATCTGGCCCCTATATTTTAAGTTTTGCTTCTCTGTATTTTGTAGCTTTTCTTTACAAATGATGTTTATTTTTGTCAGAAGGAAAAAAATATTTTTAATTTAAAACATTTACTTTCTGGAGGGAACCAGCAGTTAGTGTAATGGCTATGTCGCTGGACTCTCACGTAGGCGACTGCGGTTCGCGTCCCGGACCCGGTGGCTTAAAACTCATGCTGGGCGCGTGTGCGTGCGTGCCCAAGATCCCGAGAGGAGAATGGAGGAGAAGGGATTGCGGCGTGGCCATCCTCCCTGGGGGGTGATTTCTCACTTTCTGTCTCTCTGTCTCTCTCTGTCTGTCTGGCAAGCGCACGTGCCCTATAGCAAAAAAAAAAAAATTGCTTTCCGGAGTAATGTTTGCCTGTCTGTTTTCTTCTGGAAGGGGAGCATTAACATCCCAGAGCAATGAATCCCTCAGAGCCCCCAGCCTTCCGTCCTCGTTTCTGCAACTCACCTTTGACCATATGACCAAAAGAGAGGCACAAACTGGAATGTTCCTCCTTTTCTAGGCCTTTTCCACATTGCTGGGCTTCGAAGGGCTGAAGGGGGTGGAGTTGAGGAAGAGAAGGAGGACCAAGGCCAAGGAAGACCAAGGTGAGCTCCTCATCTGAGGAGAGAAGGGCCTAGAATTTAGCGTAATGGCTATGTCGCTGGACTCCCACGTAGTTGATTGCGGTTCACGTCCTGGACCCGGTGGCTTAAAACTCACACCGGGCGCGTGTGCATGCGTGCCCAAGATCCCGAGAGGAGAATGGAGGAGAAGGGATTGCGGTGTGACCATCCCCCCGGGGGGTGATTTCTCGCTTTCTGTCTCCATGTCTCTCTGTCTGTCTGGCAAGCACACGTGCCCTATAGCGAAAACCTCTCCAAAAAAATAAATAAATAAAAAAGTCCTGGCTCAGACCCTGCTTAGTTATGCGACTCTGGGTCAGTCTCGTAACCTCACTAATTCTAGGTGTGCACAGCTGTAAAATGGGGATAATAATAGTACTGGCTCCCGGCGGGTTATGAAGCTTTATGGAGATAATGCAACGTAAAAGCCATAGCATGTTGCCTGGCACAAAACACTCAATAAATGCTACTCTGATCATTTCTTACTTGGAAAGCCAGACCTTCCCCTGCTCAAGGGGTGGAAAGATGTACACAGATGCCTCTGAGCAGGGATGGTTTGGACCCTCACCAAGCCCACGGGGCCTTCCTGGGAGGGAAGCTGAAGGAGCCATGGACTCCAGAGGGCCTTCTTGGTCTCTGCCTGGGCCCACAACCTGGAAAAGCACTTGGCCCAGCCCCTCCCCCATTTGCCCTGCTGCACCATCTTTTGACTGTCCTGTTGCCCACTCGACCCTTCCTCCCATCTCACGCAATCCCATTTATTGCAGTCCACCCAGGGATGGGTCTTTCCTTGTTTCCTTCTAGAGTTTAAGTAGAGAGAATCAGGCATCCGTGAATACACACCCAGTATTAAATGGTCAAATGAGCCCCGAAACCTGCTTGAGCACAGGAGTGTCAGCAGAGACCACACTCTGCATTTGCTGCCCCGGCTAAACCAGGCCTTGGCCCTGCAGTACAATCTTCGGCTGACTAATGAGTGACTAATGGTATTATCATGCCTTTCAGCTATGGCGGGAAAGAGGCAGAAAGCCCTGTGGAGATGGGGAGGGTGTCTCCACACTCACGTAAAGAGTTCCACTCACTTGTACGTCTTGGTGTGGCTTACAACTCAGGACACAAGAGTCCTGTACCTACAGATGGGAAATCTCGTTTTTTTTTTCAATGAAATTAACAAAGTAAGTGGGGCAGGGGCAGTAGGGGGTGTCCAGATTGTCCCCAGGCTGCTCACCTAGCAATCTGGTAACTAGCTCAGAGCTTCCACCAGGGAAGCTAAGCAAACACCCCTGCCTGGGCTGTATGTCCCCCCACGCAGTATTGCCTTCCATTCTAAGATGTAAACACACACACACACACCCTCTGCGACCCTGTCCTGGGCTATTCCCTGTGCTTGGGTCTGGGCCCACGTGAGAACTGGATGTTGAACTTCTTTGTGGGACTAGGTACCCCAGACCTCCTGCGACCCAGGCTTGGGACAGCCATATTGCCTCAGTCCCTCAGGCCGTTCTGCTGTGTGGTGACTAGTTGAGGGTGCCTGCAGTTTTGAGGCTCTCTCCCTGATCTGGACTCAGTTCCTAGAGTCCCAGACTTCTTCCAGGTCCCTTTCTCCTCCTGTCTCCCGAGCTTGGACTCTCTAAGGCAAGGAGCTGCCCAGTCTGGTGGGGCAGTGCCCAGCCTCTGTCCAGAGGGGCCTCAGCCCCAGGCAGCATCTGGAGCAGAAGGCAGGCCCTGGTCAGGCCCTGCAAAGTCCGTGTTTTTCTTCTGGGAGGCAGCCCTTTTTTGTGACTCAGAACCTGGGAATTTGGGAGCCCCCACTCAGCTCTGGCAGAAGTTGGGCTCCCAGGAGCCCTCACCAGGCTCCCAGTGAATGCACTTGGGTTTCTTAACTCCCCTGCTCCCCCCATTCCCCTCAGTGGGTTCCTTTTGTTGTCACTAAATCCCCTCCAATCTCCCCTTCCAAAAGCGGCAGATCCAAGTGGAATTCAACACCCAAACACTCACACAAAGGCCAGGATTAATAGCTGGCTTTGTCTGGGCACAGATGTGTAGCAGCTTGGAAGGGGGGGGGGTGCGTTTTTTCTTGCCACTTGAGTCAATCCGGCTGGTCCACACTGGGGATGGGATAGGGAGGAGGAGCTGCTGCATGGATTCCCGCCCACCCCCAGGACACCACCCTGACCCCTCCAAGATGGTGTGCTCTTAAAACTTGGCCTCACCAAGGAGGAGGCCATGCACACAGGTCGTCTCCAGCTGGAAGGCCCCTCAGAAGCAGTGTGAGCTGAGTAAACTAATGGGACAATGACAAGCAAACGGGGTGTTTGCATTGTAGGTGGACAGGGGATGCTGCTGGAGGAGCTGGGGCTTGACTTGTGCTCCAAGGATGGGCAGGGTCTGGTTAAGGAGAAGAGGA